>OX589606.1:29715940-30915940 GCA_951329385.1 Polia nebulosa
CCATCGATGGCTCTGTTCCCACGTAGGTAAGTAATCAGGCGATCAGTCAACATCCCTGAGAACAATCTATCACCTGCTCCGCTGATAACTGATAACGTTAATTAGCACTATCTACAAAGTTTCACACCAGGTGCTTTCGTCACTTATGAGCACAGGATGTGGGGAGATTGACATAGCACTTAGTCCTTAGTATTGAATTTAGTTTTGACATCAATTCGTGTATGTAGATGATTTGGAGTAACTGAAAAGTGGTTTTGAGATGCTTGGGGAAATGTGGATTGAATGAAACGTCGGGAAATGTTGGATCAAATGTGGATGGAACGGATCAAAGTGGTATAAAATGAGTC
Organism: Polia nebulosa; assembly: GCA_951329385.1. Taxonomy (NCBI): domain Eukaryota; kingdom Metazoa; phylum Arthropoda; class Insecta; order Lepidoptera; family Noctuidae; genus Polia; species Polia nebulosa. Next base: position 29,716,288 of record OX589606.1, read on the forward strand.
TTAAGCCTGGAAGATAAAAGGGATATTTAGTTTCCAATTCTATCAGTAGATTTAACAGTAAATGAAAACTGAATAACATCTCATTGTCTTGCGTTTATATTGAAATCTCTGTTTCGCGAAATTGCCCGATTCCTTTTACAAACTCCCCTAACTATAACAAAGTCTTACGAGAAAATATAGATGCATCTCGACCAATACAATGGCAGGCCACATCACAAAGCCCACTCAGTCTATAAATACCTCGCACAACATCCCAAAACCGATGTTTTGAGCAGTTTAATGTGTTGTTCCACCAATACGGTGTCATACCGGCGGCGCCTTTGATCCACCGTCAAAGATCAGATCACAAACGCCGACATCGCGACATAAAATCAAGACTGTGCAAACACGATAAAAACCGGTTTTTAACTTTAATAAAATGTCGATCGATTACGGTTTACGACAGGAAATCGGAAATTGGAACGAGTTATATATAAATGTTTATATCAGCTGACTGCAATGCACGTGATTTGCTGTTTTTTTTTTTGTAAATCATGTTAAAGATATTTATAACGGGTTTATTCTAGCTAGAGGTCATAGATGAGCAAACAAGTATACTTTGATATTAATAACTTCAAACGGAGCTAGTTTGAGAGAGAATATTAACTAGATTGAAGAAAAAATGTTAGAGCTTGCAACTCATCCATTCTTTTGTGAAGGTAATAAAGATAGAAAAGATTCTTGAAGCACAATCGAACCCAAACACGAAGAAACAAAAATCCATCTAACTCCACATCCCAATAACAAAGCGCACATAACTGACACATTATCTGTCCACACGACACAATATGATAGAAAAATAAACGGAAAACACCCATTTCAATTATTGCTCCCAACACGCGAATGGCCGCCATTTGGTATCTTTCCCATGATCGCTTTCGTTCGCCAACAAAAGATAAGTTCTAATCCTATAAGATCTATAATTCCCGATATAAACATAGAAGGCACCTGCACTGGTTTATTGCTTATTTATTCCGGTTCTCAAGTAAGGATTAAGTTATAGCCAGCCCCGGAAGATTAAAGCTTAATGGAGGGAGCAATGGATTGATTTCTGAACGCGGTTCCCGCCAAATCTCCGCTTAACTTGGCTTGGGCGTCATTACGTTCGATTTATTTGTTGTCTATGCCTCTTTGAGGATTTTAGAAGCTGTTTCTTGGTTTTAAATTGAATTCTTAGTTATTCGTAAATGGAACGCAGACTATGGTTGTCAAAAACAATTTTTTGGTATGCTAGACGAATTTTTTGACACCTTGAAGCAATAACATTTAAATATTTATAAATTACTAGCGACCCGTACTCAGCTTCGCACGGGTACAAATTATACACCTAAGCATTCCTCATGAATCACTCTGTCTATTGATAAAAACTGCATGAAAATTCGTTTAGTCGTTTTTGAATTTATCACACATAACATACAGACAGACGTCGTGATAATCATGATCACACAAGATCGTGATCTCTTTGGGGTTTCGTTATAATTAAAATTCACTAAACCCCAAATACAACGGGCACTGTGTTGACACGTCAAAGATGAAATTTAAAGAAAGTCAAATAGTCTAGTTGGTTATCTCATGTTTAATTAACATCTAGGCACACATGATTTACATAATTTCAAAGAAACATTCTCTTATATTATGTGTGGTGTGTTTGTCCCTATATATCAATATGAGAGGCTATCGCAGACACCTGTTCTCATTTGCTTAGGCGATGTTTGTCTAACATTTAACGCAAGTTTAGTCTAACACTGTCGCACACAAATTATCAACTAATTTACGTAGCCCGACGATTTTTGATGCCATAAAGAATGCCCGACGGGTCCTAAGCTTTTTACTGTGTTTGTCGAGCATACGTTTGTAGGTAACTCTGAGAGCGGGAAAGCTTGAGTCAACAATAGTTTGTTTAGACATGGCCAATGGACGTTTCTGAGATTTTCAAGTATTTGGTCGGAGTATAGGCGTTAGTGACCGATCGATCAGTGATTGGTCAGCGCGGCGGGGGCGGGGCCACATTATCGGCGATCGTGTTGATACCGAGCTGTGACGTCACGTTATTGTCAGGCCATTGATGGGTGCAATGTGCGTGTTCGATATTTGAATACAATTGAATTCGTTACACGTGGAAACTGATATGAATCTACGACATTCAATGTCGCCATTTTTATTGAAGTAACTATGAACAAAAACCTTGATCAAATTCACACAATTAAAAAATAGGTATTTTTTGATGACGCAAATAGTATTTAAGCTGTGTCTAAAGTCAAATCTTGTTAACCACAAGATGATCTCCCAAAGTCTATAGGTAATCAAACCTCTGAGCTCCCCAATGACAGAGCACAATAAAACAAGGCAAAGAACTCGACAGGAATTCCTAATTCACTAATCAATATTGAAACATCCCTTTACTGAACAACCCCTTTGGAAATATGTCTTTGAAATATTCCCTTTAAAGGGTTGAGCAGTGTGGGGCGATCAATCGACATTTTGTCACAGATTTTGAAATATGATCGTCATTCGCGGGTTATTTGTCTATGGAGAAGCGGGAAATTCTCTTGAAGAATATCTCTATGGATTTATCATTGGGAATTTTTAATTACAATTTTATTCTATGGGTCTTTTAATTATACCATTATACATAATATACTGTAAATATACTGGGTGTAACAGAAAGGTGTGGTCATATTTTAAAAACTGTTTCTGCCTATCATACTGAACAACTTTCTACAAGCAAGTCATGAAAATTCCCAAAAAAATCTTTGCACCCGGCATACTAATTTTGATCAGCTGTTGAAAACTTTGTACGGAAAGTCAAAAAAAATTTTTTTTTTTTGAGAATTTTCTTTGACTTCTAGAAAGTTGTACATTGCCCACATATCATATGACACCATTTCATTCCATTCACAGGTCATATGACCACATTTTCTGTTACAGCCTGTATACTGCAAATACATTTTGCTCAGTTAGAATTTTTTTTTATTTTTATTGTTGTTAGGCTCGCGTTTGACCACAATCTCATCTGATGGTAAGCGATGACGTGGTCGAAGATGGAGCACAAGCGTGCTCCATCCCTCCTCTCTTGACTTAAAGACTCCCAGGTTGTAGCTATCAGGAAACACAGACTCCGGTAGGGAATTCCACTCCCTAGCTGTACGCACAATGAATGTGTTCTCAAAACGCTTTGTGCGTATGGATGGGATGTCCACCATGTACCGGTGACACTTCGACGTACGTCTTGTGGTCCGTTGATGGAACGGGCCTGGCGGTATCAAATTATGCAATTCCGTCACACACTCCCCAAAATGGAACCGATAGAAAACCGACAGGCTAGCAACTCGGCGTCTATGCTCAAGACCTTGGAGCTTCGACTCAAGGAGCCTATCATTACCGATGATCCTCTTGGCTCGTTTCTCAATTGACTCAAGGGGATACGCAGGAAAACTAGAAATACAGTTATATAAAAATAATAACAGAAAACCCTGAAGCAGAATTCTTTAACGAACGTACTGTATAATACAAAATAGTTCAAACTTCCCTAATCAATAAACAAACTAACTCCAAAATCAAAGTTAACCCTAACGACACCGATAGCAGAATATTTAAAGCCTAAACACACGAATGTTTTAAAAGTTAACCCACTAATTAATTCAAAGTTAGGTAAGCGCGCATCGGTTTCATTCAGCGCATCAAATATTCAGTGTGTACACGCCTTATACTGAAGGCTTTTGGCCGAAGACAAAGATGCTTTTAAGCTTTCGTTTAAGACTAGGGAAAGGTGTTGAGTAGCTTATACTAAAAGAATTTTCAGCATAAAGAAAAAGGTGAATAGCTAGTATCTTTAATCAACTTCTTAGAACATAACTTGCAAGTAAGAGTAGCCTTAAAAACAATGCAAATTGATTTCTCTATTCCAATTACAAAGTGTGGCTAACATCTTCCATATTCAAACTAGAGCTGCCCCATCAAACCATAGACATAAAAAGTCAAAAACCTTCACACCCGACGCCACTCCACGCCACTAAACTAAGCTACTCATGGGATGTCGTCACTTCCCAACTGTGTCATCGCTGTTTATAATGTATCAGTTTTAAAACCCTCGTAAACATTAGCCGACGGTCTTCCTTGTGAGGTAGTTACATTTTGTGGGAGTTTCCGAACTTCACGTATATTTTGCTCACTTACCTCTCTACGAGCTTTTATCTAAAAGCTATCTGATTTAGAGCGAAAGAAAATGTTGGTAAAGGTACAAAACCATACAGCCTTTATTGTCAAAAATGCATCAATGTTAATTTTCCGTAAAATGCATTCTCATTTCACATTTTCGACAAATGGGAACCAAAAATCGTCGCGAAGTCCTGTAAATTCTCATATTATAGTCTCGTTTCATTTCAAATGGTATTAAATCGTTTAAACACAGCTGAACGGCGAAGGGAGTCAACACTATGTAGTTATCTGTATTCCCTGTGAGGCAGTCGCTTCAACGAACGCGACTAAGCTTCGAACAATGCCAGTACGAGCGATTATATGAACCATTTTGATACTAGTGCTTAAATTGTTTTTAGTATGATGGGCTATGGAATCTTTGTTAGAAGTTTTAGTGGTAACCCAGTTATAAGTTATGAAGATTTTAGAAGTGGGCGCTGTAGGTAAGACAATTGCAAATTAAAGACGCCTACTGCCACAAAACCACTGTAAAAAGTAAAACCTAACTGAATAACAATTATTATTGAAAGAACAAAAAGTTGTCAGCTCACTTCCCTTCACAATCAGTAAAAAGTACTAGGAAAGATATGTAAAAATAACAACAGTAAGTAATGGCCCCTTTCGCTTATTACCTATGCATGCTAGGATCCCTTAAATTCAGTGTTTATTGCCGCAAAAACTGTATCATTACAGCTAATGACGCCATCTTGAAAAAACTTCAAAGCTTCGATTACTTGCAGGTGCATCGCAGTCACGCTTTGAAACACATCTATCGTAGTAAAAAGTAAAAACATCACTGTACTACTAGAAACTACCAAAATAATTTCCTACCAAACTCGTATAATACACCTTCCAATTAGAGAATGAAGTTGGCAACACCTCCGAGATTCGGCACTACCGATCAACGATTTAATTGGCGATATATTAAATTGTAATTAAGGTGCAACCCTATTGTGCCGGAGGTAATACCGACGTGTCGTGCCACAAGTCTACCAACCTAACGAAAATTTGAAATCTTAATGCGAAGTTGGACGATCAGTCGGGAGGTTCTGACCAAAACATTCGAGTAGTCGAACGATGCGTCGAAAGTTAGATCGTGTGTCGTAAGTTACCTTAACAATATGTTGTTGATAGTTTTATTGGTACCTCAGTTTCGGTCCCTTGTGTACGTAAGAAAGAAGTCTTATGATTTTGATCTGGTAATTCACAATACTTAAAGCATTCTGTCATTGTTTGAGATTTGGCATTGAGGAAATTTCAAATTGAGAATTTAGCAAATAAAGGTTACACGTGTAAGATTCGAGGTCAAAAATGGCTTTAAATTAGCATCCACATTGTTATATTTACTTATTTCCGCCTTCCCAGTTCATAATCCTTCGAAAGTAATTACGCACGTGTATATTTAAATTAGATAATTATAGAAGATAATTTAATACCAACCGTCAATATTAATGTATCGTAATGACCGTAATTAATTCTATTGTTTATACTTTTGATATATAAATAGCTAAACAATAAGGAATTGACGTCACAGACCGTATTACAATATACCTAGGTATACCTAAGTACGAAAAAGCTATTCTTGATTTTATTCTCCGACGTTAAATTAACATTAAAAAAGCGTGTTTAATCATTTTTTAAAAACGATGTATCTTTCCATCTTTATATATAAAAATGAATGGCTTAATATTGTGTTGCTAAGCGCAAAACTCGAGAACATGTACTTATTTTATTTGGCTTATTCTTCTTTTGTTGTGTTCGTAATTGTCAGGACAAGGTTTATGTTTTTTTTTAATAAATAAAAAATATTACAGCACCCTTATGATAGTGTGTCGCTCGCTAGTACTTAATTAAATAAATCTTTGCAAATATGTCGTCAGTATCTCTGCCATTAGTTGTGAGAGTGATACCTCATCTTCAGCAAATGTATTATTAATAATTCTAATCCTAGCGACCCATTAACCACCCCTAAAGGCAGCAACCGTCGGCTACCTTAAATACACATAAAATAATACCAATAAATGAGCGGCTCAGGTACGGAGGGTCTTATCTCTCTAATAGCCATAAGATACTGTTCAAAGGAGCCCAATCTCAATAAATTTATTAAAGGAATATTGCCAATAGAGACCCAGCACATCCTATTAATTAAAATACTTAATTAATTCACCTGGAAATTGTTTAATCAATTCACTTTTGACCCAATTTATTGGGGTAAATCGAACTGAGTCTGCGACCCGTCTTGTGATAATTAAAAGCTTTATATTACAATCAGGTAATCTATAGGATTGTGTTTAATTATGATTACGGTGTAACGGTAGGGGCACTCATGTTGACTACTTATTTAAACGTTTTTCCGATGTCCTTTTTTCGTACATCCGTGAAAACTTCGGGTCTCTTAGGTTTGTTATGTATTAGGGACTTAATTACTAACTTTAAGACCAACACTGTACTGTACACTGTACTTATTGCAAATAAATGATTATGATTAAGATCTTACTAATTTTCTGCAGTTACTCTGCTAAATATCAACGGTAAAATATACTATTATTTTTTTATATATTTTTAAGTATTAAGTATCATTTTCACTCAACTTTAATGTTCTGTCTTTGAACTGTAATGTTTTTTCATAATAATTGGATTTTTATCATCTATTGGAATACTGTTCTCAGCAATCCACAACATGTTCTTCAACGGCCAAGTCTAATAGCTTATTTTCCTTGTTCCAGCATGCTCCGAGCACTCGACCTGGGAGGTGGAGAGCGATCTTTAGAGAGAAAACCTGAAATTCGCTCGCCGAGCACCGCACCTTCGCTCCGAGACCATTCGGCTGAGCGAGAGCGAAGCGCTGAGCGCCGGGATACAGGTACGTCACTAGTGTGGAGTCACGAGTATGTTGAGTGACCGACCAACCTGATCCAAGGAAAGGTTAAAGGGTTGGGTTCCACTCAGTTTAATCGTGTTCGTAGTAGACTCCTTGCATTCGGCACGAATGATGACGTCATGTTGGAAAGTGGTGGTTGTGACTGTAAAGAGAGACGTCCCTTCGAGCCGGGTACTCGGTATCATCGTCGTCAAGTGAACATTGGAAATCGATCGCGGCCATCAGCTATGCACGTTCGATGTTCACACCTTGTGTATGTCCGTAGCTAGTTCGTGTTCGCTTCACTTTTCTGTCCGCATAAAAACAACAATTCGCAAAAAAACGCGCGGAGTACGAGGAATATCCAGTTCCCACCACCTCAGCCATGCCGCTCACGGACGCGCGTAATCGTTTCAAACTTAGGCTTTAGAATTCGGAGCATGCCATGATGCCGACATGACAGACGCCGCGCGCGCATTAAACATTCGTACGCCGTTGCCGAATGGTTGCGACGCTTACGAGCGTGCGAGCTAGCCCTGCCCCTCCCCCTGCCCCGCCCCCCCCTGACACCCCACCTGCGTCCCCTCCTCGTGTTCCCGCGTAACCGTGCTCTCGCCGCAGGTGTGGAGGAGTGGCCCAGCACGCCGCCGCCGCTCAACAACAACACCACGCACCACAACAACAACGGGCCCACGCCGCTGCCGCTGCCACCGCCGAGCCCGTTCCGCTTCGAGGAGCACCGCACCTACAGGTTCGCGGAGGACATGGGCCCGCTGCCGCCCGGCGCGCTGGTTGGCCGCCTCGGCGACTCCCTCATCCCAAAAGGCGACCCGATGGAGGCGCGACTGCAAGAGATGTTAAGATACAACATCGACAAATATGCGAACACGAACCTGGACACATTGCATATAAGCCGAAGAGTGCGAGAGTTGCTGTCGGTCCACAACATCGGACAGAGGCTATTCGCTAAGTACGTGCTGGGGCTGTCGCAAGGGACGGTGTCGGAGCTGCTTTCAAAGCCGAAGCCCTGGGACAAGCTGACGGAGAAGGGGCGCGACTCGTACCGCAAGATGCATGCGTGGGCCTGCGACGAGGCCGCCATCATGCTGCTCAAGTCTCTGATCCCTAAAAAAGGTACCTTTCTTAACACATTCACGTCTGATTAGATTGTATTGCGGGAATTGCCTCCTACGTTGCGTGTTGAGTAAATATCGTAATGCGAATTCCTCTTGTCTGGCTTGATGCGAATACCACTGCATCAACGAATGTACTTTTAGACTTCTTGAGCATAATACAGATGACCACTTGTTTTCTTAATACTGATTCAATGGTATTCGCAGTTTTGCATGATCTACCCCTGAACGTAGCAAATGTGATATTACAAACCGTTCAAGACACTTAATTCGCCGTTGTGACAAAATTATCTAATCATGTTTGGTACGTCGGGCCAAGATCATCAATTCCTTTTACCCGAATCATCTGAACCGTTTGACGCGCCGGTTATCTTAGCTTGTCAAGCTTACCTGACAATACAACTCATCAATCACGGCTCCACTCGCTACGAATACAAAAGATGTTTACATTTTCCGCGTCAATTACTTGATACGCGAATATTGATCAATCATTACGTTTATGGTCAATCAGCTCGTCAGTTAGGAAAATTCGAAGTTTGAATGTTTAAATTAACGGTTTAGAACGCACTCGAAGCTTCTTCATATAGTTCCGCACACTACTTGTTTGTTTTTTTTTAACACTATTATTTTATTTTTTGTTTTGTTCCTTTTAGACCTGTGCCTCAATCCTTTTCCTTTGTCCATGTATCCTGGCGTGCGGAAATATCAGTAAATGCCCTGAAGGAAGCAAGGGCAAGTAAACATCTCCCACTCTTATGACTATTAAATTATTTTCATTTTTTTTTCTAATTACAATCTTTTGCGAACTGTCTCATCAACTTTCCAAATTCTAGCGTCATATTCTTTGTAATTTCATACAGGTTCTATTTAAGCTCACAATTTTTATACTTCAGGGAGACATTATTCCAAATTATTAATTGAAATTCCATAGTGATTTCACCTTTCAAGATCAGCCAAATAATTCGAAGCAACTTATCTGAAAATACAAGTCCATTTGTTACGTAAATGAAAAGCGGAGCGGACACGCACTCGGCGCTGACTACGAACTCGCCGCAAAGCGATAGCGTTCACGTTCAGTTACATACCATAGCAAATGCTACTGTCACTTGAGCTGCTTTGTATAGTGCATGGCACAACTTTAACAAGTATATGCACACTAGAGCTAAACTTTAACATATACGGACTATACAACTTTGCTTTGATACATAATAAGTATAATTATGAGGCATTCAATATATTTTACGTATTTTAAACCTATTTCTATTATTTTAGAGTTAGTTTTGGATCGATTTCAATTTGTATACATTAATTGACGTTTATCTTGCCATTGACAGTCGCAATGTCTATCAATTGATTTCAATAAAAACTTGGAAAGCAACACGAAAATTTGGAAAGCAACACGTAATGCGACCACAATAGGAACAGAAAATTCGGTGAAATTAAAAAGAACGTACTCATTGTAAGGCTGTGTACACATTACCGACAATGCACGACAAAGTATAAATCTGCGAATACAATGGACTCTTGTGTATTAGCCTTTGTCCCCATCGATAGGGATGAGCTCAAATAGATTGAATTTCAGATAATTCCCGGAAGGGTTACGGTTTTCTTATTTCGCTGCGATGTTGTGCGGTTCTCGTTTTTCTATTCTGGTTATTGCTGATTGGTGTTTTGGCCACATTTATGGGGTTATTATGCAGGAAAGATGGATGCATTTTCCCTTTTTAGCGGATTTCGTTTGTCCGCGAAAATGTTAATCGCTGTAATTCGTCGGAATGAAAACAATAGCTTTGAGCGTTCTTTCATTTCTTTTTGTGCCTGTGTTTTTATCGATGTATAGTAGATTTTATAAGGCATCGGGTAAATCCGAAGCTGGTAATAGGTAGTAATGACAGCTCATCCGTCACGCTACATACGTAATCAATCTAGCCGGCTAGTCGTGGGAAGCAATTTCTTCCGATTGGAGATACTTTTCCAAGTTTCAATCAGTACTAAGACAATTAGACCTGATTAACTTGTAGTTTGACTCCTCGGATATGTTTGCGGAAGAATAGCTTTTCGCATTAACGTTGCCTTTTCATTCATGTCTCAGTGATCCTTGCCAAGTGCCAAGAAGTATTTGGATTCTGCCATACTAGTTTATAGTGTAGTTCAATGGCTGCAACTCAACTGATATCCTGAAAAACGTTCAGAAAGAAGGTAGCTGTTTAGAGTCCTTTTCAAACCCAACGATTGCTTTCTACCAGTGTAGATACAGCAACAAATAATGAACAATAACGTCGATACTGTTACGTAACTACTAAGCAGCAACGTATCATTTCGCTGTAACGTTATGGGTGTCGGCTATTTCCCAGTTCCCACGCTACACATGCATAATGTCCGTTCGTCCGTCCGTTGCGAAACGATTGTTGTTCGACGTTCACACGCGACAGCGTTGCGGCAATGCTGGCTGGTATGCTGTGGTTTGCGTTCAAAATAAAAATAGAACCTTACCGCCATTTTGTGACATTTAGCTGTCAAACGTCAGTTGGGTCGCATTAGGAAAGGTTTTCAATGGGCTAGGCAGTTTGTTAGTACAACTCTAGTCGGTGACAGTTACATAATTTCGGTTGCCTCTCAGCAACCTAACCGCCGCCCGCGGCCGAGAGAGACACAATAGATTTTCACTTATGTCTGTTTCTCCGTAACTGACAGAAGTTGAATATTGGAAAGAAAAAGCAGATTTTATATCCAATATAAATTATAATACAATTTTCTTCTATTATTTGCTTCATCATTTTCTTACAACGCCCGTTCTAAAAACCGTATATATTAATTAGTTATCTATTGTTTATCTAGCTAGTAAACGTTGCTTTACATCGAAGTACTCCCAAGTCGACACAACATAAACATAATTGGATAAACGTCGCACGCGCCGTAACAATGGCGGATCAATTAAAACTAGCTACACTAACTTCCCGCCCTTCAAAATACAGCACGTAAAAACCGTAAAGAATATTTATTAATGCCGCACTCTATGTTCAATCACCGATAGTTTTTGCATTTCGTCTACGGTTCATGACGTTCTAACATTTATAGGCCAGTTCTAATAATCATGGTTCATACTTATTCCTCGTTTACATATAGGTATTAGTCTTACCGTAATTAACTTTTTTTCATTTTCTTTCTGTATTCAAACGTAATAAATTCTATATAAATGCATATTTTATTAAAGCGTAATTCAAACGTCCATATTTATATCCGATAATTGCTTGCTAGACCAACACCATTTTTCTTAATCAATTAATAGTGAAAAACAAACTCATTTACAACAAAACTTTTGATATTCTATGTTCCAAGCTCACGATTACACGCTCTAATTGCAGGTAAATAGTGATGTACAAATTTTACGGTATTAAACCGATACCAGTAGATGTCGTGACTTAATTCAATTTCCAAACGTGCACACAGCAAATAAATTGGTAAACTATCGTCGTACATCGAGAGTACACAAGACAATAATATTATATTATTTTTCACGGGCACTAAACCGCGTTGTAAGTTGGCTACGTTCTTTATTCATATAATCCTTCTTTCCAATTAAGTTTAATAATGGTGGTCGTAATTATTGCTCTTATTACTTGTACGGTTCAGTGACGAAATGCTATAACGTAGACGTCTGGTTGTTTATGATCACTAAAATCGATTTAAAAGCTTATTGGTCGAGATAAGTATCGTGTTTCATAGGTGAGACAGTAAATCTTCAGCTCACTCTTTTTCACTTAATTAAATCAAAGAAAGCTATTTCATTTTGGTTTAAATTAAAAATCTAATAAGTAATCTCACAAACATCTAATTTCAACACTTCTAAAATGAATGCTTAGAAAAAATTCAAAAGTTCAAGATATGCAAAGTTTTCCTAGTAATCACGTGTAATCTAATCTTTGGCGTCGAATAAAAACCGAAATTCAAAAAACCGATATTGTTATCAGAATAAGAGCCGCTCTTAATCTAAATGTCAAAATCAATGGCACCAACATTCCAAAAAGTCGTTTGTAAATAGAGCTCGACTTAATGTTCGGATACACGCAGAGAATTTAGAGAAGCCAATATTTGGACGAAGTTCGGCTCTCAAAAGCATTTCAAGCGTAGCGTGAAAATCTATTTTCAATGGGCCACTATCGGCCGGCACAGGACACCCGCCAAAGGCTTTATGCCCGAAGTTAAGCGTCCTCGATGCTCCTATACTGTAAACTCCCCTTGTAGAGCTCTTAGTTTAACGCTAAGCAAATTTTAATATTCAATTGTGCTTTTGCATGTTCGGGATTTGTTCTACAATAGTGCTTCATACTTGAAGTTTAGAAACTGTAGTGGTTAACTAAAATATTCGATATTTTCTGACCTGACTATACGGTTCATATCAAGCATGAAGCGCACTTAATTTATTGTTTCCCATAACACCATGAGCAATTAAGTATAATTAGGTATCTTTAATGAGCAATATTCTTGTCTAGCCCGTCTTGTTCGTTTTAGAGCCAATTATTCACGAGTAAAGTCGCCACATATCTTCAGATAACCATTAAAGTTTGAATGTAAAGTTCGCTACGCTAATAAGTGATCGATGCGGTCACGTAAGGCAGTGGGCAGCCCGCACAGGGGACTGTCAAAGGCGTTTAGAACTGAGCGGAGTTGGGAACTCGGCAAGTGTATTAGCGGGCCGACTAATGCGCGTGGACAGCGCATCGAGCGCGCGCGGACACGACTCGCCGTCTGAGCTCACTGACTTTAAACCGAACAGTCTTCCTCACGATTCATTTGAATGCGTTCTATTTTCAATTCAATTTGTTTGTCTATGTTTTTATTAATTCTAAAGTTGAGTTTTCGAACGCAATTTAAGTATTTACGCGTTTTTATAAGACATTGAAAATTGAATGCTCCATACCGTTGTTTGTCATCATGCCAAGTTTTTTTTGGATATCTTATGTTTGATGCGATGGTAATTCTTAATATATCCACAACTAAGGAAATACCTACATTTGTCAAAATGTCATAATAATACGTAAGGGTCAACTCACACCGAAAGAGCGGCGAAGGGCAGAAACAACTCGAGTCGCGCGGATTCCCGCGGCGCCGCGGGCATCCGCGCGACTCGAGTTTCTCATGCGATAATAAGTAATGTAGTAATGAAAATAAAGCTAAAATTCATATGACACTGAAACTGCGCTGCCCTTCGCCGCTCTTTCGGTGTGAGTTGACCCTAAGTGTTTTGAAGATGATGATGATGTTTTCCTGTAAAAGAATATAACCTATTTTAAATGTTAATGTGACTGGAATTGCCATAAAAAAGAAACAAAATTGTTTTCAGACATAAATCTGGACAATTATTTGACAATTAAGCAGATTCCTTTTTGTGAACTGAAAACAGTAAATCTCGTTAATCCACTTTACAAAACTATCGGGGAGGGTAAATCGATTCCTCTATAATATAAACACCCAAACGATGGTGTATCAGCTAAAAGTAGCGAACAAACGAGACCATAACACATAAATCATAAACTTTGAAACACGAAAATTCGTGTTGATAATCACATAATAATTACCGACCCGATAAAACCCGCCGGGATCGAAGGGATCGAAAAGGATTAGCTCGTAATGAGAATAAAATTGGCAACATATTTGTTCATTAATACCAATTGTAACTTAAACGTATAAACTTTTTGATAAATCGGTTCATTGACGCGTATCCGAACAAAGAACAATTTGAGAGACATTGCAACCTAGCGCCATCTTGTAGCAAGTGGCGAAACTAAAAAAAAACTTTTACTTACTAGAAAACGACAGGCTTTAGCAGTAAGTGACATAAACTGGATGCATCTTACAAACACTTATGAAATTACGATGACTGAAACAAACATTTAATTTACGACGCAATTATCGCTAAAGTATTATTACAAAGGATATTTCCAGCAAAAAGTTTCGCGACGGCCACTTAGAAAGCACCTTTGAAAAACTAAATGCTCGTTTAAGAACGTTTAAGCAGAAATAACTTGGAAAAAAGTGTGGTATGCACACAACAATGTGTACGTAACGCCATCTGTCGCCGAGTAGCGTAAAGCTAGTGTAGAGGTCAAGAAATAATTTTGCGAAGAATGCTCGTCGTCCCGCGGCCGCTTTGATGGCTTCCGACGAAGCAATCAGACCTCTTTACGGGCATATTTATGATTATAATACCGTGTCTCATTATATACTTTATGATTTTATACCTAAACGACTGTCCAAGATAATAATACCTAAGTAATTGTTACGGCTGAACGCGTAAACGACTTGACAAGCGAGACAACCGTCTTCTGTCCTTGTCTAACTAATAGTAGTCCAAGCCAATAAAATTGTAGAGAATTTTCATAATGGAGTGGACTGTTCTTAGTGACTAATAGTTTATAGTTGAGATGTTCTTTTATCGTAATTAATAACAATAATAGTACCACAATTGGTTTTTTCAAGCGAGCAAATATTATTTCGTTAGTTAATTGTTTAATTATGCCGTCGTAATTTTTATAATAAGAAATTTTAATTACCAAATAAACATTCTTGAAATCTAAATAGGAGAACGATCTTTTAATATTCAGACTTTATTCAATAGTTTTTTTTTTTCAAAAAGTCTAAGATTTTGTTTGTGGTAACGCAAATTGTACTGTTTATTCAGTCAGTAGTTTCAAATGTCTGTCATTTTTTTCAGCTTTATTGTAGAATAAATGTCATCTAACACGATGGCATTACATTCAACTCCACTCAATTTATTCATATAATGTGGACTCACTTCATAGTCCTTAACACAATTAGCTTTTAATAGCCAAACTAAAATAAGATGGCGCTAAATTATCGCAATCAAGAGCTCTTGTTGTAAAGCGTTCCGTTGCAATAATTTTGTTGCGTTTTACATTTGAACAGACAAATATATTTTAATGTATATCAGTTGACACACGGGAATTAACTTCAGAGAAATATCGGGGTTAACTATTTTCATCTACGATGTTACAAAGACATTTTACGAGCTTTCTTATTATATTGCTCGTCATTTTGTCTTGGGGAAATAATTGATAGGTTTCATTCAAACTTGTGGTAAAGCCACAAGTTTGAATGAAACCTATCAATTATGTTGAGAGTTTAGTCAATGTTTAGTGTTAATTTACGATAGACTTCGAACCTAATTGAACATATTCCTCACAAATTCCACATAGGTACCTACCAGACCTAGATGTTCTAGTTGAAACTTTAAAACCACAGTGTTTTACTCTAACTTTAACTAGAAAATCATGCGATTTGTAAATGAACGAACGCGTTCAAAATCTGAACAGATTATCCAAAAAAGGTCTTTCGTCAACAATACGTAGAAAAAAAATAAATGAAGGGCATTCTCGTTCGTCAAGCGCGCGACCGAAGCGCGGGTAATTATTTTAATAAAGCCGTGGTTGCACCGACGGTCGTAAACACGTCGTGCGACCGTCGCTACGTCAACGCCCACCGTTCACTTTCAAACGTTTCGATTTTCGCACAAATGTGATCGAGAATGCACACGCACTGTCGCTGTTCCGGCCAAAATAATGATGTGGTTTGTGTCTGCATTGATGATGAAGCGCGAGGCGAGACGTTCAGCGCCTGCGTCCTTGTTGAATGTTTGATTGATCCGCAGAATGTTGGGTGCTATTAATTGCGTGTTGCGATCCTTAATTGGCATCTACGAGCATGTTTAGAATAGTGTTTAGCACTTAGTTGTTAGTGATCTCCGAGTTTTACTGGCGCCTTGCTCATATCTCTTCCGCATGACAATTTAGTGGAGACTACACCAAAAGCTATTTTCTGCAGCTAGAATCACTGCTACAAAAACAATCCTAACCAAACCTCAACAGAAACTATTCAAGCATTTCAGAGAAAAGATCAAAATTGTCTCGCGCCAAATCGCGGGCACCATTTTGCGAACCGTTTTCACAACAGTTTAATAGGAAATTAAGTGCATCCTGACGTATTATTCGTCGTAATTAATTACACACGTTTCCTTAGCAAACCCCGAGTTATATATCAGGGATCTGTCTCACAAGATGGGTTGTTTAAACTGTCAGTTCGGACGCGATTTGTGACCGACCATTTTACATCTTTGCTCCCCGTCTTGCATAATTAGTAAGGATTAATGTGTAGCTATGAATGACTCGTCATTGTGCCGTGAAATAGTTTTAATCCAACACACTCGCAAATTAAATCAAGCTCTAGATTTATCTATAAAAGTCGCAGGATTTATGACCGCGAATTGTGCAGCATGTTGGAAATATTTCCAGTTATTAAAAAATGCGACCGCAATTTCAAAATGGCGTTTTGACAGATACTCCACGTCAAAGCAACACGCTCTAGTAGCGAAAAAATGTTTGTAATGACTGCCAAGATCACATTTTGACCTTTTGTCACCTATTTTTAATGCACCACGTTTCCGCACTTACGATGCCAAAAGAACGTTTACACAGCAAAAACTGTGATGTTCTTTGAGGTACCTATACTTATTCCTGGAAAATTTTACGACTAAGGTCGTTCATGTCAAATGTTGATACATCTCAATTTTATTTCGTAAACGTGCTTTATTTTTTCAACACGATATCAATGAAGCGATCAATTCGGTCTAATTCTTTGATCTTGGGAATGTTTGACAATGATTTTGACATGAACGTTCTGTTTAATCATCAATTTTATTCTTAGCCACTACAGCGTGTCTGTGGAAAGTGTTTTAACGCACGCTTCATAGTAGAGTCCACTAATCTTTCAACAGTTAGGTATGGGGTTGCCATCGATCTTTCTTTTTTCAATTTTCACGCAACAAAAGCCCTCTTGTGCTTGCGTGCCGCGCCGCAATCAATCGCCGCCACAATCAATAAAGCAACTGTGCGAAATCAATGCATTAATACCTGCTATTAATGCGGGACACGTGAAAAACCGCTACATTGTCACGGCACGTTTGATATATTTTATCTGTGGAAAAAAATATTTGACGTTACGAAGATGGCGGCGCAAAAGTATTCAAATTCGACGCTATTGTTTCAACTACGCGTTTGGTGGTTGAAAATTAAGTAAATTTAACAGCTAAACTAGCGTAAACAGCATTTGCTTAGAACTGTAAACTATGGAGACAAAATTCGGCGAAAATAGAGGTTGTTTGTAAGTAATAGCTGTAAACAAAGACTTGGCACAGACCTTAAAATCAATTAAAAACAGCACATGAAGCGGCAGACGCGATCGGCACTAACCGCGTTACTCCGCCTGTAGTTAACGGGAATTCGGTTATTTCGTTAAAAAACTTCGCTGCGCTATCGTTAAAAGTTATACAGATAAGCTCCGGGGAGACGCCAGGGTGTAGTCTGCAGTTTTTGTGCTGTCGTCTCACTGCATAACACAGCGAATACGATGGAATAGGTACCAACGTCTGTAGGAGCTCATGGCCATATAACAGCTGCAAGGGTTGAACTTCCAGGTTAAGCTACGCTTGCCGAGGTCGGTCCGTGGATGGGTGTCCATCCTTTACATCCCGACTTTCCTCCGTGTCTCGGAAAGCACGTAAAGCCGTTGTTCTCGGCTACTATATGTAGACCTTTGACAGTCATTACGGATAGTCAGAAGCCACAAAATGTGACATCAATCCTGTCAAGGGGTATTGTATTACCCAGTTACTGAGTTGAGGAGGTCAGATAGGAAGTTGTTCCATATGAAATACTGGTATTCAACTGCATCTGGTTAGACTGGGGAAGGCGACCCCAACATAGATGGGAAAAGGCTTGGACTGAAAACTACTGAACAGTAATGGAAGTGGTAAAGAGAAATCAAGGACAATACTGTTTTTATCGTGGTAAAACGTATAACATAAATGATGTTTATTCAGTAAATAGGTTACAAGGAACACTTTTACACGTCAATGTTTTTTGTCAGCTAGACAAACTGACAAAAAAGTTTAAGAAAAAAAAAAGAGGTCAAAATCTCTAATCCATACAATATGTACTGGTCAAGTCAGAGAGAGACAGTGCAAGCATTTGTCAATTATCCTGTAGCTCAACTCAGAACTTTAAGGAGCTCAACGAACCGACGAACAATACCAAAGTAAGGACATTTGGGTAGGCCGCAAAAGTACTCAAACTGCCAGACAATTATGAAATCTACGTGAATATAACGACCTACATAGTTCTCACATTCACAATATGCTGAGGACCATGCAGATTAGTGTCTGTAATGGTCTTTTGAAGAAAGAACCACACATATTTGAGTGGACCTGTCCAGTCAGTGCAAGCATCTGACTAATGAGTCGAATAGCTCAACTTAGAACTACTAAGGCCACCATAACTGAGTAAAGTCTCCTATAAGGTTTCTTTAACACCAATTAGGTACGATATCGCCCAAAAAATGAAGGAAGAACCATGACCCATTAACTGTCAGAATCCAAGTTTCTAGTTATAGTTGATGAATTTCATCTATATTCCACGACGAAGTGATAGCACTCGCTCAGTTTAATCTATATGGACGAGCCCCTGAGCGGGGCTGGCAAAATTGATTATTGAATCTAGTTACAAACTAGCGGGTACCGAGATTTTAACTCCCGAGGGCGTATAAGCAAAGACTTTTTATTTTTTTTCCCACGTATACTGTTAATATTTCGCAATTTTGTGAAGAAGATAATATTCGACGTCTGCCCCAAACAGAATGTGATAGGAATATGTAATAAATAAACTGTGGAATTTATATTATGACACGAAGATTGTTTCATAGATTAATCATATCGGAGACAAAGAAAATTGCCAGAACTAAGCTTTATACACACACAAGCTCAAAATTATGTAGGTAGATATTAAGTCGCCGAAATTATTAGTCTGTTGACAAAACACAGGGATCATTCAAATAAATTGAACTATAAAAATGATTTAAATACCAAACTCAACCTACGATGTAATCTCTTCCTAAACTAATAATAATTTAAACTTTACAACTCCGCCGTAAATCTTTAAAATTATTTCACTATTATAACGCGACACATTTTAATACAGTTTTACTACTGAATAATAAAAAACTCACCCTCAATATTATAGTTCTAACGAAACCGTGTCATTTTCGCGCTCGTGACGTCTCCACAGTTTAGCCAGCAGCCAATCAAATGCACGCTATTTGAAATTCGGTAATTTTCGGCTCAATCAACGGACGTGATTGTCCATTATGTGTAACTGCGTGATCACCACCGAAATACTAGCGGATCGCATGTTTACATAACATAGATTCGGCGAAGGTACCTCACAGAACCACTTACATATCTACTGTTAGATTTCTCTGGTGAGCGGAGCGCACAAACAAATCATTCCTAGAATTGTCTTACTCGTCCTTATCTTAATTTCATGAGCTCGCTTCCTTCGGCGCACGTACTCGTGTGGATGTATGTGGCTCTCGTCACATGCACAGGACCATTCTGTTCTCTCTCGTGTGGAATCAATTGTGGTCGGTGCCCCCGTCGCCGCAGATTGCCATCTAGCACGCGATCCCGATCACCCGACCCTACGCACGCGACGTCGAACAAAAGAAACTTACCAATCGAAAATTATATCATTCCAGACTTTACCTCTTCATTTTCGACGTTATCGTGTTCAACGCAACAAATGATTTATGTCGTGTCGTTATCGAACAGTATTTGGAAGTTTAGGAGCTCCTTATTGAAATACTCCCGACACATGCAATACTATTTGTACCATTTCATTGTTGCACCACTTAGCACCTAATTTTAACTCAGATGCCCGTTTATGCAACTATTTCTTTTGCATATAATTAACAATTCAAATGCGGTATTTTTTCCGTGCTCTGCAACACTTTCGAGCGGCCCTGACGTCCGCTGCCGCCGACGACTCGAATGCAAATGAGCATCGATCGCCTGTGTGACGTATAGAGCGCGCACTTCTCACCCCTTTCTTGCGACTACCCGCCAACTTGATTTACAATCCCGGATACGAGTTCCCCGTTCGAATCCAACCTATACGGTTAAATTACGAACGTTACTTTTTTCACTATGTCACAGTGACACTATAATTTAGGGCACCGCCCCTTTACTTTCCAAAGCCTTTGAATATTCATACGACTATAGCAATCAATAACGGCCACAAAGAAAATAGTTTTCGCGTGCACGCACGCGATATAATGTCGCATAAACAAATAATTTCTTCGTTTTTATTGTTATCCTTGAATTATGTTATTGCCACTCGAATTTACACGGCCCCTTTCCCGCCATCGGTCAGAAGCGATCAAACGGCGTCCGATAAATTTTAAACTTCCGTGACTGGACGACGTTAATTGAGCGCGTTTTTTAAAAATATTCGTCAAAAATGCACATCTTAATGGCCAACAATAAAAACTGATATCGTTAGGTACATACTTTATAGTCTGCCAGATAAGAAATGCGAATGAAACTAGATCAATAAAAATGTAATATTTAGAGAAGCCACGTCCCGTGGGCCCGCGGGCCGGCCATGTTGACGAGTTTGACGTGAACACAAAATGGCGCGACCTGCGTTGCGTCACACGCCTGTGGAAATAACCTCAGTTTTTTGACAATATTTCGAAGCACGTCGCAGTAATTGCCCGCGTACCGTTTACAGAATAACAAAATGTCTGCAACAAGATCAAAGGCATTAATAGACGTGTCTTGAAATTTATCGACGGCCCGTATGTCGAAGGATGAATATATACATACAAATCGCGACGAGCCGTTTGTCTGTGATTTCAAAATTATCTACTATATTTGCGAGACGTTTATTTATAGAGTACTTTTATAGTTTTGTATTTACGTCCGTCCGTTTGCACTGAACATTAAATTACTCGGTTCATAAGAGAACGGCGTGCTTCACATTTTGATTCGCTACGATATGTCAAGCGGTTTTGAAGTTATAAAAGAAAAACCGCGAAGACCGCCCCGAGGCGAGCCGCGACTTGAGAATAAACTAAATAATCAGCTAGTCGCCGGCGAACGAGACACCGCTGACATTCTAATTATGTTTTGATCGGTACTTATTGACATAACGGGTGTCTTTTTGATACTATTGAAGGAGGCCTATTCCATCAGTGTCGTATAAATACAGAAATTACCTCATTCGTATTTATATACGGTCCTCGCGAACTACAGATGACTAAATACATTTATATCGGTGTTTGAAAAGTTGTCGCGGCTCATTTGTTCAAAATAAAATGTGACAGATCATGCGTTTCGATTTAAAATTGGATCGTCACCGTGATTTAATATTTTTCCGCTTCGCCACTGAGTCGGAAAATCCAGAGGACTTTGTATTTGCAGACCATAAAGTTTTAGTGGCAATTTACGCAAACATTAGAAATGTAATTAATTTATAAACGAATCACGTATGTAGAGTTATTGTCTAAAATTATGGTCACACAAGATCATAATCTGGGATATGTTTTAAAATATTTGTATCACGTTCGCTCAGTCATAAGTCGTTAACTTCGTGAACGGTTGGTTTCACAAAAAATATTGTCTATAGAAGGACATAACAGCGTTTATTGTATGATTTGGAACGTGAGAATCACCAGAAAGTGACAACATTGCCAATGAAATTTTCGAAAGTGAAAACAATAAAGTTTTACTAGAGAGACAAAAAAGGCACATAAATCTGGTGAAAGTTGAAAAAGGCATTCCGACTGCCAAAACACTGAGATATTGCTCTATTATAATCTTGACATCTAGTATTTAGAAATTTTACTCTGGTAACCCTTTCTAATTTAGGTAGTCTCAGGGTATGTAACTGTGAAGACACTTTTATTTATTTTATTTTATCATTAAGGAAAACCAACTTAGGAAAACATCAGTTAATGCATTTCAACAAAACGTATAAACAATGTCACTGCACTTTATCTTAATTCATTTTTAACTCTCAATAAATAAAATACACTTTACGTTCCAATAAAAGCCCGTTGTGAGTTTTCGAAGAAAAACAATTGCAACGCACACCATTATGCTTTTTATTGTCAAATAATTAGAGAGCAACTCGGCGCAACAACAGACAAATGTAAAATAAACCAAGTAGAAATACTTGTGAGGAAATTAGCGTACATATTGTCGGTTTTAAAATAAAATTTAAGGACGCAATTAAGTCTTTGTGATCCTTGAAAATTAATACATCAACTCACAAACGATCCGTTTTCGGAGTCGTTAAAATACCGCAAAGCAAATAACATTATCGTTTTTCTTTAAACACTTGACGGATGTGGCTGATTTTTAATGTACATTGGCATACAATACGTACCTTCGTACAGACACAATAAGCGTATAGTTATCTAAAGAGATGGCGTCCAATTATTATTATGTTCATAAGATAAAATAAATGAGGGCGCCGCGCTAACACCGCTCGGATTTAACACCAAAAATTCTTTGAACTCGAAATATACTGTAACAAATATTACCCGCAAGAGATCCGAGTATCCGAACATTATGCGCGCACTTTAATTCTATAATCATCTCGGCGAACGTCTAAAACTAATTACGCGACTTAATTAAACTAATTCTGTGCGTACATCACCATCTAAATAGTGTCGTTTCATTGTGAGAGCGGAGACAATATGTTGACAGGATGAATGACCACAGTATGGCGGGCGGGATTCACGCGTAACTTCACTTGTTTATGAGTGCGCGGGCGCAGTTTTAGGATTACTGGGCTTAGGCGATGAGTGCTCGTTCCCATTCAACGATTATCTCTAAAGCGCTATTCATCGCTGTAGAGTTTAAATGAAGCGCCTAATTTCAATTGTACCAAATATAACTCGCGTATTTATTACTTGGCAAAAGTTAACGCTACTAACACGGATGTACGCAGCCCTACGTGTGTGTGCACGAATAATTTAGCGGCAATTAAAATTGTTCGTGTGCGGATTCGAATGCAAAACGATTGCAATACATTTTGTAGAAATATAGCTGTTTACATTGTATAATTAACAACATCACAAGTTTTGTACCATATGCGCTACGCTATTGTTTCTGCTCCGATTTCACGGCTCACAAACAAGCTATCATAACGTAAAAACCAATAAAGCTAATTTTGTAATTCGCAGTCATAAAAAATTCGTGGAAATCTCGCACGACTCGGGCAATCATGAATATTTACTCAACCTAATTTTAGTTTAGATGGTTAGTTAGGCTGAACCCTAATTGATTTGAGGGTAACAACTTTTTTGTTTTTATTTCCAGTCGGGACGAAGGATGGCACCGGCGCAGTGTTCGGTCGACCAGAGGGAGAGGGTGATGACAGGCTCACGCACGCGATCCTGAGTGAAGCGCATCTAATGAAGTCATCCAGTGGACCTCCCCACAACGATGACTCCAGAAGCAATGAGGACTCTAGCTCACCGAGGACTCAGTGCCCCTCACCTTTCTCCAATAAGGTAGGAAATTATTAACTATTAAACATTAATAAAACACACACTTTAAAAATTGACATTAAGCACATCGGAAAAAAAATGCCAATTACTAATTCCTATTCTTGTTATCTCTTCAGGACGGGAGTCAAAACAGAAGACTCAAGAAGTATGAGAACGACGACATTCCTCAAGAGAAGGTGGCGCGCATATACCAGGAGGAGCTTGCCAAAATCATGACCAGACGAGTGGAAGACATCCGCCGTGAAGGTTTCCCTGGGTATGTCTTCATTTTATTCCCATAAAACTAGTCTTTAAAATTCTAAAACTATTTAGTTGCTAAAAATTTTAACGAGAACAGCATATCTAAAACTAACGAATAGCATGTTTCCCCCTTTTTTCAGTGGCGGCATGCCACCACATATGGAGAGGCCACCGGAAGACATCCGCATGGCCCTGGAAGCGTATCACAGAGAACTTGCCAAGATCCAGCCGACTGGCAACATTCCCAACCTCCACAACTTGCCAGCCATGCCGCCCTTTCCAAACCTCCTCGCGTTGCAGCAGCAAGCGATGCAACAAGCACAGAACCAGCAGATGAACGGCTCAGGAGCGGTCCAAGATCTCTCTTTGCCTAAGGATAAAAACGCCAAAATGAATGGAATGACTGATAGTGATAAGGATAGGTCAATGGATGCCGAAGAGGCTATTAGGCACGCGGGGAGCGCCTTCTCGTTAGTAAGACCAAAACTAGAGCCGGGACAGCAATCGACGGGATCGTCAGCGTCCAGTCCACTGGGCAACGCGATATTACCTCCCGCAATCACTCCAAATGATGACTTCAGTAATTCAGCGGCAGCGAGCCCACTACAGAGGATGGCATCGATCACGAACAGTCTCATCTCCCAGCCGTCAAATCCTCCTCATCATCCTCCTGTTCAGCGATCGATGAAAGCAGTTCTTCCACCAATCACACAGCAACAGTTTGATCTCTTTAACAATTTGAACACAGAAGACATAGTGAGGAGAGTGAAAGAGGCTCTGAGCCAGTACTCCATTAGCCAAAGACTGTTCGGAGAATCCGTCCTTGGTCTATCACAAGGATCCGTGAGTGACTTGCTAGCGAGGCCGAAGCCCTGGCACATGCTCACGCAGAAGGGACGAGAGCCTTTCATTCGCATGAAGATGTTCTTGGAGGATGACAATGCGGTCCACAAGTTGGTTGCATCACAGTACAAAATCGCGCCGGAAAAACTAATGAGGACTGGCAACTACAGCGGAGCACCTCGTAAGTATCATCTCTATACGTAAACATATTTGTATATATTAAGTAAGATGAGAATAGTAGATTAATTGTATTTTCCTTCTTCTGTTCTTACAGCATGTCCGCCAAATATGAACAAACCCATGCCGCCAACACAGAAGATGATTTCTGACGCGACTTCCCTGCTGAGCAAGATGCAGCAGGAGCAGTTATTGGGCGCGGGTCACCTGGGACACCTGGGGCAGCCCACGCCGCTGCTGCTGACGCCACCCGGCTTCCCGCCGCACCACGCCGTCACGCTGCCGCCACAGCACCACGACAACAACAACAAGGAGCGCAAGCCGCCACCACCACCGCAGCCGCACCACCAGCCCCCCGTCATGCGCAACCTGCACCAGCACATATCGCCGAGCGTCTATGAGATGGCCGCGCTCACACAAGACTTAGACACGCAAACCATTACTACCAAAATTAAGGAAGCGCTATTGGCAAACAACATAGGCCAGAAAATCTTCGGCGAAGCCGTTTTAGGTCTTTCACAGGGTTCTGTCAGTGAATTGTTATCAAAACCGAAACCCTGGCATATGCTTAGCATCAAGGGTAGGGAACCATTTATTCGTATGCAGCTGTGGTTAAGTGATGCCCACAATATTGACCGTCTTCAGGCTTTGAAGAATGAGCGACGAGAAGCGAGTAAACGACGACGGTCAAGTGGCCCCGGACAAGATAACTCGTCTGACACATCTTCGAATGACACGTCAGAGTTCTACCACTCCAGCTCACCGGGCCCTACCGCGGGAGCGCCGTGTGCCAAGAAACAACGAGTACTGTTCTCCGAAGAGCAGAAGGAGGCACTCAGATTAGCATTCGCACTTGACCCCTACCCAAACATGCCAACGATCGAATTCCTAGCCGCAGAATTGGGTCTATCTTCGCGAACCATCACCAACTGGTTCCACAACCACCGTATGCGGCTAAAACAACAAGCGCCTCATGGTTTGCCAGCCGAACCTCCCGCGCGGGACCAATCTTCGGCGCCTTTCGACCCAGTCCAATTCCGTCTTCTTCTCAATCAGAGACTACTGGAGCTTCAGAAGGAGAGGATGGGTCTCGCTGGCGTACCCCTACCTTACCCGCCGTACTTCGCAGCCAACTCCAACTTAGCGGCGCTGATTGGTCGCGGGCTAATACCCCCCGAAGACCAAGTGAAGGACCAGTCTGGCGGCCTCGATCTCTCGATGCCGCTGAAACGAGAACCCGATGGTGATGACTTCGAGGACGATGACGTCGAGAGCAATCTCGGCTCCGAGGACTCGTTGGACGACGAATCTAAGACTGAGCCGAAGGCAGCGTCGACGCCGCACAATACCGGGCGATCCAGCAGACGAAAGCCTGCAGCACCACAATGGGTCAACCCAGATTGGCAAGATGAGAAGCCGCGTAACCCTGACGAAGTGATAATTAACGGAGTTTGTGTGATGCGAAGTGATGACTTCCGGAGAGAGGCGGAGGAGACGGTGCGCGTGGAGCCGTCGCCGGTGGCGCGCGAGGGCTCGCCAGCCGCCTCGCCCACGCCGCGTACGCCGCACACGCCGCACACGCCTCTCACGCCGCTCACGCCGCACACGCCGCACACGCCGCGTGCGCCACATACGCCTGACGACGTCATCCCCGAAGACAAAATCAAATCCGAGACCGACGACGGCTGGGAGTACTAAAACTTTACTTGCTCGTACTCTTGCCGAGTGTGTTAAAACGGGTCCCGAACAGTGAGGTGTTGACTGTACCATATCACGTTCGAACGATTATTTATTGAGTGACAAGTGTCCGTCGGGCCGGAGGCGACGTTCAGTGCAAATGTTACTGTGTAGCTAGTGTTTGTTGTAATTCGAATGTAAGGCCAAAGACTCTGTAAATAATACCCTCGTAGCTTCTCGTGATACGCCAGGCGCGTCCCCGACCGGGACGAGGTAAACTTGCGATACAAAAAGATGCATTTTTGCTTTAATTTTTTAATGTAAACACGTACCCTGATTAGGTACAAATATCTGAATATTTTTAAGTTACGGCTTTTTAATTCGATTGTAAATAAATATACCAAATATGTGTCGAATATTGCCTGTGAACCAGACCCTGTATATAAGTAGGATAGAAACTATTCGTGTAAGATAAACTCAGTTGCTGATAAATTTAGGGATAGGGAAGGTTCATTTAATTGTTAATGAAAATTTTAAAGTGCAATCAGATGTAAATTTAAGCTATGGTTTAACGAGCCCCAGTTGAAAAGTATTATTATGTTTATTAGAACCGGCGAGGTTTAAAATATTATAATCGGGTTATATAAGTTTAACATTTAAATTATTATTGTTTATTTTATGTTTTTTATTGCATTATTTTATAAAACGCCGCGGGACCGCTCAACTTTGTGATTTTAGCTGTCATTTTATAAAGTTTAGTTATCATAAACTGTCAATTCTAATTCCGTACAATAGCTATATTGTTTGTTTCTTTTCATTTTTATATATTTTTTAGAAAATGTACAAATCAAGACACAAAATAATACGATTAAGCAAGTAATGTGCTGCTTATGGTTTATAGTTTTATTTTATTTTAGCAATAAATTTGCTTTTAATATTATTTTCTTTATTTTATTTTACCTCCTTACTTTTATCCTTTTTTTTTCTTAGGAATAAGTAAAAGAAAATGTAAATTTTAAAGGAACCATACTCCTTGCATCACGATGTACATAGTTATATTCAGTTTAATGTAAATATCTAATTGAAATGCCACGTTAGAGTAAAATTAGTTAAGTAGGAAAATAGTTTAACCCAAAAAATTTAACTTCGTAAAAGGGTAAATCATAAATAATCGAAATTATTGTCATTCTAAAAGTGTATCGAAATTGTAACGAAATTATGTCAGAATAGATTTAGGCCTCCAGGTTTCAATAAAAAATGAACAGTTTGGAATATTTCAATTTTACATGGAGAATATTAATTCTTTATAAAAAATACATCCATTTTTAGAAATACCAACATACATATCGATGTTATATATAAACAGTAAGTTAGATAAGAAATAGCGTGTAATAGTCAATATTAAAGAAAAATCTTAGGCTGTTTAACAGTTACAAAAAAACAGTTATTTTTAACTCTCCAACTCCGTTGTAAGAAGTGAAGGAAATTTTTTAACTTATTAAAAAATTGATTTTTAGAATCATTTCATAGCTTTTTGCTTTTAAAAGAATAATATACGTATATTATGAATATTATTGTTATTCGATATAGATGCTTCGAATATTTTTGATATGACAGTAACTTACCAAAATGCCTCCACGCATTTGTGATGTTTTTGATGTTGGCCAGACTGATTTGAATGGTAAGTCCGGAAAAAGATTGCCACACCAAAAAACCAAATATTAAATAATTATATCGATTTTTTTCGGTTAATCTATGTTTCGTTAAAACTTACAATAAATTCAGTTCTGTGTTATTTTATGTTTATACGAGCATACACAAAAATTAGATCTACGAGAGTAGGTATACATGAACGAAAATCCATTATTAATTTTCATTGATACTTACATAGTAATTATTTCACTTTTAGAGTAAATAACCTTTTTCCCTCATGGGAAAAAGAAGATTTCGTTTGCGCTTCATTCAGTAGTCTTTGTTGTTTGTTGTTTGCGTTTTGTGTTCACATGAGTGTAGACAAAAACTACTGAATGAAACGTATTTTTCACTTCGTATAGCGAACAAAGATGTTTAGACACAAATACATCTCCAGATTTTTACACATTCAGAGTTTACAAAATATGTTTATCGGTGTAAATTGTTTGAGATAGATGGTATATATAACTATCAACTGTTTTGATAAGGATAGCTGATGGAGGCCTATATTCCGGCTGGACATAGGCCGCGACTAAAGCTAGCCTATGTCTTTATACACAGCTGGGAATAATAGAGGCTGTAGAAAATAGTACTGTTAGTATCAAAAAATTAGAAGCACCTATCTTAAGATACGCCATCTTGTATTTTATATTGTTACGTTGAGTGTTGCCAGGTTAGAATGTAAATAGTAATCGGGTAGTGAATAGATTATTATTATGCGTTATATCCATTATAATAATGAATAGTATTAAAAATTATAGCGATAATTATTATTGTTCATATCATAATATTAATTAATAATGATGCTGAAAACCATTGTCTTCTTTCCGAACAATTTCTAAAGTTATTAAAATTAAAAATAAAGAAATTGCTAATCAGATTTTGTTTTATTGTACTGGACGGGCGGATACTACTGAGGTAATCAGTCCAACAAGAAAAAGAACTACACAAGATGGGAAAACCTGTGCACATCACTATATTCATGTGCGGTCCCCATGGGCACCAGCAGCGTTGCTTTAAGGAAGGTGCATCTTCAACATCACATTAGGTGCTATACTATTCAGGAGGAGCTCGTGGTTAAAGTAATAACAGCCGCACGGGTCGATCTATCAGCATGCGTAGCATGACCACCATAGAAACGGGTTTTGTCGACGCAAGAATAGACAAAATTACAGATTCTAGAAAGATTTCTACCGTCCTAAGCATGGCGATGTTAGAACTGAAGAGAAGAAATGTTTCTATTCTTCAGTCGAAAAAAGTCAACAATGTAAAGCATGACCACCAATTTTTCTCTACTTTTTAACACTTGGGGGTAGAACAATTTCTTCTCAACAAGTGTCAAATAGTCTATATCACATTGAAACTAGACAAGATCTATATTGATTTGAAAAACTCGATTCGGTGACTCATTCAATATTTCAAAATTGTGATGAATCTTCCACAAAAGCCATTGATGAGGGGTCAAGAGTTGAAGTCACATAGCATCATAGGTTGAACTTTTCTAAAAAAATAGTTATTTGTTATGCAACGCTGCAAAGTTATTTTTTGGCGCGAGTACTTGTATTGAAGCCTGAGCAAGCAAAGGATTCTAGGATTGAACCGATGACCGAAGCGAGTGGTTCAAATGTAGAATCCTGAGCGTAGCGAGGGTTTCAAAGGTACGAGACGCAGAATAACTTTGACGGACAGACGGACAGATGGACAGACGAGCAGACGGACAGACAGACAGACGGATAGACGCACAAACGGACAGACAGACACGTGAGTGACAGCAATTGTGCTTCGATTAGACGCACAAAATTTTGTGACAGACGACGGACAGACGGACAAACGGACAGACAGACAGACGAAATTGAAAGAATGAATATGTTTTAGTCTTCATAGAAACGCGAGTCTACGGGTCGCCCTCGTGCTCGGGCAGAAGAGAACTTGAACTCGACATAGTTGGATAGAAAGAGCTTTCTGTCCAACTATCTAGTCTATTCTTAGTAGAATAGAGATAGAAATGGTCATGCTACACCCTGTTGGGGGTAGAAACATTTCTTCTCAACAAGTGTCAAATAGGACACACATCACATTGGACCTAGACAAGATCTCTACTGATTTTAAAAACTCAATTCAAAAAATTGAGGTGAATCTTCCACAAAAGCCAAATCAAGAGTTGAAATCACAGAGCATCATGGGTTGAAGTTAATTTTAAAAACATGTCAGGTTTTTTAGAGAAATAGTAAGTAGCCAACATTATAGCTTTTCAAAAAAATTGTTTTTTGGCGCGAGTACTTGTATTGAAGCCTTAGCAAGCAAAGGATTCTAGTATTGAACCATGAGCGAAGCGAGTGGTTCAAATATAGAAAACTGAGCGTAACTGTCTCGAGGGTTTCAAAGATACGAGACGCAGAATAATTTTGACGGACAGATGGAAACACGGACAGACAGACAGACGGACTGATGAACAGACGCACAGACGGACAAACAGACAGACGCACTGACGGACAGACGGACGACGGACAGACGGACTACGGACAGACAGACAGACGGAGAGCTGGACAGATGGATAGACGGACAGACGAGCAGACGGACAGACGGACGACGGACAGATGAACAGACAGATAGACGGACAGCCAGACAGATGTACAGACGGATAGACGGACAGACGTACGAAGGACAGACGGACGACGGACAAACGGCCAGAAGGACAGACAGACCCGTGAGTGACAGCAATAGGGCTCCGATTAGACGCACAAAATTTTGTGACAGGCAGTTGGACAGACGGACAGACGAAATTGAAAGTATGAATATGTATTTGTCTTCATAGAAACACGAGTCTACGGGTCGCCTCGTGCTCGGGCAGAAGAGAACTCGAACTCGACATAGTTGAATAGAAAGAACTTTGTCTATTCTTGGTAGAATAGAGATAGAAATGGTCATGCTACGCCTGCGGGTTAAGCTACGCTTGCCGGGGTTGATCCATGGATGGGTGACCATCTTTACATACCGAGAAGGTACGACGGCTTAACGTGCTATCCGAGGCACGGAGGAGCCGTGCCTCGGATAGCACGTTAAGCCGTTGATCCCGGCTGTTAATCGTGGATCTTTGACAGTCGTTACGGGTCGTCAGAAGCCTGAAAGTCTGACATCCAGTCTTACCAAGGGGTATCGTATTGCCCAGGGGTTGAAGATAAATTCGCAACAGAGTTACCTCCCCCTGGGCATTCAGGGCAGGGAAGGAACAGGGGTGGGTTTTAGTCAGTAAGATTCCGACACGCCCTGCCGCTCCACCCTAGAGTAGGAGATGTCATTAAATGATTTCCCACCCCACAAAAAATTAAATAAATAAAAAATTACCCAGTAACTGAGTTGTGGAGGTCAGATCGGTCAGTCGCTCCATGTAAAATACTGTTATTCAGCTGCATCCGGTTAGACAAGGTTTGGCAAAGGCTAGGCAGATTTACTATACAGGAGCAAAACTATGTGTAGGGACACAATGTAAGTTCAAAAGGCAGAACGCTTGATAAGCTAACATTTATGTGAGCGAGACGTATGAGCGGTCGGCCAGTTACTGCGCACTGGTCGGCACGGGAGGTTGTATTTCTGGGTTTTTTACATAATAAACGTGAACACTATTATGTTAACAAAAGACTTTAATTATACGGACTGTAACCTTCTATAACCAGACGAAGCAGTATTACTTAGGAGTTTACAAACCGCAACATACCAAACATAGACTCATAGACTGGTGACCCCGACGTGATATGAACACGCAACCTTCTGATGCATGATGCATCTATCTATCTATAGACAGGCTGTCCCATAAGGAGTGGACCAATTATGAAATGTCGATAATAGAGGGGTTATTAGGACACTTATGAAATCTAATACTTCATTCATTCATTTGTCATACATTTTGTATGGAACGGTTTTTGGATGATATCTCGAGTTAAGACAACATTTATTGTTTTTGAGGCAGTTCGAAGTTTGCCGGGTCAGCTAGTATCTTATAAAGGAGGTCCACTGTACTTAACAAAACTAAACTAGTGTTACCCATGACTTCTTTTATCCAATAAAAAGGTATTACATTCAGTTAATTGGAAATGAAAATGTCGGGAAGCATACAACTTCTTACATCTTTGTTTAAAAAATGCATCCCTATTTCGCTTGGTCAAGGCATCACACGTGAACGGTTGAACCGATTTCGCTAATTCTTTTTTTTTGTTGTAATTGTTATTGTCGGGAGAAGTATGAAAGAAAAAATAAGAAAATTGCTCGGAGAATTCGAAAATTTCAGAAAACTTAACGATTATTTAAACCGCGCGTTTGACAGTTCTAAGGCAGGACAACGTCTGTCGGGTCAGCTAGTTAGGAATAAGATTCATGTCATACGCGAAGGCCATTGTTCAGCCTCTGAATATGCTCTAGACAAATACTGCTGACGAAGAAGGTTGTGCTTCGTAGGCTCGGTACACAGACATCATACAAATAAGCAGGCATCAATGTGTAGGTTTTTTTTTTTGGGGGGGGGTGGGAAATCATCCTATGACTTCTTCCGCTCTAGGGTGGAGCGGAAGGGCGTGTCAGACTCTTACTCACTAAAACCCACCCCTGTTCCTCCCTGCCCTACATGCCCAGGGGCGAGGTAACTCTTTCGAATTTATCCTCCATCCCCGGGCAGTTTATCCTCCACCCCCGGGCAGATCAATGTGTAGGTATCTTCTCTACATAGTATTTGAGAGGTATTTGCGGAAGAAGGTGTAAAGTCTCGCAAACCTCCATTGAAAAGGTAGGATCCTCCGACCAGACGGGTGTTGTGTCTGGTAAATAAATAAACCTTTTAAGTCTTGATTCATCATCCTCATTCTCCTGCCCTTGCCTTTTTTTTTAAAGTCTTGAGTATTGAGCTTATTTACTTAAACTATCAAATTTTGTATAAACTAATTTTGAGTCGGAGCCAAACAACAAACTGATTAAATATCTAAATTTTTAAATGTACGTAGAAATAGAGAAGGCTCTATGTAGGTAATTATTCATTTTATTGGAACGAAGTTCCTTATCGCGCGTTGTGAAAGGGGGCTAGACGGAAAAAAATCTTACGAAAAAAGTTGTCACACTTTTTGCTATAGTAAAAAAAATAAAATTTTATTACAATTACTTTTGTTATAGTTGTTGTTATTGCTAAAGAGTTGAGCTGAGCTGAGCTGAGCTGAGCTGAGCTGAGCTGAGCTGAACTGAGCTGAGCTGAGCTGAGCTGAGCTGAGCTGAGCTGAGCTGAGCTGAGCTGAGCTGAGCTGAGCTGAGCTGAGCTGAGCTGAGCTGAGCTGAGCTGAGCTGAGCTGAGCTGAGCTGAGCTGAGCTGAGCTGAACTGAGCTGAGCTGAGCTGAGCTTAGCTGATCCGAGCTGAGCTGCGATGAGATGAGATGAGATGAGATAAGATGATGAAGTATAACTTCTTACGTGCGTGCGTGTGTGCGTAGTTAATAATAAAAAAAATGTTATAAATTAAGAAAAATAAAATTATATTACAATTCCTTCGAAAGGAACTTCGTTCCATCCGGGTGTCCCTTGACACCTCTCAAGTTTTTTATTTGACGCCCTTTAACTTTTAAATAGTAAAGTTATGGCCGAATTGATAGTCTCAGAGGTTATATAAATGAGAACATCATGAATGCAGTCGAAGTTAAGATAACTCAAAAACTAGGTACTGGTACGCTAGTATTATATTGGGGCCGATTCTGTTGTGCACAAACTAAACTTAATTTAGGCTATTGCTATCTTTTTCTCTTTAATAAAACAAGAAAGAGACGGTCGTAAATTGGAGCAGACAAATTTATTTGAACTAATATTTCCATACAAATTAAGGGTACTTACACGTAAAAACATGTCGACTAAAAACACGGTAAAGCGCAAGGCGTAAACTAGTTTGACATCTCTAACTTAGTTCATAGTTATAGTCGTCCTTTTCTCGCACTGCCTTTTAGTAAAAGATAGCTATTCTGTAATTTTAGTTTAGTTATTGAACAAGAGAATCAGCACCGTTATCTGTGGTACTGGTTTGATCTTGATAAAATTTAAATAGATGAGATCACATGAGAAGCACCAGCTTTCAAATAAAAAAAGAATTATCGTTCTAAGATACCTATGAGAACCTCCTCCTTTTTTTGTAGTCTGAGATTCAGCCGTTTAACATTTAGTACCCAAACGTGAGAGTGCCGGAGACTTTCGCTGTAATTTGCTTTCGCTTTCGCTGTAATGTTCAGCAGGCGTATTCGCTAACTCAGTTGACATCAATTTGATAGGCACTTTGCCGTACATTGCTGCTTTGACGTACCTATAGGAAAACCGTAGTGCCTATTATAATCGATGTCCACCGAGCAATGTACTGCATAGTGCCTATCAAATTGATGTCAACTGAGTTAGCAAGTACACCTGCTGATACCTAGTGATTGTCGATATGCCAAAATGTAAGGGGTACGTGACATTTCGTTCGACAGCGTTTGTCAATCCCATACATTTTTGACTTTTTGACTATCGCTGTCGTCATGCTTTCGCTGATAGAATGTCACTTATCTAGAGCCTCTGGAGGTTATTTCCTATTAGAAAACAGTGGCACAGTATAAATATTTACAGTATTCTAACTTCATACAAACGGTCGGAACGCGAGTCATACGTAGGTATAGTATGGCCTCGAGTTCGGTAAACACTCAGTACACAAACAGTCGCAATTGCGCCTTAGTGACGAACGAACGGTGTGCGTGTTGCGATAGTTTTCGCGTGCGATTTGTGAATATTTATTGAAATAAGTACAAGTACTTACTTAATATGGCAAAGAGAAGTTATAAGTCTATAACTAGTCAGACTAGATAGTTATCCGATGATTTTGGGTGGGGGCCGTTGTTTGTTCCTACTGGACGATACATTGACTGTTACGTCCATCATTATGAGCCTGTGTTGAGAGACTAAGTCTTCGCCTGGCAACATGCTACAGTTTTTGACTGTTTTGAGACTGTTTCAACTCACCAAGATAAAGTCAATTTGGGTCGTGTGCTAGCCACTTTTGTAAGTGATCAGGTGTTCGTCTTTCTTTTTGAACCAGATGTTAGTTATTGCCAGGTCAAAAGCCGAAGCAGCTTGCAGCAATGTCTCGCCATAAGTATTACGGTCTCCGTACCCCCAACCACCATGCACTCTCTCATAACCATACTTCAGACTTCCCAGTCCCACATGCCCATTAAAATCACCCCCCACAAACACCTCTTCACACAATCGAAGTCCTTCCAAAACTTCTCTTTTACAGTATCCTCACATCCTGATTGGGGTGCATACGCACTAATGACATTTACTATCATACTCTCCACAACCACTTTAATAGCTATCACTCACTACTCTTTTAACATCCACCACACATTCTTTTAACTCACTATCCAAAATTATGCCCACACCATTCCGTTTGCCATCACTTCCACAGTAATAAAACCTATATCCTTCACCTAATTCTCTTGCTTTTGCACCCTTCCATTTCGTTTCTTGCAAACACGCTATATTTATCCGTCGCCTTTTTAAAACATCTGCTAACTCTCTTCCTTTTCCAGTCATAGTACCTACATTCCAACTCGCACACCTCAATCTTAATTCTCTAACTCTCCGAGCTTGCGTCTTACGTCGCACCCGCCCGTCCTGGTGCGACAACCCTTGTCCATTTCCCACAGGAGCCGGGTGCTGGCCCTGCGCGTCACCTGTGGGGTACGCCCTAGCCCTATCGCACATCACATTTTTCCAGACCATATTGCAAAAGGTTTTGGCAGAAGTTTTATAGCCGGCCGCCTGCCTGACGCCAACCCTCCTTGGGAATGCTGTTGTTGGTGGTTTACCCGCCACCGCGCGGGTGGCCCAAGGTGCTTCAGTAGTATGCACTAGGGCTCAAGCTCCCTTAGTGGCCTCTTACGACACCCACGGGAAGTGATGGGATGGAACTATTCTTTTACGTCCGCCACCATACGGAATAATTATTATATCTACGAACAAAAAAACACAACTTGTATTTTTATTGAACACTTCCTAATTCAGTCACAGTATTTTGTTTTTTTTAATATAATATTTACAATCACAAAACTAAAAAGAAACTCAAGTAGGTAGATAAAATTAAAATACTGGATGCGGGCAGCCCTATCGCGTGCTTACGTACCGCGCGGCCGTAGTTAATTATTTCAAGGTCAGGGCCGAGTCACAATACTGGTAGATATTTATACTGTGACACTGCACTATTCACTTCATACTCGCTCAAACACTCGTACTGAGCCAGATGGTCACTGTACTAGATGAACGATTTAAACGACCGAAACAGAATAGTTTTTTCTCGGTCACCTAAAGGAAATTGCGTCTTAGTAGTACCTACATAGTACATGTACTACACAAGCCTAGTCAGACTCTAGACAAAGTGTGTTTCTATTAGCGATAGTGATAGTCGAAATGTCAATCAACGACAATCGGTATCGCCCCACTGGCGCTGGTAGAATGTTATTTTTCTAGAACCTCAGATGAGAACATACTGATTGGACAAAATATGAGTCAAATCGACGCGAAATATTTTGGTTTTCTGGCCAGCACTTTCATATCTCGGTAGGATATTAATGATAAAAAGTCAGGTTATATTAACTTGTCATATTCACTGGCACAGAGCAAGTATTCAACAGGGCCGCTTTATTTTTAACAAATTTTCAGCTCTGTATTCTGCTCTTTCGAGCAATAGCGCCGCGCCGCGCCGTTGCGCCTATGTGGCGCATAATTCAAACAAATAATGACATGTCAACAAAAGACCAACGTCAGTAACGAACTGAGGCACCCATAGATATCCGAGAGGCACCCACCGCCAACGATGAGCGAGTAGCGAGTAGAGCTTCAAACTATAAACGAGTTGGTGAGCAGCGAGTAGCGAGTGTGTAGTTGCGATAGTTTTGTCGCCGGGCTTTAAGCGAGTGTGCGAGTACGACGAACGATTACTCGCACCACTCGCTCGGAGCGGCTAATCCTCTCGGCGTGGTTTCTGCTTGCCAAACGAGTTTACTCGGTATTACTCGTTGAGTGATACTCGCTCAGCGAGTATTACCCTATATATTATTGTAATCTTTGGCGAGTATTATCTTTGATAGCTCTTGTCACTCAGCAACAAACTTGTGGAGCGAGTCCTTGCCGGCAGTGTGAACAGTCAGCGATCAACTATTAATATATGCGTTTGTTTACACAGAATGTATATCTATTGTACGTTTCTTAAGCGTCAAAATTGCCGATAGTTAGTCGCTTCCGATGACACAACAGCCTAAAGTTAACGGAATTTCAATTTAACGGAAGTTAACAAGAGCGTTAACATTTTTTTGATTAACTTGAAAGTTAATCCGATAAGCATTTTGTTAACTTTGTTAATTAACTATTAACGAGTTAATACCTACCAATGAGAAGAGCTAATACCTAACTTATACAGACAAAAAAAAATATCAAAGTAAAATCATTTATTAATAACAATCATAAGCTAAACATTGTGCCCCAAACGATCTAATCAACTTCTTCAATGACTGGTCCATCGCTGCCACCCTGACCGCTCTTGGAGCCAGTTGCATGAATCTTCTTCATAAGGGGAGCAAAGTCTTTGCTCAGCTCCTTAAATTTGCTGTCGTACTCCTCCTTTTCGGCTGAAGAGTTGCTTTCCATCCAGCGCAGAGTATCGTCGCATTTACGACGAATCTTTGCACATTCCACCTCGCCCAGCTTGCCTCCTGCTTCCTCTGCCGCTTGCTTCACACTAAACACGTATGATTCTAACTTATTCCTGGATGCTACGCGGTTTCTCTGCTTGTCGTCATCGCCCTTATATTTATCAGCATCAGACAGCATTCTGTCGATCTCTGATTGAGACAAACGACCTTTATCATTCTTTATGACTATGTTCTTGCTTTTCCCAGTACTGTTTTCTTTAGCAGAAACGTTAAGAATGCCATTAGCGTCCAAATCAAACGCCACGTCTATCTGTGGCACTCCACGTGGTGCTGGAGGAATGCCAGTCAGATCAAATGTTCCCAACAAATTGTTGTCCTTGGTCATTGCTCTTTCACCTTCATAAACTTGAATAGTGACAGCTTGCTGGTTATCTGAATACGTAGTAAACGTTTGAGAGTGTTTGCAAGGTATCTTTGCGTTGCGTTCAACTATAGCCGTCATGACACCACCTGCTGTTTCGATACCTAAGGATAAAGGAGCCACATCAACCAATAGAACATCTTGGATCTTCGAATGACGATCTCCACTCAGTATAGCAGCTTGCACTGCTGCTCCATAAGCAACTGCCTCATCAGGATTAATAGATAAATTCAATTTCTTTCCGTTGAAGAAATTCTGTAGTAAACTCTGTATTTTTGGAATACGAGTAGATCCTCCGACTAGAACGATATCGTGTATGGAGCTCTTATCTAATTTGGCATCAGTCAAAGCTTTTTCAACGGGCTCTAAAGTAGTGCGGAACAAATCAGAGTTCAACTCTTCGAATCGTGCTCTAGAAACTCGTGAGAAGAAATCTATGCCTTCATAAAGAGCATCAATCTCAATGCTTGCCTCTGTACTAGAAGACAACGTTCGTTTTGCTCTCTCTGCCGCTGTTCGCAGACGTCGAAGTGACTTTGGATTAGCCTTCAAGTCTTTCTTATGCTTCCTCTTGAACTCATCGGCTAGAAAATTTACAAGCCTGCTGTCAAAATCTTCACCACCAAGATGTGTGTCCCCGGCAGTTGCTTTAACTTCAAAGAGAGAACCTTCATCAATCGTCAGTATTGATACATCAAATGTTCCTCCACCAAGATCAAAAATTAATACGTTTCGCTCGCCCTTGAGGTCTTTATCCAATCCATAAGCTAACGCAGCAGCCGTAGGTTCGTTTATAATCCGAAGGACATTCAGCCCAGCAATAGCACCAGCATCTTTAGTGGCCTGTCTTTGAGAATCATTAAAGTAAGCCGGCACAGTTATAACTGCTTTCTTAACTGGTTTCCCTAAATAGGCTTCAGCGATGTCCTTCATCTTGATGAGAACCATGCTACTGACTTCTTCAGGAGCAAAACGTTTATTCTTGCCTTTATATTCAACCTGTATTTTTGGTTTTCCACCATCATTGATAACTTTAAATGGCCAATGTTTGAGGTCTTGTTGTATCTTAGGGTCGTCATATTTTCGTCCAATGAGACGTTTGGCGTCGAAAATTGTATTACTCGGATTCAGAGCTACTTGATTTTTTGCTCCGTCTCCTATGAGTCGCTCGGTGTCTGTAAAAGCGACATATGAGGGAGTTGTACGGTTCCCTTGGTCATTAGCTATGATGTCCACATTACCGTGCTGCCAAACGCCAACGCAAGAGTAGGTTGTTCCCAAATCAATTCCAACTGCAGCCATTGTAAAGTTTAATTTACAAATTTCAAATTCTGTTTTGCGTTTTAAGTTTATAGTGGATTTTGACAACGAAATATTATGATGTCAGTTTACAAAAATCGAATTTATTGTTGTCATTTTTTTTTTATTCTTTTTTATTTATAGAAATTTTCAAAGGTTTCACTGGATAGTTGTACGAATGTAGAGTTTTAGAAACCTATTTGTGCATACCTATACATAGTAGGTCTATATTTCTTTATTTTGTACGCCATTACATAGGGCAAAACGTTACATCTGCATTTTAATGGAAAAAATAAATACAAACTAACTGATGACTAGGCAGCAAGGTCTCTGACCTTAGCCTATTCCACAAGTAACAAAAGGAAAAAAAGTCTGAAGTCCTTTTTCAAATGTCAGAGTTTTTGGCGGGATTTTCTCGGGTGAATTCAGTTGCTGTTTTAATTATTTGCTTATTGATTCCTAGTGGATATTGTGATGTAAAATTGGTGTAGTTTTGTGTCTCAAGTGTCTTCGCAACTGGATAATATGTGGAATCATTGAAACAGGCGCGATCTTGGTGAAATGGAGCTGAGAATTTTATTGTAGTATACTATAGTATACTGACTACCTCAGCGAAGTTTATCGGGAAGGGTAACTTGACACATTTGTTGCCAAATACTGCAAAAAACATTAGAATGCGTTACATCTGCATTCTAGTGGAAAAAAGGAAAAATACACTACGTAAGACTAGGCAATATGGTCAAAAGACTTAGCCTTCCCCTCGGAGTAAATAATAAAAAAAAACCAATTACTGTCAACTGTCACTGTCAATCAAGTGTTATTTTTTTGAT
This sequence comes from Polia nebulosa, assembly GCA_951329385.1. Classification (NCBI taxonomy): domain Eukaryota; kingdom Metazoa; phylum Arthropoda; class Insecta; order Lepidoptera; family Noctuidae; genus Polia; species Polia nebulosa. Next base: position 29,756,824 of record OX589606.1, read on the forward strand.
CCAAAAAGCAAAACAGGCGCACTGTTATTTTAAATATTTCTTTATTATTAAATGCAGCTGAGTTTGCTTTTAAAGTAAAACATGTCTGCATGTACTTAATTTTGCTGTAGAATTTCCTGTAACCTCAATAGTACAAACTAAGAATAAATATTGCGTGTTAAAATCAGTTAACCTCTAAGTGTATTTGTTTATAGTTTATTTTTATAATACAAAATGCGTTACGCACAATTAGTAGTGGGTCCAGCTGGAAGTGGAAAGGTAAGCATTTGGGAAATGCCTTGGCACCATAAAAGACACTGTACTGTCAAGAATTATAATTGTAACAATTATGCAGATTGTAACTTGTGCGTTCTCGTCCTCTAAAGCGATTTCCTTTCAGCCCTTGCTACAAAAACTGATCAATAGTTATAGTGACAGTTTTGTAGTACTGTACTATATAGTACTAGTATTGAGAAGTTTGAGAACTGACCATTATAAACTCATACCGTGACATTGACACCTTAAATATTGAACAAAAATAAAATAACACAATTTTTAAGCAATTTTTCATTTCCTCTTTTTGCTAATCTGCGATCAGTATTCTATAATCAGATATTTTGTCAGGTCAAGTGTATCCTCATAATCCTCAAGCAAGCACAGCTCTAGTCTTTGTAGTTACAAAGAAAAAATTAAAATAAAATATAAATATTTCACTACAGTATGTCTTTTCTATTGAGACGTTTTTGTTAGTTGTGCGTGATTAGACCCGCCGCAAGAACGTTTGGGTGTTTTTCCTGCCGCTTTGGATAGGGTTTTGTTGAGGCCTGAATTTCCTCTTTTACAGTGGCCATTTTTAGGTGTGTGTGGATTTCAGAGTTAGTAATAAACCATAGAACATGTCCTATTGTTCTTAATATTGCATTCTGCATTCTTTGTAATATCCTGATGTTTGAATTACTAGCACTACTCCAAAGCTGAATGCCATATGTCCAAGTTGGTTTTGATATGAACTTGGTGTTTTGACCCAGCATCTGTAGAGATTTCTGTGCCATATATTGAGTTCTTCTCTCTTGCTTTTGATATGCTGGTTCCATGTCAAACGGGAATCCAGGTGTATGCCCAGGTACCTTGTGTGTCTTTCTATGGTAATGTTGAGTTTTGAATTCGTACAGGAGGGCAGTTTTCTATCCGAAGTGTGTGAAAGTGACCTGAACCGACTGTCGTGCTAGCTTTAATCCTCCATTTTTGAAGCCACTCTGTAATAGCGTGGAAGCCTTGTTGGAGTTGCTCTGTGGCCAGCTCAGGGTGCTTGTTACTCGCCATTATGACTGTTGTTAGCATATGTAGCAGTCATGACTCTGTCTACCTCGTAATCGGTCCTAACATCGAACCCTGAGGCACGCCTGCTCTTGTATTGTAAAATTTGAAGGTTGATTCAGATTCTTTCACTTGAAAGATTCTCTCTGTGAGATAGGATTTCAGCAGGATGTAGTAACTGTGAAACCTGAGGCATGCCTGCTCTTATATTGTAAAATTTGGAGGTTGATTCAGATTCTTTCACTTGAAAGATTCTCTCTGTGAGATAGGATTTCAGCAGGATGTAGTAACTGTGCGGGAAGACTTGATTTTATCTTAAAGGTACCCTTGTGCCTGACCCTATCAAAAGCCTGCTGGATGTCCAAGAATGCAGATGAACAGTACTCTTTTTCTGCCACACATTTTCTTATTTTCTCAACCTGTTTGATGGTAGAATGGTGCTGCCTAAAGCCAAATTGGTGGTTTAGGATGGTACAATTATTTTCTATTAAAGGCAAAACTCTGTGTAGGATCTATTTTTTACAGACCTTTGACAAGATAGACAGAAGGCTGATGGGCCTAAATGAGGTGGTTTGGTTTGCTGGTTTCCCTGCCTTGTGTATTTTAAAGCACTTGAATGCACTCGGTCAAGATCTGATCTAAATCTAGTCATTTATTCAAATTAGGCTAAGAGCCAGCACTTTTTGAACATCAAAATTCTACATAAAGACAATCCCTCAAAAACAACTGCCCGTCACTACTTCGTAGTGTTTTTGCTGTGAAGAAGAAGTGGCACAACACACTCTCCAGCAACACATCTGTCTGTTAACTTTGAAGAACTTGAATGTATATAATTATATGCAACAATCTTAACATATATGTATGTAACATATGAATCATCTCTTAAGTTTTTGTAAAACAAATAGCATAATAAACAACCATCTCATAAGTCTACACACTAACACTGCAATCTTCACATTATCTGACTAAAAAATAATAACAACACTTCCATTCCAGTCCACATACTGCTCAACGATAGTAAAACATGCGAGTGACGCAAAGCGAATAGTCGAGGTGGTAAACCTGGACCCTGCAGCAGAACATTTTGACTACCAGCCTCTTGTTGACATCCGGGAGCTGATACATCTGGATGATGCTATGGAAGATGAGGAGTTGCACTTTGGACCCAATGGAGGACTTGTGTTTTGTATAGAGTATGTAATTTCATATTGAGCTAAGACCCTAAAAACTATTTTTAAAAATGTTTTAGAGCTATTTTTATAAAATAGTGTTTTTACGAGATAAAAATGTGTAATGTAGACAGTGGTCTACAGCTATAAAAACCAGTGTTATTAATATAAATTACTAGCCTTTTCATAAAGCTCGCTCCTATGGCCTTTTGCACAGAAACCATAGATTTTTTTTTTTTTCACAAACAGTAGCCTAAATGACACTTGTGAGATATAAGTTAGAAGCCTCATGGATTTCACAGATATTAAAATAGACAGAGACAGCTGTTCAATTTTTTTTTTACCACATTTTGTACAATTTCGTTATGTGTACGAGTATGACTAACTTGTATGTGTTTTTTCGTTTGTACAATAATTTATATTTATTATTATTATTTATTATTAATGGAAAGAAGCAAGCTAGGCTTTGGTGCAGCAGGCTTCTATTAACAATAATTATGTCTTTTAATTCAAAGATTTTACGTAATCAGATCATGACAGTACGTTTGGCGCAGTAGTTGAGCAATTAGCTTCTGCGCTGCGTGTCGCGGGTTCGATTCCCACACAGAACAAATATTTGTATAGCCTACAGATAGTTGTTTCGGGTCTGGGTGTGTTGTGTACGTGAGATTAGATGTTTGTGAACGCACCCATGATACAGGAGTAATTGCTAGTGTGGGGCAACAATAAAAAGATTACCTCTCTATGATATTAATTTAGAAGACTGCAAACTAATTCCACAACTCATATTTCCAGAACCCTCCTAGAAAACTGTGACTGGTTAGAAGAGCAACTAGGTGATGTAGATGATGATTACCTCCTCTTCGACTGCCCCGGCCAGATTGAGCTGTACACGCACCTGCCTGTCATGAGGAAGCTGGTCGACCAGCTGCAGAAGTGGAACTTCAGGATATGTGTCGTCTTCATGGTGGATTCACAGTTCATGATTGATGGGGCTAAGTTTATATCAGGTATGGGACAAAAGAAGCTGACAACCGGGGTTGTCATCGGGCTTCTTCGACAACCCGGGTTTGTCCGTGGATCTTAAGAGGTAGGAGGCTGGTTTTTTTTTGTTTTCAAACTCACAGTTGAGTTTTTTTCCAAGCAAACGTTAACCTCTTAAGATCCGCGGACAAACCCGGGTTGTCGAAGAAGCCTGATGACAACCCGGGTTGTCATCGGCCTATAAGGGTTAATTTATAAGTTACTAGCTTCTTCAAGTGGCTTCGGCCGCGTGGAACTCGTACTTCGCCCATTATAAATTATATCCTATGTGCTATTCCAGACTATAATCTATCTCTGTGCCAAATTTTATCCGAATCCGTTCAGACGTTCTGGCGTGATTGGATAACAAACATCCATCAAAATTTCGCATTTGTAATTATATTTATAATAGTAGTTCCTTTTGTTTGATTTTTTAGGCACAATGGCAGCACTCAGTGTGATGGTGAATCTGGAACTCCCACATGTAAATATTCTCACCAAAATGGATCTGCTCAGTAAAAGCACAAGAAGACAGATTGATGAGTAAGTTATTTTTTTTTTTTTTTTTTTTTTGTGTGGGAAATCATCCAATGACATCTCCCGCTCTTGGTGGAGCGAGAGGGCGATCAGACTCTTACTGACTAAAACCCACCCCTGTTCCTTCCCTGCCCTCAGTGCCCAGGGGCGCGGTAACTCTGTTTCGAATTTATCCACAACCCCTGGGCAGGTTGATGAGTAAGTTAACAAGACAATCTCTCTACCTTAGACTATGAAAGGTTATGCCTAGGGGTAGCGGATAAATTCTGAAAATGAGTTACCGCACCCCTGGGCAGTAAGTCTGACACGCCCTCCCGCTCCACCCACAGCGGGAGAAGTCATTAGATGATTTCCCACCCCCGCAAAAAAAGAAAAAAAAAAGACAAAGGTATAGACAGAGTGTCAAAAGCCAGCAAACCAGAACGAGAAGCCAGCTTGTATGTGTACACGCGAAATAAGCTCACACAGAAAAAATGAGAAGCCGATACGTCATCCATCGTTATGTTCGTCAAGGTCACTCACACATTTTAACGATCTTGCTTCATTTAATGTCCAATGACGTTGCGTCTATAACCTTTCATAGTCTAAGCTCTCTACATAGTACAGGCCAGTCGCTTTCCGCGTCTATCTGTTTTTCCAAGAAGTCCTAAATCACGCAATGCATTTTTATGCGGTGCGCACGAATAGACAGAGTGATAGGTAAACGAAAAAGGTTTGTGTGTATAATTTGTACCCGTGAGAGCCAGGGTGGGTCGCTTAGTTACTTAAAAACAAAAAAATGGCTACGAAATCTTTTTTTTTTTTAAGATAAATGCAACAAGTTATTTTTTTTTTTTACTTTAGAATTTTTACTATGATTTAAATAACTATAATAATGCATAACTAAATTATATAACCAAACAAGAAATTGTTTGGCGTTCTGGGCGCGTTTGTTTCAGTACTAGTTGTGTGCCCGTTGGGATTTCGCCATCGGCAAAAAAATACCCGTTACCCGTTTTTTTATTGTTTTTATTGTTGATAGGCACGTGTTTGACCACTATCTTACGTGATGGTAAGCGATGATGTGGTCGAAGATGGAGCACGTTTGCCTAGAAGTAACCTATTAACTCTTGACTTAAAGACTCCCAGGTTGTAGCTATCAGGAAAAACAGACTCCGGCAGGGAATTCCACTCCCTAGCTTTACGCACAATGAATGTGTTCTCAAAACGTTTAATCCTTTTAGGGGACTTATTATCAGAAATTCTTCATTACTGCTCACTATCGAATTACAGGAGATCGTTTGCAAACTTTCATGCTTCTAGACTCGGCGCAGTGAATACATTAAATACAACTGCCTTGTTGGTCTCGGTCGCAAGCGCGACTGCTGAGCGTCAGGTCCTTTTTTTTTCTTTTTTTTGCGGTCGGGAGGATTAGTATTTATATAAATATATTACAGTGTGTAAAGGAAATGCATGGTCATATTATAGGAAACAAACATCTTTCTTCAATGCCTTAAAGAAAGTTGTTCGTAACAGAAAAATGAAAAAAAATATTATCATTTTATTCCTTTTATTGATTTGTTTAAACATATCATATATTTTTAAATATTTCAATAAAAAAGATAAAAACAAACATTTCAAAATATAAAAAAATAGTGTCCCACCGGTATTATTATTTTTTTATTATCTCGTTTATTTATCTTTCTTACATCTATATCTATACATATAATAAATCTGTAGAAAAGTCATTTTTGTACATTGAAGAAATTGAAACAAAAAATAGCCAGCGTGTGAAAAGATAAGTAACAGAACCCATTTCCATCATTTTTGAAATTTTTGTCTGTTTGTCTGTTTGTCTGTTTGTTTGTGCGCACATCACGTAAAATCTACGAATTCAATGCTGACAATGTTTATATACAAAAATTATACGCAACTTGAGGATTAACTTAGTTTTTGTTTCATCGAAATCGGTTCACTCTATCAAAAGATATGATTAATTTAGTGAGTTCAAGAAGTAAAATATTACGTTACGCAATTAAGTATAGTACTTGCAACGACATCTTAAGACTAAAAATAGAACTAATGTTGATAGTTGAAATCTAAATCCGATAGATGGCGTTGTGCAAATGACGTCATTTTCTGAATCGCGGTGTTAAGATTTTCCGCGCGAGGATGACGTCCACCGTGTTTACTAGGCAAATTGGGTTTCGTTAGGTGTCTTAAAAGTTCTTGCGTGTGTCGTAAAAGTTCTTTGGTTGCTTGGTTTATCGATTTTCTAAATTGGTCGAAAAAAAAGTATTTGCTTATCTTATTGGTTTCGTTTGGTCAACTTTGGTCATTGGTTTGAAGTACGAAGTAAAGATTGTATTTGATTTACTTCGTAGTTTGAATCCAATAGTGCCAATCGTTATACAGTAAGTTAGTGTTGCCAATTCGTTGAGTCACGACCACGAACAGACGATACGTTGTCACACTAGACTGTTCGACGCACCGTTCTTTTAAGTTTGTAGGCTATTCAGTCATAAGTGTTGTTAGTTTTGTTTATTGCTTTAATTTTCCTTGAAAATGCCTCAAAGAAAAAAAACTAACCTTTCGCTGCGTAGCCGAAATGCGAAAAGGATGAGACTTTGTAGGTCTCAGGAATCGGAAGAAGATCGTGAAGCCCGATTATCTGCTAACCGAGAGCACATCGCTCTTTCACGTGAATCGGAAACGTTCACCGAAAGGGAGTCACGTTTAAGTTCACAAAGAACACGGACCGCGACTTTGCGGTCTCAAGAGAGTATCCAGGAACGCGAAGACCGGCTGTCTGCTGATCGGGAGCGCCACTCTCTCTCACGTGAGTCAGAGACATTCACAGAAAGGGAGTCGCGCTTAAGTTCGCAAAGAACTCGGACCGCGACTTTGCGTTCTCAAGAGAATATCCAGGAACGCGAAGTTCGGCTGTCTGCTGATCGGGAGCGCCAGTCTCTCTCACGCGAGTCAGAGACTTTCACAGAAAGGGAGTCGCGCTTAAGTTCGCAAAGAACTCGGACCGCGACTTTGCGTTCTCAAGAGAATATCCAGGAACGCGAAGTTCGGCTGTCTGCTGATCGGGAGCGCCAGTCTCTCTCACGCGAGTCAGAGACTTTCACAGAAAGGGAGTCGCGCTTAAGTTCGCAAAGAACTCGGACCGCGACTTTGCGTTCTCAAGAGAGTATCGAGGAACGCCAAGCACGTCTGTCATCTGACCGAGAGCGACACGCTCTCTCGCGCGAGTCTGAATCTCTCTCCCAAAGAGAAGAACGATTACAAATAGCTAGACATAACTATGTAGGTGTACAAAGAAACAATGAAAGTTATCTTGCATCTGAAAGGGAAAGAATAGATGAACTAAGACGAGCAGAAACAGCAGAACAACGTCAATCTCGCCTAGAAATAGAACGAGCTCGATACCATATGAATAGAGAAACAAATAGCGGAGCTGATGAGTCCATGGAAAATGACGATGCAAATATTTTATTACCTTGGGACAATAGGGAAAAATCAGGGTTCACATATTCGTCTAGAATTAATTATGCTGGCTTTACTTTCGTGGGTGACATGAGAGAAATTTGTAATTTTTGTCATGCTTTGAAATGGAGGAAAGAGATAGATGGAATGTGCTGCTCAAATGGAAAAATTGTTCTTCCAAATTTCCAAGATCCACCACACTTACTTAAAAGTCTCCTGAATGGCGATCATCCCCAGTTGAACCGTTTTTTGGATAATATTCGTTTATATAACAGTGCTTTCCAAATGACTTCCTTTGGGGCAAAACAAATAACGGAAGGACCGTTCATGCCAACCTTCAAAGTACAAGGTCAAGTTTATCACCTTATTGGATCTTTGCTGCCAGAAAATGAACCCAAATTTCTCCAAATTTATTTTGTATCCGATTACACGCAACAGCTCAATGTTAGAAATCACAATTTTCCCCAGCTCAATGCTGAGCTTTTGGGTCAACTTCAAGAATTGCTGCATCACGTTAACCAGTACGTTCGTGAATTCAAAGCTGCATTGGAGTCAATTCCACAAGGCAGCAATGATTTCAAAATTGTTATAAGTGCCGATAGACGTCCTGTGGGTGAACACCGTGGAAGACACAATGCACCCGTCGCAGATGAAGTTGCAGTTGTTTTAGTCGACCAGGAGTGTGAGAGACGTGATATCGTGTTGCGTACACGCGACGATCGCCTTCAACGCATTTTGGAAACCCACCGAGCTTACGACGCCCTGCAATATCCACTAATTTATTGTCATGGTGAAGATGGGTACAATTTTGGGCTGTACCAAGTGAACCCTACTACGAGAGTCACTAATTATCAAAAAAAAATATCTGCTCAACAATACTATTCCTACCTTTTACAAATAAGGCAAAACAGTTTCGTATATTTGCAACGATTTCGTGGTTTGTTCAGCCAATTTATTGTGGACATGTACGCAAAAATAGAAACTGAACGTTTAGTGTATATTCGCACTAACCAGCGACGGTTACGCGCTGAAGAATACGTGCACTTGCGGGACGCCATGCAATCAGATAATAACGTCGAAAACTTGGGTCGATTGGTTATTTTGCCATCCAGTTTCACAGGCGGTCCGCGGTATATGCACGAACGAACGCAAGATGCTTTTTGTTACGTCCGTAAATACGGCCGGCCGGACCTTTTTATAACATTTACAACAAATCCAAAGTGGACGGAGATTTGCCAGGCACTTCTCACAGGACAGGCGTCATACGACAGACATGACATTATTGCTAGGATTTTTCATTTAAAACTCAAAGTCTTGATTAATCTACTTACAAAGGAGAAAGTTTTCGGTTCAACTCTTTGTTTTATGTATAGCGTCGAGTGGCAAAAGCGTGGTTTACCCCACGCGCACATTCTTCTGTGGCTGGAAGAAAAAATTCGTCCCGATGCTATAGACAGTGTCATAAGTGCAGAATTTCCGGACTATAATGCAGATCCGATTTTGCATGACATAGTAAAAACACATATGGTTCACGGGCCATGTGGCCTCTTAAACAGGGAATCACCGTGCATGAAAGATGGTCAATGCTCAAAAAAATACCCCAGAGCACTGAAAGAACTAACTATGGCTGGGGAAAATGGGTATCCGCAATACCGGCGAAGATCACCGTCACAAGGTGGTTTCACAGCTACTGTCAGATTCCGTGGACAAGAAATAATTCTAAATAATAGTTGGGTGGTACCGTATTCTCCAGTTTTGTCAAACGCTTTTCAAGCACACATTAATGTTGAAATTTGTAATAGCGTCGAATCTATAAAATATATATGTAAATATGTTAATAAAGGTAGTGATCAAGCCATGATAGCACTAAGAAATAACAACCAATTTGATGAAGTGACAAGGTATCAATCTGGCCGATACATAAGCTCTTCGGAGGCAGTTTGGCGCATTTTGAGTTTCCCTATTCATGAAAGGTATCCGCCAGTCATCCATCTTGACGTGCACCTGGAAGGCGGGCAGCGAGTTTACTTTCAGCCAGAAAATGTGGCAGAAAGAATGAACAACCCAAGACAAACCACCTTGCTCGCATTCTTTCGCCTTTGCGAAAGAGACAATTTCGCTAAGTCTCTGTTGTACAATGAAGTGCCACATTATTATACTTATAACAAGCAGCAAGGTGTTTTTAATCGCAGGAGACGTGGAACTGCTGTAGAAGGCGAGTCCGGCATTTTTAAAGAACACGTGATTGGAAGAGTATACACGGTGCACCCAAATAATGCAGAGTGTTATTATTTACGCCTTCTTCTTCACACAGTGCGAGGACCTACTTCTTTTGCTGAGCTCCGCAAAGTGGACGATATAGAATATCCCACATTTCAAGCTGCTTGCCGCGCACGGCATTTATTAGATGGCGATCAGCATTGGGATGATGCTTTAGCCGAAGCATGCGTCAGTGATAGTCCACATCGTTTGCGCCATTTATTTGCCATTTTGTTGACATTTTGTGGCCTATCGGACGCTGGGCAGTTGTGGCAAAAATATAAAGACGCGTTTGCCGAAGATTTTTTGAGACAGCAAAATATAAATAGTGAAACTTCTGACCAAGTACGTGAAAGCTGCCATAATAGGGCTTTGCTGGCTATACAAGATATAGTTACAAGTATAGGAGGGAACCCCCTCAGTCAATACGGCTTGCCGACACCGACAGTTGGTGGGGAACGAATTAATAGGGAGTATACATCTGAAATAAATTACAACCCCGAAGAGTTAGCAGAAATATTGCGAAATGGCTGTTCAAATTTGACGACAGAACAACGTCAAATCTTTGATAGAGTATGCTGTAGTGTAGAACATTCATTAGGAGAAATGCTGTTTTTAGATGCACCTGGTGGAACAGGTAAAACTTTCCTCACTAAAGTTATCTTGGCTCAAATAAGGAGCCAAAACAAAATTGCCCTTGCCGTCGCTTCCTCAGGAATAGCTGCCACTTTATTACCAGGAGGAAAAACTGCACATACAACATTTAAAATACCAATCGACTTGGACCGCACAGAAAACCCTGTTTGCAACGTGTCTCGCAATAGTGATAAAGCAAGGGTTTTACGCGATTGCGCCCTTATCGTTTGGGACGAGTGTACGATGGCAAATCGTAAAGCTGTGGAAGCTGTAGATAGAACGTTGCGAGATATAAGACAAAATGACCGACCGATGGGAGGCTTAACGGTGCTATTCTGTGGAGACTTCAGGCAGACACTCCCTATAATACCCAGAGGAACGAGGGCCGATGAAATAGGTGCCTGTTTAAAGAGCTCTATTTTATGGCGTAGTGTCATATTAACTAATTTGAGCTTTAATATGCGAGCATATTTGGGAGGTGACGCAAACGCGCAGGTTTTCTCAAATTTACTACTTCAAATTGGTAACGGCACATACCCGACTCAAGAAGGAGGTAAAGTAACTTTAGTCGAAAGCCTGTGTTCTTCTGTTGCCTCATAGCAGGAACTCATTTCCTCTGTATACGGAGATCCATCAGAGATCTCGAACCATGACGCTGCTTGGCTATGCCAACGAGCTATTTTGGCACCTCGCAACGACCAAGCAGCAGCAATAAATTCTCAAATATTGGTACATGTTTCTGGAGAAAGTAGGGAATATTTATCTATTAACACGGTTTTAGAAGAAGGAGATGCCACCCACTATCCAGTAGAGTTTTTAGACTCTCTAAATACACCAGGTCTTCCAGCACACAAAATTTATTTAAAAGTCGGAGTACCAATCATTCTACTCAGAAATTTAAGCCCACCAAAACTATGCAATGGAACTCGGTTGAGAGTAACAAATCTCCAACGAAATGTCATCGAAGCCGAAATCTTAACAGGTTGCGGCTCCGGTGATGTTGTTTTCATTCCCAGGATACCCATTATCCCCAATAATTTTCCGTTTACTTTCAAACGTGTGCAATTTCCTGTAAGCCTCTGTTACGCTATGACTATTAATAAAGCCCAAGGCCAGACGTTATCCGTTGCGGGTGTAGACCTTACTTTTGATTGTTTTTCACACGGCCAACTCTATGTTTCTCTATCACGTGTTAGCAACCCAAACAACCTTTTTGTATATGCTCCGGGTAATTCCACCGCTAACATAGTATATAGAGAAGCATTAACGTAATCAACTATACCAAAGTCAGGACTCTTATCTAAATCATCAAAAAGGTGATATACTCTTATCTAAACGACGTTGTTTTGTTCTCGACAACCACGCGAACGAAGTCGCGGGCACAGCTAGTATTAAATATATTTTTAAATATTTCCTAAAAAAAATAAATTTATTTTTTTATTATTCCGTTTATTCATTTGTTTACATTTTTAAATATTAAAATAAATAAAAAAATACATTTAAAAATATTTTTTTAAATATGAAGTTTCTATGGCTGCCACCATAGAAAATTCCCAAAAAATAACTGTTTTGAAATAAACATTTTTTTTTTAGGCATTGACTATTATTTTCTTGAAGAAAGTTGTTCATTCATTTCTATGGACACATTAAAATATGAACACGCATTTCCGTCCGTTACAGCCTGTATACAAGTTTCACTAAGCAGATTTTAACTTAATTTTCGTTATTCCCCAGTTACCTCGACCCCGATCCACACGTCTTGCTCGCGGATATGAGGAACGCGAAGTCAAAATGGCACGAAAAGTACGCGAAACTTACCGAAGCTATCGGAGAGGTCATTGAGAACTTCAGCCTGGTTCGGTTCTACCCTCTCAATATCAAGGACGAGGAAAGTGTGGAGAATATCCTTCTAACTATAGATAATATTATACAGTATGGAGAAGATGCTGATGTGAAGATCAGGGACTTCGATGAAGAGGAACCTGATGATGAGAATGGTGATTAAATGACTTTGTTTTTAATTTGTTTTTTTTTTTTGTCATGTTCCTTGTGCACACCAAACTCGCACGTGGTTTAACTCGAAAACCGAACAGTCCTAAAAGGAGTTTAAAAAGACGGCACGTCCTTGATAACCTGCCATAAGAAGGGAAAGGAACAACAACTCAACCAGGAACATCTTGTTTGGTCCATGTTTTGCCTGTGATCAGACAGGCAAAACATGGACCAAAAAAAATGTTTCTGGAAAGACAAACATGCCCCATGTTGTAATCAAGTAGAGTATGCCTCTGTCAGGGCGTATGCTACGCCCTGCTAATATGAAAGAAGAATAGGGCATTGTTAACTCGTTTGGAGTGGGAATTTAGCTTGTACAGGGTCAAAAAAAAATAATTGGCCAGTCTGCGGCGTTTCGTTAAATAATTTAATTTGACCCTGTCTATGTGCTCAAAAATAAACAAAAACATTTAATTTTCTTAATTAACCTTTATTTGACAAACATAAACATCATTATCCTAGATTACGCTACATTATTGATACACGCATAGTAATACACTAGGTAATACGCATTAGTCTATAATAATATCTAGACGCCTCTATAAGAGGATTGGGAACAAACGAGCATTCCTTATTTTTTTAATAATATGTAATATTATTGTAGATTATTAATATTGAACTACCAGTATAACAGGTAAAGGCATCTTGCAAATGTTAATTATCATTATTGTAGGTGCATAATATATAGGGGTTGTTGGCTAACTTGCAAGGGTGGAACAACTGATTTAAAAAAAAAAAAAAGAGCCGTCGCGGGACACCTGTCAGATGTGAACATCAAAATATGCATAAAAAGATAGTCATTGAAAGGAAATAAATATGACATAAAAATAAAATACTCAGTTTTTTTTTTTTAATTATTATTGTTTATTTTATAAACATCTAAATTAATTTAATATAAAAACGACGCGGCTAACATTGTATTAGATGTTTCATACTATCATATAGCAGTCGGTCTACTCGCCGCATTAGATGTTTCACATAAAAAATAATGCTTTGTCCCACTCCCTCTCACAGAGAGACGTTTATGTCAATGCAGAGAGAACATCATAGACCGATTAATAAAAATATGTAATAACAAGGTACAGTAAAAAATGCAATTAAAACAAGTGGTAAACTTAAAGATACAGTATGCTCGTTCATTCTGTGGCAGTGGAATACTTCTGCATTCTGGTTTCTTACAGTACCTACTGTTGAGTATCCTGTTAAAACGTGCAAAGCAAACTGTATTAATAAACCCGCCCAGCGTAGGCGTTTTTGCCGCGTATACGCTCCGCTGCTTTTTTATCCTTGATAGGCTTGCGTTTGGCCATTGTCTCACGTGATGCTGTGGTCGACGATGGAGCACGTTTGCCTAAAAGTAACCTATTCACTCTTGACTTAAAGACCCCCAGGTTGTAGCTATCAGGAAACACAGACTCTGACAGGGAATTCTACTCCTTAGCTATACGCATAATGAATGTGTTGCCAAAACGTTTTGTGCGTGTCTACTGGTCCGATGATGGAACGGAATTGGTGTAATTAAACTATGCAATTCCGACGCACACTGCCCAAAATTTAACCGAAAGAAAACCGACAGGTTAGCTACTGCGTCGATGCTTAAGACTTTGGTGCTTTGACTTTTGACAAGCTTATCATTGCCAATGATCCTCTTGGCTAGTTTCTCAATCGACTCAAGCGCAACAAGCTGGTATCTGGCAGATCCGTCTCAAAGATGAGTGCAGTCCATACACCATTGAACTTGCGCTTGATAAAGTTTGAGCAGATGTTCCGGCGTGAAGTACCGTCTCACCTTTGCTAGGATTCGCAACTTTTTGGCAGCCAGCTGAGCCTTTGCCTCGATATATGGGCTACAATTGAGAGTAGATGTTAACGTGACATCAAGATGATCGGTTATCGGCACGGTTATACCTCGGAAAGATGGAGCCGGGTGGAATTGGCTCCTTTTAGCGAAAAAAAGACACGCATAGGTTTTTGTTGTTATCAACAACATATTCATGAGATACAGCCCGCTGACAAACAGACGAATAGTGAACACTATTCGTCTGTTTGTCAGCGTCGTTGGTTACCCTTCGGGTAAGGAAACCCTAATGAATAATAATGAACTGTGAATAAAAAATCTTACCAATTAATCAAATCCATTTTACTATAATTAAATAATAATGAAAACATTATCTTTATACATGGAATAAAAGGATTTTTATTTTATTTATACGCTGCGCTGATTTGACCGTATCATAAATACCTACGTTATGTCAAATAGTTGACTCTATTTTTATTTTATATTTTTTCTCAATTTTACAAATATGTATGAAAAGTAACTTTACCAAAAATAGAAAGAATTTTTTGAATGCGTTCAAAATTAAGTAAATTAGAAACCTTTCAAACCTGGCGGAAGGGGGAACTGTTAAGTAACACACGAACGTATGACGTCACTGCCTTTATGTTACGCGCGTACAAAAGAGATATCGAGATGTCCCCATCACACCACCCCTCTTCCTTATACTAATATTTCAAATACTAATTGCTGTTTCATTTATCAACTAATTTTAAAGCTGTTTTAAGAAGAAAAAAATATGTTATTTCTCGTATACGTTCGGCAACGCCTACGCTGGGTCAACGCAAGGAGAGAAGCGAGAGCACACTAAAACCAACAACTTTTAAGTTTGACAACTAATGCCAAACCAGAACACAAAAGTTAGCGGCATATGGCCGATTTGCGATAAAAATTACACTAAATTCTCTAAATACACAGTTTGTTTGGGTCCAGGGGTCAATGCGATAATATTACTGTGTACATAAATATAAAAATAACATAACCTCACGCCGTGGTCTCCGATTGGTTAGAAACAGATGTAGGTATCAACAGGGTGTAATAGAAATGGGTGATCATCTCTACATAGTATATAAGTTTATAGTTAAAAAACTTTTTTTAAACAAGCTTATAAACCGGCTCTGCCCAGCCTTTTCCCAACTATCTTGGGGTCGGCTTCCAGTGTAATCGGATGAAGCTGAATACCAGTATTTTACATGGAACGACTGCCTACCTGACCTCCACAAACCAGTTACTGGGTAATACGATACCCCTTGGTAAGACTGGTTGTCAGACTTTCCGGCTGCTGACCACCCGTAATGACTGTCAAAGACCCACGATTAACAGCCGGGACCAGTGGCTTAACGTGTTTTCCGAGGCACGTAGGAGTCTCGGTATGTAAAGATTGTCATCCATCCATGGACCAACCCCGGCTTTTTTTTTTACTGCAAATCAACCATATAACTATACAATAGTATACACACGACGACGACGACGACGGTCGGTTTACGATAATATGTGGTTATGAAATCGGTCGAAATCGATACGTGGTCCGTTTCGGCCGAATATTCTTAATCATTAATTCCTTTCACACAATGTTACATAAATGAAACAAATCACAAAAATATCTGACCAGCCATGGTTAATTCCAAAAATATTTTATTATTAAACGGGCATTATTTTAGTCAAAAATAAGGTTTTACATGGATTTTTAAGTCATAAAAATATTACCTTAAAATATTTGGGCATATTATTACTACAAGCTGTTATAAAATAGGTAATTGAAATTAAGTTTGAAGTCACAACCGATTGTCAGATAGCGTTAACTAAAAAACCTATGTAGCGTCTACAAGTCGTGTAACCAGCAGACACTTTAGTAAATCGAGAAGTCTTCCACGGTTCGATTCACTTGAAGATAAGTATTTTAGTTAACGCCTCTTTTTAAGAAGACTTGAAAATTTAAAAACTGTTAAACTAAGCAATTAATTAAAATGAAAACTTTAAAGTTTTTAAAATTTATTTTTAATCAATAATCATACATAGAATGACATGCCACAATTACAAGGCCCATTAATTAATTAATTATCTAAAGATTTACAATCACCGCACATGTGTAACGACATGCAAAGCTAATATTAGAATAACATTATGATAAAACACAAAATTAACAGATTTATGGTATGGTGATTTACTTATGTGTTGCTAACAGGCATTTGTGTGACGGGTAGTGTGTAGAACTTAGTTCATTAGCTTTGTTGGGGGTTTCCAGTCAAGCCAGACACGAATTAATACCAGTATTTTACAAGGAGCGACTACCTTGCAGTCCTCCACAACCCAGTTACTGGGTAACACGATACCAAGACTAGATGTCAGACTCAGGAAAAGGCTTACAAATCAACATAAAAATAACCTCCTACTTTTAGCGAAGTCGGTTAATAACTGGTAAACATAATCATTTTATGTATGTTTAGTTGGGAAAAAGGTAAAAAAGAAAATTCTGTACCTATTTCAAATTGTAATAATTAAATTAATATTAGTGTTAGATCAACGGATCGCGTTCACGCAGATCGTTGACGTGGCTCAGACGGCTGCTCATCTTAAATGCGATTGGTTTGGACTGGTCAGCCGCATGCCGATCGAGCGCTGGGCCCTTATGGGGGAAGCGCCAGGCTAACCCGCGTAATTCAAATTTTCTTACGTTTTTTGCAATTTGCACGTCAGGTTGTATGTTGGTCAAAATATGATTCGCGGCCGTAACAAGTACCTACATACTTACAGAACTGTAATCATTAAAATCATCAATACAACTGTTTCAGATAGAATTGATGTCACATGTAGTATTTCATGAAATCATGACATTTGGCATCAATTCTAACTGAGAGAGTAGTATTGAAAGAAAAAGAAAGAAAAACATATATTTGACCAGAGTCACCGTGCACATAAAAGAAAAAATAAAACAAAAATTGACAATGATTACAGTTCTGTAAGTACGTAGGTACTTGCTACGGCCGTGAATGATATTTTGACCAAGATACAACCTGACACTGACCGGAAAATTGCAACAAACGTAAGAACATTTAAATTTCGCGGGCTGCCCTGGCGCTTCTTAATGATATGATCCTAATGTTTCACAATGTGGTCAAAGGCATGCCTATCAACAATAAAATAAATATCGAACATTAGTGATCATAATTATCATAGTTACACTACACTATCCACCGTTAGAGGCAATCTAGCGAAAGTTATTTATACATATACCTAGGTTAGTATAATCTATTAAAATGTCACAAAACACCTGCAAGCTTCGTATCTCACTATTGTCATTGAATACATAAGGCGTATAGAGCGCAAACCTCGCAAATGTTGCCAGAACAAGAAAGCAAGCTAACAAAGATCGAGAGAAAACATGCGATGTTTGCGCTCTGGGGGATTTCATTTCACTATTTTGTGGTGAAATCTTCTAATATTAAAAATGTTTGGAGGTCAGCTCCCGAGGAAGATATAAGTTCTATTCTATAAATAAAGGAAATATATTCATGAAAAGGTAATTTTTCTAAGCTGAAAACCGATTTCCTGACATCAGAAGGACAATTCCCGCATTCTTAAAGAGCGTTCGTATTCTCATCTCAAAAATACCTCTTATTTGTGACATTGAATACTAATACTAATAAAAACATATTCGAACCTCGGGCCGAGAATTGGTCTTCAGGAACTCAAGATCTGACCGCCAAGAAGTTAACACGATGACAGTTAACAAAACTTTTGACGGATGGAAAATCATTATTTATTCTAATTCGGGAGCTGACGTTTATTCTATTAATATAAATCAATCATATAATTGGCATTAACACTGCAAAACTAGTGTATAATTAAGTAGTTAAAACGTTCAACATAATAACATAAATGTCGCTTGTATACTTAAAAACATTGCATTATAACCGTAGTACAATTATACTAAGGAATAATCATAATAATGTGTTATAGTTAACTTAATGCATTGATATAACCAATGTTTACGGGCTTCGGTAAGTGTAGACCGTTTAATCTGCAACTAATTCTACTTCTCTCTTATTTTACGAATATTTAACAATTAATAAAAGTTGTGCTGTGAACACCAATGTTGATTCTGCAATTTCCTTTTAAGGCGTATATATCCGCCAAGTGGCGCCCTCATTGAATAAAAAATCGTAGCAAAACGTAGAAAATAAAGATTTAAAGAATCTGTTGCATTTGTTACAAAGAGGATAAGGTATTTTTACGTTGTTAAAACAGGACTCAAAATGTTTCGTATCCAAAGTAGTAAGCAAAAGTGTCATAAACGGCGTTTTTGGTTCGGCGAGTGTTGTTTAATTTTAGTTTTAAAATTAAAGAGATTATGATTTGTTGGATTTTTTTTTCACAATAGCATTA
Organism: Polia nebulosa; assembly: GCA_951329385.1. NCBI lineage: Eukaryota > Metazoa > Arthropoda > Insecta > Lepidoptera > Noctuidae > Polia > Polia nebulosa. The sequence goes on from OX589606.1 coordinate 29,775,487, forward strand.
TTTATTTGTATCTATCTCTATTCCATTCAGAATAGCATTAGATAGAAGTTGGCTAAGCTTTAGATGATGTGACGTGGAGTTTTGAGTACATATTTTTTTCACAGAAAGATAATATTATTAGAAGCTTCTACGTGAAGTTCTTTTTGCACGGAAATTAATGGTTTACGAGAAATAAAATAAAAAACAAAATCATAAAAATTCAACAATATTATGACACTTGACGTTATGTCTCGTCATTACAGAGAGCGCGCACTACAGAAACGACTACCTTTTATTTTAAGTAGACTACTCGGAACCGAACTAGTTAGATTAAGTTAATTATTTTTTTTAAAGTGGTTAGGTTAGAACTGTAATCCCCCTACGCCAGAAACGACTAAATTATATAGAAAAAAAATTGTCTGGTTCAGAAAATGTATTATAAAAAAGATTTAAAAAAGGGGGGCGTGGTTTCCGCAACTTTTTCTTCATAGGGGAGGTTCTACAACTTTCCCCCCTCCCCCTTCCTCCCTTTAAATTGACTAAAAATTACGTAAATATAACCTCAAAACACTATTTTTAAAAATTCAAAAATAGGGGGGTGGGGGGGTTCCGTGCTTTTTCCTTCATAGGGGGGTCTACACCTTCCCCCCTCCCCTACTCCAAGTTTCATCCCTAAATTCCACGTCGCATTAAGTAAAGTCGTACCTAGAAGTTAAAAAAGGTTATTTTTAATGCACACTGTAACAAAAGTACAATAAACATGTTACAGTTTGTGATATTACTCTATTAATCTTTGTTGATTTGTGTAAATACTTACGTATAATGAAAGTTCTGCTCTATTTGGTCATTATCTCTATTTGGGATCATCGTTTCAGCTCATGCTGCAAATATTTGAAACGCTTAAATCCACGTTCATTGACTTATATATTACTTCGTTTTGAAATCATTGTCCACGTTTTACGAAAATTTGACATCATACATATCTTTCCATGAATCGATAGAGCGGAATTTTCTGATCCATATGATATAAAGGATTACTATTTTAGTCTTATTTCGCGTCTGAAAAGCTCTATGTTTTGCTACATAATTGTTTTGTCATGTTTACTAAGTGAAAGGTCAAGTCACAACTTTATTCTTCTTTTACTGTATAAGATTCGGTTTTATACCAAACCGATTGTAAACTTTTTCAAGGAACTTAGTTTTGCGATACATAGTCCTGGTTTATTTTGATATATATATGCAAATTAAAGATTGATAGACCAAGATTATCTAGTGAAAGCTCCACCGCCTCAGAATATCTTAGTCCCGAAGAAATGGCCAATCAAGCACAATCTGTATGCTGGGAGGTGACCAGGGCATACCTGAAAGTGCCTATAAAGAATTACAACTCTATTAAAGCTTTAGTAAATGACTTTATTTTATTACTGATCAAACTTACGCCCAAATAGCGATTGAAGTCAAACATGGCAAAGTGCCTGAGGACTGCTTTAAGAACCTCACTGCTTTCAGTAAAGCAGTGGCTTACGATGGAGTCAATCCTCAAAAGATCATAAATGAGCTGGCTACTACGGCGGCCTATGATAAAAGGACTGAAAATGGGTTATTCGAGTTCAATGCTGATGGGATAACTTATTCCATATCAAAGAAGTGTAACCTTGCTAGGGATGTCCAGATGTTTGCAACCTTTTTCTTAGTTAGAGGTAACCTCTTTAAGATCCTTAAGGTTGAACTAGTCGCGGGCTCGAACTCATCGGTGGGCGTGGTCCGAAAGCACGCTGTCTCACCTGGCACCATGTCCGACAGAGAAAATATCAGTGATGAGCAATTACGCACAATGTCTAGTTTGCACGCATAAAAACACCGCTGCACCGTTCCGAACTGAAACGACCGCGCAAAAAATTACGAAATGTCCTTTGGAAAATTGAGTTTTATGAAAGAACCACTGCATGAATCAATTACAAATAAAGTACATTGAACTCTTCTATAATTGGGGTTTGTCGGTGCCTACTTTGTTTTGGTGATTTTACACGTCTTTTAATATTTATTTACGCCCAAAGTTGCGTTAAAATCAGCAAGAAAAACGAATCTTTGATGGCTTTTTATTTTACTATTCTGTTTCCATGCAGACAAAATTAATAATGAGTTAAAACGATATCATTGTAAAACTTTAAATGTACAATGTCAAATAGCGGAGTAATACCCTCCCGTAATTTGTATGTACAAAATATCGACTAGTGCAACCTTAAGCCAGTTAGCAAAGAGGCTAAAACTGACATAAGCCACAAAATCGCAGCTTATTCCATCAAAAGCGATGACAATGCTGACGCTGCGGCTAGGAAGCGAAAGGAAGTCCTGGCCTCTAGAGATTTCATGTTGAGCAGTATAGCCGCCAGTTTTTCCGCACATAACTCTTGCAATAGCAAAGAAGATTAGCCTTGAAGGGAAAGCTAACTGCACGGTCCCAAAATTACAAGCCTCTATTACTGGAGGGGGGAGACCGAAATCGCTGATGTCTTACAGCACGGATTATTGCCAGCATTGCTATGTAAGTCCCAACCAGCCTCAGAGCAAGCACTGAGACAGTTCTGCTACATGTTCAACCTGGAATAGACTATCACACTGCAGCACCCGAACATAAACAGATGCTAAATGAGCCCATCTCAACGCAGGTGGAGAATAGCATGAAGTTCGTGGACGCGGCTATTAATGGGCCCATGACCTCGGACGACGACAGAATTGCTTTACGCCGAGGTTTGTTCGCTGGGGACAAATCCGCAAAATAAAGAAAAAAAAAACAACAACACAAACAAACAATTACAACAAATACAACAACACACAACAACAACAACAAAAGACGACACAATTATATGTAGGCACGTAAGAAGTTATACTTCTTTGGCGTAACAAGATAAAAAACCAAACTGTCACAAAGTTTACAAAAGGTGAACAATCATTCTTCATGAACCACAGACCATAGCTAACTTCAGGGTGTATGTTACTTCTAGCTAACTTCAACCTGTGAATTTTGTGTGACAGTGATGCGCGCGCATCTTAAAATTTCACACTCATCATTTTTTCATAACGCGCCTAAAGAAGTATAACTTCAAAAATATATACAAACAATACATCATCGAATTAATAACCTCCTCTTTTTTGAAGTCGGTTAAAACGTAGCACGGCACGCTAGCATCAACGATATTATTCGTCGAACTCTTGCCGAATTAGAACCAAGTGGCTTAGTACGTGACGATGGGAAGACACCAGATGGCATGACGTTGGTGCCTTGGAAGGTGGGTCGGCCTCTGGTGTGGGACGCAACCTGTGTCGACACCCTCGCGCCATCTCATGTTGTGAGTACAGCGGGCTGTGCCGGCGCTGCCGCTGCAGCTGCTGAGACCCTCAAGCGGCGCAAATACTGTAACCTTATTGGTAATTACAGTTTTGAGCCGTTTGGGGTCGAAACGCTTGGATCATGGGGACCGAGTGCACGTCATCTTTTTAAAGATATTACTCACCGACTGGTTGACACTTTGCGTGACCAGAGGGCTGGCTCGTTCTTCGCCCAAAGAATTAGCATTGCCATTCAACGCAATGTTGCCAGTCTGGGCACGTTTCCGGCTTGCCCAGATGACAGTGATGTGGAGGAATACTACGACGACGCCTAAGTATATTCTGTTTTTATTTTTTTATATTATTATAATAGTATGTAGTTAGGTTAGAAATAGTTAGTTATTAGATAATATTTAAATTATTAATTAAAATAGTTAAAAAGAAGAATAAAGTTGTGACTTGACCTGTCACTTAGTAAACATGTCAAAACAAATAGGCAACAAAACATTGAGTTTTTCAGACGCAAAATAAGACTAAAATAGTAATCCTTTATATCAAACGGATCAGAAAATTCAGCTCTATCTCTACTTAGGATGTCAAATCTAAAATCGTAAAACATGGATTTAAACGTTTCAAATATTTGCAGCATGAGCCGAAACGATGATTCCAAATAGAGATGATAACCAAATAGAGCAGAACTTTCATGTAAGTATTTACACAAATTCATCATCATCTGCCCGCGCCTTTTCCCAACTATCTTGGAATCGGCTACCAGTCTAATCGGATCCAGCTGAATACCAGTATTTTACATGGAACGACGCCTATCTGACCTCCACAACCCAGTTACTGGGTAATACGATACCCCTTGGTAAGACTGGCTGTCAGACGTTCGGGCTTCTGACGACCCGTAACGACTGTCAAAGATCCACGATTGACAGCTGGGACCAACGGCTTAACGTGCTTACACAAATTAACAAAAAAAAAAGTAATATTACAAGTTACGATAGACGCTGAATTTATTATAATCTAGTTTTATACAGCAGCTATCATACTTAAGAATAAATATTTTAACTATATAACTTATGAAATTATGGGGCTTTCATTTAGTTATATTAATTCATTCCTATTTAAAATAACCGTGTGCATTCATTCCTATTTAAAATAACCGTGTGCACACATACCCGGAACGTTTTTCGTTTCACTATAATTCTACCAAATTTAAAATGTTACCCAATCTCTTCACAAGTTGTGACAGCCGGGTTTTTTAAATTTTACTGGTTTATGTCGTCTGTAAAATTGACATAAATAATGTTCTGTGATTGACATTTAATGTAAATACTTGTGAATGCGACGCCTTGTTAATTATTATTGTCGAATTTTCGTGATTTTGTTGTTTATTTTTACTATATTAAAATTAAAGAATGAGTAAAATTGTGTTAACTTTGGCATGAAATGTTTTGCATCCGTGCTTCTATGTGCCTGTTTTTTATAATGCTTTTGTGAATGGAGTATAGGTATGTATTTATTATTGTATTTAATTTCTGTTTGTATTTCCATTAAGTAGCACCTGCCATGTTTTGTTTCTGCACCACCCTAATAATTTAATTTCAATGATTAATCTTTAATTGAAATTTATTGTTCTGACATTTAATTTGATCTGGTATGATTTAATTTAATTGATTTTTATTTATTTTATTTTTAGTTTATTGTAATAACATTTTATTGTGATTTGAATGATTTAATTTGATTTTAATAGAAGGTGTAATTTTAATTACATATTTGATATTGTTAATATATGTACTGGCAATGGGAGTGTAATTACCTGTATTAATAAATGCATTATTATTATTAAGTCGGCCTTTTAACAAATAATTAAATTATAAGTCAGTAAGAAGTCATTTTCCTAGCCTTTTCCCAACAATGTTGGGGTCTGCTCCAGTGTAACCGATTCAACCGGATACTAGAATTTATCTAACCTTTGCAACTCAATGACTGGCTAACAAGACGTATTGTATGACTTTTGGGCAGTTACATAAACACTGACTGAAGGATACGGAATTATCATCAATACTGTTTTGAATAAATAATGTATTTATTTATTGCTCACAACATAGGTGTCTGTCACAGCAGAACCAGTTCAGATAAAACGAATTTTGTTAATTTTCTGGTACTCAGGCAGTAAGAACAGGTCTACACTCACCCCAAACCGCAACTCACACATCAACAACCCCAAGAGTCTGCGTCATCTCTCTGGGCTATAGCGCGTCCTCCGTGGTCATATCGTAAGGGAAGGCCAGCGCGTCGGTGATGCTGAACACGAAGGCCTGGCAGCCGAACTGCAGCAGTGCTCCGTGGGGGACCAGGGCTGAACCTTCCCAGGCTCCGGCGGTAAGGGGTGGTGTTGAGGTACAGCGGCAGGTCGGCTCGTTGGGTAGAGGAGTTGTTAGGTTGCCATTTATTCTGTGAGTAGAGTAATAAATTTGTTAGATATAGTTCAGCGTCTCCAACATCACGCAAATCCACTAGCGGTTCAAGCTCACAATCCCAAATGCACTGAATAACCTAAAGAGACGCAAAATACTGAGCCTAGGTAGCCGCAATGAGCTAGCGGATATAACGAGGCAATCTTGATGGGGATCTGACTCTGCATATAGGCCGGCAAGCTAATTACATAACAGAAGGCCCATTCTCCTGCTTTTAAAATTTCATCCAAGTTCCAATATCATCTCGGCAACAATCAGTGTCAAAAAACTTGACAAAATGTAAGCTAAGAGGGTTTATGACAGTTTGCGATTCGTTTATTAGGAACAAAACAACAAATACAGACATATAAAAAACACATGTAAAACGATGGTAGCTGCAAAAGTTAAAAACTGTGGCTCAGCCACCAATGCCCGACTCCTTATGAGAGGAATGATTGTTCCAGACTAATACAGTAGGTAACAAGTAATTTTAGCAATCATATTATAGGAAAGAAATAAATTTAAAAAAATAAAATACTTTATGTGCCGTGTAGGTACTGTAGAGCCCGCAGGGCTCCAGGGGTGCTCCAGTAGCTACAGGGTAGTGGTCTCACTCGCTGCTTGCGAGAGTGTGGTGTATAAGAGTGACTGGCTTATATGTGGAGTGTATGGAAGGAAAGAGGGATGGGGCACTCTTGATAACTATATTCGTAAAAACAGAATAATACAAGTGTCCACTTCGGCCAGGCAAGCAGAACTGATCCCTAAAACAAATGTGTTGCCTACTCATTCTATATTCGAACGGCTCTTCAATAATCTCAACAGCCAGCTGAAGGCCGCTACCCACACGCAGACTTAGGCAGTGTGCACAATCGCCACAGTACCTACTTAGTGTTGAGTGAGAGAGAGTGTGAATGTATGTTTTGCATGTTACGTCGTGTGTTAAATAAAATGTTGAAAGGAATTTTAATCTATAGTTAATGACTTTTTTTAGAATTTTTGAAAGAGTTTTAAGTACCGTTATGGGTCTATAAGTAGTGACACTGTATCTGTCACCGGATTTATAAATTGGATGAACAACCGCAAGATGCGAGTACTAATATTCCTTAAAAATGGAAATTGACCCTTTGGTGACATCCAGATGTACTAATACACTTCTATGGCATTTGGGAAATAATAGAGTATTTTACACTACATGAGAAAAACTCTAAAAATATATTATTGAGATAGCTTTGGCAAAAAGCAGTCGGAAAATGTTAGTTTTAGCACATGATTATATAAAATCAATTTTGAGCGGCTCCCTCATCCTCGGCCTCACGATGTCCCGCACTGTGACGTACAGTACGTCTGTATGTCCTCACCTGAGCGGCTCCCTCATCCTCGGCCTCACGATGTCCCGCACTCTGACGTACAGTACGTCTGTATGTCCTCACCTGAGCGGCTCCCTCATCCTCGGCCTCACGATGTCCCGCACTCTGACGTACAGTACGTCTGTATGTCCTCACCTGAGCGGCTCCCTCATCCTCGGCCTCACGATGTCCCGCACTCTGACGTACAGTACGTCTGTATGTCCTCACCTGAGCGGCTCCCTCATCCTCGGCCTCACGATGTCCCGCACTCTGACGTACAGTACGTCTGTATGTCCTCACCTGAGCGGCTCCCTCATCCTCGGCCTCACGATGTCCCGCACTCTGACGTACAGTACGTCTGTATGTCCTCACCTGAGCGGCTCCCTCATCCTCGGCCTCACGATGTCCCGCACTCTGACGTACAGTACGTCTATATGTCCTCACCTGAGCGGCTCCCTCATCCTCGGCCTCACGATGTCCCGCACTCTGACGTACAGTACGTCTATATGTCCTCACCTGAGCGGCTCCCTCATCCTCGGCCTCACGATGTCCCGCACTCTGACGTACAGTACGTCTGTATGTCCTCACCTGAGCGGCTCCCTCATCCTCGGCCTCACGATGTCCCGCACTCTGACGTACAGTACGTCTGTATGTCCTCACCTGAGCGGCTCCCTCATCCTCGGCCTCACGATGTCCCGCACTCTGACGTACAGTACGTCTGTATGTCCTCACCTGAGCGGCTCCCTCATCCTCGGCCTCACGATGTCCCGCACTCTGACGTACAGTACGTCTGTATGTCCTCACCTGAGCGGCTCCCTCATCCTCGGCCTCACGATGTCCCGCACTCTGACGTACAGTACATCTATATGTCCTCACCTGAGCGGCTCCCTCATCCTCGGCCTCACGATGTCCCGCACTCTGACGTACAGTACGTCTATATGTCCTCACCTGAGCGGCTCCCTCATCCTCGGCCTCACGATGTCCCGCACTCTGACGTACAGTACGTCTATATGTCCTCACCTGAGCGGCTCCCTCATCCTCGGCCTCACGATGTCCCGCACTCTGACGTACAGTACGTCTATATGTCCTCACCTGAGCGGCTCCCTCATCCTCGGCCTCACGATGTCCCGCACTCTGACGTACAGTACGTCTGTATGTCCTCACCTGAGCGGCTCCCTCATCCTCGGCCTCACGATGTCCCGCACTCTGACGTACAGTACGTCTGTATGTCCTCACCTGAGCGGCTCCCTCATCCTCGGCCTCACGATGTCCCGCACTCTGACGTACAGTACGTCTGTATGTCCTCACCTGAGCGGCTCCCTCATCCTCGGCCTCACGATGTCCCGCACTCTGACGTACAGTACGTCTATATGTCCTCACCTGAGCGGCTCCCTCATCCTCGGCCTCACGATGTCCCGCACTCTGACGTACAGTACGTCTATATGTCCTCACCTGAGCGGCTCCCTCATCCTCGGCCTCACGATGTCCCGCACTCTGACGTACAGTACGTCTATATGTCCTCACCTGAGCGGCTCCCTCATCCTCGGCCTCACGATGTCCCGCACTCTGACGTACAGTACGTCTGTATGTCCTCACCTGAGCGGCTCCCTCATCCTCGGCCTCACGATGTCCCGCACTCTGACGTACAGTACGTCTGTATGTCCTCACCTGAGCGGCTCCCTCATCCTCGGCCTCACGATGTCCCGCACTCTGACGTACAGTACGTCTGTATGTCCTCACCTGAGCGGCTCCCTCATCCTCGGCCTCACGATGTCCCGCACTCTGACGTACAGTACGTCTATATGTCCTCACCTGAGCGGCTCCCTCATCCTCGGCCTCACGATGTCCCGCACTCTGATGTACAGTACGTCTATATGTCCTCACCTGAGCGGCTCCCTCATCCTCGGCCTCACGATGTCCCGCACTCTGACGTACAGTACGTCTATATGTCCTCACCTGAGCGGCTCCCTCATCCTCGGCCTCACGATGTCCCGCACTCTGACGTACAGTACGTCTATATGTCCTCACCTGAGCGGCTCCCTCATCCTCGGCCTCACGATGTCCCGCACTCTGACGTACAGTACGTCTGTATGTCCTCACCTGAGCGGCTCCCTCATCCTCGGCCTCACGATGTCCCGCACTCTGACGTACAGTACGTCTGTATGTCCTCACCTGAGCGGCTCCCTCATCCTCGGCCTCACGATGTCCCGCACTCTGACGTACAGTACGTCTGTATGTCCTCACCTGAGCGGCTCCCTCATCCTCGGCCTCACGATGTCCCGCACTCTGACGTACAGTACGTCTGTATGTCCTCACCTGAGCGGCTCCCTCATCCTCGGCCTCACGATGTCCCGCACTCTGACGTACAGTACGTCTATATGTCCTCACCTGAGCGGCTCCCTCATCCTCGGCCTCACGATGTCCCGCACTCTGACGTACAGTACGTCTATATGTCCTCACCTGAGCGGCTCCCTCATCCTCGGCCTCACGATGTCCCGCAGCGCAGCGGCTCTGACGTCAGCGGGCGGCGCCTCGTCGGAGGGTGCAGCGGGCTGCTGCACGTCGCACGCGTACAGTACGCCGTTCACGCAACTGCCCCATTCGGAGTAGTTGATCAGCTCGAAGTGCCGGCTCACCTGCGGAGAAGGTAAATATAATAATTAATTCACTTTTAAATGTCATTGTAAGGATCAGGGCACACTAAGACGAGGCGCGATGTAGCGAGGCGCCTCATGGTACCGCGGGATACCGAGCAGCATGGCGCTACCTCTCGAGACGCAGCGTGATACCGCGGACTGTATTCGTATTCTCTTACTGAAATGTGTAACTTTTTGTGTAGTTCTAAAGTTGTATATTGTGTCGTTCAGTCACACGTCGCTGTGTCACGTGAGTGATATGGTAGCTCACCTCGTCCATGAATATGACGGCGTGGTTGCGGGAGGCTGGCGCTGTGAGTGTCACGTGAGTGATATGGTAGCTCACCTCGTCCATGAATATGACGGCATGGTTGCGGGAGGCTGGCGCTGTGAGTGTCACGTGAGTGATATGGTAGCTCACCTCGTCCGTGAATATGACGGCGTGGTTGCGGGAGGCTGCCGCTGTGAGTGTCACGTGAGTGATATGGTAGCTCACCTCGTCCATGAATATGACGGCGTGGTTGCGGGAGGCTGGCGCTGTGAGTGTCACGTGAGTGATATGGTAGCTCACCTCGTCCGTGAATATGACGGCGTGGTTGCGGGAGGCTGCCGCTGTGAGTGTCACGTGAGTGATATGGTAGCTCACCTCGTCCATGAATATGACGGCGTGGTTGCGGGAGGCTGGCGCTGTGAGTGTCACGTGAGTGATATGGTAGCTCACCTCGTCCATGAATATGACGGCGTGGTTGCGGGAGGCTGGCGCTGTGAGTGTCACGTGAGAGATATGGTAGCTCACCTCGTCCATGAATATGACGGCGTGGTTGCGGGAGGCTGGCGCTGTGAGTGTCACGTGAGTGATATGGTAGCTCACCTCGTCCATGAATATGACGGCGTGGTTGCGGGGGGCTGGCGCTGTGAGTGTCACGTGAGTGATATGGTAGCTCACCTCGTCCATGAATATGACGACGTGGTTGCGGGAGGCTGGCGCTGTGAGTGTCACGTGAGTGATATGGTAGCTCACCTCGTCCATGAATATGACGACGTGGTTGCGGGGGGCTGGCGCTGTGAGTGTCACGTGAGTGATATGGTAGCTCACCTCGTCCATGAATATGACGGCGTGGTTGCGGGAGGCTGGCGCTGTGAGTGTCACGTGAGTGATATGGTAGCTCACCTCGTCCATGAATATGACGGCGTGGTTGCGGGAGGCTGGCGCTGTGAGTGTCACGTGAGTGATATGGTAGCTCACCTCGTCCATGAATATGACGGCGTGGTTGCGGGAGGCTGCCGCTGTGAGTGTCACGTGAGTGATATGGTAGCTCACCTCGTCCATGAATATGACGGCGTGGTTGCGGGAGGCTGGCGCTGTGAGTGTCACGTGAGTGATATGGTAGCTCACCTCGTCCATGAATATGACGGCGTGGTTGCGGGAGGCTGGCGCTGTGAGTGTCACGTGAGTGATATGGTAGCTCACCTCGTCCATGAATATGACGGCGTGGTTGCGGGAGGCTGGCGCTGTGAGTGTCACGTGAGTGATATGGTAGCTCACCTCGTCCATGAATATGACGGCGTGGTTGCGGGAGGCTGGCGCTGTGAGTGTCACGTGAGTGATATGGTAGCTCACCTCGTCCATGAATATGACGGCGTGGTTGCGGGAGGCTAGCGCTGTGAGTGTCACGTGAGTGATATGGTAGCTCACCTCGTCCATGAATATGACGGCGTGGTTGCGGGAGGCTGGCGCTGTGAGTGTCACGTGAGTGATATGGTAGCTCACCTCGTCCATGAATATGACGGCGTGGTTGCGGGAGGCTGGCGCTGTGAGTGTCACGTGAGTGATATGGTAGCTCACCTCGTCCGTGAATATGACGGCGTGGTTGCGGGAGGCTGCCGCTGTGAGTGTCACGTGAGTGATATGGTAGCTCACCTCGTCCATGAATATGACGACGTGGTTGCGGGGGGCTGGCGCTGTGAGTGTCACGTGAGTGATATGGTAGCTCACCTCGTCCATGAATATGACGGCGTGGTTGCGGGAGGCTGGCGCTGTGAGTGTCACGTGAGTGATATGGTAGCTCACCTCGTCCATGAATATGACGGCGTGGTTGCGGGAGGCTGGCGCTGTGAGTGTCACGTGAGTGATATGGTAGCTCACCTCGTCCATGAATATGACGGCGTGGTTGCGGGAGGCTGCCGCTGTGAGTGTCACGTGAGTGATATGGTAGCTCACCTCGTCCATGAATATGACGGCGTGGTTGCGGGAGGCTGGCGCTGTGAGTGTCACGTGAGTGTCACGTGAGTGATATGGTAGCTCACCTCGTCCATGAATATGACGGCGTGGTTGCGGGAGGCTGGCGCTGTGAGTGTCACGTGAGTGATATGGTAGCTCACCTCGTCCATGAATATGACGGCGTGGTTGCGGGAGGCTGGCGCTGTGAGTGTCACGTGAGTGATATGGTAGCTCACCTCGTCCATGAATATGACGGCGTGGTTGCGGGAGGCTGGCGCTGTGAGTGTCACGTGAGTGATATGGTAGCTCACCTCGTCCATGAATATGACGGCATGGTTGCGGGAGGCTGGCGCTGTGAGTGTCACGTGAGTGATATGGTAGCTCACCTCGTCCATGAATATGACGGCGTGGTTGCGGGAGGCTGGCGCTGTGAGTGTCACGTGAGTGATATGGTAGCTCACCTCGTCCATGAATATGACGGCGTGGTTGCGGGAGGCTGGCGCTGTGAGTGTCACGTGAGTGATATGGTAGCTCACCTCGTCCATGAATATGACGGCGTGGTTGCGGGAGGCTGGCGCTGTGAGTGTCACGTGAATGATATGGTAGCTCACCTCGTCCATGAATATGACGGCGTGGTTGCGGGAGGCTGGCGCTGTGAGTGTCACGTGAGTGATATGGTAGCTCACCTCGTCCATGAATATGACGGCGTGGTTGCGGGAGGCTGGCGCTGTGAGTGTCACGTGAGTGATATGGTAGCTCACCTCGTCCATGAATATGACGGCGTGGTTGCGGGAGGCTGGCGCTGTGAGTGTCACGTGAGTGATATGGTAGCTCACCTCGTCCATGAATATGACGGCGTGGTTGCGGGAGGCTGGCGCTGTGAGTGTCACGTGAGTGATATGGTAGCTCACCTCGTCCATGAATATGACGGCGTGGTTGCGGGAGGCTGGCGCTGTGAGTGTCACGTGAGTGATATGGTAGCTCACCTCGTCCATGAATATGACGGCGTGGTTGCGGGAGGCTGGCGCTGTGAGTGTGACGTGAGTGATATGGTAGCTCACCTCGTCCATGAATATGACGGCGTGGTTGCGGGAGGCTGGCGCTGTGAGTGTGACGTGAGTGATATGGTAGCTCACCTCGTCCATGAATATGACGGCGTGGTTGCGGGAGGCTGGCGCTGTGAGTGTGACGTGAGTGATATGGTAGCTCACCTCGTCCATGAATATGACGGCGTGGTTGCGGGAGGCTGGCGCTGTGAGTGTGACGTGAGTGATATGGTAGCTCACCTCGTCCATGAATATGACGGCGTGGTTGCGGGAGGCTGGCGCTGTGAGTGTCACGTGAGTGATATGGTAGCTCACCTCGTCCATGAATATGACGGCGTGGTTGCGGGAGGCTGGCGCTGTGAGTGTCACGTGAGTGATATGGTAGCTCACCTCGTCCATGAATATGACGGCGTGGTTGCGGGAGGCTGGCGCTGTGAGTGTGACGTGAGTGATATGGTAGCTCACCTCGTCCATGAATATGACGGCGTGGTTGCGGGAGGCTGGCGCTGTGAGTGTGACGTGAGTGATATGGTAGCTCACCTCGTCCATGAATATGACGGCGTGGTTGCGGGAGGCTGGCGCTGTGAGTGTCACGTGAGTGATATGGTAGCTCACCTCGTCCATGAATATGACGGCGTGGTTGCGGGAGGCTGGCGCTGTGAGTGATATGGTAGCTCACCTCGTCCATGAATATGACGGCGTGGTTGCGGGAGGCTGGCGCTGTGAGTGATATGGTAGCTCACCTCGTCCATGAATATGACGGCGTGGTTGCGGGAGGCGTGCCTGCACGCGTTGCCGTCCAGCCGCACGTCGCAGCCGCTGTCTGTACCGATGGTTAGAGATGAGAGGCGCATTGGGATAGGTCTGCCGAGTCCGTCACCTATTCCATTTCTGGAAGTAACAGAAGACAAATCTTTAGCATAACATATGGTTGTCTTAATACGCTCGTCTCGACAGCTGTGCTCGGCGCTGGCGGCAGTGAAGACTGCGGCGCGCCTGCCACCCGCGGGATCATCGCTCCCAGTCACCAGTCAGCAGTTGCTTGTCTCAAAGCACGGCGCAGCGCGTCGCATTTTACTTGGCATATATATTATTTTTCTCTCGTTGTCATTTCCATGATCTTTTTACGTTACATGCTGTACAGTTCTCTTGCGCTTTATTTATTCACAAAAGACCTTTCGTCGCGATCAGCCAGTCTAAAAACTGTTACTTCTGCAAGCACCTCACCGATAAAACTAAGTTGGAGTGAGCTTAAACTGAATGTCATACCATGTTGATAGGATGAATGGGGGTTTTATAGGCAAATTTACGCCATCAGTTGGTGCCAATTGGATGGATTGTGTGAGGAGTGATATGATAGAAAAGGGAGTTAGTGATAGCGTGACGGCTGACAGGACAGAATGGAAGAAAAAAACGTGTTGCGACCCCAAGTAACATGGGATAAGGGCAGGAAGATAATGATGAGTTGGTGCCAACTTATAACGTAAATATAATAGTTTTGACAGGTGTCTGGGTCTGATGCTTAAGGTCTCGTAATAGTACACAGCGTGGCCCTCACAGTGGCATTACTGGGAGAATGCCCGGGTGAGCGTGCGGTACGAGACTTACACTGCACGCGCTATATGCTCATAGTCAGTACCAGACAGTAGCATGGAGGAAAGAATCTTATGGACTAGGCTCAGGTGGACACAGATACACGAGGTGGGCATCGTCATCATCCATAGCCTAATTTTGCCCACTGCTGAGTATAGGTTTTATTTTGTGCCTCTCTTCAATGGCAACAATGTTGTCTGTTTATATTGGTGCCAGACGAGTTTTCGGACGCCACTCGGTTTTCGTTTTGCTTCATCTATCATCACCACGTATTGCTAGGTGTTCTGTCCAGCTCCATTTGAATTCCATATTTAGTTTATCGATGTCGACCTTCGTAGGTATCCAATACAATAGAATGAGTTGGAGCTTTATAGACTCGTCTGATACCCAGTTAACTCACATACTAGAATGCCCCAAGTACCACATGCACTATAGAGGACTTGATGAAAGCTACTGACACTGCAATAGGGTATTATACTAAAAAAAATTAATTAGTCCGTCAGTTAAGGTGGAAGCGCCAGGGTAGCCCGCGAAATTCAAATTTTCTTACGTTTTTTGAAATTTGCAGGTCAGTGTCAGGTTGTATCTTGGTCAAAATTTGATTCGCGGCCGTAGCAAGTATGTATTGAGTTAGAATTGATGTCAAGTGTAAGTATTTCATGAAATCATGACATTTGGCATCAATTCAAACTGAGAGAGTTGTATTGATGATTTGAATGCTTACAGTTCTGTAAATACGTACTTGCTACGACCGCGAATCATATTTTGACCAACATAAAACCTGATACTGACCTACAAATTGCAAAAAAGGGCGATACAGTGCGTTGTTTCGGACACTTTTGACCACCAAAGTGACGTAACGAACTCCCACTCCTGAACTTTGATGCGTTTTATCTTTATCATTTTATAGTGGTTCGGTAAAGCAAATAATACAAGTCCAATATTTTTTGGTTATTTACCAGACGGACCTAACTAGATAGATTTTTTTAGTAAAATACCCTATTAATGCAGCCAGCTTCTGGGCCCAACGTATTTAAAAAGATCGCAACCATCAATTCAAAAGAAGTTGAAGCAGTATTATTTGGACTGGTAAAACTCAATAAAAGCATGCCTATCATAAATAAAAATAAAAGATTGTAATAGTGAAATGGTTTATTTGTGGTGGGAAGATGGTAAATAATAAATGATTTTATTTACAACACCACTTATTAACAACACTTTTATACGTCAACATTTTTCTTTTGCCAGTTTAAGCTAGATGAGGCCGGTGTTTTCTAGCTGACTACCCTGAGAAGAAACACCGAAACAAACTCAGATGTGAGAGTTTTTATCGGACTAAAAATATTTCTTTGGTCGGATTTCTTTAATAAAAGACTAGTTTAGAATGAGAGAAGGGAGGTGTTTGCCCAGTAGTCGAGCACAATAAGTTTACAGTTTCATCTTGTTTTTATAGTATTCAAAAACTTTTTACAAAAAAATGCAACTGATTTTCAAAAAAAATACATGGTATTCGGTGTCAAACAACGAAGATATAAAACTAGAACGTCGACTTTCGAAATTAAGGTTATTTTACATTTTATTTTTTGGAAGTCGGTTGTAAATTTTTTTTTTAGTTTTTAGTTGTTGCACTTCATAATTAAAATGAAATAGTAAAGTTACGACTGAATTCCCAAAAACATGGAATTTTAATATAAATGGTAAAATTAGGTTGTTCATCCTGGTGAAGAATACAATCTGTGTACCTCTTCAGAGTGTATTAGCGTGATGCTATGTTATTAAAAGGTGTAAATAATAAATAGACATGCGATTGCAGCAATTCTAGAAGTTTTGTTATCATTTATTGAAGAGTTCCATTGTCTAACTCCGAAATTCTTCATCAGATCTTCACCAAATTTAAATGGCCTTTCAAATAAAAAAAAGGTTTTTTAAATCGGTCTAGGCGTCTTTGTGTAATCGGGGAACATACATAAGAAATAAAACATTTCGATGAATTGTTAACCTTTTCTTTTTTGAAGTTTGGTTATGGAATCGTGGCTAATGTAATAACAGCTGCACGGATCGATACATCAGGTTAAGCTACGCTTGCCGGGGTTGGTTCATAGATGGATGACCATCTTTATATATCGAGACCCCTCCGTGGCTCGGAAAGCACGTTAAGCTATTGGTCCCGGCTGTCAATCGTGGATCTTTGACAGTCGTTATGGGTCGTTAGAAGCCTGAAAGTCTGTCATCCAGTTTTACCAAGGGTAATGTATCGTATTATTATTAGTATCGTTGTGGAGGTCAAATAGGCAGTCGTTCCATGCAAAATACTGGTATTCAGCTGCATCCGTTTAGACTGAAAGTCGACCCCAAGGTAGTTGGGAAAAGGCTAGGCAGATTGATTGTTTATAAAAGGAAGTAGTTACCTATCAGGCCTAGTGATGGCACAGAGCGTGGCGCGCACGGTGGCGTCGCTGAGGGAGTGTCCGGGGGAGTGCGGCGGTGTGAGCGGCTTGGGCGGCGGCGGCGCGCCCCACACGGCGCGGGCGATGCGGGCGCGGTCGGCGGCGCTGAGCAGCTCGGACGGCAGCGCGCGGCGCAGCAGGCCGAGCCGCGCCAGCCGCGCGCGGTCCACGGAGCGCGACACGCAGGCGCGCGCCCGCCACGACAGCCCCGAGCCGCGCCACACGCCCCACGACTGCTCGCCCGCTAGCACCTAGCATCATTCAACATGCTGTCAACCACGGAATACAAATCACAACGAGAAGTGCCCACGCAGCTATACGGCGCGGGTCACTATTTTTTTTTGGCTTCGCACGGCTTGTGCATTTAGTTAGTATCAAGTTACGGAATACTGTCACTTTTTCCCATTAGAATGCAGATGTAACACATTCTAATGTATTTTGCAGTAATTGGCAACAAATGTGTCGAGTCAGCCTTCTCGACAAACTTCGCTGAGTTAGTCAATACTACGACAAAATTCTCAGCTTTATTTTACCGAGATCGCGCCTGTTTCAATGATTCCACAAATTGACCAATTGCGTAGACCCTTGAGAAACGAAACTACTCCAATTTAACATCACAATGTGTCACAATATCCACTAGGAATCAATTTGCGAATAATTAAAACAGCCACTGAACTGCACTCAAGAAAAGCCCGCCAAAAACTCCCCGTGTCACGACTATGCGGAAAAATACCAATGCCTTAGTTCACAATTGCACTAACTACAAAATTTTGAGGAGAGAGTTTCAAAGTCTGACAACAGTACGAAAACAAAACTAAATACCAAAACAAATATGCATCTATTCATAACTAATTCCATATAAAATTTGTGTTCGTACTGTTCTTGTCTATAAAATACTTTGAAACTCTCTCCTTAAAATTGTCAATTTTGTAGTTAGTCCAATTGTGAACTAAGGCATCAACATGCAAAAATAATAACAACCTTCGTCAGTTCTAATAAGTCTTAATTTTGTGTGAACAATAAATTAAATTTTAATGAAAAGCTTATTTGTCGTTCATACAAAATTAAAACTATATATATGTATACATTATTTTACATTCTTTCCACTTAATTGTTACACGCGCCAGATAATTGCGTGGCCAATTCCACATGTTTTTTTTCTATTCTGTGGTGTGAATGTGACAGAAACAAAAAAAGAAAAACTTGTAACAAAAAACCGGCCAAGTGCGTGTCGGACTTCGCACATTTAGGGTTCCGTACCAAATGAGAGAATTTCAAATAAAAAATCTGATTTATCAATATACTGGTTTTAGCACGAGGTCACATCTCGAACAAAGAAAATTTAGTTCAAATAAATCTCAATAGATGGCGTAATATGCATTGATTTCCTATTGAAGTTTAAGTAATATTAATATTTTGAAAATAAATATGGTAAAAACTGTACTTTCTTATTTAATAAACTACCTTATTTAATAAATTGGCTTGTAATTCAAATTTAGACGATTATTGCAATTAATTCTTAGATATCTACAGGGTGTAACGGAAAGGTGTGGTCATATTTTAAGAACCGGTTCCGTCCATGGAAATGAACAACTTTCTTTAAGAAAAACAGAAAATCCCCAAAAAAAAAAAGGTTATCGACAGCTGATCAATATTTGTGTGGAAGGTTAAATTATTTATTGAGAATTTCCTCAGGTTTTCTTGAAGAAAGGTGTTCATATCGATGGGCAGATGCAGTTCTTAAAATATGACCACACCTTTCCGTTACACCCTGTATATTTCTTGTACCAATAGATGGCGCTGTTTGAAGTTTTAGAGTTTATCCATTCGCCTCTTTAAAATTTAATAGTGACATATTTTGATACAGTAAAACTGATATGAAGTGCCAAAAATACTATAAAATAATTCCTCAATGTGTGAGAAAATATTGGTAAGACTTTAAATAAATTCATTCAGCTTGCAAGCCGTCGCTGCTAACACCATCTAGCGAGGTGTAGAGAACGGGCCCGAACGAAGATCAAAAGTTACTTGTGCTTGACGAAAACCCGTAGTTACGGCGGTACCGTTACTTTGTATGGGATGAGGCATCTGTACGCTAGTATTATATTGCTGTTGATTCTGTTGTGCACAAACTAAACTTAATTTAGGCTATTGCTATCTTATTCACTCTAATAAAACAAGAAAGAGACTGACGTAAATTAGAGCTGTCAAATTTAGTTTGAACTAATATTTTCATACAAATTAAGGGTACACGTAAAAACATGTCGTCTAAAAACACGGCGAAGCGCAAGGCGTAAACTAGTTTGACATCTCTAACTTAGTGCATAGCTATAGCCGTCCTTTTCTCGCACTGCCTTTTAGTAAAAGATAGCAATTCTCTAATTTTGGTTTAGATATTGAACAAGAGAATCTTTACCATTATCTGTGGTTTTAGTTAGTAAAATATCATCATCATCCAACCTTTTAATTTCTCCACTGCTGGGGCACAGGCCTCTCTGTGAGAGGGTGTGGGCCGTGATCTGCCACGCGGGCCCAATGTTTGAGTTGGTGGATGTCACATGTCTTCGAATTTTTGGTTCTAGGACATGTCGGTTTCCTCACGATGTTTTCCTTCACCGTTTTGAGAGCAATGGTAATGAAATAATTTACTCAAAGTAAAGCGCCTGCCTGGGTTTAAACTCACGACCTACAACTTGTAAGTCGCGGCCGTTAGCACTGAGCCACCACTGCTCGCTGCAGTAAAATATACGTATTATTAAACATTATCACCAAAGATGACCGGCAGACTTGTATGGGAATTTCGTACAGCTATTAAAATTTCGTGTTTTAAGATATTTTTTGTTTTAATTAGTAGTTAATATTATTATTATTCTTTATTGTACACATAAAACATATACAGAAAAACACAATGGGACAGTTAATTACAAAGGCGAGCTTAACCCAGCGTTTGGGTTTAATGGTTAATATGATAGACAAGCCCTTTTAAGAAGTGAGAATTATGTTTTTCTTATGTCTCCGCTGTCTTTTCTGATTAATATCGTTGCGGGACCCAAGACAGTTTAATCGTTTCTCTGGGACTCGTCGAGATTCGAAGCATAACTAGCTAACAGGCTAACCTATGAACCAGACATATGTGCTAACATTCGCTGTTCTGACCGGGTTTGCGATATAAAGAAGAGTACAACTTTAGCTACACGTCGCCATTTTGCCTACTTCATCATTCTCCTGCCCTCATCCGAATCTATTTGGGGTCGGCGCAACATGTCTTTTTCTTCCATAGTCCTCTATTAGTTGTCATCTCTGTAGTCACTCCCTTTTTACCTTCCTTTTTCACACAGTCCAACCATCGTTTCTTTGGCCTTCCTCTACTCTTATAGCCATCCATATCCATACGCAAGACTTTCCTCACGACATTTTCTTCATTCATCACATGCCCATACCACGATAACCGATTTCCACACAACTTTTCAGTCAGCGGTGCCACTTTCAGACTTCCTCTTACGATACTCATTCCTAATTTTATCCATGTGCGTAACACCAACCACACATCGCTCTTAGCATTCTCATCTGAGCTGCATGCAATTGCTTTTCATTCATCCCTTTTGTGGCCGAACATTCTGAACCATACAAGACAGCAGGTCTGACCATTATTTTATAAATCTTCCCCTTAAGTTTAAGGAGAATGCGGGATTCGCAGATAGTCCCGGTGACCTGCCGCCATTTCATACATCCAGTGTTAATTCTGTGCTTAACAGTCTGAACTATTTCGCCATCGCTTTGCACGAGTGAACCGAGATACCGAAAATCGGAGCAGACTGGGAGAAGCGCGCCATCTACCACTATAGCTTCAGAACTGGAGAGACCGCCGAAATCGCAGAAAAGCGTACGAAGCTTTATTATTAAATTGGGTTTTATAAAAAATTAAAAAATGTCCATTCGGATAATTAGAAGTTCTCTTTCTCATATTAAGTAAGTACTTGTACGAGTACTTACTTAATTCAATAAAATATTCACAAATCGCATGCGAAAACTATCACACAACGCATACCGTTCGTTCGTTCGTCACAGCGGCGTAATCGCGACTGTCTGTGTACCAAGTGTTTACCACACTCGAGGCGCGTAGGTATGACTGGCGTGCCGAGCGTTTGTATGAAGATAGAATACTGTAGATATTTTTACCGTGGTTTAAGTAGGTAGATTGAGATGAAGATCGTACCTACTCAGTGGGATTCATTAGGAGGTACCTATGTCCAGCAGCGGACTGCAACAGTTTGATAATGATGAAGTTCTGATCGGGGTTTTGAGTGTAGGTAAATAAAACAACACTTAGTTTTAGTAAGTACAATTATTTTATTGTACTTACAAGTATAATTAATTTATTCTTAATATCATTTCATCTAAGGGACAGCTCGGGCAATACCCTCATGGTGAGCATAGCTTAGGTACCAAATAATACTCAGCACATGTGAGCAGCATCCCACTGTTATTAAACGTACAATGCAGATTTAGCAATAACTTCTGATTGCGTCCCAACCATTCATGTTTGTTTCTACAACTATAAAACGGACAGATAATTCGCTAAATTGCTCAGGTGCAGTCACAAACCACAATCCATAACAATAGCAAAGAACTGAACTGAAAGACAGATTCTCTTTACCTGTCAATAAATAATTGCCGTATGAATATAAAAAATATTAATGACGAAAATCATTCCTATCATTAATCGTTAACTATTATGAATTTATGCAACAATTATGCAATCTTAGGTATAACATAAAAGTGTTTAATTATATTTAATGGTAATATAATTTCTAAATAATTAATTATCATTTCGATATTTGTGTTATTTTACATATGGCAACTTCTAAAAACATATCTGTGTTTAGTTAAAATCTTTTTATTGAAATTATTACATTTAGATAAAAATAAATGGATTAGTTGCCTTAAGAGGGAACAGGGGCTGCGATTCTCCATACAAATGTATTCCCCTTTTTTCTTCCTGAATAATGCCTCTGGAGTATTAATTTTTTTTTCATAATTTCAAGGTCTGCTGTTGACACGTCCCTGTAATTTTCTTTTTTCAGCAACTAATAAGTAAAAAAAATATGACCCTCCGAAAATAACAAAAAAATTGCCCTATTTTTACCGCCCTTCTTAGAGAATTACCAGACAAATTCGAAAAGTTTTAACATAAAATCTTTAATAAGAACCTAATACTTTTTCTTAAAAATTTGGTGCCAAAAATAATTGAATCGGCTCAGTTTTCGAGGAGAAAAAAGGGGAATACGAAACGTCAATGTCGTCAAAATTTTGTAATAAAATCGGTCTGAGTTGCAGCTGTCACTATCGCACTCTATTGCGGCATGCTTGAGGGAGCACGATGGCAATAGTTTCTTCAAATATCTATTTTGTAAATTCCTCGCAGGCCCTATTCCCTCTTAATAAGTGGTACCAATTCTATAACAAAACAACAAGAAAAGTATGCAGTACTAAATCTGCCGTTGACCTTTCAAGTTCATAGGTCAATGGTAAGTTAAAAAATTCTTCGTAAAAAAAATTTGTGACAGACGACGGACAGGTTAATTGACGACATTAACTACGTTTAATTACCCACAATTTGCAATTTTCATATTTTAACAAAATATAGGGATTTTGTTTTTGTGGGGTGGGAAGTCATCCAATGACATCTCCCGCTCTGGGTGGAGCGGGAGGGTATGTTTTTTTTTTTTTTGGGGGGTGGGAAATCATCCAATGACTTCTTCCGCTCTAGGGTGGAGCGGAAGGGTATGTCAGACTCTTACTGACTAAAACCCACCCCTGTTCCTTCCCTGCCTGAGTGCCCAGGGGTGCGGTAACTCATGTTAAGAATTTATCCTCTACCCCTAGGCATGCAGGCACCGGCCACGATGGGCCCCGTCAGTGGTGGCTGACACTTATCTCTTGTTCGTCGCGCGTGGAACACTCCGCGCCGTCGCCTCTCGGGCCTGGTGCTGATCGGACGGCGAGCTACCCACTGTGAGCCGTCCGCAGGCCCGGGTCTACGGTGGCCGGAGATCGTCTCGCGACGTCCTACGCCCAGTACGCCCAATACCTCTCCTGTGGTGGTAGCGGCCGTGAGGGGCACTCCGTTGAGCTTCCCTCACGCGTCCCACCTCCACCTTCGCCAGCATTACTGCTTCGCAGAAAGAGGACACTACTTCCCATTCCCTCTCGCTCCGTACCATAGCCTGGACCAGGGCCAGGCGCGAGAGGTCGCCGCCACCTATCGCATCCACGAGGACACGGCGGTGCTCTGCCCAAGCGGGGCAGACCTCCACCGTATGCTCCACCGTATGCTCTGGGCGATCCGCTCAGTGGTAACACCCAGGCGTTTCCACCCGCCGTATCTGGTACAGGAACCTCCCGAAACAACCATGTCCGGTGAGGACCTGCGTCAGGCGGAAGGTGAGGACGCCGTGACGCCTCTCCAGCCACTTCTCAAAGGGCACTACCGCCGCAATGGTGGCGTGCCCAGCGCTGGGAGAAGTAGATATTGTTATGTTAATCTTATCTTCTTTCGCAAGTAGCTTTAGGTTAGTGTATCCAGGGAATACGTTGGCACTGTGGTCCCGTGCTGCCGAGCACTGCGAGGCTCTGGGGAGACCCCGTTACTGGTTCCTCAAGGATGTGCCCTAACAGGCGTTGCACAGAGGGGGTCCTTTTTTTTTGGGGTGGGAAATGATCCTATGACTTCTCCCGCTCTGGGTGGAGTGGGAGGGCGTGTCAGACTCTTACTAACTAAAACCCACCCCTATTCCTTCCTTGCATGAGCGCCCAGGGGCGCGGTAACTCTGTTACGAATTTATCCGCGACCCCTTAGCATGCATGCGTCGGCCATGACGGGTCCCGTCAGTGGCTGACAACTCTTGTTCGTCGCGCGTGGAACACTCCGCGCCGTCGACTCTCGGGCCTGGTGCTGATCGGACGGCGAGCTACCCACTACTCGCCGTCCGCAGGCCCACATCGGAGCGGTATTTTAAAAGGTAACGTGGCCCCTTCCACATGCTGATGGTGATCACCGGAGTGGTTTTAGTTAAGTAAGAATCGCTCACTCCTTGGTCTTTTCCCCAAGTCCAGAAACAGAAAAAAGAAGGTAGTTCTCCTAGCAGAAGAGCCATAAATATCACCTCTGTGTGATAATATAATACTAGCGTACAGATGCCTCATCCCATACAAAGAAACGGTACCGCCGTAACTACGGGCTTTCGACATGCACAAGCAACTTTTGTTCTCCGTTCGGGCCCGCCCTCTACACCTCGCTAAATGGTGTTAGCAGCGACGGCTTGCAAGTTGAATTATTTACATAAAGTCTTACCAACATTTTCTCACACATTGAGGAATAACTTTATTAGTATTTTTGGCACTTCATAACAGTTTTACTGTATCAAAATGTGTCACTATACAAATTTTAAAGAGGCGAATGGATAAACTCTAAAACTTCAAATTTCGAAAAAAAAAAACTTCAAATTCGTTCCAATAAACATTTAAATTTGAATAAGTAGCCAATTATTCCACAATTGTATGCTTTGGGTAGTTTATTAAATAATAAAATACAGTTTATACCATATTTTTTCTCAAAATATGAATGTTACATAAGCTTCAATAAGAAATCGATGCATATTACGCCAACTACTGAAATTTTTTGAACTAAATTTTCTTTGTTCGAGATGAGACCTCGTGCCTCTGTACACATTTTACCATCATTTTCTTCATATGTAATATGTTTTACCAATAAACAATAATGTTCAGATCATAATAATTGAAGTCCATACCTGCTGCAACCTCTGCCACGCCAGCAGCTTCACAAGCCTCTCATCCAGCTTCTTGAGCTGCTCATCCACCACGGCCAGCAGCTCCTCCACGTTCCCCTCGGGCCGCAGCTCCAGACGCTCGCTCTTGCCGCGCTTGCTGGGGCTCTTGTCTTCAGAGGTGGACACCTTGCGCTTCTTCACTGTGGCCGTGAGGTACTCGAAGTCTGAGTCGGACAGGTCGCTTGAGGAGTCTGTGTGGCGGTCGGGCTAAGGATGAAAAAAAATATTTTTAATAAACATTAAAGTTTAAAAAAACTAAAAACACGCTTTGACGTCATTTTTAACCGACTTCGAAAAAGGAGGAGGTTCTAGTTCGACTGTATGCATTTTTTTTTATTTATGTCCACCAATTTCTCCGTCAGTTGTGGACCGATTTTCAAAATTCTTTTTTTATCCGAAATAATGAATATACTTCCGAGGTGGTCCTATACAGAGTGGTGATGACAATACGATATTAAATTAAACCTCGCATACCTCAAGACGTTCTCAGTCTACATACAAAAAATCATTTGAATATATCCAGTAGTTTAGTCACAGGAAATTATTTTTCATTTTTAACATTTGCTACATGATGTATCTGATAATAGGGAAACACTGTCAGGTTAACGACCCACATCGGTATAAACATCAAAACATTAAGTCACGTTGCCAACTCGCTACTTAAACACTTTCGCCAAATTATTATTTTCATCTGATTTAGTGAAAATTATACCTTAACTCTGAGTAATAAGAGTCATAAAGCGTGTCATCAGAGTTGGATAAGAAAGTAACGAATGCGGAAATTGCAATGCACTCATAATATTAATAGAAAATTTAGTGTATGCGAAAGAGATAAATCTAGTTTCGTTTGTTAGTTCGCTTTCTTGAAGAAATTTGCTACAACAAATTTATGTTAGTGTGTCGCCGCGGTCCTGTGACGAGTCACGCGTCCTCAGGTACAGTGCCGCAGGCGCCTCGCCCGCCTTTGATGTCTAGGTACTTCCCCGCCGCTCGTGTTTTTTGTAAATTCATTTACGACGGTATTAGTGCGAAATTGGACGCTTTATTTTGGTGACAGGACACGTAACGTTTTAATAGGTATTTAGTTAAACAGTGAGTGAATTGTGCGAAATTAGACGCTTAGTTTTTATAGTTTTCGTGTTTTTTTTTTAACGCAACCCAACGTGTAGTTCAGGTGTTGACCATACAACTATTCTTAAATTTTGAAACGCGACAAACAGAAGCCGTATAAATACAAGAAATTGCATGCATTGTTACCTAGAGACAAACCAGTTAGGTAAAACTTCTGTCGCTGGATTGAAAATAAACATTTCGAGAATCCGGATTTCTTGTACAATGTGATGTGGACTGATGAAAGTACATTTACAAGGAACGGTTTATGGAACAGACAGAATATTCGTTACTGGAGCCGCGTGAATCCGCGTCTAGGATGGGAGACTTCGCATCAGTACAGATTTGCTGCCGTTTGGGCTGGCATTCATAGCTGTGATTCTGTGCTAAATAATCTGTGATTTAGTGTAATTTTACTGAGCATTAATCCATAATTAAAAGCCAAAAAATCAAGTCACTACAGGACCGCGCGTTGTTGCCGCTCTTACAACAGGTTAGTGAACTCATATTTATAAGTGGTGTTCTATTTCGTTTCTAGTTTTATGCCATTTAGTTTGTTTGAAATTTTTATTTTTTTATTTTCGATGTTAGGATATTTTTGATAGCTTAAACTTATTCTTATAAACTAGTATTGTCCGTGTTTTCATTTATTGTCGTAGTGTCTTCTCCACGCTGTATAAATTTTATCGAAATTGCTTCAGCGCTTTTTTAAAACTGAACAAAAACGAAAAATACGTATACCTCGATGACGTTTTGGTTTTCCCCTGAGGTTAGTTCTAGGGTATTTTTTTTTTTTTTTTTTTGGGATGGGAAATCATCTTATGACTTCTTCCGCTCTAGGGTGGAGCGGAAGGGCGTGTCAGACTCTTACTGACTAAAACCCACCCCTGTTCCTCCCTGCCCTACGTGCCCGGGGGCGAGGTAACTCTTTCGAATTTCACTTCGTCACAGTGTGTGCTGCTGTACTGAACACAGCTGAACTATCCAGTACAGTTACCTTAAGACTGGGCTCGGAGCTGATGGCGTGCAGGTCATCGGCGGCGTCTTCCTAGGTTACGCCTGGCAGGGCTTCGTCACAGTGTGTGCTGCTGTACTGAACACAGCTGAACTACCCAGTACAGTTACCTTAAGACTGTGCACGGAGATGATGGCGTGCAGGTCATCGGCGGCGTCTTCCTCAGTGACGCCTGGCAGGGCTTCGTCACAGTGTGTGCTGCTGTACTGAACACAGCTGAACTACCCAGTACAGTTACCTTAAGACTGGGCTCGGAGCTAATGGCGTGCAGGTCATCGGCGGCGTCTTCCTCGGTGACGCCTGGCAGGGCTTCGTCACTCACAGTGTGTGCTGCTGTACTGAACACAGCTGAACTACCCAGTACAGTTACCTTAAGACTGGGCTCGGAGCTGATGGCGTGCGGGTCATCGGCGGCGTCTTCCTAGGTTACGCCTGGCAGGGCTTCGTCACAGTGTGTGCTGCTGTACTGAACACAGCTGAACTACCCAGTACAGTTACCTTAAGACTGTGCTCGGAGCTGATGGCGTGCGGTTCATCGGCGGCGTCTTCCTCAGTGACGCCTGGCAGGGCTTCGTCAGTGTGCTGCTGTACTGAACACAGCTGAACTATCCCGTACAGTTACCTTAAGACTGGGCTCGGAGCTGATGGCGTGCAGGTCATCGGCGGCGACTTCCTCGGTGACGCCTGGCAGGGCTTCGTCACAGTGTCCGCTGCTGTACTGAACACAGCTGAACTATCCAGTACAGTTACCTTAAGACTGGGCTCGGAGCTGATGGCGTGCAGGTCATCGGCGGCGTCTTCCTCGGTGACGCCTGGCAGGGCTTCGTCACAGTGTGTGCTGCTGTACTGAACACAGCTGAACTACCCAGTACAGTTACCTTAAGACTGGGCTCGAAGCTGATGGCGTGCAGTTCATCGGCGGCGTCTTCCTAGGTTACGCCTGGCAGGGCTTCGTCACAGTGTGTGCTGCTGTACTGAACACAGCTGAACTACCCAGTACAGTTACCTTAAGACTGTGCTCGGAGCTGATGGCGTGCGGGTCATCGGCGGCGTCTTCCTCAGTGACGCCTGGCAGGGCTTCGTCACAGTGTGCTGCTGTACTGAACACAGCTGAACTATCCCGTACAGTTACCTTAAGACTGGGCTCGGAGCTGATGGCGTGCAGGTCATCGGCGGCGACTTCCTCGGTGACGCCTGGCAGGGCTTCGTCACAGTGTCCGCTGCTGTACTGAACACAGCTGAACTATCCAGTACAGTTACCTTAAGACTGGGCTCGGAGCTGATGGCGTGCAGGTCATCGGCGGCGTCTTCCTAGGTTACGCCTGGCAGGGCTTCGTCACAGTGTGTGCTGCTGTACTGAACACAGCTGAACTACCCAGTACAGTTACCTTAAGACTGTGCTCGGAGCTGATGGCGTGCGGGTCATCGGCGGCGTCTTCCTCAGTGACGCCTGGCAGGGCTTCGTCACAGTGTGTGCTGCTGTACTGAACACAGCTGAACTACCCAGTACAGTTACCTTAAGACTGTGCTCGGAGCTGATGGCGTGCGGGTCATCGGCGGCGTCTTCCTCAGTGACGCCTGGCAGGGCTTCGTCACAGTGTGTGCTGCTGTACTGAACACAGCTGAACTATCCCGTACAGTTACCTTAAGACTGGGCTCGGAGCTGATGGCGTGCAGGTCATCGGCGGCGTCTTCCTCGGTGACGCCTGGCAGGGCTTCGTCACAGTGTGTGCTGCTGTACTGAACACAGCTGAACTATCCCGTACAGTTACCTTAAGACTGGGCTCGGAGCTGATGGCGTGCAGGTCATCGGCGGCGTCTTCCTCGGTGACGCCTGGCAGGGCTTCGTCACAGTGTGTGCTGCTGTACTGAACACAGCTGAACTACCCAGTACAGTTACCTTAAGACTGGGCTCGGAGCTGATGGCGTGCAGGTCATCGGCGGCATCTTCCTCGGTGACGCCTGGCAGGGCTTCCTCACAGTGTCCGCTGCTGTACTGAGGACAGGTCAGGTTCATGCAGATCTTGTGTTTAGGAGCCTCTTCATCGTCGTCGCTGCCGTCGTAACAGCCGCTGGCTTTCTGTTTGTTGATTACTGTGGAGATCAGATTTATTTAGGGTGATTTGTCGTTTTAATTAACACTGTATCAAACTGGTCATGTAATAAATAGACAAGCAGGAAAGACAGAAGAATATTTATGTGCTATAAGACTGGTTTTTATATTCACGACTTTCAAAAAGTCATAAAGTCTGCGCTCTGCTCATTTGTGTTGGGTGTGGGCTCGCTTCGCTCACTCAGGAAGCTGTGCTCGCTACAGCGAGCAAGGCTAAGGGTCGATTTCTGAATTGATGATGATGAGGATTTGGAGTTAGGAATAATTATGTCAAACCTTAGACCCTCCATCGATGGACTGCTTAGAGCAGTTGAGAGTCGATACTGTAGAGCCTGCAGGGCTCCAGGGGCGCTGCTATAGTTTTGGGGAGCTGTTTCACTCTCTGGCTGCAAGGGTATCGTGTATTCGAGTGACTAATTATGTGTGTAATGTAGAGAGTAAAAACAAGGAGCACAGTACCCCCCCCGCCACCGTCGAGGCCGGAGGTTGTTCGCTAATCCGCTCCGCACAAATAATACTAAAGTATAAGAAATGTCGGGCAAATCGTTGGAAACTACAATTGGCGAACTTACAAAAACTGTGCACTCATTAGGAAACAGAATAGTTTCGCTAGAAAAGGTCGTCCTAGATCAAACAAAATTAATACGGAAACTTATTGGTGTTAGTGATAATTCAATTTCAATGGCGATAACCACAAAAATCGGAGAAAAAGTGGGTAGGAGCACTGTCAATGCCGTACAGCAGGCCCAACGGCCAGTGCGTGAAGCCCGCGTTCGGGCTGAGACGGCGCTCTCCGTGGGCGCTCGTAAAACAAAGGGAGCGCGCAACTTATCGCCTGTCTCGCTTACGGGCCGACTAGAAGCGATCGAGCCGAATGTACCAACGTGTGTCAGCGGACCCCCTACTCCGATTCCACCGCTGCCGTCGGAAACGTCACAACTGGACATCGTTAACATAACATCAGCGCCGCCGGTGAATCTTGCGCAGCTAAATGTTAACAACAATGATTCAGACTGGGTTGAAATCAAACGACAAAGATCACGCCGTGCACCTAATAATGTGACTCGTGGAACGGCTGCCCCGGGTTCGGCTATATGTGCATTAGCTGCGGCGGAGAGAAAATCTTATTTGCATTTGTACTACGTAAAAACTGGTACTACAGCTGATCAAGTGATTACTCATCTGCGAAACATTTGTGTTGACGATAACTGTTCAGTGGAAGCATTAAAGTCGCGAGGTGATTACGCGTCATTTAAGTTAACTGTACCAACAAAAAATGTTGAAAATTATCTAAAACCCGAAAACTGGGCAGAAGATGTCCATATTAAACCATGGAGAAGTGGATTTCGAAAGTCACAGTAGCATGAGGGTTAATAAACAGCAGAAGACATATAATATTTTTTACCAGAATGTTCGTGGTCTACGTTCAAAGCTGGACATTTGTAAAAAGGCCATATTAGTTGAATCATCTCATTTATTTGCATTTACGGAGACTTTTCTAACTAGTAGCGTATGTGATGCTGAATTGTTTCCCCCGGGGTATACCGTCTTGCGTCAGGATCGTGCTGGTGACGCAGGGTGGGGTGGTGTGTTGCTCGCGGTACGTAATCAGTTTAAAGTGCAACAAGTAGTTGATGTTGAAGGCTACTCGAGTGATATTGAGGTGGTGATTGGTATTATAACACTAAAGTTTAATAAAATTATATGTTGTGTTGTGTACATACCTCCTCGTTCGAGTGATAGCAAGTACATTGATACTTTTTTTGTGTTAGAGAATGTAGTAGCAAAATTCGATAAATTTGACGTGTTAATATTAGGAGATTTTAATTTAAACTCTTGTAGCGAAAATGTTATTAAGCATTATAATTATTTGTTATCATTTTGTAAATTAAAGCAACACAATTCCGTTTGCAATAAATTCGGTAAGATTTTAGATTTGGTGCTGAGCAGTTTGGACGTTGAGACGATTGATGTAAGTGGTGACGCGGAGCAGTAGTCCCGGCTGATGCCTATCACCCGCCACTATCAGTGAGTGTGCGAAGTAAGTGTGCGGTGCAGCCGCGGGGTCGTATGGCGTGCGAAGTAAGTGTGCGGTGCAGCCGCGGGGTCGTATGGCGTGCGAAGTAAGTGTGCGGTGCAGCCGCGGGGTCGTATGGCGTGCGAAGTAAGTGTGCGGTGCAGCCGCGGGGTCGTATGGCGTGCGAAGTAAGTGTGCGGTGCAGCCGCGGGGTCGTATGGCGTGCGAAGTAAGTGTGCGGTGCAGCCGCGGGGTCGTATGGCGTGCGAAGTAAGTGTGCGGTGC
Source organism: Polia nebulosa (assembly GCA_951329385.1). NCBI lineage: Eukaryota > Metazoa > Arthropoda > Insecta > Lepidoptera > Noctuidae > Polia > Polia nebulosa. The sequence continues at coordinate 29,806,940 of OX589606.1, forward strand.
AGCCGCGGGGTCGTATGGCGTGCGAAGTAAGTGTGCGGTGCAGCCGCGGGGTCGTATGGCGTGCGAAGTAAGTGTGCGGTGCAGCCGCGGGGTCGTATGGCGTGCGAAGTAAGTGTGCGGTGCAGCCGCGGGGTCGTATGGCGTGCGAAGTAAGTGTGCGGTGCAGCCGCGGGGTCGTATGGCGTGCGAAGTAAGTGTGCGGTGCAGCCGCGGGGTCGTATGGCGTGCGAAGTAAGTGTGCGGTGCAGCCGCGGGGTCGTATGGCGTGCGAAGTAAGTGTGCGGTGCAGCCGCGGGGTCGTATGGCGTGCGAAGTAAGTGTGCGGTGCAGCCGCGGGGTCGTATGGCGTGCGCGCCTCGCTATCCGGTTTGTGATGGCTATACTATTCCGACAGAATGGAACTTCCGTAAAGTTGATTTCCAATCTTTATATGGTGAGTTGTATTTAATAAAGTGGGACGACATGTTTTCACTAAAAGAGGTTGACGAAGCTGTGACATTACTTTACAGCAAGTTACATGAAATTTTTGATAAGTATGTACCAAAAAAAAAACGAAAAAAGCAAAATTCGAAGTACCAGTATCCGACGTGGTTTACACCCGTCATAATTAAAACTTTAAAAGATAAATATTTTCATTTAAAAGAATTCAAGCAGTTTAAATTAGAGTTCAATCAGGAATTATACAAATTTTACAGGCAGCGAGCTAAAGAGTTAATCGGTCAGACTTACAACGAATATATCCGACGAACGGAGGCAGATATAAAGAGGGATCCTAAAAGTTTTTGGAATTTTGTGAAAGGTCAGCAGGCTCCTAGACAAACGTGCACTGAGTTTGAATATGATGGACGGATCGTGGATGGGGTAGACGCAGCAAATGCTTTTGCTGAATACTTCAGTTCAGTGTTTCTGCCGTGTGACCCTGTTCTATCTGCAGCCAACGCTGGGCTGGAGGCAACTGACCCACTGTGTTCTTCGCGGATTACCATAGATGTAATTGATTCAGCAGACATATCAGTAGCAATCCGCCGCCTAAAAGCCCATTCATCTCCAGGACCTGATGGAATTCCACCCTTTATTCTTAAAGACTGCTTGGAAATATTTAGAGAGCCACTTCTATTTGTCTATAACTTAGCCTTAAAAACAGCTACTTATCCTGCAGAGTGGAAAATTTCACGGGTTACTCCTGTACCCAAGGGTGGCACCAGGTCAAAAGTGGCCAACTACAGGCCTATTGCGGTCCTGTCAGCCTTCGGCAAGGTCTTTGAGTCAATACTGAATAGGTACATCACCAGGCAGATCAAGACTCAACTAGCCGAGTGTCAGCATGGTTTTAGAGCTGGTAAATCCACTGTGACAAACCACGTTAATTTTGTAGACTTTGCTGTCACCGAAATGGATAAAAATAAGCAAGTTGACGTGGCTTACTTTGACTTTAAAAAGGCGTTCGATCGTGTCCGAAATGACGTACTACTTAGAAAATTATCCGCAATAGGATTTACCCCGAAGTTGCTTCAACTCTTTTTGAGCTATTTCACTAACCGTTTTCAGTATGTTCAAATCTCTGGGCATAAATCTGTCCCTTATGTAACTTGTTCTGGTGTCAGCCAGGGTAGCACCCTGGGGCCTACGCAGTTTATTGTAATGGCTAATGACCTGCCGAAGGTCATCAGAACGGCACGATGTCTCATGTTTGCGGATGACCTGAAATTATTCTTGGGTATTAATAGTGAGCATGACTGTGAGGCGCTGCAGAGGGACATCGATATGGTGGTAAAATGGAGTGAAGTCAATCACTTAGAATTGAATACTTCTAAGTGCAAGACTATTTCTTTTACTCGTTCGCGTGCGCCTATTCAGCATAACTACCACGTATCAGGTGTCACTCTGGAGCGCGTTAACGAAATAAAAGATCTTGGACTGACCTTAGACGTGAATATGACCTTTAATAATATCTGTTGTAAGGCCTTCCAATCACTTGGTTTTGTTATGAGACAGGCAAGTAGGTTTAAAGACAGGAATGTCATACTCACTCTGTATTATTCGTTTGTACGTAGCAAACTCGAATACAATGCGCTGGTGTGGGATCCACATGAGCAAAAATATAAGCTCATGATAGAACGGGTTCAACGAAAATTTGCTCGCTACCTATATAAAAAAATATATGGGTATTATCCCTATCTGTATCCGTCTCTGTTTGTTGCTGGAATGGTAGGCATCAACACGTTGGAATTAAGACGCAAGTGTGCGCTTTTGATGCACTACTACTTATTGCTCAATAATAAGATCGATGACGCGACTACTCTAGCTCGCTGTTCTTTGTTTGCTCCTGACCGGCTGAAGCAGTCGCGTGCCTGTGCCTCGCGCTGCCTGTTCGCGGCTCCACCAGTGAGTACCGATACTGCGCGATATGCTCCCACAACCCAAGCGATCAATCTGCTGAACGCCCTAATTGCTCAGGAGCCAGATGTTGACATATTTATGTATAGCAGTAAATTTATGTTAAATGTTTGCATGAAGTTTTTTAGTTAAATTTATATTGTTGCGCGCTTTGGTGTTTACTGTAAGTGCAGCAAGCAATTGTTATACAAATAAATAAATAAGGAGGGCGCGCACTCTTTTTTTTTTTTTGGTGGGGTGGGCGGGAAATCATCCAATGACTTCTCCTGCTCTAGGGTGGAGCGGAAGGGCTTGTCAGACTCTTACTGAGTAAAACCCACCGCTGTTCCTCCCTGCCCTGAATGCCCAGGGGCGAGGTAACTCTTTCGAATTTATCCTCAACCCCCGGGCAAAAGGGTACGCACTCATAACTCTTGTATTAATGAGAAACAAATAAACATGTGCGCGTTGTTTTATGTTAGTTCTAGCTCGCCCGTCGGAGACGACGGGCGAGCTAGAACTAACATAAAACAAACGCAATACTCTATTAATTCATTCTAATCTTAATATTCGAACCACTATTCAAATATTATCCAATTACCAGCAAAAGCCTGGTGTTCACACGCCGTCTATAGGCTGTGTGTACATACGCCATCACAATACCAACTGCACGAGACCAGTCATGTTGCGGTTGGAGTCCACTTCCACTAGACTGTTCTAAGCAGTCCTTGTGTAGTTGTTGTACAGTTGTGCTTGAGCGCAACTGCTCCAAACAGTCCGGCTATGGATAGATATGAGGCGCGGAGAGAGGAAGCGGCGAGCAGTCGGAGTGAACCGCTTCAAGTGGTCCGTGTATGACAGGTCGAGCAGCTCTTTGCTGCCGGAAGTATGGCGAAACTCGACCTCACACCGATTGCATTTTTATTTGCGACTGTAAATGAACTGCTTGAGCGGTCCGTGTACGGCAAATCTCAATTTTATATTGAAAAGTTAAACCTCAGATAGCGCGCCATACAGAGACCGAAGCTGTCGGCACTGAATGCTCCAAACAGTCCGTCTATCAGGCAGTTTAACGTCAAAGTTTCAGGCTAAAGTAGAAATTGACAAATATACTCAACCATTTCAGATATTGGGGGAAGTTAGTAAAGCCCATAGTTTATAATAGATGCTCACCATTCCTACAGCGCACATACTCGCGGCGGCTGGGCAGCAGCGGCGCTGGGTGCAGGTAGTGGTGACGCACCATGTCCGGCACCACCACGCGCCCGCGGACCTCTACTGGCACTTTGATGCTGAAACAAAAATATGGAACAGGGATGACTCCTAGCTACAATAATAAAAATTCTATTTAGTCCGTAAGATAGATTATCAAAATAAAAGACACGTTTAGGAGTCTGTCTGGTATGTTGCGGTTTGTAAACTCCTAAGTAATACTGCTTTGTCTGGTCATAGAAGGTTACAGGCGGTATAATTAAAGTCTTTTTTTTAACTTAATAATATTCACGTTTATTACGAAGAAAACCCAGAAATACAACCTTCCGTGACGACCAGTCCGATTATTATTTGTTGTTATAGCGGCAACAGTAACACACATTCTGTAAAAATTTCAACTACCTACCTATAACGGATCATGAGATAACGACCGCTGACAGACAGACGGACAGCGGAGGTTAAGTAATAGGGTTACCATTCGGGTACGGAACCCAAAAAAAATTACAAAGATAAAACGCATCAGAGTTTAGGAATGGAGGCTGGTCCACGGGGCCCGAGAACTGCTCCCACACTATAGCTGACTGCTATAAGTAACTCACCGGAAGGCAGGCCGCGCCTTCCGAGCGCGCCTGATGAAGTCCACCTTGACGGCTTGCTGGTCCACGGGGCCCGAGAACTTCTCCCACAACGCCACGCGTTCAGTTGCTGATATAGAATTCACTAGCTTCCAGTCCTGAAGAAGTACATGAGAATAAGAATTTTAGTTTTATTTATATTAAATAGTTTGTAGAAAGTAGTATCTGTAAATGCTGATCCCTTTGCAAAAATATGTCACTTATCTTCACTCTCCCCAGGTAACATACTAGGATACTTTTATGTCCAAAGTACTACTAGCTGACCCAGAGAACGTTTTTCTGCGATAAAAAAATGGGGGGTGGGGGTAGGAGGGTGAAAAATACTTTACGACCTATTCTCATATCTACCAAATATACAAAAAAAAAAACATTAAAATCGGTCGAACCGTTTCGGAGGAGTGCAACCACAAACATCGTGACACGAGATTTTCATATATTAGTAAGATAGTGAACTTGACCTGCCCAAAATTCGTCTTTAATTAGATAGACCAGGGTCGTCTTCCACCGCCTCTTAGGCCTCCTTCAATAAAGACGCTTTTCTTCAAACCCATTGCGTGCTCTTCATTCTTGACTGATTGCACAGAGAATGTAGCAGACAAAGCTATGGAAGCCTATAGGAAAAAATCCCAGCAGTAGTCAGTGTTGCTAGATTTAATTTTGTTAAATAAGAAAGTACGTTGATATTACACTTACAATGTATTGTTCAACATGATTAGGACACATCCAGCGTCCGGTCGGCAGAGCAGTCAGTGGCGGGTCTAGGCAATCCTGTAACACAATGATACAATTTATTACATAACTAACATCAAGCCTGTAATCCCGCGACAGAGCCCGAGCAACTGAAGGAACACGGGTGCATTTTAGTGTCTGACACACCCTTAACGACGAGAAGTTATTTGATGATTTCTCCCCAGCAAAAAGCCTGTAATCCCAGAGGGTTCGGCAGAGGTATGATCTGCATCCCGTCAGTTATATTAAACTCCCATGTATGAAGATAGCCTATTGCTAAAAGTCGGGCACAAATCTCGCCTCTAGGCTGTACCTAACTTCGGCGGCAGCGACCTCTCGCGCCCAGCCATGGTCCAGGCCATGGTACGGAGCGAGAAGGAATGGGAAGCAGTCGCCTCCTTCTGCGAAGTAGTAATGCTCGCGAAGGAGGAGGCGGAATGGGTGAGGGAGACTTAACAGAGTCGCCCTCACACCCTCAGCAGCAGCCGCCGCAGGAGACGCCCTGGGCATCGAGGGTCACAAGCCGATCTCCGGCCACCATAGGGGCGGGCTTGCGGACGGCGAGTAGTGGGTTGCTCGCCGTCCGATCAGGACCAGGACCGAGAGTTGACGGAGCGTAGTATTCCACGCGCGCCTCAAAGAGATGTCAGCAGTACCTGACAGGGCCCGTCAGGGGCGATGCCTACCTGGGGTCGCGGATAAATTCGTAATAGACTTCCCGCGGCCCTTGGCACTCAGGCAACCGAAGGAACAGGGGTGGGTTTTAGTCAGTAAAAGTCTGACAAGTCCTCCCGCTCCGTGATGACAAGCAGTCTTGCCAAGTTAACTTGTTACTGGGTTGTGGAGGTCAAAATGTGCCAGGAGTGCTTTCATTGTGCATACAGCTAAGGAGTGGAATTCCCTGTCAAAATCTGTGTTTCCTGATAGCTACACCCTAGGGTCTTTAAGCCAAGAGTGAAAAGGTTACTTCTAGGCAAACATGCTCCATCTTCGACCATATCATCGCTTACCATCAGACGAAATAGTGGTTTTGACGTAAGCCTATAGTAAAAAAAAAGCAGACTGATTGATACAGTACCTGGTGGAACAGCAGAGGACAGTAGTCGCACTGCAGCAGTGGGGCTTGCTTGCAGGTGCCCTGGCACACGAAGCAGGACTTGGCAGGCAGAGGCACGCAGCCCCACGCGTCCGTGGTCACTAGCGAACCGTTGCCGTTCTTACCAGGATCTGGTGATTAAAAGTTGGTTTTAACTTAGTTTCTGGTAGACTTTTATTTTTGTGTGAGTTTTGTTTTTTCTTATCTTATCTTATCTTAACTCATTTATTGCTCTTACTATTACATAGTCAAAAACCCGTGCCATTGCGTGGTTTACAAGTGAAGAAAGACAGCAATTTTTTTTTTATATTATGTAGAAATATGAGACGAGATAACTTTGTGTCGTGTCGTGAGTAAAACTTATACGGCTATGGTTCACCTTTATCAGTGCCTGGGAAAATGCAAGGTATCCTCATCTCCCGGGGCAGCTCGAACTGCTTGGGGTTCATGATCTTGGCCGCCTTCACGAGGATCTCCATGGGGGACAGCTCTTTCTCTACCTCCTTGATTTCATCTTCTTCATCTTTGCTCTTCTTTTTGGCCGAGTTTGCGCGGCTGTTGCGCAAGCTGGAAGGGCAAATTGGTCATGGTTAAAATGCATAGCTTTCCCTGTTTTAAGGCTCCCACAGAAAGGCGCGACGTTAATATCCAAATAGGATGCGACGACCATTTTTCATAGAAATTGTTCTACAGATTTTATTTTTTATCCTTGATAAAACTTGCGCTTGACCACTATCTCTGCTGATGGTAAGCGATGATGTGGTCAACGCTGGCGCACACTCGCCTAGAAGTAACCTATTCACTCTGGTCTTAAATAATAATAATAATAATAACGCACAATGATTGTTGATATAGCTGTCCCTCATGACGAGAACCTCGTGAAAGCTGAAAAAGATAAACAAACAAAGTATCTTGATCTAGCTCGCGAGGTTGTCGACATGTGGGAGGTGGATACAGCAGTCATTGTGCCGATAGTCGTGACGGCCAATGGTTTAATAGCCAAGAGCCTCGACGAACACCTAAGGAGGCTCTCGTTGGGCAGCTGGATCAAGGGCTTGATCCAGAAGGCAGTACTCCTTGACACGGCGCGCATAGTTAGGAGGTTCCTCTCTCAGGAGCCCTGACCACCGGTAGCTTGGACCCTATCCAGATACCGGTGGGATTTTTTTATATTTTTAAATGTTTTTTATATTTTAATATTTAAAAATGTAAATTGTAAGATAAAAAATAGAAATAAATGGAATAATAATAATAATAAACATTTATTTCAGAATCAAGTTCCATGGTTTGTTAGTACAAGTATAAAATGCCTTATATCTAGTGTTAGGAAATAAACTAAACTAACGGGTAATCATAAAGACTCCCAGGTTGTAGCTATCAGGAAACACAGACTCCGGCAAGGAATTCCACTCCTTAGCTGTATGCACAATTGATGTGTTTCAAACGTTTTGTGCGTGTGGATGGATTTTTTAAACACATTGAACAATTTCTATAAAAAATACTCATCGCATCGTCGGCGTTCGTCGCATTTTCACGTCACCGTCGGGGCTTTCTATGCAGCCTTTTGTTTTTTTTTGTAGATATATTGAAAGCAACTCACTTATTTTGATGTTGTTTAGCTTGTTAATTGAACGTCATGTGTTTGGCTTTGGGCAAAAGGATGATACAGCACATTTATTAAATATTATGTATTTCTTAGATATGTGAAACATACCAGCCGAAAGTGCGGCGAAATTCGTAATTTTAGCATAAGATTGCAGGTAGTTAGAAAGTAATTATTTGTAGGTCGATTTTTTTTTGTGTAATCTTACGCTGATGATACACAGTTTCACTGTTTATTAACGCGTGGCGCTTCCCATTAGCAGACATAATAAATTTTAATTCGTCAAGCATCGGAATAACAGACACAATTAAAAGCTTATTGTCGCATCTCCTATCGGGGACGCGCGGGGCCTGACGAGTCCGCTAGAAGCGCAAACAGTTAAAAAGCTTTCAAAAATCCTACTTTCTACAACATATCCTACTATAACACACACATCAAAAGTGTCTAGGGATCAAGTACGTTTTAGAGTATCGCCGCAATTGAGGATTATTATTTTAACTTTTTTGGATCGTTATTGATTATTTTTAGTAAATTTCTCTATTTGAATAAAGATTTTTTTTTTAATTTTGTTTAAATATAGAAAATCAACTGTCAATCAGGATTCATATAAAAGTGTGTGATAGCGTTTTTACAAAACCATTATCACATTTTGCATTGGAACTGAAAAAAATTGCATCAATTTGGAGCGACGACATCATTTGACACGAGATGAGAGCTCTCGGAATGTTGCAAACTGGTCCAGGCAACGTACTGTGGCTGTCGCACTTGGCGCTACACAGAGAGTCATAAGCCGCCTCTGGACACGCTATCGTATCACGGTTAGCTCGGCCGAGCGACATGGAAGACGATCTCGCCTCACCACTCGCAGACAGGACCGGTAGATCCAAAATACTGCTCGACGGAATCGTATACCACAACCGCCATGATGTTGGCTACGAGGCTCCACAGCTCTTCAGGCTTGCTGATAAGCGACCAAACCCCTCAGGACTCGTCGAGTTTCATTATCTCGGCGTTTTCTCAGGTAGTCGCCAATGTTGATTCTGGCTTACAGAAGTTACAGTGGTTTGGGAATAGTGTGGCGGGCTTGTCGCAATAAAAAAAAAAAGAGAAGCGACCAAACCATCCGAAATCGTTTACGTGAAGTGGGTCTGCGGTCCCGAAGGCCGCTGAGAGTTCCACCTATAGCACCCTGCAATCTTAGAGCCCGTTTACAATGGCTGGGCGAACACAGAAATTGGGAGAAAGAAGACTGGCGTTGTGTTTGCTTTTCCGAAGAATCTCGTTTCGGTATGACGCCGGAGACGTACTCGTCAGGAACTTTATTCCTATGGAGAGGGAACAATAATGGTTTGGGCCGGTATTTGGATCGGTGGAAGAACCGATCCCAATTGAATTAGGGGCAACCTCAATGCTCAGATTCATGCGGAGGGGATTGTTTCAGACGTGACCATCAATTTGCGAAGCCGGTTGGGTGATTCGTTTCGTCTAATGCACGACAATGCACGCCCACACACTAACACGCACTCTTGCCGATGCTCGCATCAACGTTCTGCCGTGGCCTGCTCAATCGCCAAACCTCAACCCAATTGAGCACGCATGGCATATGCACCAAAAAAGCTCTGCCCAGTATGGATGCCGTGCATACCCCACATACATTTTTTGACTTGTTAGAAAGAACGGCACGTTCGTTCGACTATTCTTCGAAGTGATTTTGATGGCTTTAAGCACGCCAGATAGCTGTAATAGGGTATTTTACTATACAGGGTGTAAGGTACATGAACGCACATACGTGTTCCAGTGATTCAGTACATGATTCTGGACCCCCTAGCGTTGGAATTTTTCGTCGGCTTTTTCCTAGTTTTTGAAAAAAAATCTGCGTTTTTTTTTTAAATTAAACTGTATAAAATCGTTATACCTATCTACCTCAATTAAATTTTTAATTAAAAAATAATTAGTTCGCGTTTTTCTGTAAATAAAATTTAAAGAAGCTTCCTGCTCAGCTGATATCTTAAGTTCACCGGAGGTCATCGCGGGCCCAGTAGGTACCTACGCACGCAATACCGGTCAAAGACCGCCGCCGGCATTTCTTTGTCGGCACAATACTCACACAGACCGCCGAATTTCCTTTGTCGGCAAATGCTCACACAGACCTATGAATCTAACAGACGCGACATGTTAGGCATTTTAAGTGTCTACAAAAATTGATATCCCATTGACTACTTTTATTTGAACTTATTTTGAGGGGAGGTTATTTTTATAAACCTTCATCGAAATAAGTAAAGAAGATCTAAAAAAAAATGTGTTACAGTTTACTGATAACGACTTATTTCTTAGATACATTTTTGTTATCAACAAAGTTAAGTAATACAATACAACAACGTTACTTACTCATTTCGTTAAAACCACATTCCTACATTTCGTATACCTACATCAAAATAATTACTGAGTGAGTAGGTAGTAGGTACAACTTAAAGCGATTGTACAGTCTATCAATTTCATTGATCTATGCGGTCTGTGAGCGTCGGCATATTCAAAAGCGTACCTACACTAATAAATAAAATTTTATTTCTTTAGCATTTCGCCGACGACGAATTTTTGTTTTTTGTTAGTTCCGTGTTTACGTTCATCGCAAACGGATGTGCAGTTGGTAGTGAATTTAGCTTGTTGTCGTAAAGTTATAAAAAACAAGTTATTGTGTTTGTTAGTATGTTTGTTTTTTGTTTTGCTTGTTGAATGTGTGCTTGTTGTGAACTTTAAGGTGAGTTTGTTCATTAGTTAAGTACACGGTTAATAACCGCGTCCCTGACAGAGGCGTTCGTGGTTGGCGAGCGGCAGAGCTGTAGGTACCTACGAAATTTCAAAATTCAAAATCACCAAGGTCACTTCTGTAGGGACGCGATTGGCGACCGCAGGCGCTTTATACTACATTCCTGGAGCGCAATGTAGGTACTTACAAGCTTCTTTATTATTATGTATCCTAATCTTTATCTAACCTTATCTTCAGTATTCTTGAGGGATTAAAAATGTATGTGATATCAATGTTGTCGTCATTAGAATAAACAGTTAAAGGTGCCACGGAACATTATACGCATTTGTCGTTTTAAACGTTTAACGCACGTATGCGCTTATGTCTATTAAGTATCTGATCTAGTTGTTTATCATATCGATGGGAAACATCGACGTAAATGTATTTTTATCACAAAGTAGATAGGTAGTCTATCTAGGTACAAGCTACACACAGGAACAGGTGTGTCTGTGTGTATAAGACGTGGTAGGTAACTACGAATAGACGCGCGCGCCTACTTCATTGCGAAGCGTTGAGATCGCATTGTTCACAATACATTGCATGCTTGAAAATGTCAATTTCTGTAATCGATCATTACCGAGATTAATGACTATCATAATTTAGTTACTGACATTAGGTGTAACCTTTTCGCGAAGTTTGCGGTATCTTGTTCCTTACAGCCTGTAGATGAGAAAAAAACTAAAAATATATGTCGCCGCGAGAGCGTCTGGCTGCTAAGATAACAATCATTACTAATTACTTTAACTAATATTCGAGATTTAAAGTTAGTTTAGTTAAATCTGCCCTCTATGGGATACATGTTCAACTATGACACTAAATGTTAGTTATTTTAATTCAGTGCCATCTATTGGCGTCTTGATGGAATAAAACCTTTAATGGAAATGATTATTAAACTAATTGCAATGTTTTAATTATAAACTAGAGTTTAAATAAAGAGGGAACATTTATTTTATAGCTTCTGGATTATTGGTCATTCTAACAATTTCACATTGACGAAGGGTATAGTTTGTTTATGACTTACATTACCAAATTCTAAACAATGGCGTCGGCTGAGTGAGATTTAAAATGGTCAATACCCAGATGTTATAATTTAATACGAAAGCTAAATTGGTTTCAGTATTATATCCCGAACTATAAACTCATATGACTATTTAACACAACACGTTCTAATGAAAACCTTTGTTTGTTTAAATTACTTAAATTGCCGGGAAATGTTGTAAGAAGTAATGAAGCTACTAATTTAACTTAAGTTATAAGAAATGTTTCAGCATTAGTAATTAATAGCTATTGTTTATTGATTACATAATTAATTAATAAGTGTTTTGGTATTGTTTGTAAGTTTTCTTAAATAAGTAATGAAATTCTGTATTGGAATATGTTGTGCTTCCGCCCATTTGATTTGGACGCGTGTGTTCTGCCGCGGAAATAGAGAGTACGCTCTCCCAGTAGTTTTGTGTAGACAAAAAATAAAAAGGAAGCTTGATAGATTGTGTTTCTCGACAAGTGTTCTAATGTTTAAAAGAATGTCCTCAGAGTTTCTTTTCTGTCAGTTCTTCTCTGAGAGAACAATGCCTTGGAACTGGCAGGCCACATATTATGTGGTTTTAGTTTGTTAGCTTCAGATGACTGATCAACTCTTATGCAGTTCCACAAGTGTCTGTACATGGTTTAAATGAAATAAAACCCATGAGTTTCAGTCAAGTGTTGTGTTTAATTGAAGTTGAACCATCATTCATATCAACAATGAGAAATTGTACCGGAAGCACCTTAGTACGAGTGATCTGAGTAGTGATGCTTCGTTATCAGAAGTGGGATTGCACCCATGCAATCCCACTCCCGCCCATGCTACGAATGCCGGACATCCAAAGAATTTCGTGCAACTGTCCACGGTCGACAACCTATGAAAACGCACGTAAAACCCTATTCTGACACAAGTAGCCTGGAAGTTGGCTGTATTCTCGTCTATATGGCTGACGAAAAAGATGCTGAACATGATTACAATTGGAATTGGAACAAATAATAATGGAATGTAAATGAACACATGCAGCAGTCAAAGCTATCATCTTCGTTACACCTGTGACTATCATAAAAACACTTCATAGAGTTCATCAAATTGTTGTAATATGCTCCAAGTATAAACAATTGATGTCGGATATTACTGTAAAAAAATTGAGATGGGCAAACAATGTACAACACAGAATGACCGAAGCAGCAAAATTATCAAATATTTGATACCAGGAAACAAACAGGTTAAACAATTGATTGACGGATTCCAAGGACAATACGGGGAGTATTTTGTTTTATTTATTTGTTGTAACTAAAACTGAACTGCCGAATAATTCATAAACAGGTCAACTTTAGAGTCGCTTTTTGCTTGACAATTTGCAGAAGTAAAATAACAACTCAACATAAATTACTTCATAAAATTAAAATAACTCACTACGTTCAATGTTATTATTCAAATAATAGCTTTTCCCAGCGGATTGTTGCGTGAAGTTGATACTTCCCTCACTATAAATTATAGCGTATGTGCTTTTCCAGTCTATAATCTGTCTCTGTGCCAAATTTCATCCTAATTCATTCAGCCATTCTAGTGTGATTGAGTAATAAACATCCATACATCCTCACAGGCTTTCACATTTGTAATATTAGTAGGATAATTTTTAACATGTTATGAACCTTTTATGACAAGTAAATTAAAGTTTCTTTAAACATGCAGTGTATGGAAACTTTCCTATTGAAATAAATATCACTACCTAATCAAATGACAGATTTTTAGGTTTGTTATTTGGTGCACTTACACCAAATAAAGTCATCAAAAGACGATTAGGTGTTGTCACATTTGGCATTCAATATCATTCCTTTTAAGGCTTGCAAACAGTCTTTATCTTGTGCTTAGCGCTAGGTTTAGTGTTTTCAAAATAAATTATGGGTTGTAAATAAACATGTGTTAAGTAACCAAAATTATTGCTTTATTGAAACATGGTAGCCAACATGAATCAAGCTTATACACACAGAAATGCATTTTTATGAAGTAGGTTTGTAAAGCATATCAACGGAAACAAAACATCAAACAAGTTTTAATTTTACAAGTGATGTCACATGTAAATACCGACTAATGTACTAACAACTAAGTAATAATAGCCACATGGGTCAATCTCTAAGGTTAAGCAGTGCTTGCCGAGGTTGGCCTGTGGATGGGTGACCAACTTGACATACCGAGATTCCTCTGTACCTCGAAAGGCAAGTTAAGCTGTTGGCCCCGAATGTCATTTATGGATCTTGGACAGTTGATCTTATGAGGAGCCAGGTAATCTGACACCAGCTCGCCAAAGAGTTTTGTGTTACCCAATTGCTGGGTTGGATGAACAATTGCTTCATGTAAAATACTGTTATCTAAATGCATAGGTACACTTTGTCTAGGAGCCAATCCCAACATGGTCGGAAAGAGGCTAGGCAGAGTATTGACAAAAAGATACCTACTTGCCAACATGTTATATTGTCAATTTTTGTCTAGTGTAAACACATGACGGTGTTTACACTAAAAATAATTCTCATTGAATTCTCATATTGAAATTATAACAATTCATTTAAATTTTAAAGTTATGGCTCCATCAATGAATGTTCAGTGATTTTGCCTATGTTGAGATAGTAATGGTCAGTTTTCAATATAAAACCATCATACAGCCATTGATGTGTTTTTAGCAATATAGCATCCATTGTTCACCATGCTAAAAAGGACAAAACCTTTTAGGTTTTGACAACTATTTCATAATAAATTGCTTTATTTATTCGTCAACAATAACACCTACTATTCTAAATATTAATAAGAACAACTTTCTTGTCTTACATTATCATTTACCTGCTTAACTTCTCACATTTCAGGTTCCTGATGATTGTTATATCAAAAAGATAATCACCCACATAAAAATAATAGACGACTGATATCGAGTTGGAAATCATCATCTTCAACAAGAACACATCCTCGAGGATGAACTGCTGATGTGTGAATACATCACATGTTAAGAGTCGGACAACACTGAGTTGACCACTTCCTCGGTAAACAGAGTGAGGTAACCTTAAAAGGTCAAGTTTTGACCAACAACTTTAGCTTCCAAATACAGCAGTCAGCAAACAAGTGACCGTGTCGCCGGGTGAGGACCTTAAGAGCAACCAAAATGCAATTCAGCTAGTAGAGGACAGCCGGGAAATAACTGTTCCAGCTCGTCCACACAATATGTCTAAAATAAAAGGTGAGGAGTTTTCAAACTACTTTCTACTCATCTTGCTCACTTTATACAGTGTTGTATTAAATGGCTCAATGCAATAGCATGGTCTATCATCATCATAGATAGTCACTATTATTTATTTGTTTTCAAAATTGTTTTTGTGACAACGATTCATTCTTGTCTTAGTTTAAGCAAATATAAAAAGAAATAATAAATCTATTAGTATCCATCGAGGTAACTAATAACTATTAGCAAAGCCGTAGAGGCAGCTTATAATAACCATACAACAAGTATTCACAAAGCTAGTTTATCACACAATAAACTATCTATTAGTATACCGTGGAA
Source organism: Polia nebulosa (assembly GCA_951329385.1). Classification (NCBI taxonomy): domain Eukaryota; kingdom Metazoa; phylum Arthropoda; class Insecta; order Lepidoptera; family Noctuidae; genus Polia; species Polia nebulosa. Next base: position 29,821,971 of record OX589606.1, read on the forward strand.
GTAACTGATACAGAATACACAATTAATTACTTGTTAGTTTGCCATGGAGGTAACTAGCAATGATTACACAAGCATTTATAATTATCACAAACTATTTATTAGTAAACCATGGAGGTAACTAATAATGATAACACAATTAACTACCTGTTAGTTTACCCTAGAGGTAACTAGCAATGATTACACAATAACCTATTAGTATACCGTGGAGGTTGCTAATAAATGATTACAACTAACTATCCATTAGTGAGCCGTGGAGTAGCTAATGAAGATTACTCTCATGTTATCCTGCTGGGTCCAAGGTGTACACCTACACCGAGAGCCTGGTTCCTATATCCTGTCAAATCAAAGACTTCGTGCCTGTCACGGAGCAATGGTCCTAAACTCCTTAACCTTTATTCCTATCAAATCAAAGACTTTGTGCCCAGCACAGAGCGGTGTTCCTGATCCTATCCTTTAATCCTGTCAAATCCAAGACTTTGTGTCCATCACAGAGCATTACCTTCCCCATGAGAATGAATCAGCCAAGAGCTGATTACCTACACACTACACTGAGATCCTAGTTCCTTTATCCTGTCAAATCAAAGACTTCGTGCCTGACACGGAGCAATGGTCCTAAACTCCTTAACCTTTATTCCTATCAAATCAAAGACTTTGTGCCCAGCACAGAGCGGTGTTCCTGATCCTTTCCTTTAATCCTGTCAAATCCAAGACTTTGTGTCCATCACAGAGCATTGCCTTCCCCATAAAAATAAAACTATTCAGCCAAGAGCTGATTACTTACACACTACACTGAGACCCTAGTTCCTTTATCCTGTCAAATCAAAGACTTCGTGCCTGACACGGAGCAATGGTCCTAAACTCCTTAACCTTTATTCCTATCAAATCAAAGACTTTGTGCCCAGCACAGAGCGGTGTTCCTGATCCTTTCCTTTAATCCTGTCAAATCCAAGACTTTGTGTCTATCACAGAGCATTACCTTCCCATTAAATTGAAACTATTCAGTCAACAGCACATCACACGATTTTACACCTTCTTAACAAAATAATTCTTTAACATGTTTGAAAGAAATGTACAAACAATATAGGCATACCTATGCTATACTTACAAATAAAGCAATTAGCAGTGAATGAGTATGTGTGTATACATCAATGCATTCAATATTTCAATTTAAGACAAACTGATTATTACCTACCTATTACAAATCAAGAAATATTATAAGACAATACAGGCAACAACAAGACCTGTACAGCCAACAGCTATAGGTTGTTCCAAATAAACGTGCAATAACGGTCATTGACCCACCTACATTTATTGACATTTTTAATTTAAAAAACGGAATTAATGACTCAAAGCTGTCCCGAGTCAACATCTCTCGTGATCCTTAACATTGTCTAATAATGAAAAACGATTTATATTTAATTGTTCAGGTACCTACGAAGAGTTATTAGGGAAAGGTCAATGTACTTTATTGCAAATTTATCTGAAACATAGTATAACTCTACACTTATTTTCAAATACAATTTAAGACAGAATATCTAAAGCAAATAGCTGTGTACATATGAGTAGATGTTTGCACATCACCATTTGAGACAAATTTAACAACTTAATAGATTCTTGATCTAGTAAATGTATTCATTCAATGATAGATAGCAACTGACTACGATCTATTACAAATCATCGATCATGACCGAACATGGAACTTTATTCACCTGGTAGCTGAACATGCAATGTCAATGAACTCAAAAACAAACTGCAAGTAGAATACCTACTTGTAATGTGTTAGTTGTGTGTTACATAACTGCATTCAATTAAAGGCAAACTAAGTAAATAGATGTCAAATTTATAACAAGCTGTCAATGGTAACTTAAACCAACTGCTACCATATCCTACAGTTCAATGAGTGTTGTAGGATCATAAAAATAACAATAATCCGCCGAAGAAATTTATCTCCACTATTTCAGACAACAACCACAAACTGTGAAACTACACTGAGGGCATCAGCAGGTGCAGAGCACGCACCAGCTGTCCAGAATGGCCGTGTCGCCGCGAGAGCGTCTGGCTGCTAAGATAACAATCATTACTAATTACTTTAACTAATATTCGAGATTTAAAGTTAGTTTAGTTAAATCTGCCCTCTATGGGATACATGTTCAACTATGACACTAAATGTTAGTTATTTTAATTCAGTGCCATCTATTGGCGTCTTGATGGAATAAAACCTTTAATGGAAATGATTATTAAACTAATTGCAATGTTTTAATTATAAACTAGAGTTTAAATAAAGAGGGAACATTTATTTTATAGCTTCTGGATTATTGGTCATTCTAACAATTTCACATTGACGAAGGGTATAGTTTGTTTATGACTTACATTACCAAATTCTAAACAATGGCGTCGGCTGAGTGAGATTTAAAATGGTCAATACCCAGATGTTATAATTTAATACGAAAGCTAAATTGGTTTCAGTATTATATCCCGAACTATAAACTCATATGACTATTTAACACAACACGTTCTAATGAAAACCTTTGTTTGTTTAAATTACTTAAATTGCCGGGAAATGTTGTAAGAAGTAATGAAGCTACTAATTTAACTTAAGTTATAAGAAATGTTTCAGCATTAGTAATTAATAGCTATTGTTTATTGATTACATAATTAATTAATAAGTGTTTTGGTATTGTTTGTAAGTTTTCTTAAATAAGTAATGAAATTCTGTATTGGAATATGTTGTGCTTCCGCCCATTTGATTTGGACGCGTGTGTTCTGCCGCGGAAATAGAGAGTACGCTCTCCCAGTAGTTTTGTGTAGACAAAAAATAAAAAGGAAGCTTGATAGATTGTGTTTCTCGACAAGTGTTCTAATGTTTAAAAGAATGTCCTCAGAGTTTCTTTTCTGTCAGTTCTTCTCTGAGAGAACAATGCCTTGGAACTGGCAGGCCACATATTATGTGGTTTTAGTTTGTTAGCTTCAGATGACTGATCAACTCTTATGCAGTTCCACAAGTGTCTGTACATGGTTTAAATGAAATAAAACCCATGAGTTTCAGTCAAGTGTTGTGTTTAATTGAAGTTGAACCATCATTCATATCAACAATGAGAAATTGTACCGGAAGCACCTTAGTACGAGTGATCTGAGTAGTGATGCTTCGTTATATATTATTGAGATAGCTTAGGCAAAAATCAGTCGGAAAATGTTACTTTTAGTTCATAAAATAACAAAATAAATTTTAAAATTCAATTCAAAGTTTTCAGTTTTTTAATATGTTTTTAACACCATGGAACAGTAGCCGCCATGCTATACGTCATACGGCTATGTAAACAATAAAGTGTCAACTGATCAGCGTATCTATGCTTTGTACTTTTATTTACATAGCCAACTGACGTCATGACCACAGAGCAATATGGCGTCCACTGCGTCCAGCGTTTTCGTCAAATTACGCGCGAAATTTGAAAATGTAAAATTTAAATGTATTTTTATGGCACTTATTGATTAAATAAAAATTTTGTGTTTTTTTTTATTGGTATATTAGCACTATAGAATCTAATTGAGATACTTTTCAAAAATGGGTGTAATACCCTATTGTGTAATTCGTGTCAATGGTGGTAACACAGTTTTTTTTTAAATCTTTTTTATGTTTATTAAAAATCCTCATTTATGCCTTTATTACCCGACTGCGCGACGCAAGGGAGGGTAATGTGTTTAACAGCCTATGTATGTATATATAAATGTATGTATGTTTGTTCCTTTGTGGCACTGTAGAGACCAAACGTGTGGGCCGATTTTGATAATTCTTACGTCAATTGATTCGTCTTAATCCGTCAGGCCCCTCGCGTCTCCTTAAGGAGACGCGACAATAGGTTTTCAATTGTGTCTGGACGGGTTCCTGCGACAGTAATCAAAATACCATATGGCGACAACCAGACGCCATATTGTGACAAAGAAAAAAATGAAAGTAGACGAACTATATTAAGTGGGGTATCAAAATAAAGGGTTCGACTAGGCGATTCCAAAAATATAACTCACTAAACTATAGAAAATAAAAATATTTTCCAAAAACCCGACTGTAAATAACAACTAAAAAGTTCCAAACAAGTCACTTTTCAAACAGATGATGCAGTTGAAATCGATAATTGAACTAAAATAACTGCCACCACACCAGACTGCTTAAAAAGTGACTTGTTTGAAACTTTTTAGTCGTTTTTTATTTACAGTCGGGTTTTTTGAAAATACTCATTTTTTTTTGTTTTGCCATTTAATTGACGACATTAACTAAGGTTAATCACCCTAAATTTGCAAAAAATGCAATTTATCTTATTTTAACAAAAAATTCAACCGACGAAAAAGAACTAAAGAAAAAAATAAATAAACCTTTTAAGTCTTGAGTATTAAACTTATTTACCTACATAAAATATAAAATTTTATATAAACTAATTTTGAGTAGGCGCCAAACAACAATCTGATTATTAAATATCTAAATTTTAAATGTACGTAGAAATGAAGAAGGCTTGATGTAGGTAATTAATCGTTTTATTATTTGGCGCCGACTCAAAATTAGTTTATATAAAATTTTATATTTTATGTAGGTAAATAAGCTTAATACTTGAGTATACTTAAAAGGTTTATTTATTTCCGTACCAAAGGGAATTTTCAAAGAAAAATTCAGATTTATAAATTAATTGGAATTTGTTAGTTCTTAAGTCAATGGGAAGTTGAACAATTCTTCGGAACCAAATTTTGTGACAGGCGATGGAAAGACAGACAGACGGACACGTGGGTGGCAGCAATAGTGCTCTATTTAGACCTTTCGGGTTCGGAACCCTAATAAAGTGAGAATACGGCTAAACTTCAGTTAGCGTCATTTAAGTTTGCTAGAAACACTGATGCGCATGAAAGCTAAGTTTCAGAGCGGCAATCTTACGTAACGCAAACTGTCTATTTCTAATTGTCAATTTCTATTTTCCTTGAGCTATTGAATTATATACATAGTAAGGATAGGGCAAACCATGCGTTTTCCTGATGTCACAACTTGGTTCTACATAGACCCGACTAAATCAAAGCGAACTCGGTACGAGGTCGACTGTTTTCGTGAGTGGTTGTGTGCGCGAGACATTAAATATAGTGTTTCTTGTGTGGTAAACCCTTTGCGTGTCCAAATTAGTAGCCACAATAGATTTTAATTGTGTCTCGATCACAAGGTGACTACCGGGCTACTGAACTAATAGGAATTTCGGGTGGCCCTATTTTTATTATTTAAGTCTAGGCCATACCTACCTTAGCAGAGCTATTTCCATATTACAGCTCATACTGACAAGAGCGAACTTCAATTACCTAGACTTCTTCTCAGTATCTGACTTGCTGTCAGCAGGTGACTGAGCTCGGCTGCTCCGAGAACTGGCTGGCTTGTTGTCATCAGCAGCCCTGCATTCCTTGCATAGCCATAACCCGGCAGGGATGTCGTTCTCATCAAGAGGAGGGTCACTGGAAAGTAAAGTACATTTTTTTATTTTGTGGAATACAGTTATGTAACAAGTTTTTTGTCACAGGGCTATCAATCCGGAATCCAATAAGACATTCTTATTAGAAATTATTAAATTGTTTTAGAGACAACATAATAATGGATTGGTTAATAATAAGTTTAACTGTATCGAACTAATTAATAGTATATATTATGTTGTGCCTAGAACTGTAATAAGACGGGAGGTTCGTGCTTACCCGCTTTTTGCAACAACTACTAGCCGAACAAATGCTGGTGAGCGAGCTCCACTCCGTCGACTAGTAAAGATTTATAATAGCCACTTTTATCGTTTGGATATATTCTTTCTGTCTCAAAGCATTTTTAAGATAAAAATTATTGCTAGTTTATGCGATGGTTAAATACAAGATAAAATTTGATTAGTACCTTAGCTAAATGTTTAAGATAGTATTTAAGTGTAATTGTAATTGTCTACCTTATTAATAATGTACCTACTAAAGTAACCTGGAAACGTTGTGGATTGTACATTTACCCATATGTCATACTGTAGAGGATCCACCATCACCCCAGTGTTGAGAATGGCGCCATCACTCTGACCATAGCAAATTACAGCTAGCATAGTTTGTTTTTGTTATGTCCTAAAGTATGCTTTATTATGTCATAAGTATGTCTTTTCATGTCCTAAGTATACCTTATTATGTCTAAAGTATGCCTTGTTATGTCTTAAGTATGTTTTCTTATGTTTTAATTACGTATCATTATGTTTTAAGTATCATAAGATTAAAGGTAAAAAACATGTTCAATGTCAAGGTTTATGAGGTAACTTTTTTGTATAGCGCAAGTAGTGCATGCTAAGGCGCTAAAATTGACCAATTGTGATAAAGTCAGTAGTAAGAAATTTCGGCTAGTCAGCGATTGGTTGATCATAATCATGCTTCTCATGATTGGCTACAGACAGTGGAAAGTTTTCGGAGTCCACCATGTTGTTTTATGTACATATTGAAATACATATGTAAAGTTCCTTTGTTTTTATTGTAGTTTGTAGATTTGTGAGAATGTGAATTTAGAATCTAATAGTAAAGTATAACGTAGATTCAGTTTGTCCATCGAATACATACTTTGCATTATGTATAAATGTTAGTTTTGTCGTTAGAAAAACAAGTAAATATGTAAAGTAAATATGCAGGTGTTCATTACATAAGAGATAAGAAAAGTCTTCTCTGATTGGTTGTCGTCAAAATGTCAGAACGCCTGTGATTGGTCGATAGTTAATGTTAAAGTTAATTTGTAAAATTAACAAAATGTATTGGCTGTCCGGGTCGGCATTAGTTTCACTACGTGCCCCATAGAATTTGGGTGATATATATAGGCGCCCCTGGCAGTCAAAATTAGTCTCTCAGCGTTAGTGACTCAAGTGAGCTCGTAGGCCTCTGGCTTCGCTCCTATCGCCTAGTACCACACCTTGTACGGCGGTTTAAGTGTCTTGTACCACTCCTTGTACAGACTGTTGTTACTGTCCACTATTGGGGCAGTAATTCATATTGTGTTTTCAAACTGTAATTCTGTGTAAATCTGTGCTTCATCTGACTTTTTACCATTTACCTTTTATTTTATGTGCCAATATACCATTTTATATTTTCATCTGTGTATCAATTTGATTGACCCACTTGCTCATATCATCACACGTGAGTGTCGCGAGACAACAATACGCCAGTCACACACAAATCCTCAACCCTCGCGCCTATCGTGAGAAGCATCGTGTACAATTTGGTCCTTCGAGCCGGATCATCGTGTACAATTTGGTCCTTCGTTCGCCGGATTGTGTGTTGTGACTGGGTATTATGAGTGAGCATAGTGCGGTCACGACAAGAAGCAAGACAAGAAAAATGGCCAATACAAGACAACTAGAGTCGGACTCGGGCGTGCCCAGTGAGAGGGCGCCCGCCTCACCATCGATGGCACCAACGACGTCGTCTTTCCCCACGCCGGCAATACCTCTGGTGGGTGGTCGAGTTATAGATCACCGTAATGTGCAAGCACCAGAGGTAACGCCACGAAGAGGCCGTGGAAGGGGAGAGTCGAAAGAGCCCAGTGTCGCCGCCTCATCCAGGAGCGGGCAGAGCCACTCCACGTACCTGAGGAAGAAGGCGGAGTACGAGGCACAACGGGAGTTGGTGCGCCTCAGAGAGGGGCTGGTGAGGAAGAAGCTGGAGGTCGACTTAGCAGAAATTGACGCTGAGAACTCATCGGGTACGGACGAGGAGGGGACTACAACCCGACGTGTCGAACAGTGGATGGACACGACTCCACGAATAGATGAACGTCAAGAGTCATCGGAGTGCCGTGTACCGTCCACACTCGCCGTACCTACACCTAGTGTCGCGCATGTGCAAGTGACCGCGTCGGCGCCCGCTTCGTACAGCGGAGCGCCCGCGACCGTGTCAGCGCCCGCTTCGTACAGCGGAGCGCCCGCGACCGCGCCCGATACATACACCGGTGCGCCCGCGACGTACGTTACACGCGACGCGACGCCAAGTGCCGCGATGGCGACTGTTAGTTCCTGCGCTCCGAAAGCGCCAGTGCTAAGGTTCGCGCGTGAACCCAGTGAGGACAGACGACCACCCAATATGTCAGTGCAGTTTGCGGATCCAGTGTTGGCGGCGCCAACTCGTGAGGTTGCTGGTCCGCAGACATCAGCAAGGGGGGGAGTGAACTGGGGGCACGAGCACGAGGACACGGAGCGCAAACCGAGGGACAACCGGTTTGACCAGTTGGCCGACGCTATTGCAAGCATAGCTCGGCCACGCCCGGTGCCAAGGCAGGCTTACGAGCTGCCCATGTTTGGTGGCAACCCGGCAGACTGGCTCGCCTACAAAAATATGTTTTGGGAGACGACGGCCCAATATAATTTTAAATCGTACGAGAACCTAGCTCGGCTGCGAACATCATTGCAAGGCGACGCACGGCGGGCAGTGGAAGACCTGCTGCGCACGTGCATCAATCCAGCCGACATAATGAGGGCGCTCGACGAGGAGTTCGGCCATCCGAACCTGCTGTTAGAATGTGCCATCAAGAAAGTGCGTGCATTACCAAAGGTCACCGACAGTGGACGTGAGTTGCGTACGTTCTCCACCACGGTACGTAATTGTGTGTCGTTATTAAGGAACATAAACGCAAATGGATATCTCAACAACCCACAGCTGGTAAGTGAATTATTATCTAAACTCACACCTATTCAACGTGCTCAGTACGGGGATTTTGCGATGGGGGTGGCATCGTCACAGGGCATTGATGTCAGAGTGTCACCTAGTTTAGAATTATTGTCAGAATTTCTAGTGCACCTAGCCAGGGCTACTTCATATTATGTACAATTAGACTTGCCTAGCCCTGGCCCAGCTGTTAATTTAAAATCAAGATCGGTTGTACCTAATAAGGGTCAGCAAAATTATAATAAACAAAAGTTGTTCGTACAAGCTGAAGCTGACACTGGAAAAACAGCTGATGCTGACAAACAAACAGCTGATGTCAAAATTGAGTATAAATGTTCCTTATGTGAGAAAACGCACACATTACTGCAATGCGAGAAATTCGCGAAGTTAAATAGTGAAGAAAGGTGGGGACATGTAAGAAAGACGCGAGTTTGTTTCAGATGTTTAATTAAAGATCACCCGCGTATCCACTGTCGGGGCAAAAGATGTACAAAATGCAACGCGGCACATCATGTGATGTTACATCAAGATAAGAAAAAGCATGAGTCTGTAACTAACATGAGAGTAAATGTAGGCAGTGCTCTTCTAAAAATTATGCCAGTAACAATTAAAGTTGGTAATAAGATTAAAAGTTGTTACGCCCTATTGGACGACGGTGCTACTGTATCTTTGGTAGATAGTAATCTTATTGGAAATGTAAAAGGCGTCCAGAAACCAATAAGAATCCAAAGTGCACGTGGCATAGAACTACATGATTCCAGTTCGAAGGAAATAAAACTGTCAGTACGCGGAGCTACAAACAAAACTTTCAAAATTATGTGTCGCACGTTACAGGACCTGGACCTGCCGGCGCAGTCGGTGCCTGCTGGCATCATGGAGGAGCATCGCCACCTCCGTGACTTGGGCTGTGAAGAAATGTTGGGAGCCAAGCCGCTGCTGCTGATCGGGCAGGACAACTGGGAGCTGCTCGCCAGTGAGGAGACACGCCATGGAAAGTCTGGTAAGCCAGTTGCCTCTCTCACTAAGCTAGGGTGGGTAGTTCACGGGCCTATTAGAAGATTGTTTTCCGCTGACAGGTCATGTAAAGTAAATTGTATGTCTAGTCTACCCATGTTGCATGACATGGTCAAGCAACAGTTTGACCTGGAGGCCATCGGTGTTAGGGATGCCCCACGCAAACATTGGGAAGATGAGCGAGCCACTGCCATCTTAGAATCTACCAGTAAGATGACGGCAGATGGCAAGCAATGGGAAGTAGGTCTGCTATGGAAGCATGACAATGTGCAACTTCCTGATAACAGAAGGCAAGCGTTGCAAAGGTTAGGTGGCGTGGAGCGTAAGCTACACCGTAATGTCGAGTATGCAGCAGCATACTGTAATCAAGTGGACAGGTTGCTAGAGGAGGGGTATGCCTCCAGGGTCCAGGGTGGCATAAGTAGTCACCCTATCTGGTACCTGCCTCACTTTGGGGTGGTCAATCCCAATAAACCAGGTAAGTTGAGACTGGTTTATGATGCTGCTGCTGCATATGGGGGCACGTCACTTAACGACAACTTGTTAACTGGCCCAGATATGTTAAATTCACTACTAGGTATTTTAATTAGGTTTAGACTGGGACCAGTAGCCTTCAGCGGGGACATAGCTGATATGTTCATGAGGATCCGTATCAGGAAGGAGGATCAGGGTGCCCAGCTGTTTTTGTGGAGAGGCCAAGACAAGGTTAATGAACCACAAACATATGTCATGAACTCGATGATATTTGGTGCAGTGTCCTCCCCGGCAACCGCGATCTTCATTCTTAACAAGAATGCAGATAGGTTTTCAGGAGAGTACCCCCAGGCTGTGGAGGCCATACATAGTCGTCATTATATGGACGACTATCTAGACAGTGTATGGTCTGTAGAGCAGGCTAGTGAGCTGGTTGAGCAAGTCACTCACATACATGCTCAGGGGGGCTTCATGATACGGGGGTGGATTACAAATTCATCGGAGTTACGGGAGCGCCTACAGCTGGAAATGCCCGAAAGAGTATCGCTGGACAAGGGTGAGTCCGCGACAGAGAGAACGCTAGGTATGATATGGTCGCCTAGCAACGATCATCTCGCGTTCGATCTGTCATTTAAGCGATTACCTGACGAGATAAAATCGGGTAAGTCTATCCCTACAAAGAGGGAATTCTTACGTTTTATCATGTCGATTTTCGACCCGTTAGGCCTGTTGTATCCGTGTGTGATTCAGTCGCGGATATTGATGCAACGTGTGTGGAAGTCTGGGATAGACTGGGACGAGCCGCTGCCTGCAAATGAGGTGGACGCATGGTTCACATGGCTCAATAATTTGCAGTGCCTAGGTAACCTAGAAATACCTAGGTGGTATGGGCTAAGTTTAGGTAAAGTAGAGCTGCATGTTTTTGGTGACGCTAGCGAGTTAGCGTATGCAGCAGTCGCTTACCTAGTAGGTACCACCGAGGATGGCAAGAGACATGTTGCCATGGTACTAGGCAAGGCAAGAGTGGCACCCCAAAAGGTTGTATCGATACCGCGACTAGAGTTACAGGCGGCTGTGCTTGCATGTCGAGTGGCAGACACAGTCGTCAAGGAAGTAGGTATAGATATTACACGTAAGTACTTGTGGACCGACAGCAAAACAGTTTTGAATTGGATTAACTCTGATGCCAAAGATTTTCAAAAGTTTGTGTCTCATAGATTAGGTGAAATAGACTCGCGTTCTGAGAGATGTGACTGGCGCTGGGTTCCATCGGCGGAGAACCCAGCTGACGTAGCGACCAGGTTGTCGTGGCCGATAAACAGTGGTGCGTGGCTGTCGGGTCCCGCTTTTCTTCTGAGTTCACAGGAGCGGTGGCCGGTGTGTTCCGACTTGGGGTCGGAAGGTACTGACGCCGAGAGGATCCAGCGCACCTACAACCTGGTGGTAGTGGAGGAGCCAGTAGTTGATCACACCAGAGCGTCAACATGGAGACGCACACAGCGAGTACTAGCACGCGTGCTGGCATTTATCAGTAGATGCCGCAAGCAGAGACCGACTGCCACACTCTCCATAGAAGACCTGCACGACGCCGAGATACGTCTCCTGCGCCAGATGCAGAAGGAAAGTTACCCAGCCGAGGTGACAGCACTCTCCGATGGAAAGCAGCTGCCACAGACAAGCAGGTTAAAAGCTCTTGACCCTATGTTATATGAAAGTCTCATTAGAGTGAGGGGTAGGCTGGGGGCTTGTGAAGCGCTCTCTTTTGACGAGCGCCATCCTATTATTTTAGACGGGCGCCATCCGCTAACCCGTAAATTAGTTCTGCAATATCATGTGTCTGCCTTACATGCCAATCAAGAGGCAATAGTGAACCTAATAAGGGAAAGGTTTTGGGTCACTAACATACGGTCCACAGTAAAGGCCGTAATATCAAAATGTCAAGTGTGCCGGCTGTCTCGAGCTAAGACAGCGGCACCTAAGATGGGTAACCTGCCGGCCGCGAGGCTGGAGGTGACGCGTCGTGCGTTCATGCACTGCGGGGTCGATTATTTCGGCCCAATGGAGGTCACCATCGGGAGGCGCCGGGAGAAGAGGTGGGGGGCGCTGTTTACGTGCCTCACCACACGCGCTGTCCACGTGGAGTTGGCGGCCTCGCTGAGCGCCGACTCAGCCATCCTCGCCCTGCGGCGCCTAGTGGCGCGCCGGGGCCGGCCCGCCCACATGTACTCCGACAAGGGTACAAACTTTGTCGGGGCCAACACCGAGCTTCGTGCTGCGCTGCGGGACCTGGACCACACCCGGGTCCAAGAAGAAGCCGTCAGCCGGGGTATCGCCTGGCACTTCAACCCTCCCGCGACCCCACACATGGGTGGCTGCTGGGAGCGTCTAGTGCGCTCAATTAAGAGCGCCCTCAAGGCGACGCTGCGAGAGCGCGCCCCACGTGAGGAGGTCCTTTACACCCTCCTCACCGAGGCCGAGCTGGTCGTCAACAGCCGGCCGTTATGTTATGTCTCTGACGACGTGAGCCATCCCGTCGTTTTGACACCCAATCATCTCCTGCTGGGCTCAGCCGCGGGGGATGCTCCGTACGTGCGCCCTGATCCGGGCGACATCGACTCGCGACGCATGTGGCGTCGTGTCAACGCGTTGGCAGACCTCTTCTGGCGCCGGTGGCTGCGTGAGTTTCTTCCGGCTCTGCAGCGGCGACAGAAGTGGACGAGCGACGTGCCCAACGTCAAGGTCGGCGACGTCGTGCTGGTGACCGACGAGAATAGGCCACGTAACCAGTGGGTAAAGGGAATAATTAAGAATGTAAGTCCCGGGATGGACTCTGTTGTTAGAGTAGTCGACGTGGAGACGACTTCGGGGGTCTTACGTAGACCTGCGGTCAGGGTGATTGTGCTTCCTACCGACGGTAGCGTGATCGGTTGAAGCCTCTCACGGGGGGTGGTATGTAGAGGATCCACCATCACCCCAGTGTTGAGAATGGCGCCATCACTCTGACCATAGCAAATTACAGCTAGCATAGTTTGTTTTTGTTATGTCCTAAAGTATGCTTTATTATGTCATAAGTATGTCTTTTCATGTCCTAAGTATACCTTATTATGTCTAAAGTATGCCTTGTTATGTCTTAAGTATGTTTTCTTATGTTTTAATTACGTATCATTATGTTTTAAGTATCATAAGATTAAAGGTAAAAAACATGTTCAATGTCAAGGTTTATGAGGTAACTTTTTTGTATAGCGCAAGTAGTGCATGCTAAGGCGCTAAAATTGACCAATTGTGATAAAGTCAGTAGTAAGAAATTTCGGCTAGTCAGCGATTGGTTGATCATAATCATGCTTCTCATGATTGGCTACAGACAGTGGAAAGTTTTCGGAGTCCACCATGTTGTTTTATGTACATATTGAAATACATATGTAAAGTTCCTTTGTTTTTATTGTAGTTTGTAGATTTGTGAGAATGTGAATTTAGAATCTAATAGTAAAGTATAACGTAGATTCAGTTTGTCCATCGAATACATACTTTGCATTATGTATAAATGTTAGTTTTGTCGTTAGAAAAACAAGTAAATATGTAAAGTAAATATGCAGGTGTTCATTACATAAGAGATAAGAAAAGTCTTCTCTGATTGGTTGTCGTCAAAATGTCAGAACGCCTGTGATTGGTCGATAGTTAATGTTAAAGTTAATTTGTAAAATTAACAAAATGTATTGGCTGTCCGGGTCGGCATTAGTTTCACTACGTGCCCCATAGAATTTGGGTGATATATATAGGCGCCCCTGGCAGTCAAAATTAGTCTCTCAGCGTTAGTGACTCAAGTGAGCTCGTAGGCCTCTGGCTTCGCTCCTATCGCCTAGTACCACACCTTGTACGGCGGTTTAAGTGTCTTGTACCACTCCTTGTACAGACTGTTGTTACTGTCCACTATTGGGGCAGTAATTCATATTGTGTTTTCAAACTGTAATTCTGTGTAAATCTGTGCTTCATCTGACTTTTTACCATTTACCTTTTATTTTATGTGCCAATATACCATTTTATATTTTCATCTGTGTATCAATTTGATTGACCCACTTGCTCATATCATCACACGTGAGTGTCGCGAGACAACAATACGCCAGTCACACACAAATCCTCAACCCTCGCGCCTATCGTGAGAAGCATCGTGTACAATTTGGTCCTTCGAGCCGGATCATCGTGTACACATACCATATTTTACTGTAACATACATTGTACCATTGTTTGTTTTTCCCAAATAAATAAATAAAAAAAAATAAAAAATAATGATGTGATGGATTCCTGACATTACATCTCACTATGAAAGCTGATGTTAGATATACATAGTATATGTATAGATGCAACTACTCATGGTCTGTTTTTCTACTATTTCAGTTTCAGGAATCAAATATTGCCAGGCAAGTGAGTGATTAGCCCACTGTGCCTTAAATCTGATAGCATAGCTGCCACTTTAAGAGCCTACGGATTTGCTCGGCTTAGTTTAGTTCTGTTTTAAAGCACAGAATGACATGGAGCGAGGTAAAGAGTGAAGCTCAAGATCATTTGCGATGCAGGACTACTGTGGACGCCCTCTGTCCTATCTAGGGGACATAGGATATTAATTCAAGTAAGTTAATTACTCTTAGTTGTGTTAAACCGTCAGGCCCCGCGTGCCCCAGATATGGGACACAACAATAGGTTTTTAAATGTGTCTGTTATTCTGGGGCCCCACAGATTAAATCTAAAGTTAGTCTGTCTAGTCCAGTGTAACAATCAACAGGACCAACCAGAATTCAGTCCCATGCTTTCTCTTACTCCACCTATCTATGTAAATGATAAATGATGTTTATTCAGTAAATAGGTTACAAGGAACACTTTTACACGTCAATGGTAGCAGTGTTTATGGTTGCAAGTAATCTTATATTGCCAACTGATTGACACTCTTCTGTCTCTGACTCTCAATTCTTTAAACTATTGTTTCTACAAAATTGTGGTACCTAAATCAGTATGGACCATACTAATATCAAAGCCAAGTGTCTCTTGTTATGGTTTCTAGTATTTAATTATCACACCATGGCTTTTTTAGTTCTTTTTTGTAAATATTAACGCGTCAAGTCCCTCATTAGCAGACACAATTAAAAACCTATTGTTATGTCAACGCGCGGGGCCTGACGTGTTAAGCTTACAGAGGCAAGCATAAATTGCTAGTTTTGGTTCCAGTTTATATTTTTTTGTATTAATTTACTGCTAATGTGATGTTTTAGCCAGGTACAGAAAAATAATTTAGTCTGTTCCACTGTATTTTATTACTCGTAAAGCTGAAAGCCAATACTTGTTTTAATTATTTAGTACCTATTCAGTTAATTATAACTTGTATCGAAACAAGATTTGACATTCATCATTTTGTAATGTGAGTACTGTAATGTGGTCAACGCTCCTTTTTAATTATTTTTATCTGCTTTTATACTTTTACCTTTCTTATGCAATACATAATTATCTTTTCAATGTACAGTAACAGATATTTTCTTTATATATGTACTTATTATTCATGCATCCACCAAGTTACTTACTAGCACCCGAGGTGGAAGCTAGCAGGGCAGCGATCACAGCAAATGAGATCGCCGCCTTCACCACACGCGTCGCAAGAGTCATGGTTGTGACCTTTACCAGGCCTCTTATAGTATGGATGCTGGGGTTTCTTCGGCTTCTGCACGTTCAAATCCTCGTCGGGCGGCTTTATCAGTGCGCGTATGAGCTAAAAGACATCCCAAAACCTTCATAAATATCCTTTTATTCATACCAAGGCTGGCTCATACAAATAGCTAGCATAAAATGGCGCCAGTTACCAAGATCAAGTAGCATTCAAAGTTATTGGAAAACAATTTTAAACAACAAACCGGCATAAGCCCGCCCGAAGTATCGAGGTCGTAGCCAACGTTAGACATTGTTACACCTCACAGTATCTTCAATTGTTATTTATAATTAATAATAAAGACAAAATATGTATTTGCAAAAGAGTCCACTGAAATTCAATAAATTCTCAGTTTAACCACACGAAGTTAGGTTTTAAGGATGCATTTTTGATTAAAACTGTTGTAGATGCAGAAAATATATGAATTTGGAGAATAAATAAAGAAAAGAAGAGTTAATTTCTAAAGAAATACGATAATCAGAAAGCAAAGAACACCGACGACCGTCTACAAAAATGGCCGATAAACAGATTTCATGTCTGGTTAATTACGCATCTTTAGCATGCTAACAACCAATTCTTCGGACTTTTACAAGGGTGGGAAAGAAATAGCGTAATATTTATGAGAACAATATAACATTTGTAATAGTGGAGCGCAACCAAAGCATGCGTTTTGACAATTGACACTAGAGGTGCAATTGCATTTTAGTAAAGTACGGTTTGTTTGTTAGTAACTAAACGCACCAAATAATTTGAAATACTAAAATCTAGGTAATTCTTGTTTTA
This sequence comes from Polia nebulosa, assembly GCA_951329385.1. Lineage (NCBI taxonomy): Eukaryota > Metazoa > Arthropoda > Insecta > Lepidoptera > Noctuidae > Polia > Polia nebulosa. Next base: position 29,838,613 of record OX589606.1, read on the forward strand.
TTCCATCTTTTAAATAATTTGAAATACTAAGTTCAAACCAACTCTTGCTCCATTGCATCACATCTTTCCTTTGACTATTTCATCTTTCTTAATTTTATTAACCCACTGGAGTAGGCCGACGATGTTGCTGTTGGTGCAGAAAACCTATGGCGTAAATATAACAAGTTATATCTCTACTAAGAGTTATTAAAACAGAAGTCGCAACGCCCAACGGAATTATCATGGTGGGTGGGAAATCACCCAATGACTTCTCCCGCTCTATGTGATGCGGGAAAGCGCATCAGACTTTTACTGACAAAACCCACCTTGTTCCTTCAGTTGCCTGTGCCAAGGGCCATGGTAACTCTATGTCGAATTTATCCGCGATACCAGACAGGCATCGGCCCTAACCATTGGCGTATATAGGGGGAGGCGGGGAGGGGCCGGGCGGGCCGTGTGTTTTCATGGTCCTCGGAACGCGCCACTGTCAGGATCACATCGACGTTGGGTCGACGATGAAGTACTATTGATGACAAAGGTGCATGGAGAGCCTAAGGTCGACTTTTGACTGTGAGGTTTTGCATTACGTATCATGACTTTCATGAGACGACTAGATGGCGCTGTTCAATCATGAAAATAACACTGCAAAGCTTATAAACCTTATTATGCAGAGGCAGATAATAAGGTTTTTAATACCTAAAATAATTATTATGTAATAATAATATATTTATATTTAAATAAACAAAAATTACTATATTTTCTTATTTCCGAGTACTTAATACAGCGCCATCTAAACCAAACTAAATAAGCCAATTGGTTAAAGTCGCTAAACAACTTCGATATAATAAAGAGTAGGATAATTTCAACTCATTGCGTAATGACGCAATAGTCCAGTGGCTATGGTATCGGTAAATTTTATGCCACCGAGTTCGAATCCTAGTTATTACGAGCTTTGCTTTATAAGGTTTGTAATGTCGTAGGAGAATTTGTGTTAAAATTAAGTAATATTGTAACTAGCAAAAAACAAGATAATGTTCTTTAACGAGAGATGTATATTTTCCAATCCAACTACTATACTAGCGCCATCTATGTCGTTCAAGACGTATTATTAAGGCGATGAAACCCTGTACAAACGATTTTGGTTTGGAACTCTCCATGCACTTCTGTCTTCATTAGTACCTGGGACTCGTCCTTGACTGGCTCCTGCCCAATCTCCCTAGATTCATCCAAACGCTTCCTTCCGGAGGCTCTACGGGGTCGTGCGGTCCATGGCCCATTACGGGGTACCGGTGCGCGTCCCCTGTGGCAGCGACCAGCCCGCCGCTGAACGCGTAACAAATGGCCATCTAGCTGTCCCGGGGATACCGCGAATCTCGGTCCTCTAAGCGTATTCGCTAACTCAGTTGAAATCAATTTGATAGGCACTTTGCAGTAAATTGCTGCTTTGACGCATAGGAAAACAAAAATGTACCACGTAGTGTCTATTATAATCGATGTCCACCGAGCAACGTACTGCAAAGTGCCTAACAAATTGATGTCAACTGAGTTAGCGAATACACATGCACACGGTGGACATTCCACTAATACGCACAAAACGTTTTGGGAACCTTTTATTGTATGTACAGCTAAGTGGAATTCCCTGCCAGACTCCGGTGTTTCCTGATAGCTACAACCTAAGGGTCTTAAGGTCAAGAGTGAATAGGTTACTAATTCTAGGCAAGAGAGCTCCGTCAAGTGAGATAGTGGTCACACGCGAGCCTATCAATAATAAAATAAAAACCGGCCAACTGCGAGTTGGACTCGCGCACCACGGTTGCCGTACCAACTTGTAGGTATTGTAGGCGTCACGTATTGTGCATTTGTGAACGCATCTTAGAATACGTGGTGTGGGTTGTACGAGTATTGTGTTTATAAGTTAGTCAGGAACGTACCCTTGTTAAGTGGCAGCACTAAGCCAAGATCCACCGGGGCACGACACATGGGTTCCGAAAGAATCATCGGAGCTTACTTATCATTGCCATATACATTTTGTACTAAGCATTTTCGTAAACTATGATATAAAAGGGGCAGGGCTAGGGGGCAGGTTTTTTCGTCCATTCTGTTCTGTCAATCGTCATGCTAGCAACTCTCTTTCCTTTGATCTCCCTCTAGCTCTCCATCCAACCACATTTGTATTCATAACTCTTTTAGTAACATGCGTTTCATCCCACCTCTTTACAAATGTATGACCATACCAAGACAAGCGATTCCCTTTCAAATTTTCTGTCGCTGGCCCCACTTTCAAACTTCCTCTATCTAATAAAGAGTGTAAATAAAATATGACCACCCACTTTCGCGTGGTGGATTACGGCCCACACCCTCTCACAGAGAGGAGGCCTGTGCCCCAGCAGTGGGGACATTCAAAGGCTGATGATGACCCACATTTTATTTGACCATATTTTATTTTAGATACATACTACTTGGTGAACTTTTTCAGGGAAGATATGAACATTTCAAAAAAAAAATATATTCGTACAAAATAACCATCATTATTATTAGTATTGGAGGTCCATTTTTTTTACGGAATTTATTATATAACTTTTCGAAGAAAGTTGTTCATTTCTCAGAAGCAGTATTTGCAATACGAACACGCATTTCCGTCTCTTCCTGTATACTCATTTCTCACTTTATCCATTTTCGTGACTGCCCACATCAACATTCTCATCTCCGCTATGAGAAATCTTTTTATTCATCTTTTTCATAATCCTACATTCTGATCCGCACATAACGGCAGATCTTATTACGGACCTTAAATTTCGAGTGCGTTTCCACTGAAGCGGAGCTGGGCGAAACGGAGCGGAGACGTGCAGGAATCGACCAATCACAATAGTTGAAATCCTCATCATTTCACTTACCCCTTTAACTTGGGGGTTTCCAAGTTGTAGCAGTGACCTGTCCCATTTCGTTCATCCTATCAGCAGGTGTATTTGCTATCTCAGTTGACATCAATTTGCTAGGCACTATTATGCAGTACATTACTGCTTTGACGTAAAGGAAAACAAAAATTTACTACATAGTGCCTATTATAATCAATGTCCACCAAGCAATGTATTGCAAAAAAAATCGCTATCAATAACTCCCTTTTCTTTTATATTCATTACTCTTTTATTTACATGTGTTCATCCCTCCTCTTCACATGGCCATACCAAGATAAGCGGCTCCCTTTCAACTTTTCTGTCACTGGCTACTGGACTACATCTAATGTACTCATTTCTCACTAAATCCAACATTCTCATCTCCGCCACATGCAATCTTTTTTCATCCGTCTTTTTTACAGCCCAATTTTCTGATCCATACAGTACCTACAGGTATTGCAAAGTGCCTATCAATCAAATTGATGTCAACTGAGTTAGCGAATACACCTGCTGGTATCGAAAAAAATACAACAACCTTATAAAAATCCAATTGCTGTTATTAACGAATCTACTTTCTTCGAAAAAATAAAAACCCATTGCATGAATGCTATATTTCACAAACATAGAGTCGGAAATTCGGAATATTGTACACATACTGTGTTAAGTAAAAACCGTCTCGCACCGTATTTTTTTCTTTTTTTGAAGCCGTTTTTGACATTTGATAAGTACTCTCGAAAAGCTACTAAATTAGTATAATAGTAGTTTTATAATATTTTTATTTTATTTAGAAGCTCGGGCATTTTTCATTTTAAAAATATTATTTGGCATAGGGTTCGGAGAAACTATGAAATAATCACTGCATATTGTGTTTCTTCAATATTATCGCTGTAAATTGAGATTTAACTTTCAAGTGATTTGTTTTAACTGCAGAACTTTCAATAAAATAAATGTTTTGTTTCAACTGACGCTACATTCAAATTTTATTGTAATTATGAATTGCACTAGATCATCATTGAAATGGGAGAAAATCATGTTACGTATCTGGCAATGACCATCCAACGGAAGTTGCCATTTCCATGACGTCATGGGCGGAGTTTAGTTGAAGATCGAATTCGGATTCGGTTGGCGGGCGCGGCCATCTTGGTGAATTAGTGACCTGGCGATTCGGTTTTAGTTAGTGAAAAATCATTTGTCATCCACAATGTCGGAAAGGGAAGATAATGTGTATAAAGCTAAGTTAGCCGAGCAGGCTGAGCGCTATGACGGTGAGTACATATTTTCGTTGTATGTTCTGTAATAGGATGAAAAATTTATCGTATTTTCGCCGACAGTTGAAAGACGTTTTGGTGATAGTTGAGGAAATTTCTAGATCAAAGTAGCCGATAAGCCTTTGTTTCGTATATTTTCGTGGGGAAACCCGCATAATACATTCAATTATATTACTTTATCGGCGCTCTAACAAATCAATGGCATTCGTTAGGCTTGGTCAGCGATCGATGCGTCATCCGCCGGTGGGATGTCCTTAGGGGTTTTTAAGCTGATAAAACCCATGAAAAGCTAAGTAACTACTGGAGAAACCTTCGATACAGAGTAATATCCCATTTTTCATTCGTGAAAACTGATGTCATTGGGAAGAACAATCGATACTTGTAGATGTGCGACGAAAAAATTTGTCTCCTTTTCCCGTCCAGGGGAAGTAAAATGCGATCGATGTCATTCGACTCGGTCATGCATGTCGTACCTTGGGCAAATCTCTTGATTAGACCTAGCAGAACAGAATGTTCTGGGTTTATTAGTCGTAATTTTATGTCGCCTCAGATTTCACCTATTGTTCACGATTTAGTTGCACGGGAATCTTACCTGAGAGCTCTTTATGCTATCGCGTACATCTTTTTTGAATCGACGCGATCATTGTAAAGGTTATCAATTATTGCTTTGAGCCTTGTTCGTTATTTTACACCTTTTACCCTATTTTATCTGAGATGTGCAGTTCAATGACCTTTATTAGAATTATCATTGAAATATACCAATTTGCTATCTTATCATACCTGCTAAGTACTAAATTCAGGAAGGTTATTTGACCCAATTATTCAATAAAATTTAAAAAAGAAATCTAAAATATCTTTAATTCACCTTTTTCATTACCTTGTCTAAATTAATCATCAATAAATGAGTGGCATTCATAAATAAATTGTCAGACAGAAAATGACACATGCTGTCATGATTCAATTGGATAAAATGGTATTCAATGCATTGCTTGACTTGCACATTTGTCTGTTCCAGAGTCTTCTGTATCTCAGATCTGTACTTTCATGACATAAAAATATAACATTATAATGTATAATTAACTTAAAGGTTAAAAGACCACACCCTTCTGTCAGGCTGAGTAAAAATTATTTTAAAATATCACCCTAATGCATAAAGTAAATCAATAAGTTATCAGGCTCACAATTGATACATTTTTATTCTGAATATGAATAATGTAGCTATTAAAATGCTGAATTAGTAATACTGAGCCAGCAGGCCACTTATGAAGAGGTTACTCATGCAATGTGGTCATGAAAAGCAAATATTGATTATCTGTCATGCACACACAAGTCCTGACTATGCTATAGAACGGGGACTTTCTTTTTCTGTTAATACAAGGAACTCAAATTGGATTTACTATAAGGTTTGTTTTCCAAATGAAGATGAATAACTATCTAGCAAGGTAATTAAAAATTATAATTTTATGCTCTTGGAGAACTGTTATAATATGAGTGGGGCTCCCATTCTCAGCACATTTTCATAATGTTGCTAAGCAAGCTTGAGATTTAATTACCACTTTCTATTACTCATGATGGTATGAATCGAGCTTGAAGAGAAAAAGTGAGGCTTTATCTCTTCCAAGTCTATAAAAAACGTATAGCACATATCTAAGTTATTCAAATTATTGTTTGTGCCACACTTAACACATAACTTTCATGGTTTTAGGTGAAATATTACAGTTATTCTGTGATAATTGGATAAAATTACTACAATTTTGCAAAATACCCAATCACACTTAAAATAATTGCTGTGTAGATAAGTGTGGTGATAAACTCATCCTGCCAGGTTGTGCACCTGCCTTTAATTGTATGTGCACACATTTTATTTAAAATAGGGAAGTAGGTATGCAAGGGCAGCCAGTTTTGTTAAAATTAACAAACCAGTTTCTATGAAACTTTGTTGGAAGTCCCTATGTGTCGTTTGACCACTGTCAAGTGAGTTTTTATCATTACTTCCTGTTGTATTCGCTGTAATCCGGACAGCCGGACAATCGCACATGCAGAGCGCATTTGCAGATAGTAACACGTGAAGGCGTCAAGGCTTACGCAAGGCGCAGTCGTACGACCCCGGTTACCTCTTTTTATCGGAAACTCCATCTACAAAATGGAAATGCTCCAGTTTCGTGGCGCGTTCCATTTACTCAGTGTCAACATTTTTAGCGCACGCATACTAATTGCAATATTCGCATAGAGGACGACGCCATTGCGCAAATAGCCGGAAAAAACTGTAACGAATTAAAAGGATACTGTCCTAAATAGGGGTGCCAAATTGACGGGGGCGCAGCTGGCGTGGCCATATTCTTAAGATGGCGTCTGCACGGCCGCAAACATATCCCTAAATAATTTCATAACTTGGGACCTCCCTTTTGTTTTACGATCACTCAGTACCGCCTGAATAATACAGCAGTGTCCCAAGCTTTTTTTGTTTGAATAGGCCTCAACGAAATCTAACGCGATGCGCGATGATATCAGCTGTGTCGCCGAGTTGAGGAAAACCGCATGGGCCGTGAGGCGATGCTTTAGCACCTGTTACATCGGAGGCCCTGCCGCGATCGCTAAAATCGATTACAATGAACTCAGCTACGCTGTAAGCGCTAAAACACGATAAGCTTCGGTTTTCTTACAGGATTTTCTTCCTCCTGAATGGAAAATGAGCGCTATGCGTACATTTCCGGTATCACGTCTGCATTGCATGTTCTAATGCGCCAGTTATATTGCAGGACGATCGTAAACGTCAAAATTAAAGCACATAGTGAAACGAGTTTGGCTCGCGACTCAGTCTGTGCGACGCCCATTTCTCCTCCCCTACACTAAGTTCCCATAGATAAAAGAATAATTTTATCTAAGTCGTTCGACATTCCGAGATAGCACAGAAGTTTGTAAAGAATCGACATTTAAGTATTTAGTCTGTGTCGTCGTGCCATCAACTTGTTTCTTCCGAATGGCTCCACAGTTTGAAACTTCTAAATGAGGCGTACTTGCGCTAATACTTTATCGATCCCTCTTATGACTAACCTTTCGTCGTGGATATTTTTGCAATCTTTCCATTCGTATGATCTACTTATAGAAATTTCACCTTTTATCCTTTTACTTTACAAAGCTAGTGAACTTAAACATTTTAATAATGATAGAAACCATGATTAACAAGCCCTTTTTTGGGGTGGGAAATCATCCATTGACTTCTCCCGCTCTGGAGGGCGTGTCAGACCTTTACTGACTAAAACCCACCCTTGTTCCTTCAGTTGCTTGTGCCAGAGCGGCGGTAACTCACTTTCAAATTCATTCGCGACCCAGACAAGCATCGGTCCTAGCGGATCCCGTCAGTTTTTGCTGACATCTCTTTGAGGCGCGCGTGGAACACTACGCGACTTCAACTCGGACCTGCAGGTGTATTCGCTAACTCAGTTGACATCAATTTGATAGGCACTATGCAGTACATTGCTGCTTTGACGTATTGGAAAACAAAAATGTACTACATAGTACCTATTATAATCGATGTCCAACGAGCAAAGCAGCAATGTACTGCATAGTTCCTATCAAATTGATGTCAACTGAATTAGCGAATACACCTGCTGGTCCTTATCGGACGGCGACCTACCCATTACTCGCCGTCCGCAAGTCCGCGCCTATGGTGGCCGAGAATTTGCTTGCGACTCCCGACGCCCAGGGGGTCTCCTGCGGCTAGGGGCGTGAGGGCGTGATTAACAAGCCCTGATGACATGACATCATTATTATCCTTATTTGTTGCTAAAAAGATAACGGTTTCGTTAGAATCGTATCGGTCATGCCTGTTACAAAGAGGCTACCATTGTTAGACTCACCAAGCACGTAATCGTTATTCACCTCTCAAAAATGTTAATAGCTTTCCGGTACCAATTCCTAATTGATTTTACTCAACAGTCAATCTGTTTCAAAAGTTTCGTAAACGGATCTTGGCGCTTCGTAATCTACGTTTAATTTAAAGGCCTTACTGAAAATCACGTAACACAATGGTAAAATCCAGAAAGTAGCAACCCGTTTCAAGTACCGCGCTAACAAAATCGATACTGACGTTATTTCGTTCTGTATTCCAGAAATGGTTGAGGCGATGAAGAATGTAGCCTCACGAAATGTGTCCGACAATGAACTTACAGTGGAGGAGAGGAACCTGCTCTCCGTCGCCTACAAAAACGTGATAGGTGCCCGCCGCGCCTCGTGGCGGATCATATCCTCCATCGAACAGAAGGAGGAAACCAAGGTAAGACACAAAAATTCATCTCTCTAGAACATTTTCTCTATAGGACCAAGACTCTGCAGCACAAAAAATTCCTCAGCACGAAAATCCATAGAATCACAATCTACGCAGTTTCCCCGACCAATCTTACTGACAGGCCATTTTCCTTTTCCAGCACGTGCTCAGAAAAGTTTAAAAAGCTTTTAAAGTAGACGTCAGCGGTTTACGCAACCGTAAAGTAACGATCGTGTATTTGAGCGTATTTACGCGTCAATGTGACCGTCCCTTTATAACGTCTGGAGTCTATCGATTGGTTTGAGTGACGCGCGTGTACTAGTCTGTGGCCGGGATGGGACGCGACTTAGTTTTTCTAATGAATAGGCACCCATTATTATGACAATCTCTTGTAAATTGGCCCGATTTCTATAGTATAGAGAGAGAATTGATTTATTTCTCATTCAATAGAAAAGATATTCTGCTATTTGCTTTGTAAAAGAATGGTGCCTGTAGCACAATAATGCGACACAGACCACAGCTCAGTAATAAAATAAAGTACTGCTAACTAAATCAATACCAACCCTGTGAGCTTTTATTAGGTGTTAGTGATTCAGCCTCTACGCGAAGGTCCCGGGTGATTGATGACATTATAGCATCAAGGAGAGCTTTTACGTTCTGCAGCTATAAAATTGCTAACCGTAATATACGTTCACTTGTAGTCTTTCACTTGGATGCAATCAATAATAGGGATACACAGCGCAGTTGGCTGGTTCCGCACGAGCCGCTAGCTTGATACACCGGTTCTTTTTTCTCGTGAGGCACGAGCTTCTATTGTGCTCTGCCGACATACTTAGGGGTTATAGTCTAGCCAGCGCCCAGCGGGCTACCGGCGACCCCATTTAGCGGACTGGGCTCTGGGCGCTACGCTTAGGGAGGGACACGTGTTTGAACAATTTTTGAATAACTTTATTGTTCCAAAATGCTGTATATTATAGTAATTTGAAAGAAATTCCGTTTGTATTGTTTGTACAACGGAGCTTTAGTGTAAAGACCGAAGTCTGTATAAAACGTTTTGATGGTGAGTCTCTCGTTTGTAGACTCGAGCTTTTGCCTAGAAAACATTTTTACTTAACGAATAATAAGGGCTTTTTCGAAGTCTTTTAGCATCCAATATTTCCGCGAATATTGGATGCGACAACAGTGACCTTAGTTTAGTTCAATACGATAGGAGATCGAGTATTTGATTAATTGTGTCCCACGTGCCAAGCTGGACGTACAGTTCGACTCACAATACGTTATTTTGTTCCCAACGAGCAAGTCGAACACTATGCCAACTAGGTATGTATAGAAATAGCAGGTCGTAAAACTAATGTACAGTCACACGCCGCGTTTCTCTGTCATGGTCAACTTTATGGCCACTTTCCTCCTACATTTTCCACCGAAACGGTGAGGACATACCTGTACTTGCATAAATGACTGATTGCTATCGAAGTTGCCGCACTCTCGATTTTAGTACTGCCCTAATGACCTATCCATATGTATATATGTATGTTTGTATCGATTAAAATTAGCAACCCACCTCCCACAGTGGAACAAATATTTGTACAAATTATAGCTCTTTGTGCCCTTTCACGTGTGTAGTCGCCATGTTCTGAATGACGTAATTTACGATGTCTTACTCATGCAATTAAAGGTTCAACGACCAATGATAACTTTCAACGTAACCTTGTTGGAGCTGTACCAAAATCGTCCAGCTCTGCGATAATGAGATAATCGGATAATGGCCGGTTTGACCACCCTATTGTTGCGGAAAAACTTGGCATTCAATAGCCCAGACTTCGTGTTCCAATTTTTTTCTTTATGCGGTCTCCATGTATTGATTTCAAAACCTGAATTCAAGGCAGCATACGAATAGTTAACAAAAAGGTCACCGGTATGATGTGTTATCTAGGGAAAATAGCGCTATAGTCAGCCCTGTACGAGTGAGTCATTTTCCTCATTACGCCGTATTTCGGCGTCATCTCAATTTCGTGTTTGTGTCGGTGTCGAAACTAGCATAGGTACGAGACACCGTTTATAGTGTTCGTCAAACTTAATGGCGTGAGCGAAGTTAGATGCGAGTGCAACTTCGCGCAGGTAGTCAAGTCGACAATAATTTAGGCCATTTAATGATTTTTATAACTGTGAATATTTTTTAGGGGTGTATGGTACGTACTTATTTGTCAGTTTGGCAGTTGGTGGTATTCCCACACGCCATTAAGTTTGACAAATACTATACTTCAGTCAGGTTGAGGGGCTTTCCCGTGTCTAGCTAACACAATAGCAGTTGAATCCAAATTGCAATATTTTTTTTATAAGTGTAAGGGTTAACAAATTGGTATTTCTATGTCGGGAAATATTTACTTACATAGCCAATTCTGGTGGGCAATTATTAGAACCGTAAAATCGGACGAAACTTTAAAAGGGATTTTAACGTTGAAATAATAATGTTTGTCGCCAACATGGACACTAAATTATAATTCAGTTAAAATATTCAAGTCCTTGTTGACAATAAACCTATATTATTTTAGCGTTAAAATCCTTTTCAAGTTTTATCCCGATTCACCCCTGCATCCCTAATAACCACGTTTTACCGGTAGCTAAACTTGGTATTAGTAGGCATGCAAGTGTTTCGGTTCTTAATACTAGCACTAAACCACGCACAACGGACCAAATGAGAGTCCTAAGTTCGGAAAACGAGTCCATACACTACTACTAGCACTAAAGTTAATTATTCTAAAAGTTTCAGTCCATTTTCCGTCATGAGTATGTAGAGGTCAATTACCATGATTTAAACATGTTTAAGTGTGGTACAGAAGTCAGTCAAACAGCAATGACCTCCAAGCTAATTGTTGCAATACATTTGTCATTTTTAACAGACTTAAAAAAAAGGAGGAGGTTCTCAATTCGACTGTGTTTTTATGTGTTACCTCAGAACTTTTGAACTGGTGAACCGATTTTGATGATTCTTTTTTTATTAACCGACTTCAAAAAGAAGGAGGTCATCAATTCGGATGTTTGTATATTTTTTTTGAAAGCTAGTGTTTCTCATGTGGTCCCATTTAAATTTGGTGAAGATCTGATAAAGAACTTCGGAGATGCACAATGGAATTCTTCAATAAAGGATAACAAACCTTCCAGAATTGCTGTGTCTCGTGTCGCATCGCATGTCTGTTTATTGGTTACACCACTTCACTACATAACATCATGCTGATACGCTCTCAAGGGGTACACAGATTTGTACAGTTCACCCTGATACACCCTAATTTCACCAATTAATTATGGGGTAAAACAACAAATAAAAACTGAAAAATAAAAAATATTTTTTACAGTAAAATACAAGCGATTTCCATGTGGTGTGGGTGTCAAATAACGAAGAAACAAAACTAGAAGCACCGACTTCGAATTGCATTTTTTTTGTTTTTTTTTTTTTATGGAAGTCTGATGTATTTTTTTGTAAAAAAGTTTTACACGGTCAATAGTAGCGCAGAAGGTTAGTTTCTACAACTGCATTATAACGCGAACACGAATATATCGTGCGTATATGTTTTGTGGTGCCCCGAACTTTTCAGTTGTAAGGTATGACGCCATGAAAAGGTTGCCAATAAGGTCATGCCCGCTCGTTCATTTACGTATCGATCGAGCCTTAAAAAGTTGTGGGAACCTCTATTGAATACCGTTTATGACATGCTAAATACTTCATTAAACTTTTTATTGTAATGAAGCAGACTGAAAGAAATCTAGCAGCTTTCCACAATAAAGTTTTTGCTTGGTTAGTCGTCTTGAATATAATGAGAAATCTGGACCGGCAAAAAGGCATCGAAACCTACATAGTTAAGTTTTTTTGCTGAAAAAAAAAACTGGTTGCATTCTTTTAGCGAACTAGTAGCTTTACCAAATACGAGCGAAACTGTAAAATCGTAGCAATGTATAGTAAAATTTCATTTGGTATTCATATCTCTACTATAAACTTTCCATTATTATATACTGACACGAAATCACGTAACCTGCATACAACAGGGTACAAACTAGCATACGTTTGAAAGTCAACGTCATATTAAATCGATGGCTGCCCATTTGTGCCCAACTTACATCATTGAAATGCTAATAACAGCAATAAAATATCCTTTTGGCATACAACTCGGTAATAATTTATATTAAATGACTAGGATTGCTATCTCCGCTGTGCATTTTTGTCTTAATTGCATTAGTTGATCAACTCGAGAAAGAAACCTGCTTAAAGTTCCGATGCGTTCCTTGAGAGCAACTGCTTCCAAGGTGGACTGAACTGGATCCAATATGTTACGTAATAAAGTTTCATAGACGACGCGACTTTTCAAGCTTATTGATCAAATATGTCAAATGCAGCGCAGCGTCTTTGAGAAAGATGATGCATTCGCATCTTAGAAAACTTTCTCTTTGACACTCACAAGAACTAATAAAATTGAGTTGCTTTTCTAAGATATTTGTTAGATAAAATCAGTTTTTACTACCTCGTTGCAACAAATGAATGCGAGAATTGAATAGATGTGTCTACAGAACTCTAACTAAATGTCTGTGGTAAACTCGTTAGCTTTTACAGTTTGGACTACAGACAGATTTACCGTAGCATGTCGTAGACTAAGCGTAGCTTTCAGTAACGGTATAGGATTCCGCAAGTGAAATTGGATCATTCGTCAAGGTTTTGTTTTTTGGTTTGTATTAAAATGTAATAAGGTTGCATCAGCCACTGGTTTACCTAAATCGTGGCTTGTCAGCGTTACTTGTGGGTGTAGGTTGGGTAAACTCGGATAAAAGGATGTATTGTGTAACGAATGGGCGTGGCTCGACACATGCGTCTAAATAACCGCATTTGTTTTTCGTCATCGGCGTCAAAACAACAGGACACTTTTGTTTAATATGGATTAAAAAGGAGGTGACTTTAAAAAGTAATTAAAGTTAACGAAATAATTTATACGTTGAAAGTACAATACATGCGTCATGTCTGTAATGTCTGTAGGACAATGTCGACGGATACTCTATTGTAGACTCGCATTTCGCATAACTGTGTTAGTTCCCAAGTGAGTCAGGACAAGCCTATCAAAAACTAATCGCATTAGGATGAGTATTGACCAAATTAATACGAAAAAGTCTAAACTTAAAGCATTAATCGAGCAGGTACCTGAACTATGACAGCGGGTCGATAAACTAATCAAGTTAATCGAAAACGATATAATCTGCCGTGACGTAAAACCGTCAAATGTAATCGATTCAGTTTTGCTTTCGGAGTTACACTCGTTCGTGCACTCGCCAATTTAAATCTAAGGACTCGAGGCACAAAGGAATAACACAATGAGATGTATATTCATGTTTCTTTAGGCGAATCCACTTGTTGGACATAAATAATTCGCAGGTTTATCACCACAACTTATTATAAAACTGGTTTTAAAAAAGCATCGTAGGCTTTTAACACCTCTATCACCTCTTAAACCGGACTGAGTATTGAAATCACGTTCATCAAACGTGTTAGGAATTAAAATGCATACTGCATACGAAATCAGGTCTGTCTTGATAACAGTGACGTAATATTCTTATCAGCCAAAACACTATTGTTTGTATTCGTGGACATATTTCACGTAGTTCATGCTAATCCCCTGGTGGGACAGATATGCACAGATGCGTCCGCACGTTTAAAACACGTGAGGCTGCGTAAACGTGATTATTGGTTACATAATTAGTAGGTTCACTCTCGTTCGTCATCCCGAGCCCTGAGGGATTATAATGTCGACGAGTGTTTCTGTTTGCAATAGTTACAATTAGAAAGATTTGGGACAAGGCTTATCCTCTTGGTTATATAATTGAAGTAAAACTTCTTTACTCACGCTTGACTTGGGGAGTAAGCTGGTGAATGCATGACGAGAGCGTTACGAAAAGTGTGATCGGGCGAGGCGAACCGAAGAGATGGAGCTAAAGAAGTTTTACTTCAGTCGTGTGGTCTAAAGCACACTCTTTTTTATATCAAGAATTAATTAGGACAAAAAAAAATATTACAGCTGCTCCATGGTATACTTATATATAATTAATATGTGAAGGAAAAAATTTCCACCCCTTTTTGCGAAAATTACGCAGACGGAGGAGAATGAAATTTGGAACAGTTCAAGTTTATTTGGAGATTGGTGCAAAAAGTTAATATGCATCCTACTAATATTATAAATGTGAAAATTTGTGAGGATTTATGTTTGTTACTTTTTCACGCGCAACAACTACTGAACGAATTTTGATGAAAGTACGGTAATATTGCTAATAATCATCGGAATAACCCTCTCTCAGAGAGGAGGCCTGTGCCCCAGAAGTGGAAATATTATATTACGACACGTATATTATATTTGTTTATGGTTCGCAGTCATGTCATGTTTTACAATAAAACCTTAATGGTCGAATTTCAGTCACCGTGGGGCGGCCACTATTTCCTATAGATATCCTCCTTCCTTCCTTCCTCCCATCTTTTTCCACAAGGCTGTGTATCGATTAGTCTCCTCTTCGCCATTTTAACAGTATTTTTACAATGTGCTCGCTTTTGTTCCAGGGTGCGGAAGATAAACTTAACATGATTAGGGCGTACCGCAGCCAGGTTGAGAAGGAGCTCCGTGACATCTGCTCAGACATCCTCAGCGTCCTGGACAAACACCTCATACCCAGCTCACAAACCGGAGAGTCCAAAGTCTTCTATTACAAAATGAAGGTAAGGAAAACACAGTTTATGTGTCACTATTTATACCATGACTATTAATTTTGGAATAACCTACTGAACCTCCCAATTGCCGCATACTACATGAATTGGTCATCATTCTAAACTTTCTTTCTCACTTTATCTTTTTTGGCATATTTATATCAGCAGTAGTTAAAAATAATAGGGATGTTTCCTGGGTAACGCGGACTAAATATAATATTTAGTCCGTAAGTTAGATTATCAAAAAATATTGGACATGTATTTTTTGCTTTATCAAATCAATAAAATGATAAAGATAAAACGCATCAAAATTCAGGAGTGGAGGATTGTTACGTCACTTTTGAGTAAGTGGTATAATTTTAAGTCAGGTGAAATTTCAACGCATTGTATTGTCTTCATTTTAGGGTTGCGTACCAGAAAGGTCCAAACGGAGCCCTATTGTTGTCACTCACGTGTCCGACTGTCTGTCTGTCCGTCCGTCGTCTGTCACAAAATTTGGTTACGAAGAAGTTTTTAACTTCCCATTGACCTATGAACTTAAAATTTGGTGATAATGACACGCACTTGGCCAGTTTTTGTTTACGTGACAAAAGAAAATCAAAAACTGGCCAATGTGCGTCGGATTTCGAAGATTAAAGGTTCCGTACCATAAATTGGTATTTGTTAGTAAAGTACACCAAATTTCAAGTTCTTATGTCAATGGGAAGGTAAAAACGTCTTCGTAAAGAAATTTTTTGACAGACGACGGACGAACAGACAGACGGACAAGTGAGTGACAACAATAGTGCTCCGTTTTGGGCCCTTTGGATACGGAACCCTAAAAACACGTGTCCAATATTTTTTGGTAATCTGACGGAGTAATTAGATGGGTTTAATCATCTACCCAATTACAAGTTGCACTGATCTTTCACATGATATTAATTATCTTAAAATAGCAACATTACTTACAAAAGGAAAACAGTTTTATCTACCTAATTAAGCCATAATAGCGTGGAAACAAATCTCTTTCGATGATAATAAGAATAGGTTAAATAGTAGATAAATCATAATAGTAATTAACCCCAAGGCATTTACACGCCATTTTATTCGTTAGGCGGTGTAGTTGTTGCTAATTGCACAGTATTACAGGCCTAAAGTGTTTGACTTGCTGACCAAGTACCAACACTTCCTAAAGATCTTCCTTACGTGTTTGTACTTATTTGTGTCCCCGATGACGTACATGCGACAATTTTCGTAATAACTGCGAACAATTGAGAATTCAGCAATGACGCACTCAAATTTTAAGGTAAAGAAAGGGTTTTTGCGTGGTTTCTGTCACGATTTAACGTGACAATTTCCTGTTTGTGTTGAAATGTTGTGTAACTATTTACAGGATTGAATTCTTTATTGAAAGCATTACCTACCACCATCATTGGGCTCCTTTGTAGTGACTGGACAGGTCCACTCAAATATGTGTGGTTCTTTCTTCAAAAGACCATTACAGACGCTAATCTGCATGGTCCTCAGCATATTGTGAATGTGAGAACTATGTAGGTCGTTATTACACGCAGATTCATGATTGTCTGGCAGTTTGAGTACTTTTGCGGCCTACCCAAATGTCCTTACTTTGGTATTGTTCGTCGGTTCGTTGAGCTCCTTAGTTCTGAGTTGAGCTACACGATAACTGACAAATGCTTGCACTGTCTGGACAGGTCCACTCAGCCTGCGTGGTGATTTCCTCAAAAGCACATCTCAGACAATGTACATGGTTCTCATATGATTTGACCAACAGTACATATTGTATGGATTAAAACACTTTAAAAGAGACTTTGGCCGCCGAGTTTGTTTCGGTGTTTCTTCTCAGGGCAGCAGCTAGAAAACACCGGCCTCATCTAGCTTAAACTGACAAAAAACATTGACGTGTAAAAGTGTTATTTGTAACCTATTTGCATAATAAATATCATTTATCAGTGCTGCAAAATATAGTTCTAAATATACCAAATAGAAGGATAAACAACATGGTACGATCACCAAGCGAGGTGACCACGGCAATTTGATATTGCGATAGGTCAATGCAGCGCTCTGAAGAGGCCTATTACGATGATTGTGACGGACACTGCATTTATTAGGTACTATCAAGTTGACACAGTGTTACGTGACCGATTGAGTTGAAGAATAAGACCTCAATGTATCCAATCCGAATTTGAGTTCCAAGTTTTATACTAATAGGAAATGTTCTGATTTCGGACTGAGGTGGGATCTAGGGCGCAACCCCTTCTTCAAGTACGTTAAGTACGTACTACGTCTTCTTCGGACTGCCATTTCTCGGATTCTGATCGGATATAGTGCGCAACATCTCTTAGCTCGATTCAGTTTCTCGTAGTTGTGTGATATTCTATTTGTATAGCTCGACGTGCCATGTTGCAAGGTATTTTAAATAGGGCCTTACTATGGCGTCATGATTACGTTGTGAAAAAGAATTAGGGCTATGCGTCCTGTATAGCTGTCTCTCTCAAACTGTAACCATGATGCCATTATGACGTCATAGTAGATCCCTGTTTGTTATGTTGTGTGCTGATGTATATGTTGTTGTACTCCAGGGCGATTACCACCGGTACCTGGCCGAGTTCGCGACCGGCAACGACCGCAAGGAGGCGGCCGAAAACTCGCTGGTCGCGTACAAAGCCGCCTCCGACATCGCCATGACGGAACTGCCCCCCACCCACCCCATACGTCTCGGCCTCGCGCTTAACTTCTCAGTAAGTACACTAGTTTGTAAGGTCCAGGGACACCTGGTCTTGTGACCAAACACATGTTGTTGCCAAGGTGCTCGAATTGCTGTTTACTGGGGATTCGGTCAGTGGCTAAAGATGTTCGAGTTGAAAACGTAAGTGATGGGTAGAAACTCGAGATCGACATGATTTATCGTTTTTAGGCCACTAAGACTGATGCTGAAGTAGTTACAATGTAAACGATTATATTTATGACGAAATAATTACATACTACATGTAGCTAATATAGTAAGTACTCAATAAATATAATTAATATCTTATCAGTTTCACAAGAATCTCTGCCTCTATCTCTAACCCTTTTGAATAACAATATATGCACTTAACCATGAGAAAATAGCTGTAACATTGCCGATCCTGACCAAAGCAATACATTGTACGACATTTGTAAGGAGTTACGACGCATAGCTCTCGAGTGACGCGCTGTTCGTGTGCATAAACATATTTACCGAGTTAATCACGGCGACTCGTCACCGTGATGTCACGCTGTACAGAACTTGACAACAGATTCTTAAGTACGGGTATGTGGATAGATTTACGAAGAAATTTATGATTAACACACGTATTATGAGCTGAAAGTTCTAGGACAAGAAATAGGTCATATTTTATTGCGTAGCGGATGAGATCTAAGCTGCATCTAAGCGTGCTGAATGTTGACTTATATAGAAACTTCGCGGAACTGGTTTTGGGCGTCATAGACTTCCTGTAACGTTCGCAACGGGTTTTTTATTGATTAAAAAACTAGCTGATCGTGCTTTGTGCTTCCTAATTGAACCCTGACTTGTAGTCTCGGTTTTTTTTTTCAATATAGGAAGGTTAGAGCCGAAATCTAAACCGGTATTAGTAGTAAAGTAGACAAAGATAGGCAGTTTTTATATTTGCGACTCCGAAACACCCTGGCTCAACCCGGCTTATCCGCCGTCAGTCCCAGCATATAATAACATTCACAAGATAAATGCGTACCTAACCTAAATAGATCGGAAAAAAAATCCATCAAATATGTAGACATCTGAATAGATAGAATAAAATTTGTATGTCTGTCGTAAATCTTCCACAATTATTTGCTGTTTAGACAAACCTTCTTGTCTAAGTTAGAATTGCTCATAAATACGTAATAAAGACAACGACCACGACTGGATTATTATGGCAGCGTCTACTTATTTTGAACACCGGTAATCCTAACATTCATTTTATTGATTTGGAGAAATGGGACCGTTTTACCATCTTTGCGCATTACATATGCAAGTTCACAGTAAAATTCTAACCTAAATACGTGCGGGGCTGCATGTGTACATAAAATATTAAGTGTGTATGCGTATATGAATATGTAATTATAAGAAATAATTAAATATAAATGTAGAGGACATCCCGAGCTGTGCCATCTGTGTTTAATGTCCTGTAATTTATTCGCCATAACAACTTTAGTGCTGACGTCTTGACTAATTTATGCGGTAGTCAGATATTTGACAGTTAACGACTGATTGTCTGCGGTCGATTCAGCGTTATCTCACGCGTAGGAAGCTGCTACCGGTAGCGTTCAAAATGCAGCTCAATAACGTGCCGTGAAGGACACAAACGCGCACGCGCCAGTTAGTGCAGACATCTTGCATTGCCAAGCTTCGTTATCAATTTCTTGTCCGAAATAAGAAATTCAATGCATATTTCGCGAAGTCCTTCACAAGGTCTAAGGCTAGGGACGCATGGACAATTTTTACATTAGTATACTGTATGGTAATGTAACGCGCGGCTGAATTAATGAGCCTCTGAATATATTGACGACCTTCAAATAATGTTTTATGTATTTATGTATCATACGTGGTTTTCTCCGAACTGTGAAACTAAGCTATCAACTCACCGCTTTGTGTAAGCTGACGTAATAAAATTGTAATCACGCGAGATAAAGGATATTGTGACTATTTATGGATCCGATTATAACGTATTTTCCTTTAAATTGAACTCAGTACACTACAGTAACATAGGTCCGCAGTAAGCCCTAAATCAATTTTATCGTACCCTAAGTTCTATTTGCAGAAGTGCGTCATAAAGGCGTCGTGCTCCAGTCAACTTATCGATTAAATCAAGACGGGGCCCATCTAATATTAAAACTGGACGAGTTCAAAATTAACCGCCTCTTATTAAAGAATTTAGTAAACTATTTGAGAGCAATTTAGCCGCCGTCGCTGGTGATATCAATAATCCGTTGGCGCGTCATGCGATAACTTATCTCGTATTTATCTAGCCAACCGCTCGAGTTCAAGGTCGTCGGACATTCCGAATTTTCACGAATTGGAAATTAGTTTTTTTGTACGAGAGATACTATTCTGCTTAGTATCGCAATACGTGATTTTCGATAACGTCTCTTGGAGCAAATCGAGATTGGACTGTTTTCAACAATATCATTATCACATTTATATTTAGATTTTGTCAGTTGTGATTTTCGTTGATTTTAAACAAAAATATTATGACGTAGGTATTTGAAAGTTTACAAATGTTATTTAAGTATGGCTTTTGACCCTAAGATAATTAATAAGATTTAATAAACCTTTACTGTTACAGCATGCTTCATTAAAGAAATAACAAAAAAATCTGCTCTAATTGGTGTTATTTTGTATTACTATTAGCAATTCGACACTTGGCAACAGTATCAATACTGACAAATTTTTAAATTATTCTAATTATGAATAATTTTGCTAACAATGTATTTAATAACAATGTTGATGCTCACATTTGTCTCTGTGCAGGTATTCTATTACGAAATCCTGAACAGTCCGGACCGCGCGTGTCGGCTCGCGAAAGCCGCCTTCGACGACGCGATCGCCGAGCTGGACACGTTGTCGGAGGAGAGCTACAAGGACTCGACGCTCATCATGCAGCTGCTGCGAGACAACCTCACGCTGTGGACCTCCGACATGCAGGGCGACGGAGAGTCCGGTCAGTAGCAAGAAGTCAGCACCGCAAGCCTTGCCTATCCTCATCCTACTCCCACCACACAGATGATCATCAGCCATCCTGTTGCCACCTGCATGCCCATTATCATAACTCTCTCAGACTAATTGCCAAAGTCTAAAATTGGAATATGAAACTCCATGTTTTGTCTTGGGTCGTTGCCTCAAGTCATCATTGCATGCCTTGGCTATCCTCATCCTATTTCCATCTACTGATGACTGTCATCATTTTTCCTTGTTTGTAACAAGACAAGAGTGCTGTCTTGTTACAAACAAGGCTTAGCTTCCCTGTCCCCATCTTGTTTCCACCTACTGCGAGATGATCATTATTGTCACTTCCACACAATTATGCACCTTTGCTTGTAGATAATAAGATACCCAAAGTCAGTATTGGACTAATGAACCTCTGTGTTCTTTATCTCAAGTCACTAGAAAACCTGCTTTAGTGATTCCAGCTCCACATATTATCATTGTTTCTTAGAAGAAACATCAGATCAGGCAATGCACGGGCATTGAAGATCAAAGGGGGAGTATGGACACTCTTTGAAACTAAGAAGTTCTACCAACATTATACAAAAATATAAAACGCAATAAGACTGTTACTGCGCGTGCTTTGGTCAAATTAAATTAACGTATGTGTTTCGCTTTACGTCTAATTGGCCCCCCACTAGATAAAGATCTTATCAAACTTTAGTTAGATGATAGTTGTAGCCATACCTGATCACAATCTGTACGCGTCTGGCCAATCTTATGTGATTTTGTCATCTAGCATTCTTGAGACCAATTCCTAAGTGGGAGGTCTATTATGTCCAGCTACAACACGAATTAAATGTGCTGTGTTGATGTAAATCTAACTTTTATTTTTGTCGCATTTCAGGTGAGACGGAACAAAAAGAACAACCGCAGGACGTGGAAGATCAGGATGTGTCGTAATACTTTTTAACATTCTATTTAAATATAATAAAAAAAATAACTATAGTATCACGTAAGACCCAGCCCTAATGACAACCGGTTGTATGGTACTCCTCCACACAGCTCGCCCCCCAGCCCCGTGTAACACAACACGCGTATGTACATGGTAACGTTTCGTTTATGTATCGTGTCAAATTATCTACGAGTTATATACATTCATATGTACTTCTTTTGATATATTTGTTTTCACTTCGAAAAAAAAATAATGTTTAAGAAAAACGTACTTTGGTATTGCATTTTAACTGTATGTTGTATGATGTATTTTCATAACTGTTCCGCCGACGGCTCGCTGCCGTCGCTAGCGCGCTCCGCTGCGCCTAGATGTCACTCACTTCCGAATTCCGAGCGGCTACTTCTTAACGTGGGAATTGTAAATTTTCTAAGTATTTTATACCGTGTGTAAAATTAATGTATTTAAAAACTCTGTTGATACTTGAAACAAGCACCGTAGCGTCGAGGATGTTCAATGAGATATACAAACAAATATAACGATATAATAGTTGGATACATTAGCAAGTTGCGTATCGATAGTGTTTACTTTGTAATCGCATCTCCGTGTTGATTCGGTCTGCACAAATAGTAGTTTTATACAATGGACGTTTAATCTCGTGGCTAGGTTGTTGTTTTGAGACTGTTGCTAGCTCGCAGCGGCCAGTGTGGTCGGCTGGGAGCGAGTCTTCCGCGCCCTCGCTGCATTTGTATACATTTGAATCATTTATTGATATATTTTAAACGATAAACGTAACATTATTAGGGTGGTAATGATGTAGTACTTGCAATATTTAGCTAAGTGATAGCGGCGTCACCCTGTTGGTCTTTGTGTATCTATCTCCTATGTATCGTACATGTATGTATTTATTGCAAACGATGAGTTGGTGTCCCCGTGACTACTGTGTAGTACACTCGCGAGTCGTCACGACGTCGCGCCGCAAGCCGCAAGAGTGTGGCACCGGCTGAGCTTAAATAGATTAAAGACATGTCGATGTACCCGCGCTTCGTTCGTATTACAACATTTGGAGTATTCACATTTGAATTGCTTTAATTACTTACGAGTATTGTGATAGAGATTTTGTATATTTTAATTTATTTTTTTTAATTTCGCAAGTTCTCGAAAATTGCTGTAGCGCTACATCTCTTACGATTTTTACAGGACAAACAGTAGTTCTAAAAGTTGTGCTAGGTTAAGGTAATGCACTTGGGGAAATTATTTATTTGATGCGCGTCGCGGACGGCCGCGGGCGCCAGTAACGTCTACTCGAAGACATTCCATCTTCACGATACCTGTTAACTTAATATCTGGCCGATGTTCGCTGAACTCCAAATTGTAGTGTGGCATAGCGGCGTGGAGCAAGTGCGTGCCCGAGTAAGATATTAGCGTTATTTTTATTTGAATTTGTAATATTGCATATATTTTGTTAATTTATCCACAAAAATACTAATGCAATTAGCCTTAGTGTTATGCAATATTGATTTATGTCCTTCAACTACATGGAAATTTATTGTAAATGACAGTGTAAATCTAATAATAAAAATTCAAAAGTCCACATTTTGCTTTTATTTATTTTACTTAATCGTTCCCCATTCCCAGCTGTACTCGTCAGCAGCTCGCCACGGAGAGGCCAGGTCGAGAAGAAGATCATTGTCTTTGGGATTTCTGTCCCAAGATCTTGATTTAGTTTGAGTGAGCAATGTCAGTTGTGATGAATATGTGGAGAGACTGACTTGAAAACAAGAGGAAGGGCGCAGACCTGACAGCGCAGCGTGGTTGACACTGCACATGCATAATACAGCCTTACTTACAACATGTGACTCAGGCTGGCTGGAAATGTCTTCAAAATTGCTCGCATTTAACTAGGTCAATAGGGCACTTCATGCGTCGGCTAAACACCCTTATTTTAGAATTGGTGACGCTACAGAGACAATCGATCGAAAACGTGTCCAGCCAGCTTGAAAAACCACTTGCCACCAACCGCTGGTTTCTCAATCTCTGTAACGGAAGTAATTTTGACGACTGCATATGCGGGGTGCCAGGTATCGAGCTAAAAGATTTGTGATACGTACAGCGGTTAAGTAGAAAAATTTATAAATCTGTGTCCAGCCAGCTTGAATTTACGTATATAATTTCTGGCTGGCACTTCCGAATCTCAATAACGGGAGCGTTTTCGAATATTCCTTTACTAACATTTAGTGACGCAATGTGTGACAGTAATAACGTTTGATTTATGGCGTCACATGTAAGAGTTTACGAGAAATCAATAAAAACATGTCCAGCCAGCCTGAGTTCAAGCTGGCTGGACACATGTATCTCCGCTGCCTGACTACGGCCTTCAAAATATGTTCATAATGTTGTGACGGGGACGATAATGATAACCTAAATTTGTGACGGAGAAACTTTGCGTAGCACAATCGCGAGGTATCCAGCCTTAGGGAATATTTCCTAGAAACCGACGTGGGTATGCATCGAGATGTGGTCGCTGTGGACAAGGGCCGCACCCCGCTCTCCTTGGCAAACGAGAACTGGCGCAAACTTAAAGTACTGGATACTAATGACCGCAGGGAAGTATGGCAGAGCAAGGAGCTTCACGGACGCTTTTACCGGGTCCTACATGGACCCGATGTAGATTTCTTAGCGTCCGTATCCTGGCTGCGCTTTGGTGACCTATTCGGGGAAACCGAAAGTTTTGTCTGTGCGATTATGGACGAAGTTATGATGACGAATAACTACCGGAAATATGTTGTGAAGGACGGTACGGTTGACATCTGTCGGGCATGCCACCGGCCCGGGGAATCAATCCGACACATTATTTCTGGTTGTTCTCGTCTAGCTAACGGAGACTATTTGCACAGACACAACCTTGTAGCCAGGATTATCCACCACCAACTTGCTCTTAAATACAATCTTGTGGAATCTGAAGTACCGTACTATAGGTATGAGCCCGACCCAGTTCTCGAAAATAGCAATATCACGTTGTATTGGGATCGGTCTATCATCACTGATAGGACTATTGTTGCCAATAAGCCTGACATAGTGGTGATAGATCGACAAGAGCGTCGCACAATGATTGTTGATATAGCTGTCCCTCATGACGAGAACCTCGTGAAGGCTGAGAAAGATAAAAAAACAAAGTATCTTGATCTGGCTCGCGAGGTTGTCGACATGTGGGAGGTGGATACAGCAGTCATTGTGCCGATAGTCGTGACGGCCAATGGCTTAATAGCCAAGAGCCTCGACCAACATCTCAGGAGGCTCTCGTTGGGCAGTTGGATCAAGGGCTTGATCCAGAAAGCAATACTCCTGGACACGGCGCGTATTGTTAGGAGATTCCTTTCTCAGGAGCCCTGACCACCGGTAGCTTGGTATTCCCGATACCGGTGGGCAACTACTTTTTATATTTTTAAATGTTTTTGTATTTATTTATGTTTTTAAGTACCTAAATATTTAAAATTGTATGTATATAAAATTGAATAAATGGAATAATAATAATAATATTCCACAACTATCACACAACGCCATCTAAGCTAAGCAGAGCTTGTGTTATGGGTACTAGACAACTGATAAACATACTTATATATTTCTAAATACATACATATTATAGATAAATTACACCGAGACACAGAACAAATGATCGTGCTCATTACACAAACATTTGTCCTGGGTGGGAATCGAACCCACGACCTCCGGCATAGCAGTCAGGGTCACTAACCACTAGACCAACAGGCCAGTCAAGATGTGTAAGGGATGAAGCTGGAATGCTTCTATCAGAGGATGAAATGATTAAGGATAGATGGAAGGCTATTTTGGAAGACTGATGAATGAGGAAAATATCTGGAGTGGTGTTGTAGAGAATAAACCAATGAATGAAGGGTTGGTGAGAATGGTCATTGTGGATGAAGTGAGAATAGCAGTGAATGGAATGAAGAATGGTAAGGCAATTGGTCCAGACGGAATACCAATTGAAGTGTAGAAGTCATCACGTGTAGATGTGGACGTGGTTAGCTTTGTTCTTCAATAAGTTGTTGCTGGAAGAAGCTATACCTGATGAATGGTGCAACAGTTCGTTGGTGCCCATCTTCAAGAACAAAGGTGATGTGCTGGAGTGCAACAACTATCACATCACACTAATATTATAAAGGCGAAAGTTTGCGAGTGTGTGTTTGTTACTTCTTCACGCTCAAATGGCTGGACTGATTTGGATGAATTTTGGTATGTAGATAGCTTATACCCTGGATTAACACATAGGTTTTTATCCTGGTCGACGCGGGTGAAACCGCGGGGCGCAGCTAGTAGAAGAATAAAGCTAATTTCACATGGTATGAAAGCATGGGAAAAAGTTATTGAAAAGCGGCTGAGAGAAGAGAGTGAAATCTCACAAAACCAGTTCGTTTTATGTCTGGTCGTGGTAGATAGATAGATAGATAAAACATTTATTCAGTGCACACAAAAGACACACAAAATCACAACGTGGTACAACGGATGCCATTTTCGCTGTCCGCCAGCTGTGCGAAAAATACAGAGCTGTGCATAAAAACTTGCACCCGGGTGCCTCGAGAGGTTTTGTGGCGGGTCCTTAAGGAGAAAGGTGTGCCTGGGAAGTATGTGCAGTTGATCCGAGCGATGTACAGTCGATGCAGTACCCAAGTCCGGTCTGCAGTGGGCACCACTGAGTTTCAGTGTAGCAGTAGGTTTGCACCAGGGGTCGGCCCTCAGCCCTTACCTCTTCCTGATGATAATGGACGCTCTGACGTCGGACATCCAGGAAGAGGCTCCTTGTGTGTATGCTGGTTGCCGAAAGCGGCTTAGAGGTCCACAGCAGATTGGAGACGTGGTGGCAAAGACTGGAGAGTGTGGGCCTGAAATTGAGCAGAACCAAAACAGAATATCTGTTCTGCGATTTCGGCGGTTTCTCCAGTCCTATGCCTTTAGCTCTATCTATCTCTCAACGGAACGCCTATACCGATCTGCTCCGATTTTCGGTACCTTAGGTCGCTTTTTCAGGGGGATGGCGATATAGACAGAGACGTAACGCACAGGATCAACTCAGGATGGATGAAATGACGACAGGTCACTGGAACAACTTGCGACCGACGGATGCCCCTTAAGTTGGGTGTGTAACGGTTGATATAATAACAAAAAATTTAACGTTCACTTGACCTAATTTCAGTTAATATACTTTTGTTTAATATAACGATCAGTTGAGATAATGAATTGTTGATATAATTTCATTTTATCTAATTTCTTATGATATAATAAACATTTCCTATAATGCACATTTGACATAATATTCATGTAGTATATTATTCATTTACTATAATATTCATAATCTCTAATAACTTTTAATATAATTTAGAAAATCTGATACGAAAACGCCTGCTAGTATGGTGCTAGCAAAAATGTGCGCGCGTTACGTACGTTGAGTTTAAGAAAAAGGAACGAATCGATAATATTCTTAAAAACAAAGGAATACACTGAAATTGAATTCCTTCGGGCTTTGGCCTCTAACTTAAAACTGAAATAAGATGTAATATTTATGTGATGCTATGTTATGATTAAACAAATATTGTACTGTTTTTTTTTTCTTTGCTTTATACCCTATACACCTACCACCCTCAACTATTGTAACCAGCCCAAGCCCACCCTCGACCATGCATTGAATATTTTAAGATTTGGTTAGGTGCCATTTGAGTTAGGTTAGAACTGTGACCATTAAACATGAAAATTAGGTCAAAAGAACATTAGGTCAAATGAATGTTATATAAAAAGAATATTATACATATTGAAAATTATATAAAATGAACGTTATAATGTTTTATATTAAATGAAAATTATATCATATGAAACATTAGGTCATATGAAATTAGGATGATTTTATAGCATATGAAAATTATATTATATGAACGTTACGAGGGTCATTCAATAAATACTTAGCCTACAAAAAGTAAACGAAAATTTTGGAAAAGTGGCAATTTATTTTTCAACATAGTCTCCTTTTAGTTCGATACACTTAGCCCAGCGATGCTCCAACTTTTTTAACCCGTCCGAAAAATAGTTTTTGTCAAACTCTGCAAAATAGGCCTCCGTGGCGGCGATAACCTCCTCATTCGATCCATATCTATTCCCGGCGAGTGATTTTTTCAGATTAGGAAACAGAAAGAAGTCACAAGGGGCCAAATCTGGAGAATACGGTGGATGGGGCAGCAATTCGTAGCGTAATTCGACCAATTTGGCCATGGCAACGGCAGACGTGAACCGGTGCGTTGTCGTGGTGAAACAGCACTTTTTTCTTCGCCAGATGGGGTCGTTTTTTCTTTAATTCGGCGTCGAATCGGCCCAATAAATCGGCATAGTAAAGCCCTGTAATTGTTTTACCCTTCTCGAGGTAATCGATGTAGATCACACCTTGTGAATCCCAGAAAACGGTGGCCATAACTTTTCCGGCTGATTTTACAGTTTTCGCCTTCTTTGGAGCACGTTCCCCGGTCTGGATCCATTGTTTTGATTGCTCCTTGGTCTCTGGTGTGTACCAGTGGATCCAGGTTTCATCGACGGTCACAAAACGACGCAAAAACTCCGCTGGATTCCGCTTAAACAGCGCCAAACACGTCTCCGATGTGGTCTCACGGTTGCGCTTGTTTTCTGGTGTGAGTAAACGCGGCACCCATCGCGCCGACAGCTTTCTCATGCCGAGTTCCTCGTGAAGAATATGATGCACTGTTCCTTCTGAAATGCCTACAGTCTCAGCTAGCTCCCGAACCTTCAATCGGCGATCTGCCAATACGAGATCATGGATGTTTTTAATGTTTTCCTCCGTAGCAGCTGTTTTCGGTGCACCTGGACGTGGTTCATCAAAAACCGACGTACGGCCACGTGCAAACTCGTTGAACCAATTCTTGACGGTGGCCATCGATGGAGAAGAGTCACCGTACACAGCATCCAAGCGCTCTTTGATTTCGATGCGCGTTTTCCCTTCCAAAAATAGGAATCGAATCACCGAACGATATTGCTCTTTTTCCATTTTTGTAAAACCGATCGACACGTTCGCTTCCATAAGTTGTCAAATTAAAACAAATGAAGGGATTGGAATGAAAATTTGAAAAAAGAATTAAAAAAGAATGTGCTACACTGTGGTAAAACTCTTTTGAAACTACAGCGCCCTCTGGCGATGAGGCTAGGTACTTATTGAATGCACCTCGTATTTCAAGTGAAATTAGAGCATTTGTTATTATATCATACATTACACACCCCCTTAAGTTAAAGGGGAAAACCTATAAGTCCGTGATTAGACCTGTCGTACTGTATGAGTCAGAATGTTGGGCTGTGAAAAAGACGGATGAAAAAAGATTGCATGTGGCGGAGATGAGAATGTTGAGATGGATGTGTGGAGTAACGAGAATGGATGAAGTGAGAAATGAATACATTAGAGGTAGTTTAAAAGTGGCTGTTGTTTTGTAAATTACGTGGAAACTACAAGGCCTAGAGATTTGAAAATTTTACTGCCTTTGGCAGCTATTATACCTTAATTTTTGAGTTAAAATACGTTGTCATATCTTCTTGCGTTTGGAAGATATGAATGAGCAGCTGGGGTGACGTCACTCCAGATTACACACACGTTTTTGATCGTAGTTTCAACAGTTTTTAAGTATTATCGTTGAAGTTCTTTTTTTCCTTGTGCAGCTATTATGCCTTATTTTCTGACTTTAGTCCATAACCTTAACCTCACTGGTTTGTCTGTATTGAATGAGGAAGCTGGGGTGACGTCACTCCAACTAACACACACTAAATGACTCATAATAATATTAACGAAGTTTTTGTGGCAGCTAAATTAACACTGGGAACTTTGATTGCTGCTATTATGCCTTAAATAATGGCATAGGTAGGATTATTCTATCACATATGAGGAAACTGGAGTTATACACATAAAACAATACCCCTTTGTCGATATATAAAACAGTGCCCCCAAAAAGGATACAGGGCCAATTTGGGACTAGCTACACCACTGCTAATTTACCTACTTATCAAGACAAAACCAAGCTATAGCGACCTTTCGGCTCCGTTGTCAGATCCTGGACTACAGTCTATATCAGTTCACAAATTCTCAGAACGACACGCAGAAATTAGACTAACGAATATTAATAATTATAGAAGAAAGTTCAGTTCACAATTTGAGAGTATCTCTCAGGAAGTCAGGATATTTTACAAAATCATACAGTTTCATTTTTTCGGTAACCATACACCTACAATTAAACAGGTTAATAATAAAACAAAAAGTGTTGGAAGTCAAATACATTTATTATTATGAAGCGAGTAAATATACATGAGATAAGACCATTTCTTACAATTCATGAAAATCCTCCTAAAATTTTACCTAGAAATAGTTTTACCTATAGATAGCATGTTACGTTTCATTTATCACTGTCGTTATAATAGTATTAGTATCGGTCAAACTATAGGTATGTAAGTTTGACAATAAAGCCGAGTCCAGACACGTGTAATGTGGGTTGCGGGATTGTCACCGCGGCCACTCAGTTGACATTTGATAGGCACTGTGCAGTACATTCGGTGGACATCGATTATAATAGGCACTACGGTTTTTCTAAACGTTAAAGCAGATGTCAACTGAGTTAGCGAATACACACAGCTGCAACGCAAAGGGCAATTGAAGGAATACGGGTGGGTTTTAGTCAGTAAGAGTCTGACACGCCCTCCCGCTCCACCCAGAGCGGGAGAAGGCACGTGTAATGTAAAAGAGGGATGAGGATCCACACCTGCGCACGCAAGACCGGTGCTTTGGATGCGTCACCCCACTTTCGCTGTCATGTTACCAAATACCACACATGTGGGTATCGTGAATATTACAACTTGCACGGCAGATCGAGCACTGTTAGTTCTTTTTTTTTACGTAAAAATCTACAGTCGATATCGGGTGGATCAGCATCAACACGAGCTTCTGAGGCCACGGGCCCTCCATCTCACCCCGCTAGGGTCGCAGATTTTAGCACTCCGCCTCGAAAAGATTCGATTTTCTTTAGAGTTAACATTTAGTTAGATTTAGTTAGAGTATTTAAAATCAACTCTCTTAGGCACATTTCGATTAGGTATAATAAGCTTTAACTGCGAGGAATTTTTTTCGCTTTCTTTTTAAACGATAAATCACTTAACTTTTGTCGTCTTAATATGCAAAAAAGAGAGATTGCTGGAGTTAGTGAAGTGAGCTCGAAAATTTTTCCTCTCCGTCTCGTATAGGTAATTTTGTTTGAGTATTTACACAATTTTTTTATTTGACCGATGCAAAAAAGTTAAGAGCGAGTTTGAAAATGTTAGCATACCGCTTGGGAATGGTTTCGTTTTTTTGGGCCATTCATACAGAAATAGGAGTTATTTGGTCAACTTGCGCTACTCTCTAAGTACAGACACAATTATATCGAAAAGTTGTTGGATTTGATTAAAAATGAAATAGGTAAATAAAGGACAAAGCAGTTATTTTGTTCTGACAGTAATTTTAATTTGATAGCACCGAGCTCGGCTGGCGTGTCATAAAGTGAACTATGGTCCGTGTGCTTGGGCATAGGGTTCCTGTTAAGTATCCATCGCGCCAAAGGACTGGAATGTCGGGTTGTTATAGAATTTGACAAAAATGTGTTATTTAAATTAGGCAGCGAAAGTGTTAAAAGTAGGTATGTTTTTGGGGCCCCTTAGAACTGGGGGCCCAGAGCGGACCGCTTCTTCCTTTAGGTCCGCCACTGACTAGCGTTATATTACGGAACACATTACACGCGTCTGTACACAGCTTTATATAAAGGTACACGGTCAACGAGGTTGACGGTGGGTGACGTTGGGTTTAAAATCTTAACACCTTATCTAAACTTATGCAAGGTAACATTTGTACGCAATTCAGTACCATTAGTCAAATACACGCAATAATTAAATATAGAATCTGCTATCATCACAAAAAATTCTTCGTAAGTACGTGGGAAAATATGTTGACTTAAATGCTAAATATAAAATTTGCAAAAATCTCGACTGACTAAAAACAACTAAAAAGTTCAGAACAATTGACTTCTAAAGCTGATGTAGTTGCTGGTATTTATTTCAGTTCAATCACATATTTGATGGCACCTACTGCTTCAGACTGCTTGAAAACTGAATTGTTTGGAACTTTTTACTTGTTTTTTGTCAGTCCGGTATAATAAGTGTTTTTATTTCCTATATTTTAATTAATTATACGTTTTGAATCCCCTAGTTCTTTATTTTGATACTACGACTTGCGACAGCCATTTTTTTTTTTAAATTCCTATAGCTCGATGTGATTACAGCGGTCAAGACCAGAATGATACCTTATTTTTTAGAATCCTTTCAGTCCTTTAGACTAAAGGGCGTGCCAAAGAAATAGACATACATACCTACTCTCGAAAAACATTACCCTTCTGCTGGGGCATTCGGGTAAAACATTTTAGGAAAACACGAAAAGGACAAAATTCACCACAGCCGTTATTTTTTATGCATTTTTGTGTCCAACCAAAACTGCGGTTAGGTAATTTGCTTAATTTCTCGGTTTAGAATATAAGTACCTATACCTAACAGTTTACAATAATATACCTATATCTAAGTAATAAATCTGAGGTACGAAATCGACCTCATTTCTTGACAATAAAGCGTCATAAGTAATTATGTTTCAAAAACTCGTCTGCTCGACAACGTATTACACACAACACGTTTTTGAACGGCCTTAATAAAAGAAATTGCTATTGATTGTGTTTCGCATTTACCCCGCTGGTAATAATGTTCTAAAATTTCCATAACGCAAAGTCGCGGGAGTGATCTAAAAAGTACCCTGGCACAGGCAACTAGGGTTTGCCAACTTTTTTTTATAAAGCAATAGAGTATATCTCATTTTAGAGAGGGTAAATAAAGAGTACAATCTTATAAAAAAAGAGTACATATAACTACTTAATTGAGTTTTAAAAAAGGCATTTTGCGGCACGTCACGTACAATTTTTCAAAATTTTTAAAAGAATTCAGACTCCAAAACTTTCTAAATCTAAGTTAATGTAGATCAAGAGCTCACTTTTTATTAACTTCAATGAAAATATTAACAGTAAACCGTTAACTTTTTAAGGTTATGTCAATAGGGTATGCATGACTGGTATTAGTAAAGTAAATATTGTGTAAAAAAGAGTATTTTAGCGTACTAAATTAGTATTACAGATTACAAAGTACACCTACTTACATGAAATAGAGTACATTACTCTATTTTAGAGTAAGGTTGGCAACCCTACAGGCAACTGAAGGAACACGGGTGAGTTTTAGTGAGTAATAGTCATACCCTCCCCCTCCACCCAGAGCGGGAGAAGTTATTTGACGATTTCCCACCCTGGAAAAAAATTGAGTAGCACTGGTGACTAATGCCGTCCTGTCTTTGTTTGTGAAAGATTTCAGTCGCATCTTGTCTATCAAGACTGCTTCCAGTTTTTATTAATTATTTTCTTTCCAATGTTCAACATTTACTACGTCGTTATATCTACGACGATCTTCAGTAATGCATTTATCTAGCAAGTTGAATTAGAATAGAACCGCTTCCTCTTATCCTACGGAGTTGAATTTTTCCATGTTGCTTCAGTTGCTATGACAATGTATTTTTATGGTAAGCATGGCCTGAATAGACATTCAGGATTAGCTCCAGATAGAGAAACTCTTCAACGGTCAACAGCACAGACACGAAATTTTGTGTGTGAAAATAAAAACGTGACTAATTTTTTTTTTTTTAACTACTATCTTTCTAAACATTAGTGAGGTTTTAGTTTCATTCTAGAATAAGGGTTAACCCACAGCCAAAGAAAGCCATTGAACATAACGATATTTGAGCACGTCTATGTAGATAAAAATATTCAACTAGGTTTCACATTCTTAAAAGCAACATTTAATATAAAATCTTAATTCTAGTATTGGTATTCTGCACTTGCTAGAAGATTATTTACCGAGCAACATAGTTACGCATTCTACATTTACTTAATTCTAGTATTGGCATTCTGCACTTGCTAGAAGATTATTTACCGAGCAACATAGTTACGCATTCTGCATTTACTTAATTCTAGTATTGGTATTCTGCACTTGCTAGAAGATTATTTACCGAGCAACATAGTTACGCTACATTTACTTAATTCTAATTATACCCAACAGATGCCGAATGTCAATAAATTGACAGATTGCATCAGAATGAAAGGAAAAAAAAAACTTAATTAGACCGATATCGATTAAATTATCTATTATAGTTAAGGTCACTATGTAACTCCTAAGTATAGTTTTTCTTTAATCTTTCAGTTTTTTTCTTTTCGTCTCGTTTTACAGTTCATTGAATATTTTATAGGTACAATACAACCCATTTAGACAATATACAGCTAATCATTGAATATATCATATTTACAACACAAATAAAATGACACACAGTTGTTAAACATTGCACAGATTTCTCAACTAATCTACGTTCATATAAATATAATTTTAGATCGCATATTATAAGTCATCATGGTTTCTCAGGTGTATTTAGGCATAATTGATTCATCGCCATCACGTCCGCAATTCTAATAATAATATACATACACTACTCCTAAAGGGTTAAATGCTAATCTTAAAATTGTTACATAAATGCCATTCACAAGGTCTATAAAAAAAAATACTTAAATGTCAAATAATTGTAACTAACATTTAATTATTGCAATTTATAAAAGTTAATTAATCAAGTAGGTATAAAACTACAGATACAATAGCTTTAAACAAGCAATTCTTTTGCCAGAAAAACTCGGTCCACAGATTAAAAAAAGATATCAGATACTGGTGCCGATTCTGTTATGCACAAACTTAATTTAGGCTATTGCTATCTTTTTCTCTCTAATAAAACAAGAAAGAGACGGCCGTAAATTAGAACTGTCAAATTCAGTTGAACTAATATTTCCATACAAGGGTACACGTAAAAACATATCGACTAAAAACACCGTAAAGCGCAAGGCGTTAACTAGTTTGACATCTCTAACTTAGTTCATAGCTATAGCCGTCCTTTTGTCGCACTACCTTTTTAGTAAAATATAGCGATTCTCCATTTTAATTTTGTTATTGAACAAGAGAATCGGCACCAATGTATCGTAAAACACGCCTAGAAAGTCCCGTTTTACTGATAGATATTAGTAGAAATTTCACTGAGGGACTCTTTTCCAAGATGTACAACTGTTCGTCTGCGAGCACGAGTATTTCTTCAAAAAGCTAAATAAGGCACAAATTAACAAACAATAACATTATACTATAACGCCTGTTTGTACCACAAATAAAAAAATATGTTTAGCGCTTAATAAATTTAAAAATGTAGGAAATACAGGTAATGCTAACAATGAAAAACCCAGACTACCCAACCCGGGTCACCTTGCTCTGGCACAGCCAACTGAAGGAACAGGGGTGGGTTTTAGTCAGTAAGAGTCTGACACGTTCTGCCGCTCCACCCAGAGCGGGAGGTCACCTGATGATTTCCCAATTTAAAAAAAGGTAGCAATAACTGTAAGAAGCGTCACTGTACTTATTATTAATGGTTATCAGTCAATACCTAATACAGGGACACTGGTATTTTATTATACAGAGTGTAAAAAGACACATCACAGAGCCGTTAACTACGCATACTGTACATCTAACAAAGTAGTTCTGAGCAAAAAATATTGCTGGGAAACGACTTTTATTTTTAGGTATGAAAAATAAAACTATATTTTATTCTGCGCAATGTAACGCGAACACAGGCAAGTGGAGTTAAACCCTACCCCTTCGCTCTAAGCCACGTAGGTACTTGTCGGATACGTTTGATATTCATTGCGTTTTCGTAACTGAAAATTAGTAATTTTGAATTTTCGAAAAAAAAAAAAAATCAAAAATTCAGGTAGGTAATGTTTGTTTGGAAAAAAGTTTAGTAATAACACTTAGAATTCATTTTCGTAAAAAAAAATTGCGACAATGACCTTCAATATCTCCAGAACCAGTGGTTTCCCAGGTATAGTCTAGTGGAAAAAAATTATCCAAATAATGGGTAGAATATGTGGCTTTCGGCTTCGGAAACTGTCTTTTTACACCCGATATAGAGGTTCCAACAAAAACATACATAGTTCTGTTTCAGTCAATCCTTTGTCGAAGACTATAGAATGGTGTTTCAAATGTATAGAGGGAAACTAATTTAGTTATTTGTGGCGCAAGCTGGCCTATGAACTTGCATACAGAATCTTAGATCAAATTTCCATTCCCACTTACCTTAGCGGTTCCAAAATCTGACCTGAGATTCTCAATTCAAGTTTTGGCAGTATTCGTCAAGAGGATATTTACCCCAAATTGATTAATAAGACTAGTATGAATATAGCACACTTAGATACACTTAAAAACACAGATTAAAAAATTGATACCCTTTTTATGTACTCAATTACACTTAAATCCAATAACACAATCTAAGATAGGTAGATACTACATGCATAGACTGTACAGGACTAAGGTGCGTCGCTTGATCCCGTCCTTGATATCCGGCTGAGCAGGCTTTATGCTAATCTTGATATCCGGCTCGAAGGACCACAGAATATGTATATCTACTGTCTCTAATAACTGTAATAATGCCTGATTGAATATAGTAAATTGCTCCTAAACGCTTACCCTGT
Organism: Polia nebulosa; assembly: GCA_951329385.1. Taxonomy (NCBI): domain Eukaryota; kingdom Metazoa; phylum Arthropoda; class Insecta; order Lepidoptera; family Noctuidae; genus Polia; species Polia nebulosa. The sequence goes on from OX589606.1 coordinate 29,875,106, forward strand.
GACTTGCCCCGTTATTAATAAACTTCTACAAGGGAGATTAATTCCCTCCACAAGCTATAATGCCGGTGTCTGACACGATCACATTATGAGATAACAAAAAAAAAAAAAAAATTGAGTTACATACAAATCAAGGGAAAGGGAGGGAGAAAAATATAGCTTAGACAGATCGATTTAGAATTTTTGGCTGATTACCGTGGCAATAAAATAGTAAAACCCGCCAAATGTCAGATAACGACACTTTAGCTTAAGGACGGAAGATTATACTGTCAATTAACTTTAATAATAAGGGGACCATCGCCTCATTACAAAACGAGGTGTAACTTCAAAGCGCCACCAGCACCCGCTTTGAGTCCGCCATGCCGTCGTCGGGAGATCTCAAGACGATCATTCTTCCATCGTGATACACTCGCTTGCGGAGGTGACGTTAACTCTGTACCCGTTTTTATATTTTGAACATTATTTCATTTACGGTTAAAACCTAAAGTAGCTCGTTTTGTAAAAAGACCGTTTAGGAACAACACCTCACACTACAATTTAATTACAAATCTAAACTAATTTGTTATAAAAATTTATAGACAGTATTTTGTAGACATAGAAGTAAAATATGGTAATGCTTGTAAAGAGAATTCATCTTATTATTTTTAGGGTTCCGTAGTCAACAAGCGTATTTAATCTTTATTAAGATACAATTACTCAATAAAATTCTTATTACTAATAAACCGTTTTGGGACGTGCCTTAGTAAATATATCAATCAATCTCTGGGAATAGTAATCAGATTTAAAAAAAAAACTAAAATCACCGATTGAAAGCGAGCTTTTGCCAGGACCTATAAAAATAATAATATTTTTTTTAGGATATGTCTTAATATGTTAAATCACGCGGACAAAGTCGCGGTTACAAGCTAGTCTATTAGTATAGAATTTTAACATTTCACAGTCATCGTTAACCATTTATTATTAAATATTTAAGTACGAATGAAATTTTTAATTTTGGGATATAATCCTAGTTTGCAGTTGTTTATGTTAAAATATTTATGACTTTATTATAACTATATCGTGTGATTATGTATCACTCTTTAAATTGCTCTTGGACGTCAGTGCCTACCGCGTTTGGTGAAAATGGGCTCTTTTATGCATACAAACGCGAGAACAGTGTAGCTGTTCTCGCCTAGGGTATCTAGCCCACTCACTCTCACAGAGAGGAGGCCTCCCTGTCCCAGCCTCCCAGCAGTGGGAACAATGTAGGCTGATTTTACTATATTATAACACACCGGGAGAGGTTATCTTATAACTAAAACTACGGTTACAATATTTAGAATCAACGTAGGCTCTACTTTTCATACATATATACATTCGTCTCACCCCATGGGCCTAACCCTACCCTGTCTTTTTTACTTTAACACGTGTTATTTTTCTATACCAATCTACGGCATGTAATATTGCTCTAATTAAGCTAAATATGTGCAATACAGAAATATAATGAATAAATCTAATATATATAGAAATTTCTGGTGGGCACTCCTCCAAACGGCTCGACCGATTTTAATGTTTTATTTTTTTATTTTGTATTTATGAGAATAGGTCGTAAAGTATTTTTCAGCCCCCATTTTTTAATAGTAGAACTAATTTTGCAGGGTCAGCTAGTTCTGTACAACTTACGATGCAGACACGAGATTTTATGAGACTTTTGAGACAACTTTTAGAACACCAAAATAAAGGTATATACGAAAATTTACCTTATTATCTCTCATTCCGAGGTTGAGCTCTTTTTTATTTTAAAGTGACTGTACGAGACTAAAATTCTGGTTCCCTAATGCTTAAACAGCCCCTTTGCCACTTACCTGAGACTGGTCAATTTTGTGCCTGTATTGCTCAGTCCACACACAAAACCCAGCTCTTTATAAATCAACATTATTCAGATTAGATCCTGAGTGTGTCGGCAGGTCCTCATGGACCAGCAGCGTCCCGATGGGCACCACAGCGCCATCCCTATCGCGAAGCTTCTTCATCTCATTGCACAGTTTGTCCAGTACGGCATAGTTGGGCTCATTGTGTCGAGCCTGGTCTTGTAGTAAGGTGATCTGTTGTTCCTCCAGCTTCTTTTCCTTGCAGCTCTTGACGGAACGGGAGCCGTATAGACGGAGGAGAGAGCCCCAGGAGCGGACGTGCGGGTGTAGAGCCTGAGGAGGGTTATGATTGACGAGGTCATGTTTTTCACGAGATCCTATTCGATTCGAGATTCGGTTATGCGATGCAAGATTAGTTCGTTTGTGGCGTCATAGATGTCGCTATACAATGAATTATTTACATTGTTCAGAGTCTGATAGTCAAATAGGTATAGATTGCATCTGCTTACGTCTATAATAAAACTTGGCAAGAAACGAGTCTACACTGCTGGCTGATGCTATTATTCTTATAAGCAAGAATGTTACAGCATGTAAATGTGTCTCCAGGCCGTTCTTACCTGCAGTATGGCCTGCGAGGCGCGCTGCTTGGCCGTCTTCTTGTTCTTGCTGACCACGGTGGCGGTGTGCTTGCCCACCTTCATCGTCAGCTCGATCTTCTGGTACTCTAGCTTCTTCATCTGTATATTCATTAAATTATTAATGGTGACTAAATGTACACAGTAAATAATAGAGCACATTGTTGGACAACGGAAAACGTGTGTGAAGCTTTAGATACCTAAATTTCCTAAAAAACCATATCACCAACCATAACAAAAAAAAAAAGAGCGGCACTCCCGAGTGCCGATAAAAGTGAAAAGTTGAACAAAATGCCCAACGCGCCTAAAGAAGTTTTCACTTCAAAAACACTTCGCTCATTGTTTTCATTATAATTGAAGCTGATTTATTGTTTTTTACTTTTAAAATTTGATTTTGGATTTTGTATGGTCTGCAATAAAAAAATATTATTACTATTATAACAGCCAAACAATTACGGCCGTCTCAATAGCTAGGAATAGTTTCTATATCAACTAAAAGTCTAGGAACCACACTGTAGTTTGCTACACGGACCGTTATAAAATGACAACGTTTTCTGGGAAACCCTAGGTAAGCTTTAAAGCATTTGTTTTCAGTAAATTATTCATCATCATTTCATTTATTTATTTGTAAGAATATGGTACATTAAAATGATCTTAAAGTTAGTGTGAATGGTATCATCACATTCTGCCAAATGTCTGTGGCGTGTAAATATACAGAGTGGTGATGACAATACGACATTAAATTAAAGCTCGCATACCTCAAGACGTTCTCAGTCTACATACAAAAAATTATTTGAATATATCCAGTAGTTTAGTCACAGGAAATTATTTTTCATTTTTAACATTTGCTACATGATGTATCTGATAATAGGGAAACACTGTCAGGTGAACGACCCACATCGGTATAAACATCAAAACATTAAAGTCACGTTGCCAACTCGCTACGAGGACATAAACACTTTCGCCAAATTAGTATTTTCATCTAATTTAGTGAAAATTATACCTTACTTCTGAGTAATAAGAGTCATAAAGCGTGTCATCAGAGTTGGATAAGAAAGGAACGAATGCGGAAATTGCAATGCACTCATAATATTAATAGAAAATTTAGTGTGTGCGAAAGAGATAAATCTAGTTTCGTTTGTTACTTCGCTTTCTTGAAGAAATTTGCTACAACAAATTTAGGTTAGTGTGTCGCCGGCCGCGATCCTGTGATCACGCGTCCTCGCTTTGTAGTGCAGCCGGAGGTACAGTGCCGCGTCTTTGATGTAGGTACTTCCCCGCCGCTCGTGTGTGTCGTGTTTTGTAAATTCATTTACGGCGGTATTAGTGCGAAATTGGACGCTTTATTTTGGTGACAGGACACGTAACGTTTTAATAGGTATTTAGTTAAACAGTGAGTGAATTGTGCGAAATTAGACGCTTAGTTTTTATTGTTTTCGTGTTTTTTTTTTTAATAATCATGCCGCGCTACAATTACACAGCTTCGGAGTACACCGACATGATTTTAATTTATGGGGAGTGTCAAAGAAATGCCGCTTTGACTATACGGACATACCGAGAGAGGTTTGGTAACACTCGAGTTTGTCCGACCAACGGGCGCACCATTGTCCAAGCTGTCCAGAGGATGCGAGAAAATCGATCCTTAATCCCGCATGTGGATAGTGCTCTTCCACGTGTAAAAGTGACCCTTGAGGAACGAATTTTAAATTTTAATTTAAATGCTGAAAGTTTTTAGAACTCCTCAATGGACCTGTTTGCGAGTACATGGATGAGCTTTCGGTAACTGCGTACAGGCAGATGTGGTACCAATTAGACGGAGCACCAGCTCATTCAGTGGTGTCTGCTAGAGAGCGTTTGTCTCAAATGTTCGGACAGCAGTCGATTGGCCGTTATGGACCAACGCGTTGGCCAGCCAGGTCCCCCGACCTTACACCACTGGATTTTTTCTTGTGGGGTCATATCAAAAATGAAGTGTAGGTACTCAACAGCTGTTGATACTGTTGATGATTTAAAAGATAGAATAATCATATCTTTTAATAAATTAAAACACATGGCTGCGAATGGGGACCTTTTGTCAGACGTTAGAAATAACCTTTTACGACGGTGCAATTTGTGTATTCGAATTCATGGCGGCCATATTGAAAAACGAAAAATTTAGTGACTTTCATACCTACATCCTGATCGTGATTAATAATTTGATTAATAAATAACACGCGGTTGAGAGATGCCTGATTATTTGGTTAATAATCTGTGATTCAGTGTAATTTTACTGAGCATTAATCCATAATTAAAAGCCAAAAAATCAAGTCGCTACAGGACCGCGCGTTGTTGCCGCTCTTACGACAGGTTAGTGAACTCATATTTATAAATGGTGTTCTATTTCGTTTCTAGTTTTATGCCATTTAGTTTGTTTGAAATTTTTATTTTTTTATTTTCGATGTTAGGATTTTTTTGATAGCTTAAACTTATTCTTATGAACTAGTATTGTCCGTGTTTTCATTTATTGTCGTATTGTCTTCTCCACCCTGTATTGGGTCTCCACCTATGGAATTGGCGTTTTTTTTCTCACAAATGGAAAACCTCGTCACTTCTATGAATTAAAATATTCATCAATTGCTTGATATTCTATTGAATAATGACCGTCATAGACAACTGCCAATAGTAAAAAATCTTATTACTTATAGTTTTATACAATAAAAAAAATACCTTAAAAATGACTCCTCTTTTTGTTAGCAGAATGAAACCAATATTTGTTTGAACTTAGCCAAAACTTATTTTTGTTACTTAATCTAAGTGGCACACGTTATCTTAGTTTTTAAATATTAATGCATTAAAAGTTTTAAAACATTAGTGTTCATAGTTGTTAAATAAATTAAGAAAATCTTAGTATGAAAAATGTAACTTCTTTAAAATTCTCCATACAAAACGGACCTAATATTAAGTACTACATACATACATTTATTCATTTATTAGGTCTTTAACAAACGTCTTCCATAAGCAAAAACCGGCGCATTTCTCACATCGTAAACATCCTATCATGAAATTCCAACACCTATTTTTATAAGCATGTAGTTTTCCTTACCTCGGTATGTATATGACGGTCACCAGCTCCGAAGTTCCTGAGTAGGCAAGTCCTCAGTATAGCGTGCGGCGAAGGCTCGCAGGTGGCCGCGCAGAACTCCGTGATGCGAGGGTCCTCGATGCCCACGAAGTCGAAGAACTGGCAACACAACTGAAACCACTCGTCAAGGGATTGCCAAGCCAGAAAAAGAACATGGTGGGAAGTACCTCATCATCACCTTTCTGCTTTTATCCTAATTGATTTGATAATCATCAAAATTCAGAACCAAATCTTTCCACAGGACTTGGTACTCGAGTACAATTATTAGATTAGATTAGACAGCAATACTCACTATTTTTCCAAGCATTGAAGAAAATTTAATATATTAGATACATTTACAACATTTCGTCTGATATTATTAATTATATTACAGCCCAGCATAAGCATTCATAGATCCATCTACATTTCTTGACATTCAATCTGCCCGCGCCTTTTCCAAACTATCTTGGGGTCGGCTTCCAGTCTAACCGGATGCAGCTGAATACCAGTATTTTACATGGAGCGACTGCCTATCTGACCTCAACAACCCAGCTACTGGGTAATACGATACCCCCTGGTAAGACTGGTTGTCAGACTTTCGGGCTTCTGACGACCCGTAACAACTGTCAAAGATCCACGATTGACAGCCAGAACCAACGGCTTAACGTGCTTGCCGAGGCACGAAGGAGTCTCGGTATGTAAAGATGGTCAAAATTTTTCTGTAGTTTTTTTTTACTTTAAGCTGTTCAAAATCGTTATTCGTATCCTACACAATGAGATTTTTAATTAAAAAGTAATTCAATCTCTAATTACACTAAAAACAGCATTGTAAATAAAGTACGAAAGTTCTACGCAGTGTTTCGCTGGAGTTCATTCGTAAGGTCTCGTCGCCGCCGCCGGCGTAATACCTACATACTTATGGCGCGCGGCGCGCTCAGCGGCGCGTGTGTAGGCAGTGCGGAGCGTTGAGATCGCATTGTTTACAATACATTGCGCGCTCAAAAATGACAATTTCTGTAACCGATCATTACCGAGATACCCGTCAAGCCCCTAATTAGCAGACACAATTAAAAACCGACGAGGGGCCTGACAGATTAATGACTGTCATAATTTTGTTAGTGGCATTAGGTGAAACCTTTTCGCGAAGTGTGTGGTATCTAGTCTCTTACATCTTGTATATGAACTTAGCATTGTTCAAAAGAGTCACCGCGACCCTGGAACGCAAAGAGCAACTGAAAGAGGGTGGGTTTTAGTCAGTAAGAGTCTGACAAGTCCTCCCGCTCCACCCAGAGTGGGAGATGTCTTCTGATGAATTCCCATCCGCAAAAAAACCATTGGTATAAAGTTCAGCAGTAAGAGGTGGGTTAAAACGCAAATAGAATAATGTAGCCAGAGCAACGAGAGCCTTCAGGTAGAGCGGGTACTCACATTGAAGTCCGGTTCGTTCTGCTCGTTGTTGGGCGCGTGGTTCGGCGCGTGAGCGTCCAGCTCGTCCTTCATCTCGGGGATGAGGATGTGGATGGAGTTCCTGGCCGCCGCGGACTTGGCCTGGCGCTTGCTGGAGCCGTGGCCCACGCCGTACTGCATGCCGCCGATGAACACGGTCGCTTGGTACGGCGTGGACGCGTTCTCTGTGTGGTGGGAGGTTTAATGCTGTTGTATTCTTACATCTTGGTCTGTATGCCCTTAAATAGCTTCGAAGAGCAACTTTGATGAAAGTGGGCTATCCAAATTTATTATAATGCCATGGCATGTGTTTTAACGTGTTCGCACTGTGCACGCGCCTTCACAGCCAAGATAGGCTACATTAGTCATATTAGAGCACATGACCGCTATATTTTTATATTTAAAAAAAAAAATTATCCTTTTTATTTAAATAATATGTACATAAAAATGAATAAACGAAAATAATAATAATAAACTAAAACTAACCGAAACCTACAAGTATTTGGGTATGTCGGAAGCGTTAGGCATCAATACTGCTGACGTGAAACAGTTGTTGAGGGAGCGCTTCTTTGGCCGCCTGAATAAAGTACACTGCTGACCGCAAGTCGGATGCATCACCCACGATCATCGGTGATGAGGCTGTATATCCCACGGAAGTGTGGGGGTCGTGGCTTCTTAAATGCTAAGAAGACCCTACACAACCGCGAGGTATACAGCCTTAGGGAATATTTCCTAGAAACCGACGTGGGTATGCACCGAGATGTGGTTGCTGTGGACAGAGGCCTCACCCCGCTCTCCTTAGCAAACGAGAACTGGCGCAAGCCTATAGTATTGGATACTAATGACCGCAGGGAAGTATGGCAGAGCAAGGAGCTTCACGGGCGCTTTTACCGGGTCCTACATGGGCCCGATGTAGATCTTTTAGCGTCCGTATCCTGGCTGCGCTTTGGTGACCTCTTCGGGGAAACTGAAGGTTTTATTTGTGCCATTATGGACGTTGTTATGATGACGGAATAACTACCGGATACATATTGTGAAGGACGGTACGGTTGATATCTGTCGGGCATGCCACCGGCCCGGGGAATCAATACGACACATTATGTCTGGTTGTTCTCGTCTAGCTAACGGAGACTATTTGCATGGACACAACCTTGTAGCCAGGATTATCCACCAGCAACTTGCTCTTAAATACAATCTTGTGGAATCCGAAGTACCGTACTATAAGTATGTGCCCGACCCAGTTCTCGAAAATAGCAATATCACGTTATATTGGGATCGGTCTATTATCACTGACAGGACTATTGTTGCCAATAAACCTGACATAGTGGTGATAGATCGACTAGAGTGTCGCACAATGATTGTTGATACAGCGGTCCTTCATGACGAGAACCTCGTGAAAGCTGAAAAAGAAAAGCAAACAAAGTATCTTGATCTGGCTCGCGAGGTTGTCGACATGTGGGAAGTGGATACAGCAGTCATTGGTCCAATAGTTGTGACGGCCAATGGCTTAATAGCCAAGAGCCTCGACCAACATCTCAGGAGGCTCTCGTTGGGCAGTTGGATCAAGGGCTTGATCCAGAAAGCAGTACTCCTGGACACGGCGCGTATTGTTAGGAGATTCCTTTCTCAGGAGCCCTGACCACCGGTAGCTTGGACCCTATTCCCGATACCGGTGGGCTACTACTTTTTATATTTTTAAATGTTTTTTGTATTTATTTATGTTTTTATATGTAAGTACCTAAATATTTGAAAATGTAAAGTGTATGTACATAAAATTAAATAAATGGAATAATAATATGTTTATTTGTACATGAAAGGAAACAGAAGTTAGTCACCGTAGCCGAAATCGGCATGGGAAATATATCCATGGGAGATATATATATATATGCCACTGACACGATGGAAGAATGGTTTTGTAGTTTTGGTATGAATCAATCATTTCCAAATGAAAACGAAAAACGAGGGGTATTTTGTTTTTCATTCAGAATTGATTGAGTCCCACTATATACTGCCACTTTTCGGCCTGTAATACAGTTTACAACTAGCTCAGGAGCCAGGAAATTTCATGTCAATATGTAACGAACCTACTAACGATAGTGAATTTATTATTATGATCTGGTAAAAGGCGTAGAAATCAGCTAGATGCGTCAGAGACAGGACCGGTCTTTGTAGCGATGCTTGGGGTAAGCTTATGTCCAGTTATTTGACTAAATAACGATACTTATCAAGCCCAACCTCATACAAACTAGGAGTACTCACCCAACTGTCTGAACTCGTAAACGGGTTGTTTCTGTAGAGCCCTGCGGACATACTCGTGGAACACGGAGAGATAGCTGCGCCCGTTCATGTTCATCACCCAGTCGCGCTTGTTCGTCTTGCCTACTGCAAACAATACAGCTTTTATGTTTCGTGTCCGAGTCTAACGCGCGGGCCAATATCAGTTTAGTAGAGGCCTACTCTGCTTCTGGAGAGAGGTGGGCTGGTTGGAGTAAAGGCCGCTACGGCCCACGTACATTGGTTTACAATGGACTCAGAGCGGAAACCAGATCACCAGATAGATAGAATAGAGAGTGAGACTATCACTAGTGCCACGCATAGGATTGCCAACCGTACTCTAAAATAGAGTATTGTACTCTATTTCATGTAGGTGTACTTTATAATCTGTAATACTAATAGAGTACGCTAAAATACTCTTTTATTCACAATGTTTACTATACTAACCAGTCATGTATACCCATTGTCATAACCCAAAAATATAACGTTTAGTGTTAATATGTAAGCTAAAAAAATAGATTAAGAATGTTTGGAGTCATACAATTCTTTTAAAAATTATGAAAAATTGTTATGTGCCGCAACAGGCACACAAATATCTACTTATTAAAAAATTAAAAAAAGTGTGTTTTTTTTTAAAGGTGGTACTCTTTATTTTTCCTGTCTGAAATTAGTTAAAGGACTCTATTTCTTTAAAAAAAGTTGGCAACCCTAGCCAAGCATGATGTCAAAGAATAGAAAAAGCAGCATTTCTAGTGCAACTGTTTTTCTACAGTCAATTAAATCGCTCGCTTGTTAAAATAATAACTTTAACAGTCTCTGACATAATTTTGTGTCGATAAATGTTTGAGAATCCGGCTGTAAGGGTCGCAATGGCAAAAAAAAACCTATAGGAAAACTAGGACCAACTACTATAAAACAACTGGTTAGTTGTGATTACTGTAACCAAGAAAAGCAACCTGCAAAGCAAATCATCATCAAGTTTATACAAAATTAGTGTTCAAAATCAATACTAGTTCAATAACGATTATTGTACAAAAACTGACATGAAACTCGATAATGGCGTTGCCGTCGAAATAGATCGCGCTATGGTTTCATAAGTTTCGTTACCAGCAATTGTATAAGTAATTTAGATTTTTTTTCATTAAAAAACCAGCTTAGATCAGAACACAGATGTGGTTTTATTTTACCTTCAACCCATCTAGTGCATCTCATTAGGTCAGCAGATCGACTAGTCAGCGTGGCTAGTAAACAATTAGTGAATGCATTATTTTTCATATTCCTTACTAGAAAGGGCTGGATACTCCAGAAATGGCTGAACAACTTACCAGCATTCTCTTCTCCCGGGGCAGCCGGTTGTGCAGGAATGGTGATCAGTTTGGTACCTTCTGGTAAGGTCGGGTACTGCAAGGTCTTTCTCGCCTTTGTGTACTTACGGCGGTCAGCCCAGCGCCTAAGAATACATTCAGAAAGTATTGAAAGAAAGAAAAATGCGTATAATGGCATTACAGCACATCTTAAAACATCACATCGTAAGTATAAAATACATCTTTTGATAGTATCGCTCGCTACAGTACTGCCCTATTTTTTTTTAAATAGATGCTACGATCAAGATGGGTTAGACCAGTGGTTCCTAAAGTTTACTAGGCTGCGACCCACCTAACAAAAACTACTATATTTTAAAAACCTCTTGGCCGCCATGAAGAAAAAAAACGGCATTACGTGTCGGACTTCGTACATTTAAAGTTCCCTAACATATGAAAAAATCAATATTTGTTAGTAAAATATACGTAATAATAAGCACTAACTCCAAATTTCAAGTTCATAGGTCAATGGGAAGTTAAAAAATTCTTCGGAACAAAATTTTGTGACAGACGACGGACAGACGTCTGTCTGTCAGACGTGAGTGACAGCAATAGGGTACCGTTTGGACCCTTCGGGTACAGAACCCTAAAAAGTGGGTATAACTAATCACTAAGTCACTCTATTAAATTAATTACAAGGAGTGGCAATAAAAAGGATTAGAGGTAGGTAGTCGTTTCCTATTTTTTGTCATAACAGTTTTATTGGGACCCTCAATATTCGCTCGCGACCCATAGTTTTGGAAACACTGCGCTTGACCAAATATGTGTTAATGATAGGTTAGTAAAAAATATTTTTAAATAATTTTCGTAATCGGATAAGTAGTTCCAGAGACTACCTCGGAGAGACATCCTTCCTTCATCTCGAAAATTCTTTTTAACACACTCGAAAACTCGCTCCTTCCTCTCAGTAATGTAGTGTTTTCGCACAAGTGCAAAAAAAAGTGCGGCAACTAGCACCCGCCACAATTTATTATATCAGACTACATAAAAAAATTACATCAAAACTATGAATTGTGTCACCTATTCCTCCGCTGTCCGTCTGTCTGTCTGCAGGCTGTATCTCATGATCCGTAATAGGTCAGTTGAAATTTTCACAGAATATGTACTGTTGCCGTTATAACAACAAATCGCACGGAACCCTTCGTATGCGAGTCAAACTCGTACCTAGCCGGTTTTTTTTTAATAAAAAGAAATTCTCTGATCCGATTACAAAAAACTTTTTTACAAAAAAAAAAAAACCACCGACTTCCAAAAAAGTAAATACACTATTTTTTTTTTAAATTCTAGTGTATTTTCTTTTTAGGAAGTCGGTTGTTTTTTTTTGTAAAAAAGTTTTTTTTATTTTTCACTTTTTGTTGTTATACCCCAGAACTAAAAACCCCAATAAAATGGAACGTGGAATTTAAACATACTCGTAATTGGAGAAAACCAAAACGTAATCAAGGTTTACGTATTTTTCGTTTTTGTTCAGTTTTTCAAAAAGCGCTGAAGTAATTTCGATAAAATTTATATGGGGCCACCTCGGGAGTATATTCTTTCGGATAAAAAAATAATTTTGAAAATCGGTCCACAACTGACGAAGAAATCGGTGGACATACATAAAAAAAAAATACATACAGTCGAACATAGAACCTCCTCCTTTTTCGAAGTAAAAATTTTTTTCAACTCGCTCGAAAACCCGCTCCTAGCCCTACTACTAATAGGTTCGCAGTGTAGTGTATTTCCAGCCAGCCCCCGCCACAATTAATTACATAATTATATTTATTGTAGCCCTGACTCCCTGACTGGCCGCGCGGCAGTCCGCGCCAAATCGCACGAAAAACCCGCGAGCCAAATCTCAATAATTAAATAAATAATAAATACGTCGTTTAACACAAGTGGGCAATTATTGTCATAAAAGTTTCTCGGCTTCAAAATGGCTTCGCCTACGTCTCAGGCGTGTAACCAGCCGAGGCAGAATGCACTTACATCAAAAGATCTCTGATAAAAAGCTACAATACGCCGAGTGTCATAGACTTTTTAATCGACTACAAAAAAGGAGGTTCTGTATTCGATCCGTATGTATGTATGTATGCATGCTTGTTTGTCCGCGATTTTCTCGAATACTACTGATCCGATTTGGATGGGGTTTTCGTTATTCAAATGCATATTTTTCAAAGAGTTTTAGTATATAATACATTAGGTTCTGATGAAGATCTTCAGAGATAGACAGTGGAACTCTTCAATAACTAACAGCAAATGACTCGCGATTACTGCGATCGTTTGTCTATGTATTGTAATGTTAACACAATTTAACGGGGAGCCACAACTAAAAATTAAAAATAAAAAACTTTTTTTTTGCAAAAAATAGAACTGGCTTCAAAAAAAAAAACCAGAAACCGAAGAAACAAAATCAGAAACACCGACTGCTGAAATTAAAGTTACTTTCCACTTTTTTTTTTTTGGAAGTTGTTCTATTTTTTGTAAAAAGATTTTTTTTTATCTCAAACAAATTCATGGTTCATGACAGATAGACCGCGGGAGCCAAGCCACGGGGATAGGCTAGTACTTCGTAAGATAGAAAACAAAAAAATACGGGAATAGGGAATATGCATGAAAAAAATTTTTATTGTCTAAACGGTTTATCGATGAATATACAAAAATAGAATACGAACAGTGAAAGCAGAATCACAATTGATCGAAAATCATACGAAATATAACAATTTTAAACAACTATATTTGTCCCTCTCTCGACAACGCTGCTTTCTAGGGCAGTTGTATGGGCGTCACGTCGGACTTCTCTTTCTAATGGTCAACTTTAAAGGTTTATAACGTCGTCGCTGATGAAGATATTTTGAGAATTTCTCAATTTATAATATTAAAAATCTCATGCATATTCCCTCTTGTCTATTTCCCCAACTTCCAAACCAGCAATACTCACTTGAAATGCATGATATTAACAGTCTTGAACTTGAACAGCCTCCTGCAGTACTCGTTGATCTGATCAGCTGTAAGATGCTGCGTCTTCCAGCTGGTGTTGATGGTCTCGACCCTCGGAGGTGGCATCACTATGCCCCCAGGAAGGACGACTGGCTGTCGGTTCATCGGGATGTCCTGATTTCTGTTAGATTGTGTTTCTTCGATTTTTATTTCTTCACTTGTGCTAACCGTTGTTTCGCCTTCAACAACTACTACTTCGGGCCTATCTCTTAATTCTTCGCGCCTATCAACAGTTGATTCTACAGCATCTTCAACTGATTTTCCGTTACCATCAACGGTCGATTTTATATGAGCATTTACTACCGTTTCCTTAGCCCTTCCTCTATTAAGGAATGGACACCTCATTTCTTTATCCCGAGTAACTTCTTCTTTGACCGACAACTCTCCGTTGTTGGACTCAGAGACGTCACTGCTGTCCCGGCTGTTCCCATTGTTCTCGGACTTCATGTCTGAGTTGACGACCCAGTTGCCGGTGCGGATCTGTTCAGCGATTCGCTTGTCAATCTCTTTTTGTTTGCTCTCTTCTTCAAGCGCTCGGCGGTAAGCGAAGCATGGTATAGCGGTTATTGGTATTTCGTGGCGCTGCAAATGAGTGGTCGTATCAGTTGGTAGACTACCCGAAAACCTGAATTTTTATTCAAACGATTGGTTTTTTTCACGCTGATTTTTACATATTTCTGACACATCCCAAGAATGAATGAATTGAAAATGTGTTGAGGTTGAGACTGTAAACATTAGTAAACTGGTATATCAAAAAAAAAAAAAATATTCTGCTACTATTTTTGGTCCTTCGAGCACCAACCAATGGGTTTGGAGCTCGAATACCACCAATTTTATTTGTAGTGTCCGATCGGTTTCAGACAAAAAAACTGGTTCCGCCTGGAGTTTCGGTTTCACCCAAAAAGTGGCTGAATATTCAAAAACTAGAATCTTACGAGCTGAAGCATGTGATCGAGACCTACATATAAACTGACTGTCTAGTTCGTCTATGTGTGTGATCATTTTATTCATTTATTAAGTAATTTTATAAACATAGGGCTGCTTTTTCAACGCTCTGATAACTTTTTAAGACATTTCTTTTTTGCCTGTTTCCACGTGAGTTTCAGTTTCATTTTCGGCCGAAACTGGAAGGGAACCATTTGGTCACGGTTTCGGACACTATTATCTATACCTCTTCAAAATCCGGCGAAGTCGTGCGAATTCGTCAATCTTTGGAAATAGGCCTCTCACTAGTTGTGCAATCTCCACGCTCCTGTCATTCATTTGAGCAAATGACATAAAACTGAAGAAAACTTTAAACTTTTGGTCCTGCTGTACGAACTTACCCTGGTATTCCCCACGCCGAGAAAGTACGGCTTGGACAGCGTGCAAACTCTGGACGCGCGGTGCATGTAGATGGGCATACCGCTGATGTGGCGCGCCATGATCCAGTCCAGGGGCAGGACCTCGAAGTGGTTCACACCTTTCTCTGTGGACCGGAAAGGTATGGGTAGCCATACATATTATTATTCATGCGCTATAGAAGAACTTGAGGCAGTTCTTGAGTATGCTGTACGGTGCAGGAATTGTTGACGTCCATCAGAGGTCTTCTCTCTTACAGAGCTCTCGCTACATATTGTCACCACACCCCTCTCACATCACGCAGCTACTCGGAAGCTGTCTCAGTCAAGAGAATAGCCTATTATAAATAGTCAGAAGCTGCTCCAAAGAAAGGTAATAAGATAAATATGAGGAACTATTGATCTATGTGCAACAAATGTTATTTTACGTGATGAACATTACAGTTCTGCCTGAAATCGTAGTCAAACTACAGCGTAGTTTGACTTTTCTAGCCCCGCCTTTAATAAGCAAATGCCTACCTTCTAGAACGATCTTCTGTCTAGTGATGTAAGCCTTCTCCTTCTGTTTTGGCGCGCCTTTGAAGTCGTCCGGGAGATCCTCTTCCAGCATTCTCTCGATTTCATCCTCTGGGAGACCTTTGGATACATCGATGAGTTGTACTAGCCTCTCACAATATTATTTAAGCTTTATATGCAACAGTTATTTTGGTTAGTCACATGGGAAAACACTGATAGTAACATTATTACCATATACTACTTTATTCAAATTCTGGAGGAGTGAAGCTTGGAATTTAATTTAACCATGGAGGGCAGAAAATTATCTACACCTGGACTGCAAATACTCATTGTATAGAATCTGTACTAATAATAGGGATGTTTCCTGGGTACAACAATAATAATTCTATTTAGTCCGTAAGTTAGATTACAAAAAAATATTAGACACGTATTTTTTGCTTTATCAAATCAATAAAATGATAAAGATATAACGATATTCGGTTCTGTAGTGCATCAGAGGTGTTCTTGCAGAACCGAACTGACAGTTTCCACGCAGTCATGCGCAAAAAAGTTGCAGTACTGATGATTCGAACGCGGGTCAGTAATAATAGCATCCTGAAAACAGTGGCGGAGAGTCCTTACTCCCCCTTTCTGAGGCATTTTGTGGGGGGATGGTCAGGTAGGAATTATCCCTTTCTTACGTGATCGTTCTCTGCACAACCTGCTTCGGATAATAAAATATTGCTTTTGTTGTTTTGTTTGTAATTTGGTATTACTAACACTAGTTTTAAGGATTTTTACTAACAAAATTGACTATATTGTTGTCTGAAATGAATAAATAAATTAAATAACGCATCAATGTTCAGGAGTGGGGACTTGTTACGTCACCTCGTGGTAAAAAGTGCACCTACCACGGTGTGCTGTCACGCAAACTTTCAACGCACTGTATAGGTTGTCGAGTCTTTTATATATTTTGGTAATCTAACTCAGGGACCAAATTTTTTTTTTTGGGAAACTACCCTATTTAATAGAATAAAATAAATAAGAAAGTACCCACATCAACCACAGGATTGCATGTAAGTTTTTCAAAGAAATAAACAGTGATTATTGCATAATCTAGCTATTATCCTATATCCATACAGCTAAGTAATGGGATAGCAAGTGGCAGTTGCGATTTAGTTGATTGTTATATTTATTTATTTTATTTACATATACTTTATTGTACACCAAGAAACACTAGATCATAGTGACAAGTAATGCTCCATTACAAGTCTTTTAAAAACAGGTAGTGATTGCGTGCGTTTTATTGACACTGGCAATGCATTCCACAGACGAGCGGCCGGACAGTAAACGATTTATCTTGGAAAGTAGTGGCACGCATTGGCGTTTTAAGTCTCAAGTTATCTGATGACCTAAGAACTTTCGTGTGGCAGTCGCAAAGAAACCTGAAACGTTCCTTGAGGTAAAGAGGAGTGGAAGGGGAAAAGAGGACATTATACAAGAGGGCAAGAATCTGAGCATTCCGGCGAAGGCGAATTGGCAACCACTTGAGTTGACACGCGGAATTCGGAAACATGGTCATATTTTCGCAAGCCAAATATGAGCCTTATGTAAACATTTTGAAGTCGCTCAAGTTTATCTAGTTGCATTTCCGTAAGGTCGAGATAGCTGGCATCAGCATAATCAAGGATTGATAGAAGAAGAGATTGTGCAAGTACAATCTTAGTGGCAGTCAGCAGGAAATTACGCAGTCTTCTCAAAGATGCAGCAGATGCGAATAGCTTACAGCTAACTTCCTGTAGCTGGGCAGTCCGAGAGAAGTTTTTGTCAATGCATATCCCCAAGTTTTTAACGTTCTCACTGGAGTTGTCAAAAGAAACTTGGGGAAGAGTCGTCCAGTCGATCCTTGAAACCGTTCTGGAACTGGCCACCCTCCGTATCTCTTGCTCCAGTCGCATATACGAGCCAGATCACGATTTATGATCAAGATAGGCTCAGAAAGATTGCCAAGAGAAACTCTGGAGTAAATATGAAGATCGTCTGCATAAAGGTGCTAGGAAGAAATTAATTCGTTGGAGATTGAGTTAATAAACACTGCGAATAGTAAAGGAGATAAGACGCCACCCTGTGGTACCCCGGCAGAAGTAATACACCAGGAAGACACGGTCTCTCCATTGCAAATACGTTGCCGGCGTCCAAACAAGTAACTACGAAACCAGTCAATTACCGATGGAAATATATTAAAAGAACATAGAATGCCAAGCAAAACATCGAAATCTACCGTATTAAAGGCATTACTGAAATCCAGTAGAGGTTTATTTCAGTATAACAAGGTTAACTATAATTACTTAGTAAATAGGTGTTCCTGAAATAAGTATAAATAATTCATGAATAAATTTATCTACCAATTGCTTTATAAATTAAAACATAGCAAGAGTCTGCATAGAGTTCAAGCTTGCACAGCAGTGGTTCTTTCATTCCATTGTCAATTTGTGCCTTTTTTATTGTTGATAGGCACGAATTTGATCACCTATCTCAACTGATGGTAAGCGATCGAAGATGTAGAACGCTTGCCTAGAAGTAAACTATTCACTTTTGACTTAAAGACTCCCAAGTTTCCAGGAATTCCCTGCCAGTCTGTGTTTCCGGATAGGTACCTATCAAGAAACACAGACTCCGGCAGAGAGTGCCACTCCCTAGCTGTACGCACAATTAATGTGTTCTCAAAACGTTTTGTGCGTGTGGTTGGGATGTCCATCATGTTCCGGTGTCGCATCGCCGTACGTCTTGTGGTCCGATGATGGAACGGGCTTGCCGGAATCAAATTATGCAATTCCGTCGCACACTCCCCAAAATGGAACCGAACTAGAAAACCGACAGGCTAGCATCTCGGCGTCTATGCTCAAGACTTTGGAGCTTCGACTCGACGAGCCTATCATTGCACATGATCCTCTTGGCTCGTTCTTCAATTGTCTCAAGGGCATCAAGCTGGTATCTGGCAGATCCGTCCCAAAGATGAGAGCAGTACTCCATACACGATCGGACTTCCGTTTGATAAAGTTTGAGCAGCTGTTCCAGTGTGAAGTACCGTCTCACCTTTGCGAGGATCCACTGGCAGCCACTTGAGCCTTTGCCCCTATGAAGGGACCAAAATTGAGGGTAGATGTTGATGTAACACTAAGAAGCTCAAGTTGGACGATTATCGGGACTTACACTTCAGAAAGATGGAGCCGGGTGAAGTTGGCTCCAAATTCCTGTATTAGGTGCCTGCACCTACTGCAGGGATATATGGGCAGTAACGGAAATGAGTGGTAGTATTTTAGATACTGTTCCTGCCCATGGAAGTGAACAACTTTCTTCAAGGAAGTAAAAGCATTACCAAAAAAAGAAACTGACTTTCCATATATAGTTATCATCAGCTGATCAAGATTGGGTTGACGACTAAAAAAATCAATGAGGTCCGTCAGTTGGATTACCAAAAAATATTGGAAACGTATTTTTCTTTTGTCACGTAAACAAAAAATGAAGACGATACAGTGCGTTGAAATTTCGCATGACGTCTCACTTCAGTTAAAATTGTACTACTTTTTACTCAACAACCGACTTCCAAAAAAGAAAATAACAAAAAAATTACTTTAATTTCGGAAGTCGGTGTTTGTATTTTATTTCTTCGTTATTTGACACCGACTTCCGAAATTAAAGTAATTTTTTAATTTTTAGTGTATTTACTGTTTTGGAAGTCGGCTGTTTTTTTTGTAAAAAAGTTTTTTATTTTACACTTTTTAGTTATACCCCAGAACTAAAAACCCCAATAACATGGAAAGTGGAATTTAAACATTTGGAGAACACCAAAACGTCATCTTGATATGCGTATTTTTCGTTTCTGTTCAGTTTCTCAAAAAGCGCTAAAGCAATTTCGATAAAATTTATATGGGACCACCTCGGGAGTATATTCTTTCTGATAAAAAAAGAATTTTGAAAATCGATCCACAACTGACGGAGAAATGCGCGGAAATACGTAAAAAAAAACATACATACAGTCGAACATAGAACCTCCTCCTTTTTCGAAAGTCGGTTAAAATAGAAAATAACAAAAAAAAACTTTAATATCGGAAGTCGGTGTTTGTATTTTATTTCTTCGTTATTTGACACCGACTTCCAAAATTAAAGTTATTTTTTAATTTTTAGTGTATTTACTTTTTTGGAAGTCGGTTGTTTTTTTTGTAAAAAAGTTTTTTATTTTACACTTTTTAGTTGTTATACCCCAGAACTAAAAACCCCAATAACATGGAACGTAGTATTTAAACATACTCGTAATTGGAGAAAACAAAAACGTCATCTAGGTATACGTATTTTTCGTTTTTGTTCAGTTTCGTGTCGATAAAATTTATATGGGACCACTTCGGGAGTATACTCTTTCGGATAAAAAAAGAATTTTGAAAATCGGTCCACAATTGACGGAGAAATCGGCGGACATACACAAAAAAAAAACAGAACATACATACAGTCGAACATATAACCTCCTTTTTCGAAAGTCGGTTAAAAATGACGTAACAAGCCCCCACTCCTGAACTTTGATGCGTTTTATCTTTGTAATTTTTCATTAATTTGATAAAGCTAAAAATACGTGTCCAATATTTTTTGATAATCTAACTTACGGACTAAATAAAATTATATTATTTTTACCCTGGAATCCTGCCTATTACTAAGGCAGGTCTAATTATTTTTATCCTAGAATCCTCCCTATTATTATGGGAGGTCTAATTATTTTTATCCTAGAATCCTCCCTATTACTAAGGCAGGTCTAATTATTTTTATCCTAGAATCCTCCCTATTATTATGGGCGGTCTAATAATTATTTTTACCCTGGAATCCTCCCTATTACTATGGGAGGTCTAATTATTTTATCTTAGAATCCCCCTTTTATTATGGGAGGTCTAAAAATTATTTTTACCCTGGAATCCTGTCTATTACTATGGGAGGTCTAATTATTTTTATCCTAGAATCCCCCTTTTACTATGGGAGTTCTAATAATTATTTTTACCCTGGAATCCTCTCTATTACTATGGGAGGTCTAATTATTTTTATCCTAGAATCCCCCTTTTATTATGGGAGGTCTAATAATTATTTTTACCCTGGAATCATCTCTATTACTATGGAAGGTCTAATTATTTTTATCCTAGAATCCTCCCTATTATTATGGGAGGTCTAATAATTATTTTTACCCTGGAATCCTCCCTATTACTATGAGAGGTCTAATTATTTTTATCCTAGAATCCCCCTTTTATTATGGGAGGTCTAATAATTATTTTTACCCTGGAATCCTCTCTATTACTATGGGAGGTCTAATTATTTTTATCTTAGAATCCCCCTTTTATTATGTGAGGTCTAATAATTATTTTTACCCTGGAATCCTCTCTATTACTATGGGAGGTCTAATTATTTTTATCCTAGAATGCCCCTTTTATTATGGGAGGTCTAATAATTATTTTTACCCTGGAATCCTCTCTATTACTATGGGAGGTCTAATTATTTTTATCCTAGAATTCCCCTTTTACTATGGGAGTTCTAATAATTATTTTTACCCTGGAATCCTCTCTATTGCTATGGGAGTTCTAATTATTTTTATCCTAGAATCCCCCTTTTACTATGGGAGGTCTAATAATTATTTTTACCCTGGAATCCTCTGTATTAATATGGGAGGTCTAATTATTTTTATCCTAGAATCCCCCTTTTATTATGGGAGGTCTAATAATTATTTTTAACCTGGAATCCTCTCTATTACTATGGGAGGTCTAATTATTTTTATCCTAGAATCCCCCTTTTATTATGGGAGGTCTAATAATTATTTACTATTATTCAACAACAAATTCTCAATCCAGCAATTAAAATGTAGAGTTTACATGAATTGAAATTTGTCAGTCTACTTTAGCCTGAAAAACTGTCAAACTTAATAGGATTAGGATAAAATACGTGTCATCCATCAAATTCAACAGGAGAAACACGAGGCTAAAGTAATAACAGACGCAAGGGTCGATCTTAGTTAAGCTACGCTTGCCGGGGTTTGTCCATGGATGGGTGACCATTTTCATACCGAGAATCCTCCGTGCCTCGGAAAGCTCGTTAAGCCGTTGGTTCCGGCTGTCAATCTTGGATCTTTGACAGTCGTTACGGGTCGTCAGAACCTCGAAAGTCTGACATAAAACTGGGTTGTGGAGGTCTGATAGGCAGTCGCTCCATGTAAAATACTGGTATTCAGCTGCATCAGATTAGACTGGAAGCTGACCCCAACTTAGTTGGAAAAAGGCTAGGCAGATTGATTGTATCAAATTCAACTGTACAGCTTCATAGGTTACTTCTAGGCAAGCATGCTCTCTTCGACCACATCATCGCTTACCATCAGGTGAGATAATGGTCAAACGCAAGTCAATAATTGATAAAAAAAAAAATACAGCTGATTTTGATGGATGAACAAAACTTCCTGATTGGTCAGCACTTTTCCACCCACATCTACCCTTCTTCCAGGTAGAAAAAGTTGAAATAAGAAACGACTAATCAGAGTTTAAACTAATCATATGGGTATCTTTGACACGCATTTATTAGCTTCACCTGTAACTATGTAAAAGAAAATTAGAATTTAAATTTGACCCAATTCCTGGTACCGAGCAGTCATTTATTTATTTATCTATTAAAACTTCATGCAACACAAATGTACAAAGGCCGACTTAATGCCTCATCACATACCTCATCTCATCGCAAGCTGTCATTGTTGGATAACAATGCATAGCTAAGTGCATATCTAAATCCACTATGGAGGATTCCCAAAAATGGCAGTCTAGTTATTTTTAGGGTTCCGTACTCAAAGGGTAACCAACGGGACCCTATTACTACGACTCCGCTGCCCGTGTGTCTGTCAGCGGGCTGTATCTCAAGATCCGTAATAGCTACACAGTTGAAATTTCCACAGAATGTGTATTTCTGTTGCCGCTTTATCAACAAATAATAAAAATAGCGGCTATAGAAATACACGCTGTGTAAAAATTTCAACTGTCTACCTTTTACGGATCATGAGACCCAACCCAAAAAAAAAAAACAAATAAAAACATGTTTCTAGAAATGTTTTTCTGTTTTTTTTTTCAGTTTATGGTATGGTACCCTTCGAGTGCGAGGCCGACTCACACTGGGCCGGTTTTTTTTATGCATTCCCATGATATGGGTATCAATTGAAAGGGTTTGCTGAGAACAATACGAAAAAGTGTGTGTTTTAGTGTTTGTTCTGTAAATTGTAATATTTTTTTTTTATAAATAAGGCCCAATATTGCTATCCCATTCTTAAACTGTATGAATCGATAACATACATAGATACAAGAATAATCAAATAAACACAACAAGATAGTCAAACCATGCAAGAAGGAATAAACTGAAAGACAAAACTACCGTCAGAACTGTCCGAGTCTTCATCATTGGTATCATCATCATTAGACCTCACTTCGTCCAGCACTTTAAATTCCTTCAGGCGTTCTAGCTCTTCAGGTCTCACGAAGTTACCGTAACTATCTTCACTACCAAACTTGTCATCCCTATTTGAAGCTGCACCATTGGTCAGAGCAGAACTATGTGAGGCATCACGTCCCACTGCAGGACTATTTGAGGCCTCACCATTGCTTATGGCAGAATGCAATGATGCTTCGCCATTGTTAAGCCTTAGCTTTTTAGCAGCTGGCAGCTCCACATGGGCTTCTTCACTCATGCTGTCTAAAAATATTTATTAGTTTAAAATTTATAGAATGTATAGATGAGTGAAGCCAGGACGTTTTATGACAGTGGCTCCCAGCCTGTGGTAAGAGCTAAAATATGATCCACAAAAGAAAATGTTGTGTCTTCTACGACAATGATCTTTACTTTTGATTTTAAAGAATTGGTGTACTACAAGTTTTGAATTAATGATATTTAAGATTGAAATTGTTAAGTTTTCTTCTGGAGTTCTGGTCCCTGTTAACAACAAAGAATTCAAAGTGGTTCCTGGTCAATAAAAGGGTGGGAGCCACTGTTTAATATGGTTTATTGAACAATCTATGACTGATATTATTTCAACATTAGTACAAACTTGTACACTTTCAAATCAACATTCTGATAATTATCTTAAATATGCCCCCTGCACTCAATTTTATTATAAAGTAACATGTCTCTAAAAGTCAAAAAGATTAAAATATTTTACATCAGATTTCAGTGAGTCCTGGCTTAACTCATCTCTTATACAACAACAACAAATTGTTAATACATATAAATATTACACCAACAACTAAAGTAACTGGAAATACTCAGTAAGTGATAATCAGCTAACGATTTCAACTAGTTGTTGCTACAAATACCGTGGAAGCCTGTGGCCGCAGACGTTGTTACCAAAACAAAAACTGCTTATGTAAATTTATTACCTTTCATGTCACAATGAAAGTATTGATTAAATATTACTCTACTTCTGGAAATGAGGACACAACTTTATTATGGGTTGGGTTCATCAAATTGTTGAATACTTAAAAAGGAGTTACATAGATTATTATGCCAAAAGACAATAATGTTCTTAACAGTATTTCAGCAATAATAGTGTCAACAAACACCGGAAGGCTTTTACCTTTGAGGTTATTCACATAAATTAAGCCCAAAAGTTGTTGTAAGATCGTCCACAACTAGCGATGGCATTGAAAATCCAATGTGCAACAACAGTTGGATTCCAAACATCGCTCGATGTAAACTTTCGTTAATCTGTGACCGCGTGTAAGGCGTGCGCTACGATCGAAGATGTGGCAGAGTTGCCGCAGACTAGGGGCTCCGACAATTTATATACAGAGTCTAGTCTGTAGCAAAACCGCTTTAAACACCCGCAGGATACCACCTCGGGCAGCGCTGCTAATGTATTCCTGTGTTCTCTGCAAAGACAACTTGAGAATTCGGACTTGCAAAACCGTCAAATTCTATAACACTTCCAAAGCCTCCTCTGCAAGCCTCAAGTTAAGTTAATTAAAGAGGCAAGTATTAAAATAGGTCATTGAAATCTGACCGTTTTACAAGTATGCAATAAATTATTTTACTTACGTGACCAGTCATGCACTCAGTATAAAAATAATTTCGTTTCGAATACACCAATTACGAGATTTTAACTTAAAACTAGTATAACATTAAAGGTATAAAGGTTGTACAGCAAAATATGAATACATTATTGAAAATATTGAAATATATATCTAGCATTTTCTCAAACCACAGCCTTGTTTTTTTTGACGTTTCGTTTGGTCGTCAGTCGTGATGGGATTACGTTCCGTTAGCATTTGCGGTGTTTCTTTATAACTTGTTATTTACACGCGCATAAAACAATAAAGTCTGATTCCGTAAGATACTTTTGTAACTAAATAAACAAAAAAATTTAAAAAAAGTTTCTACTGAAATAAACTATGTAAGATGTAGCATAACGGTGAATCAAACCTTTTTAACAGCCACTGTTAATAACAAGTAGCGTCGTAAAATGAAACGTAAGCATAGAAAACGAAAAAGTGCTTCCACATTAGAAAATCTACGATTTTTTAAGGTACAAAAAATCGCTTTCATTTTTATTTGGTGAAAACTTTTGAGAGCCTTTTTTCCACGAGGAGGCATAAATGCGTAATCCTACTTCTTACTATCCTCCTGCTTTGCATATCCTACTAATATTATAAATGCGAAAGTTTGGATGGATATAGGTTTGTTACTCAATCACGGCGGGGGGTACACAAAATACTTTTCTGTTAACGTTAACGCTTACGCTTCGTGCAAAATGTATGGCTAAGACGTTACTGGGCGTGAGTCACGTGACAGTTCTCTGTCTAACGCTTCGTGCAAAATGTTGTAGCCATACATTTTGCACGAAGCGTTAGCGTTAACGTTAACAGAAATGTATTTTGATAAAGTCCCCCGCAGCGTCATAAAACATAGAATTATGCTATAATTTATAATGGGTACTTATGTAGTTGTTCCGTACGGTGTCAGACGTAAAAGAATAGCACCATCCCATCACTTACCGTGGGTGTCGTAAGAGGCGACTAAGGGACTCACCAGAGAATGGGCAGCAGCATTCTCCGTGTATTATAAGAGCTACACAGCGATCGCCAACCCGCCTGCCAAGCGTGGCGATTACGGCAAACCCCCCCAATGAAACCTACACCAAAAAGATGGCCCCTAGTGCCCGGCAGCCTGCCTACTCTTTGACTCCGGTAGCGGTCAAGGCCATGGCGAGGCAAGGGGTGCGAAGAATCTCCGGAGTGAATTCGGCTACCCCAACAAACACCGACGACTTTTAACGTTGCAAGGCCTAACAAGATGGACCGATGACCTGGTGAGAGTCGCGGGTAGCCGATGGATGCGAGACGCACAGGACCGATCATTGTGGCGACAATTGGGAGAGGCCTATGTCCAGCAGTGGACGTCTTTCGGCTGAAATGATGATGATGATGACCTATGTAGAAGTACTAATTTCAAGCGCCGAGCGTTATGAATATTTTTTTAGTCGCGCAGAGTGAATTTCGAGGTAATTATCAAGAATTGAATCCATCCAAGTAAAAATAAGGTAAAACTGGACGGAAGGTTGAAACACTGGAAAATTGGCGTCATGATATGAGATGAAAGTCCCGAACCAATCAATAGTCGCCGGGTATGAGGGGAGAGAGGGGTAACGAGATGCGGAGATAAGGACGCATCTCTCTCTAACTACGGTGCAATCTAGGACCATGCCACGCCTCCACGTTTGCGATGCAGACCTATCTAGGTGTAGATATATACCCTATCTGCTTATCGATTGAAATGGCTGAAGCTAGGATGATTGTTATGTAGGCATTAGTAGAATAACGCCCTATCTGCCAGCTCGATCGGCTGTTCTGCCGGCATGCGCCAGCAGAACTATTTTCAAGGGTGCATCTTTAGCAAATGGCCTCATACAGAAATAACAGAGATAGAACTAACACGGGCCTAAAAAAAATGGATGCATGAGCGAGCGGCGAGAGCTCATGCATCCAGCTGATTTTTTGTCAGCAATTCGCTTCGGATATGCTAGGAATAATTTCTAATATATTTTAATTTGATTGATTTTGTATAATAATATTGTAAGCGCACCTCCCTCCTGTTCTATAGGTACTAAAAATCGTACAGACCTGCCCATCTTACTACCGTGTTCAGTGTTTCTGACTATTACTTGCCGCCATTCCTTTATGTTTGAGATGCTGCCTGCTGTCTCTCAGTCGTTTCCTAACAAAGTTAGATATTATTCGATAGGTGGCCTACGCACACCGGGTCGGAATGGCAGAGGAATTTGCTACCGGTCAGCGCACACTAGCCGCTTAGATACTGTACGAGTAGCATTGCGGGCTTGCGGCGGCCTACCAAGACATCCCGCGACGGTGACGTGTTGCGGCATGTCGCTATACGCCGAAGTATGCCTCAATATAAATATGTGTGAAGTGGGTAGGTAGCGGCACGGGCGCAAATGTGGTGTGCAACTGTGCATGTAGGTACTCCCGCTTGCACTGCCTCACCCCGCGGCATGATAATATAGCGTGTTTTTAGATTTTTTTAAAGAAAACTACTACTTATTTTTCGCGTCTCTATGTCCAGCAGTGGACGTCTTTCAGCTGAAATGATGATGATGTCATCTAAAACTAGCTACTGGCAGAGACTTCGCCCTTGGGGAATTAGTACTTCCCCGATTATAAATTACTGGCGACCCGCCCCAGCTTCGCACGGGTACCAATTATACATCTAAATCTTCCTCATGAATCACTCTATCTATTGGTGAAAACTGCATGAAAATCTGTTCACTAGTTTTTGATTTTATCGCGAACAGACACGGCGGCAGACTTTGTTTTACAATATGTAGTGACAGTAGGGTTGCCAGATCGGAAGACTAAAATATCTTGACAAAATTGTGAAATTTCGGGCATTTGGGATTGTTGTCGGGGGAAATAAATACGTAGAAGACAAAATTGTTGACACAACTAATTTAAGAGGATTGTGCAAAGCTGTTAGCGATAACGTTTTTCCCCCAGTAAACATAGTCCAATTTTCATAATTTTTGGAAATCACTACATAGTATAAAACAAAGTCGCCTTTTCTGTCCCTATATCCCTATGTGCGCTTAAATCTTTAAAACTACGCAACGGATTTTGATGCGGTTTTTTTCAATAGATAGAGTGATTCAAGAGGAAGGTTTATATGTATAATACATGCATCATATACTAAGGCAACATTGCTAATTTTAGTGGTTTCTAACGTGATGTCGTAAATTAACCTATTTTTTTGGGCTTATTTAGCAATTTAGCAAAAACGCTGCCTAAACCCTACGAGTTAGATCAAATTAATGTACTACAGTATTGTACACCATAAAAAGGTCTACAAAAAAGTCCGCGATGGTATATGTTTATATTTTAGGGATAACCCACATTAACCATTTTTATTGTTTACTTTTTACGTGAAAAAATGGCTTATTTACGAAGCTATTTTAAGCAATACGGCATTAATCCTTATCGAATTAAGTACCTTAAATACAGTGTGCAATTAATATAGATCAATATGGTTCCTTACAGCATGTAAATTAAACAAATATTTTCGGAGATATTACAAATTTAAAATTTGCGTTTGCGGCGGGCGGTACCGGTCGGACGGGGCAGTGCGGGGAGGCATGCCTATAAATAGCGCGTCGGAGGCCGCGGTTATATAATTTTTTTAAAATTTAGTATCAGCATTGCACCCGTGCGAAGCCGGGGCGGGTCGCTAGTCTTGTAAATATAATGAAAATCTAGGTTTGTAAGTTTCTATTTGAAAGAAATATTGCATAAGATATAAGCATCTAATTATCTATATTTTTGACTCAAAATCCCTCAAGCGTTTTTATTTTTTTTTAATTATACTAAGCTGAATTACTTACTAAAAAAAACGTACAGACCTACATTAGGGTATACTGAATGTAATGAGACCAAAATTGTCTCATTTATTAAAGGTTTAGGGGGTTGAAAACATTATCGCCCAAAACAATATTTCAGAAAGGAAATGTAGGTAATTGCCTCCAAGACTTGCAATTCTCTCTCGCCGCGTATTGGCGCTTCACAGGTGTGTCCATACATTGAGCGGCAAGCGTGCGCGGCGTTCCGTGCTGTGTTTGGAACTTTGGACAACAGTCGCGCGCGAATGTTGCGATCTAGCTGCCGCGCGCAAACATTGCTCAGTATCGTTCGTCGGTAATCGTGTCTGGAGTTCTGGACGTGTTTGCGCTTCTCAAAAATGGACAATGAAACATCAATTAGATTGATTGAAATATGTGGCTTATTTAACGATTTCGCAGAGCTAAAACACCGATAACCGCCTTCATTGTAGTTTAGGTTCAGACTGAATTCAAATGCGTGCATATTGCCGCGCAAACATTCGTCGGATTGTCAGGATTGGAGAAGCTGTTTGTCTGGAGATATTGAGTTTTGTCGGGCGGCTGGAGATCATATAGAATGTCGGGAGAATCCAGACGAATCCCAACCATCTGGCAACCCTAAGTGACAGTGATAGCCGTTGTGCTATTCCATACTATAATCTATCTCTGTGTCATACATCCAAATCCATTCAGCCGTTCCGTCGTGAGTGAGTAACAAACATTCATCCATTCAAACCTTCTCATTTAAAATATTAGTAGGATAATTATGCAGAAAAATTGTAAGATATTGAGGCCGATTTTGTTGTGCACAAACTAAACTTAATTTAGGCTATTGTTATCTTTTCCTCTCTAATAAAACAAGAAAGAGACGGACGCAAATTAGAGCTGTCAAATTTAGTTGAACTAATATTTCCATAGAAATTAAGGGTACACGTAAAAACGTGTCGACTAAAACACGGTAAAGCGCAAGGCTTACGGCTTAGTTTACACTAATTGGACCTCTCTAACTTAGTTCATAGCTATAGCCGTCCTTTTCTCGTACTGCCTCTTTTAGGCAAAGATAGCGATTCTCTAATTTTAGTTTAGTTATTGAACAAGAGAATCAGCACCAATATCTAAGAATGAAGAGAACGTGAGGGAACCAAGTCAGAATATTTCTGCACCTTTTTTGAGGACAGATTAAATTTTCTTTTGGCAATAGCTACATACAGAAAGGAGTTACTTTGACTACCAATGTAGGAAAGTTTTTTAAGATGCAAAGGCAAGTGAAGTGAGCTCGAAAAAACATTGCAGTCCGTCGGTTGGAGTACCCGCGCCGGCTCCGCACAGGTACAAATTATACACACAAACCTTTCTCGTTTAGCGCTCTTTCTATTAGTGTAAACCGTGTTAAAAGCCGTTGCGTGGTTTATGAAGAATTCGGAGAAACAGACAGACACGGTAAGCGACTCTGATTTATACTACATAGAGATAATCAAGTGGCCAATTCTTGCCTAAGCAAACTTTTTAGCGCACCCCCTCAGCGTCCAGACACAGGCGTCACACAAAAAAAAAATTAGGTAGATGATTTATTCTGTTTGGTATCATCATCATCTTCCTGCCCTTATCCCATGTTACTTGGGGTCGGCGCAACACGGTTTTTCCTTCCATTCTGTCCTGTCAGCCGTCACGCTATCACTAACTCCCTTTTCTTTCATATCACTCCTCACACAATCCATTCATCCTTTCTTTGGCCTCCCTCTCCCTCCATCCACATTTATATTCATAACTCTTTTAGTTACATGTGTTTCATCCCTCCTCTTTCCATACCAAGATAAGCGGTTCCCTTTCAACTTTTCTGTGACTGGCGCCACTTTTAAACTACCTCTAATGTACCTACTCATTTCTCACTTTATCCATTCTCGTTACTCCACATATCCATCTCAACATTCTCATCTCCGCCACATGCAGTCTTTTTTCATCCGTCTTTTTCACAGCCCAACATTCTGACCATTTGGTATCTGGAGTGAAAAAAAAAACCGGTCAAGTGCGTGTCGGGCTTCGCACATTTAGTGTTCTGTACCAAATGAGGGAATTATCAAAGAAAAATCTGAGTTATCAATATATTGGTATATTTTGTTAGTAAAATATACGTACATATTAATAAACATTATCACCATATTTTAACAACCTCGCTGGCCAATGACTCATAGGAACGTACTAGTATAAGTTCATGAGTCACAGGTGACTCATTTCTCTATACAATTTAAGTCAAATTCTTCAGTATGAACGTGACGTGATATTTCTTTAAATCATGCGTGGACGTATAGCAAAAAACCTAATGTTTACAATGAAAAAAAAAAAAAAACAATTCGCGACTTTTTTTTATTTGTCATTTAATCACTATAGAAATTGGCCATAAATAAAACTGTAATACTGCAATGTAAGTATTTTAGTATAAGAAAATATTATAAAATGAAGCATGTTTCTCATTATAACATTCTAAACAGAATGCTTTTTCACACCTTTTGCACTCAGTGGTTTGTGAGTCACATGGGACTCAAAAAAGCTAGTAAGCGTAACAATAAGAAAAACCTGTGGACGTACGGCATTATCAAAGTGAGTTCTATGGGGACAGGGAAGATGTAAAGTTCCTATGTCAATGGGAAGTTAAAACTTCTTCGGAACGAAATTTTGTGACAGATGACAGACAGACAAACGGACACGTGAGTGACAGCAATAGGGCTCCGTTTGGACCCTTCGGGTACGGAACCCTAAAAACGAAGGGCCAGGGAATCCAAAAATAAAATTGCCATATTAAATTTGTAAATCACTTTTATTTTTATCATCCACAGAGTAAGTAAAATGTTTTAGATCTACAATTTACCAAGTACTACAACATAGGTCCTTAGATTTATAATTGCCTGTAAGCACAGAGATTTAGACACAAACAAAATACATCAAAATAATATTTTCACTTACTATCTATGAACATTATCACAGTGTTTTGTAGCAGTCGAGATATTCGAGGAAAGCTGCATACATTTATTTTACCCTCATATTTAGAAATGTGACAATCTCATTTATTTTTATTTTTCTTAAAATAAAAACGATACAGAACGATGAACACAGAGTAGTAAGTTAATGGAGGCCATACACACATAATTATAAGTAAAAAGGTCCAAAAGTTTCCAATCACTTTCATGACACTGAATTACTGGATTTTTCGTTACCTACCCCCAGAAAAAAAAGAATAAATTAATTAATTGTTTTACAAAGATAAAGTCAAACTGTCGATTTAAAATTTGAAGTGTGTAAAATTCTGTATCGAGCAGTAATTAAATTTTTGAGAAAAGATCGGATCCATTCACCATGTAGTCCCGACTTGATAACAATGAACTATTTATGATATGGTGAACTCAGCAGTTTGCAAAAGTTCAGACTAGAAGTGTTATAGTACATTTACATTCAGGCAGGTGCCGCTGCCCCTCGCGCTGCCAGCAATAATTCCCTAAATACTGCTGCAGCAAGATCGAGAGAAGTGTGTGTTTACATACTGCCGTACCACTCACTTCGCTTTCGAGTTTCGGCAATGGCATACGTCGAAATAATTACAGCGCCTGCGCTGTCTTTTTGCCATACATAATTTTATTGCATTCTCATTGCTCCACTCGGACGGTATTTCTTAAAAAAATCGCTGATTTTTTTAAGAACTGCTAAAAACAATTTAACACCGACTTCCCAAATGAAAGTTATTTTGAACTTTTGTAATTTTTTTTTTTAGAAGTTGGTTCTATTTTTTGTAAAAAAGATTGAGTTAATAAAGTTACTTTAAGAGGGAACAGGGGTTCGATCCTCCATACAAATGTATTCCCCTTTTGTTCTTCCTGAATAATGCCTCTAGAGCAATCATTATTTTTTCATAAAGTCAAGGTCTGCTCTAGACACGTCCCTGTTATTTCCTTTTTTCAGCAACTAATAAGTAAAGAAAATATGACCCTCCGAAAATTACAAAAAATGACCCATTTTTTCCGCTGTGGTTAGAGGACTACCAGACAAATTCGAAAAGTTTGTAACATAAAACATTTAATAGGAACCTAGACATACTCTTTCTTAAAAATTTGTGCCAAAAATAATTGAATCGGCTCAGTTTTCGAGGAGAAAAACGGGGAATACAAAACGTCGATCACGTCAAAAATTTTGTGATAAAATTGGTCTGAGCTGCAGCTGTCCCTATCGTACTCTACAGGGGCAGGCTTGAGGGAGCACGACGGCAATAGTTTCGTCGAATACCTATTTTTCGAATTCCGCACAGGCCCTGTTCCCTCTTAACATTTCAAACAACCAGGTTAAGCCTTTGATTCGAATTATGCAATGAAACGTCTGTTATTTGTTGTTAGAAGAAGACAGTACGCTTGCTTGAGGTATTCGCACATAGCACTCCAATCGTTTACTACTCAGTGGTAGTATTTTTTATTATTTTATAGACATTTAATAACATACAGTTTGACATCAAGATTATAGCCACATTTTTATTTTCTTATTAAAAAAAAACTACGCTTAACTGAAGGCTATACAATGAATTGAATACACTCAGTGCTTTTGTAAGAGGACACTCATGCGACACAATTAGGAATTAATACATCTAACACAAAAAACTATGTTGCCTAAATTATATTATTACCATTAAGTTTATTTAGTTATTTATATCAGCGGATTATTGCCAACATCGGAAGTTTAAAATAAATCTTGCGACATTTTACATATTTAATGGTCACTCGATTTGGCCAAAGAGAGATCAGTTAGAATACTGATTTTCTTGTAAAGTAGACATCTAAGAGCAGTGCAAGAAACAGCTAGCGCTAGCTCTTATTTACTTTTGTGAACGAAACGCACTAGCAATGTAAGACGTTCTAGGTACAAGAAAATTACGTTTTATTACAATGAAAATAGCATATTGACTTAAAGACCCCCGGGTTATAGGGAAACACAGATACAGTCTTATTACAGGGAACGTGTACAGTCACGAGCAAAAATATGTACACATGCAATCTTTACTTGTAAGCTCGAGTTCTTAAATGAACGATTTTAAGATACTTGAGCTTAAGGTGGAAGCTCCAGGGTAGCCCGCGAAATTCAAATTTTGATACGTTTTTTGCAATTTGCAGGTCAGTGTCAGGATGTATCTTGGTCAAAATTTGATTCGCGGTCGTAGCAAGTATGTGTCTATAGAATTATAATCATTAAAATCATGAATACATCTCTGTCAGTTAGAATTGATGCCAAATGTCATGATTTTATGAAATACTTACATTTGGAATCAATTCTAACTGAGAGAGTTGTGTTGAAGATTCTAATTCTATAAATACATACTTCCTACGGCCGCGAATCAAATTTTGACTAAGATACAACCTGACACTGACCTGCAAATTCCAAAAAACGTAAGAAAATTTGAATTTCGCGGGCTAGGGTGGATCATTCACCTTAAAAGAAAAGTTTGCTCGTGTACATATTTTTGCTCGTGACTGTACAGGATAGACTGTGCCATCTAGTATTACGAATACGAAACTTTTACCTTCTAAATACTTGAATTTGAATTGACGCTTCTACATGTATGCTGGCTCCCTATTTGTGTCTCCCATTCCCCCCTCCCCCTTCCCCACCGGCCCCCTACCGCCGCCGGCGCCGCGGCTTGGGCGGCGGCGCCACAGAGACCTGCGCGTCGAGCAGCTCCTCGCGCGAGGCGCCGGCTTGCTGCTCCAGCTGCCCGCGCGCCTCCACGAAGAACATCACGTCACGGAGCTGTTCCTTTAGTTCAGTCACCTAGGAAATAAGAACAAATAGGTTTTAGCACTTTGTTTTAATTTACCTTAACTACGATCTTAGCTACGACTTAAAGGGAGTTCTAGTGTTTGTCGCTTAAATTTCAAAGTGTGTGATACTCGTAGCTTGGCTACATTTATAATAATCATTTTGTTTATCAGAATCATTTATTTGTAAAATATGATTTATAATAACATACAAGATCTTAAAATTAAGTAGTGCGCTATATTTTGCCAATTGACATAGAAATTATTAGAAAAAAAAAACCGGCCAAGTGTGAGTCGGACCCGCACATGAAGGGTTCCGTACCTTAACTGAAAAAAAAAACAGACGGACGGACAGCGGAGTCTTAGTAATAAGATCCCGTTGGTTACCCTTTGGGTACAAAACCCTAAAAACGATTACATGAGTAGGTAATATTAAATTAAAATATAAATTTAGTACAATATATATTTACGTATATGCGTACCTGATTTTATTAAAAACGTGCATGCAAGTTTTAAAATGTGAGGGTGAACTCCCTTACGATGGCGAGCGTTGCGATGATAGAAAGTTGCTGTGGGCAACATGTCAAACAATTCCTCGGAAAACAGCCCGTTATACAAGCGATAGAACACGCACAGGTAGCTGAAATCTCTCCGCAGACTTAACCCATACCATATGAGGCCGGACTTGCGCTTTGTAAAGTAGCAGCCTTTGTGCCGGGGCGAAGTACCGCTTAGTCCTCTTGAACACACCGAGCTTCCTAGATGCCAACCTGACCTTGTTTTCAAGGTGACCTCGGAACTGTACATTAGTGGAGATGTCGATGTTAAGGTTCCTAAGGCCGTTAGATATGGTAAGGGCTGTGTCCTGGAATTGTGAAACCACAGCAAATGGAGCTTTCTTAGCGGTAAAAGCGCATATCTGTGTTTTGGTGGGATTGAACTGGACTAAATTTAGTCGTCCCCAGTCAGAGATTTCGCTCAGAGTGCTTTCTGTTGCAGACACAAGTTTACTGCGACTCTACGGATCACTACGGGTCGAGGGATTCCAGCACGGCCCGTGTAATAAAAATCCCCAGTACTGTCATCCGCATAGCACTGAATGCCATTGATGGATAGCATATCATTGATATGAAGAAGAAATAGTATCGGGGACAGTACGGAACCTTTGCGGATCGCCAGCATTTATGGCCTTGCTATCCGAGCAACAACCGTCGACGAGGGTTCTTATGCTTCTGTCTGTTAAAACGTTGGCGATCCACTTACAGTGACCCTCGGGTAGTCCGTAAGACGGCAGCTTCGATAAAAATCCCGATGCCAGACCCGATCGAACGGCTTCGCCATATCTAGGCTAACAGCCAATTCCTCACCTTGACTCTCAATGGCTTGTGCCCATTGGTGTGTGAGATACACTAGGTCACCAGTCGAGCGGCCGTGTCGGAAACCGAATTGCCGGTCGCTGATCAGCAGGTGTATTCGCTAACTCAGTTGACATCAATTTGATAAGCATTATGCAGTACATTGCTCGGTGGACATCGATTATAATAGGCACTACGGTTTTCCTATACGTCAAAGCAGCAATGTGCGGAAAAGTGCCTATCAAATTGATGTCAACTGAGTTAGCGAATACGCCGATCCTCTAGGTACTTGAGGAGCTGCGTGTTTATCACACGCTCCATCACCTTAGAGAGAAAGGGAGATTATGGCAATTGGCCTGTAATTCGCCGGATCTGATCTGTCACCCTTTTTAGGCACCGGGGTAACAAGGACAGTCTTCCACGAAGACGGAACAAATCCTGTGCGGTAGGAGAGTGCAAATAGGCGCGTTAGTACCGGCCTAATCGACTTATGAACGTTCAAAGAGAGTAATTCCCGACGGACCACCCTTTGGGTGATAATGATTTCCGGCATGGTCTCACCGTACTGCGGGATAGAAGGTGGTACGGCACCTCCGTCGTTCATAGTCGAGTTTGAGGCGAAGAGAGTACCCAGAAGATCGACTTTCTCTTTAGCGCTATGGGCCAGGTCACCATCGGGTTTCCACAGCGGTGGCAAGGAGTTCAGATTACTGCTTTTTCATTATGCTTTACTACTTATTATTTTCAGTGCAGAAGGGGTCTTGATCAGCGCGAGCCGTGGTCTAAGCTTCATACGCAGCTTGTTTAAGACCTGAAGCCTCCATGCTGAGCCTATTAAACCACGGCTGGTTTTTACCTCCGACAGCCACTAGCGGATGGGGAATTGTCTAATTCCATACCCGCCAGTATGGCCTCAGCGACCGCGGCTGCGCTGGAGTCTGAACTGTCCGATGAGAAGCAGAGCTGCCTGCACGAGTACGATGCGTAAAACTCTCGCAATCAATCCCGCAGTCTGCTACCTTATAGTGCCGCATACGACGCCGCCCGATTGGCATTCGGGAGTAGCTAGAGGCACTTGGGTCTGGATAAAGCAGTGATCAGATGAGCCGAGTGGCGCATCGCTCGATATTTCATACCCGACCGGACGCGTGGTCAGCAGAGAGTCCACCAAGAGCTGATATGGCTCCCTACATCCGGTACTCTGAGAGGCTACAAGTTGGGAGAATCCATAAGCCAGAGCAAAGTCATGAGCAGACCTTTTTTTTTTAAAGGGATCGTCGCCGTATCAACTCGAGCCATGCAGTATTCTTTGTATGAAACTCCCTCCTGCAATCACTCCTGCAAACACTAACCGGAACTGTAACTAGGGAATGCAATCTCGTACGAGATTTCCGCCTAGCGAGATCTCGCGAGACTCAAAACCCAGTCTCGCGAGATCTCGCAAATTATGGGATCTCGGAATCGCGAGATTGAGAGAATCGCAATTAAAACATATGCAAATGCTTGTTTTAAGAACTAGTAATTGACATGATATGTAATTAAATAGAAACTGCGTTGCTTAGTTATAAAAATAATGTAAGTTTTATTTTAAAAATCAACAGAGTACTTATTATTTTGTCACTAACTCTAATAACATTTGTTTATGTCTATAATTATTATACCTACTGTAGCTAATCAGTTCAAATTCTTACAATGTTGGTAACAAAACAATAATTATCTATATTTAGTCCTTTGTAAATTATTACTTTAGTTTCAATAATTAAGAGTAATAGGAACATTACTTATGGTAAATAAATACAACAAAACAAAAACTTAACTTCACAAGTTGTTAAATAAATGTTGTGAGATCGTATTAATCAAATAAAAAAAGTTTAAAGTAGAAGTCAGATGAAGTTATCAAGGTACGGAAAGGCAAGTTAGTTTGTCTGAAAATGGCTTCTCAAAAAACACATCATGTCGAGAGTATCATCTGACAGACGACTTCTGATTTTGCATGCCAAATACCCTGCTGCTGAAAAAGCTCGTTCTGCCTCAACACTTGTGGGAACCACAGTTGAGAGGCAGTTATGTACGAAGTTTAAAAGTTCCCCTCTTACTTCACCAGCTTCGTACAAATTCATTTCTTTTTTTATTAAAATGTCTAAAGTATTTGTTGTAGAATCGATCTCGTTATCTCCCGAGATCTCGTACGAAATTTGACGAGATACAATCTCGTAAAATATGGCCGGGATCTCGCGAGATCGGGATCTCGGCGAGACGAGATTGCATTCCCTAACTGTAACGTAATCGCTTCGCCTCGGAACAAGCTAATGAACCGGTGGGTTAACATGCAGTCCAACGCTTACGGCTCGTTGTCCAATATTTGTATGGCCTACAGATAGTTGTTCCGGGTCTGGGTGTCTTGTGTATGTGAGTTTAAATGTTTGTGAACGCACCCACGATACCGGAGTAACTCCTTGTGTGGGGCAAAGTTTAAAAAAAAAAAAGACGTTATGTCCTCCAGCGGTACTTCAAAAACACCTCTTTAGGTAAAACAATTGAGTGTAAATACCTCTTTTACGAAGTTCTCTTCCCGTATCTTAGCCCTGGCTTGCCACTCCGCTTGGCTGTTCGCCAGAGCCGCTGCCAAACCTCTCTCTTCAGACAACTCGTTCTGTAGTATTGATATTCTGAAAAAAAAAAACGTAACCATTAAAGCAATTTCTATATTATTTTATTTCGTGCGAAATCGTCGTGGCTCTTTAGGTTCTTCCGCTCTGGGTGGAGCGGAAGGACGTGTCAGACTATTACTGACTAACACGGGTGGGTCCGTGTTCCTTCAGTTGCCTGTGCCAGGGCAAGGTGACTCTTTCAAAGACTCCCGTGACCCTGGCAGGATCTCTAGACGCCTGGCGTGGCGACTTCCAGCCGCAAAATAACACGTAACATAACTTTGAAAAACTCACAAGAAAAAAACCTGGCACTCCGAGAGTACCATCAGAAGTGATCGCGTTAAAAAAAAAAGCGGTGTCGGTGGCGCGCGAGTTCAATTGTTTTTTCCCCATCTCAAAACTACCGTCAAAATACAGATATAAAGAAAACTCGGACCGAACTCGGATCGGTAGTGCGTAACCTACCATACAAATTGTTCTACGGCCACGCCGGACCGTATTTTCACGGATAAGTATAGGATGTAGTGCGCAACTGCTCTAAAGAAGTTTTCACTTCAAAAACTCAAATGACGTCACGATACTGACTTGTTGGTAACTTGATGTAGTTTCCTCTCGAGGTTCTTGTTCTCCTTGGTGAGCGTGGTGACCTGTTCACTCAGCTTTGAGGAGCTGGCCTCCGCTTCCGACGCGCGGAACCGAAGTTTCTCCACCTCGTGTATGTGTTCAGCTCCTAGTCTGATAAACGAGAAAATAAGAAGTTATCAAGGGTAGGTCTCTCACGAAACAGCTCAAGTTTTCGTATCGTCATCAAGATATGTGTGACTGGGGACTATACACTATCACTACTGTGTGACAGGAGACTGTAAACCATCACTACTGTGTGACAGGAGACTGTAAACCATCACTACTGTGTGACAGGAGACTGTAAACCATCACTACTGTGTGACAGGAGACTGTAAACCATCACTACTGTGTGACAGGGGACTGTAAACCATCACTACTGTGTGACAGGAGACTGTAAACCATCACTACTGTGTGACAGGAGACTGTAAACCATCACTACTGTGTGACAGGGGACTGTAAACCATCACTACTGTGTGACAGGGGACTGTAAACCATCACTACTGTGTGACAGGGGACTGTAAACCATCACTACTTACTTGTTCAACCTCTCCTCGTAAAACATGCGCTGACTATCGAGCTGCTGTGTCAGGATGTACGTGAACTCCAGCTGTGCAGAGTCCAGCTTCTCCCCGCCACAGGCTGAGTCTTCAGAGGTGAAGCCTCCCTCTGCAGCCACTAGCTTGCCGTCGGCTTTGTTCTGGACGAGACGGTGGACGAAGTTGTCACCTGGATGAAAATAAATGATACAACATATTATGCCTAGCTCTTGGGACACAGTATCTACTAGTAAAAGAGTCAGGGCAGGACAGATGTTTTTGTGTTGATAATGAATAACCTTCGCTTTGGGGGTTAGCGAGCTACACGGCTAACCCTCGCTTTGGGGGTTAGCTAAACTGGGGTTTGATTGAAAGACTTCAAACTTTTCTCAAATAAGGTTTATTGTTTCACAGATATACCTCGTTGGTAGTTAGTAGTTTTGTTTTTAGTAGTTCGCTAACCCCCAAAGCGAGGGTTATTCAGATAAATAAATAGACTACAGAGATGACGACTAATAGAGGAGTATGGAAGAAAAAGACATGTTGCGCCGACCCCAAATAAATTGGGATAAGGGCAGGAGAATGATGATGATGATGAAATAAATATGTTATGGAAGAAGGCTGTGAAGGTTTCTGCTGAAACAATCCTTCAGAAGGGGATAATCAGCAGAGCACTGATACAGCTAACTGTAGTCACGTCCCTAAGACAGTAGCAAGCGATCAAGCGACTGAAGAACACGATATTGTGAGCTCCCATGGTATCCAAAGAAAAGTTTACGAGAACACTTACCCGCATAATCCCAGACCCGGTTGGATCCCAACTGTAGAGCGTACGTATGATTTGATTGCAAGAAGTGTTTCGCTGCATGACCGCCCTCGTATCTGGAATTAGAATTGAGTTTAGTATACATCAACTTTGAGTAAATATCATAACTTTTTGGAAAATCTAAAAAAGTACGTTCGAAGTAAAAGGTAAGAAAAACTATGAATCTTACAATTAAACGAATATTTTGTTATAATATATTGTTAAAAAGCGCATCTAACGCTGTCGTCAGTAACAGTCAGCGTTAGGATTCATAAGAAAAGAGATCGTTTCGAGACCAGGTGACACTGGTTCTTTCTGGACCCAATTTAGCTAAAAGTATCGTCGTCTGGAAAAGAGGAAGGGTATATAAACTGACCTGCCGCATCCCACGTTGCCGCAAATGAGGCAGATCCACAGCGTACCAGCTTCCAAACCCTCAAGTAAACCTTCAGCCACACCGCTTATGTTTTCCCGCGTATCGTCGCCATCTTCTTCTGTTTGAACGAGAAAATAGACACCATTAGTATTTATTTTCGTTTTTAGAATAAGCTATCTTTTATGTCAATGTGTGGAGTCTATTGAAAATAGGTCCGTAAAAACAATTCCCTGCATGATTTAACTAAAAATCTCATTACTGTCAATTTGAAATAGAATAGGTCCTAAAATTGAGCCTTTAGGAACACCGTTAACAATCTATTAGGGCTGAAGTGGAGCTTTGCCAACAACACGTAATGTTCTGCTCCTAAGTAACATAACAAAAATAAGTAAAGTTCCAAGGTTTTTACTCTACAATAATTCGTTTACGAATCATTATGATATGTTTACCGAAGTCAATCGCTTTACACAGATCACAAATTGCTGCAGTGAAATTTTATAATATTCTTGTTGGTTGGTTCTTGGGGCCGAAGTATATTGTTTTGGCTTAAATTCTGCGCTAGCGCTTGGTTCGATTAGCTGTTATTATTTCTTTCAAACATTGCAATTGACGTATGTCTGACAAAATGTTAGTGAATTTTCTGTTGCTAAGTACTTTCGAAAACTGGTGTTAACCTTGGTCTCTACAGACATTCTAGACGTTTTTCATACGATTATGTGTCCGGCACTGCATACCGCAGCGCTGTGCGTTCTGATCAAGAGATCAAAGCTTTCTTGTTGCAGTGCGGTGCGCTGTGCGTTTTGTATTTGCAGAATAAACTTCAAAAATGTTTCACTCTTCTACATTATTTCGTCTTTATAAAATGGCTTGCGAACTTAAGTAGTTACCTTCTAGAGCAGCCCTCTCACACTGGAAGCACGTAGCCTCCCCCCGGGGCTCGGGTGTCTGCGCACAGCGGCACACGGGGCAGCGCGCGTCCCGCCAGCGCACGAGGCACGAGGCGTGGAAGTTAAGTAGTTACCTTCTAGAGCAGCCCTCTCACACTGGAAGCACGTAGCCTCCCCCCGGGGCTCGGGTGTCTGCGCACAGCGGCACACGGGGCAGCGCGCGTCCCGCCAGCGCACGAGGCACGAGGCGTGGAAGTTAAGTAGTTACCTTCTAGAGCAGCCCTCTCACACTGGAAGCACGTAGCCTCCCCCCGGGGCTCGGGTGTCTGCGCACAGCGGCACACGGGGCAGCGCGCGTCCCGCCAGCGCACGAGGCACGAGGCGTGGAAGTTAAGTAGTTACCTTCTAGAGCAGCCCTCTCACACTGGAAGCACGTAGCCTCCCCCCGGGGCTCGGGTGTCTGCGCACAGCGGCACACGGGGCAGCGCGCGTCCCGCCAGCGCACGAGGCACGAGGCGTGGAAGTTAAGTAGTTACCTTCTAGAGCAGCCCTCTCACACTGGAAGCACGTAGCCTCCCCCCGGGGCTCGGGTGTCTGCGCACAGCGGCACACGGGGCAGCGCGCGTCCCGCCAGCGCACGAGGCACGAGGCGTGGAAGTTAAGTAGTTACCTTCTAGAGCAGCCCTCTCACACTGGAAGCACGTAGCCTCCCCCCGGGGCTCGGGTGTCTGCGCACAGCGGCACACGGGGCAGCGCGCGTCCCGCCAGCGCACGAGGCACGAGGCGTGGAAGTTAAGTAGTTACCTTCTAGAGCAGCCCTCTCACACTGGAAGCACGTAGCCTCCCCCCGGGGCTCGGGTGTCTGCGCACAGCGGCACACGGGGCAGCGCGCGTCCCGCCAGCGCACGAGGCACGAGGCGTGGAAGTTAAGTAGTTACCTTCTAGAGCAGCCCTCTCACACTGGAAGCACGTAGCCTCCCCCCGGGGCTCGGGTGTCTGCGCACAGCGGCACACGGGGCAGCGCGCGTCCCGCCAGCGCACGAGGCACGAGGCGTGGAAGTTAAGTAGTTACCTTCTAGAGCAGCCCTCTCACACTGGAAGCACGTAGCCTCCCCCCGGGGCTCGGGTGTCTGCGCACAGCGGCACACGGGGCAGCGCGCGTCCCGCCAGCGCACGAGGCACGAGGCGTGGAAGTTAAGTAGTTACCTTCTAGAGCAGCCCTCTCACACTGGAAGCACGTAGCCTCCCCCCGGGGCTCGGGTGTCTGCGCACAGCGGCACACGGGGCAGCGCGCGTCCCGCCAGCGCACGAGGCACGAGGCGTGGAAGTTAAGTAGTTACCTTCTAGAGCAGCCCTCTCACACTGGAAGCACGTAGCCTCCCCCCGGGGCTCGGGTGTCTGCGCACAGCGGCACACGGGGCAGCGCGCGTCCCGCCAGCGCACGAGGCACGAGGCGTGGAAGTTAAGTAGTTACCTTCTAGAGCAGCCCTCTCACACTGGAAGCACGTAGCCTCCCCCCGGGGCTCGGGTGTCTGCGCACAGCGGCACACGGGGCAGCGCGCGTCCCGCCAGCGCACGAGGCACGAGGCGTGGAAGTTAAGTAGTTACCTTCTAGAGCAGCCCTCTCACACTGGAAGCACGTAGCCTCCCCCCGGGGCTCGGGTGTCTGCGCACAGCGGCACACGGGGCAGCGCGCGTCCCGCCAGCGCACGAGGCACGAGGCGTGGAAGTTAAGTAGTTACCTTCTAGAGCAGCCCTCTCACACTGGAAGCACGTAGCCTCCCCCCGGGGCTCGGGTGTCTGCGCACAGCGGCACACGGGGCAGCGCGCGTCCCGCCAGCGCACGAGGCACGAGGCGTGGAAGTTAAGTAGTTACCTTCTAGAGCAGCCCTCTCACACTGGAAGCACGTAGCCTCCCCCCGGGGCTCGGGTGTCTGCGCACAGCGGCACACGGGGCAGCGCGCGTCCCGCCAGCGCACGAGGCACGAGGCGTGGAAGTTAAGTAGTTACCTTCTAGAGCAGCCCTCTCACACTGGAAGCACGTAGCCTCCCCCCGGGGCTCGGGTGTCTGCGCACAGCGGCACACGGGGCAGCGCGCGTCCCGCCAGCGCACGAGGCACGAGGCGTGGAAGTTAAGTAGTTACCTTCTAGAGCAGCCCTCTCACACTGGAAGCACGTAGCCTCCCCCCGGGGCTCGGGTGTCTGCGCACAGCGGCACACGGGGCAGCGCGCGTCCCGCCAGCGCACGAGGCACGAGGCGTGGAAGTTAAGTAGTTACCTTCTAGAGCAGCCCTCTCACACTGGAAGCACGTAGCCTCCCCCCGGGGCTCGGGTGTCTGCGCACAGCGGCACACGGGGCAGCGCGCGTCCCGCCAGCGCACGAGGCACGAGGCGTGGAAGTTAAGTAGTTACCTTCTAGAGCAGCCCTCTCACACTGGAAGCACGTAGCCTCCCCCCGGGGCTCGGGTGTCTGCGCACAGCGGCACACGGGGCAGCGCGCGTCCCGCCAGCGCACGAGGCACGAGGCGTGGAAGTTAAGTAGTTACCTTCTAGAGCAGCCCTCTCACACTGGAAGCACGTAGCCTCCCCCCGGGGCTCGGGTGTCTGCGCACAGCGGCACACGGGGCAGCGCGCGTCCCGCCAGCGCACGAGGCACGAGGCGTGGAAGTTAAGTAGTTACCTTCTAGAGCAGCCCTCTCACACTGGAAGCACGTAGCCTCCCCCCGGGGCTCGG
Source organism: Polia nebulosa (assembly GCA_951329385.1). NCBI lineage: Eukaryota > Metazoa > Arthropoda > Insecta > Lepidoptera > Noctuidae > Polia > Polia nebulosa. Next base: position 29,919,277 of record OX589606.1, read on the forward strand.
GTGTCTGCGCACAGCGGCACACGGGGCAGCGCGCGTCCCGCCAGCGCACGAGGCACGAGGCGTGGAAGTTAAGTAGTTACCTTCTAGAGCAGCCCTCTCACACTGGAAGCACGTAGCCTCCCCCCGGGGCTCGGGTGTCTGCGCACAGCGGCACACGGGGCAGCGCGCGTCCCGCCAGCGCACGAGGCACGAGGCGTGGAAGTTAAGTAGTTACCTTCTAGAGCAGCCCTCTCACACTGGAAGCACGTAGCCTCCCCCCGGGGCTCGGGTGTCTGCGCACAGCGGCACACGGGGCAGCGCGCGTCCCGCCAGCGCACGAGGCACGAGGCGTGGAAGTTAAGTAGTTACCTTCTAGAGCAGCCCTCTCACACTGGAAGCACGTAGCCTCCCCCCGGGGCTCGGGTGTCTGCGCACAGCGGCACACGGGGCAGCGCGCGTCCCGCCAGCGCACGAGGCACGAGGCGTGGAAGTTAAGTAGTTACCTTCTAGAGCAGCCCTCTCACACTGGAAGCACGTAGCCTCCCCCCGGGGCTCGGGTGTCTGCGCACAGCGGCACACGGGGCAGCGCGCGTCCCGCCAGCGCACGAGGCACGAGGCGTGGAAGTTAAGTAGTTACCTTCTAGAGCAGCCCTCTCACACTGGAAGCACGTAGCCTCCCCCCGGGGCTCGGGTGTCTGCGCACAGCGGCACACGGGGCAGCGCGCGTCCCGCCAGCGCACGAGGCACGAGGCGTGGAAGTTAAGTAGTTACCTTCTAGAGCAGCCCTCTCACACTGGAAGCACGTAGCCTCCCCCCGGGGCTCGGGTGTCTGCGCACAGCGGCACACGGGGCAGCGCGCGTCCCGCCAGCGCACGAGGCACGAGGCGTGGAAGGCGTGCGCGCACTGCACGCTCAGCACGCCCGCCACGCTCTCGTCCATGCGCTCTACAGAAAACAAAATAACTCAATTAATAGAAAGGACATCAAACGACTTGAGGACTAAGATGCAGACTTCACGCCTGCAGAATCACCAAACGAAAATCATAAAACATATTGCAATTAACGCAAAGTTGCTAAGAGAACTTACTCTAAGGCCTACATTTTTACCTAAGTTTTTAACTTCTAAAAGTTATTCAAATAAGCTGTGAATCAGCTGTTTTTGAAGTCAAAAGTTACAAACAGCAGCCTAAAAAACGAACCCTTTACCACTTATAAAGTTTACACTGGTATGCATGATATATGATGTGCGACTTACCAAGACACACGGGGCAGGTGGGCAGCTCAGTATGCGATGGTGGGGGGGTGCCATCTCTTGCCCATTCCACTCGAGACACCCACGCCATGTGGCACAGAGCATTGGGCTCTAAGCTGCTGTACGGAACTCCATCGAAGGTTTCGTGGAACTCCCGCGCTGCGTGGCTGGTGCGGAATCTACAAACATATTTATTTGTGTGTGAAGAGGAGCTGTGGAGTATATTATTTTAGCTATGGAGTCACTCTCACTCAAATTGGCTAAGAACGTATTAATTGCACAAGAAGAAATAACTCACCTAAAATGATGGCAAATACTAGACAAAGACCAGAGAAACTAGTTATTATTTCATCTCTACCAACTCATATGGTGGGGTTTAATGGAATGCACCAAATTCAAATTTATCTTGGAAATTATCTGATTATGGCTAAAAGCCAAATGCAGAGATAAAGAAAAGGAAAAAAAAATGGATTCACTCCTTTTTAAGTTTTATGGCTACTTACAAATCTAACTTGGCATGAATCAACAATCAACTCTCTTTTTGGATAACTTATGACTATTTTCAAATCAAGCTTGGCACGAATAAATAACCTCAAAAATTTAATTGAATTGAATTGAAAATAGGTCTGTGAAAACAATTCCCTGCATGATTAAACTAAAAATCTCATTACTGTCAATTTGAAATAGAACAGGTCCTAAAATTGAGCCTTTAGGAATACCGTTAACAATCTATTAGAGCTGAACTGATGCTTTGCCAACAACACGTAATGTTCTGCTACTAAGTAACATAACAAAAATAAGTAAAAATCCAAGGTTTTTACACTACAATAATTCGTTTACGAATCATTATGATATGTTTACCGAAGTCAATCGCTTTATACAGATCACAAATTACTGCAGTGAAATTTTATAATATTCTTGGTTATAGAGTTTAGGGGCCGAAGTATATTGTTTTGGCTTAAATTTTGCGGTAGCGCTTGGTTCGATTAGCTGTTATTATTTCTTTCAAACATTGCAATTGACATAAGTCTGACAAAATGTTAGTAAATTTTCTGTTGCTCTTTTTGGGAAGCCTAACTTAGCACATTTATGAAGGCAAAACTTACGTAAACAAAGCCATGTAATGATCTGGCGAGCCATCCCTCAGCACCCTCACATGAGCAATGTCCTGCTGGCAGGCTGCTGCAAATGCTAGCAGGTCAGTAGCTCCAAGCGCCCCTGGCACCGAAAGCAAGCACAGGGTCTTGGCTTCTTCTGCTTCTTTCATTTCACTGTAATAAAAATAATTGAAAAATTCAGTTTTTGTTGGGAATTAAACCAGTAGCAATTGTGTGAGTAACCTCAGAAATGCAAAAAAATATGTTGCAATCAGAACACAATGAGTAATCTATTACAATACTTTAAATTTTATTTGTAGATGTACATACAGAAAACGATTTATTAACTTATTTCAATAATTTATGTATGTCCACTTTGAAGCCAATATTGACTGGTGGTTACTTATGGTAGCTTCATTTTCTTTACTTGCTGTAAACATGGCACGCTACAGCTGTAAGCAATAAAGCTCATCACCTCACAAACTTACTTCTCCTTATAAAGATGCAGCACTCCTTTAGTGACTTCAACAAGAGGGTTTCCACAGAAGAAGCTGATGGTATCGTCATCCTCAGAGACACTGTTGTCAGGAGGGGAACGCCTGGAGCTCGTTGGCAGGATCCCAGTGTCTGTGTTAGGGCCAGTGAGGACACTGGCATATGTCTCTACTGTTATGATCTTGGACTCCCGGGCACCACGGTCTTTTCTTTTCTGTTCTTTAGCGGCTTCTATGAAAAACAGTTCAGAGGCAGAAAATTAGCATACGTCTACCTATGCTGTCCTTATTATGATTTGGGCAGGACAGTAAATGAAAGGGAGAGCCGCCAACTTAACATGATTTTCTAATTAACTTAAGACCCTGTCTTATCTGATTAGTATCTAGAGTAACAATGGTTTTACAAAATTTAATTAACATAGCAGGAAAAGAAAAATATCCAATGTTTTTCCTTTCTTGTCATGTTATTTATTTTATTCTGATTGTGAGTTAGTTTTTGAACAACCTTAGTATCAAAACATATTTGGTATTTGAGTTGTATACGAAAGCTTGACTGCATCATATTGATCACCATAAAAGATGTCCGAACATTGTAAACACCACGTCGAGTTTACGTCGATGTTTTCTCGATTCGTTTCTATTGATCAATACAGCTGTTGCATTGTTTGCCCCGACTATTGGCATCAAATGGAGTCAATCAACTGTTGTGCAAAGAGGTCACTTGAATATTTCTTACCCATTTCAGAAGGATTATCGCCCATTTCGGGAAGATCTTCGTCAATTTCAATACGTAGGACGCACAAAGACACGGACATTTACAATCCAATTATTTATTCAAAACAAAAAAGAAGAAACGGCTCCATACAGCCTTTACACATCACTTGTTTTTATCAAATCAAAATATCTATTGCGAAAGTAGCATGATAATGCTAACAAAGCAACAAACTCGATAATTTTTGAGAAGCACAGCACAATCAGATGTCTATTGCTTGGACAAATAAAAAATGATAAATTTAGATGATTTGGAGGAAATCAAAGATGTGATAGCGTATGCAAACCAACGTATGTGTGAGAGAGATGCAAAAGCAAATGTGTTAAACAACACGAACATTTCAATACGTCAGCATAATAAGGAAAAGCCTCCTCTTTTGACATGACAATGACAGGGCTGTATGACATTGACATTTTGCCAACCCACAGATTGCCCACAGACAGACACAGTGAATAAAACGTTGGAAAAATATAAATAGTTGCTATAAAATGTCTGTTTTTTGTTGTTTTGTTTATTATCAATAAGTTTATTTTCGAAGAAACACCCATTGCAAAGTGTAATTTAATTTTTTTGACCTAACTGACAACTGTCAAACAGAGACTTTTCTGAACGTGTATCCGAATAGAAATTCGAACAGAAAAAAAAAACATAATGTAGTTTCCGATTTGCATTGTACATTGCGTATTTAAAAAGATAGTAAAGACATAATAACTGATACGAAAAACGCAATTTGTATCAATAAGTTACAAAAGTCGTTCCTATTGGATGGGAAGTTGAAGTAGAAGAAAAAATATTCAATATGGCTACAGATCATACGACGTGAGCTGTCAGCTGTAATAATTTTTGTTTCTTTGTGTTTATTACGCCTTTAAAAATGTTATGATCGCTACGTACTCGCGAATATGGGTGCGAAAGACTCAAAACCGTCGTTTATATCTTACGAGGATGCAGTGAAACGAGGTACGACAAGTGCATAAAGTTGATCTATGTGCGTTGTAGGAATGTGTTGAATATCGGTTTATTTTATTTGCAGTGTCTGATAGTGAGTTGAGACGTATACGCGAAGCGTTCAAGAGATGTGCCGGTGCGAACGGGACGGCCTTGAGCTTGGAGGCGTTCGTCCACGAAGTGCTGTGTGATGGAGTGCCCTACGAGGTAGCAGAGTGGCTGTACCAGGCCTGCGGAGGCACCAAGCGAGGCATCGCCTTCCGGGAGCTGCTGTGCGGGATCGTGGTGCTCACCAAGGGCAACATTGAGGAGAAAATAAAGTGAGTAGTGTCCTATGTGTTCATTGTTAGTTGTAAACAAATTACATCACGGTAGTTATCAGATGATGTATATTATGTGTTGTGTTGTTAGCGCCAAAATATTCGCTCGTTAATTATCGCGGAGCGTAAGATTCCAAGCTATAAGTTCCAAGTATTTACTTATTTAGTTGACATAACAGGTAGTTGTATTTTTTATTAGTAATTAGGTAAATAATGTGCTGTGTATGTATATGTTTAATTTATGGTATTTAGTGGCTGCTGTTAGTTCAAATGATATGGTTGAGCAAAGATTGAAATACATACAATGAGTTGTCAGTTTGTTGCAGTAGTTTTCCGAGATTGTATTCATCTTGATACAATTGAATGGTACCTAGAACTGACCAAAGGAGATATACTTATGTGGTTTAGCTTGTTAGCAATATTATTTCATTAGATTATTTACCATGTAGATATAAAGATGTACCTATTTATTTATCTATCTTATCTGTTAATTGAATTAGAATCAAAAATCAATTTAAAAACATAAGAATATGAGTTTCATAAATCATAAATTCAGCCTAAAAAGAACATAAATTCTACATATATACTGGCAGTAACTTAAGTTGTAGAACCTACATATCTGCCTCAGTAACATTCACACACTCATGCAGGCTTCATGTTAAATAAGAAGTAAATAATCAGAAACCATTAAATCCATTTTGTAATTTTTTTCAGAAAATTATAAAAACCATCTAACTTATTGAAAGATTTTGATCAAACTATTGACTTTCAACATTTTTTTCCAGTAGGAATTACTGGTTTTTAAAGCGGTTTGTTAGTATTGGGACATGTATTTAGACTTTGAAAATTGAATTTAAAAAAAAAATTGCCCTGGTCATTCATGGGTTTTGTTCCGTTGCTCTTTATTTTATATCTTAGTAAAACCTTATGTATTCCAATACTAGTTGTTCTAGTATTAGTTTTAATTATTGTCATTTTATAAATTATTTGTGAAAATGATAGGCTGTCAAGATTGAATCTCTGTATTACTCTGCTCTCAAACATAAAGTAATGGAATAATTCTAATAGAAATAGAATTTTTTAAATATTATACCACTGTATTTTTTACTGATATCTTCTTTGTACAGTCTCTTCTCTAACATACACACAGAATTTACAGTCAAGAATACAGAGTAGAATGTATTCATAAATTATAGTTATGAAGTGATATTATCACTGCCGTAAACACAGCAATGATTGACAGCTTACATCGTCATTCAATAATTTAGAATTACTCATTTTGAAGTATAGTATTTATCATTATGAACATAAGAACAAAATCTGTTCAGTTACGAGGGTCATTCAATAAATACTTAGCCTACAAAAAGTAAACGAAAATTTTGGAAAAGTGGCAATTTATTTTTCAACATAGTCTCCTTTTAGTTCGATACACTTAGCCCAGCGATGCTCCAACTTTTTTAACCCGTCCGAAAAATAGTTTTTGTCAAACTCTGCAAAATAAGCCTCCGTGGCGGCGATAACCTCCTCATTCGATCCATATCTATTCCCGGCGAGTGATTTTTTCAGATTAGGAAACAGAAAGAAGTCACAAGGGGCCAAATCTGGAGAATACGGTGGATGGGGCAGCAATTCGTAGCGTAATTCGACCAATTTGGCCATGGCAACGGCAGACGTGTGAACCGGTGCGTTGTCGTGGTGAAACAGCACTTTTTTCTTCGCCAGATGGGGTCGTTTTTTCTTTAATTCGGCGTCGAATCGGCCCAATAAATCGGCATAGTAAAGCCCTGTAATTGTTTTACCCTTCTCGAGGTAATCGATGTAGATCACACCTTGTGAATCCCAGAAAACGGTGGCCATAACTTTTCCGGCCGATTTTACAGTTTTCGCCTTCTTTGGAGCACGTTCCCCGGTCTGGATCCATGGTTTTGATTGCTCCTTGGTCTCTGGTGTGTACCAGTGGATCCAGGTTTCATCGACGGTCACAAAACGACGCAAAAACTCCGCTGGATTCCGCTTAAACAGCGCCAAACACGTCTCCGATGTGGTCTCACGGTTGCGCTTGTTTTCTGGTGTGAGTAAACGCGGCACCCATCGCGCCGACAGCTTTCTCATGCCGAGTTCCTCGTGAAGAATATGATGCACTGTTCCTTCTGAAATGCCTACAGTCTCAGCTAGCTCCCGAACCTTCAATCGGCGATCTGCCAATACGAGATCATGGATTTTTTTAATGTTTTCCTCCGTAGCAGCTGTTTTCGGTGCACCTGGACGTGGTTCATCAAAAACCGACGTACGGCCACGTGCAAACTCGTTGAACCAATTCTTGACGGTGGCCATCGATGGAGAAGAGTCACCGTACACAGCATCCAAGCGCTCTTTGATTTCGATGCGCGTTTTCCCTTCCAAAAATAGGAATCGAATCACCGAACGATATTGCTCTTTTTCCATTTTTGTAAAACCGATCGACACGTTCGCTTCCATAAGTTGTCAAATTAAAACAAATGAAGGGATTGGAATGAAAATTTGAAAAAAGAATTAAAAAAGAATGTGCTACACTGTGGTAAAACTCTTTTGAAACTACAATGGCGATGAGGCTAGGTACTTATTGAATGCACCTCGTAGAATAATAACTTTATTTGCATCACAAACTGTAAGTTGTTATTGAAATTGCTAAAATAATCGTCCTAGCAGATGGTTTGACCCACTCGTAAAACACACAAAACCGAAAATAGAACATGAAGGAAAAATCTAACTGCCTACCAACAAAATCTGTGAAAATTTTAACCAAAACATTGTTATGACGGAATTAAGTGTGATTTTCCTCAATTTATTGGCAAAATATTTCAAGATAATGCGGGACCTATTGTGAGGCATTATTGTTAATCTGTCTCGGACTTCCTGTTAAACTGTTTAATCACAGAATTTTGCATATCTTCTGATTACATATTTGCATGACATCATCAATTTTGCTTGCTTCACATTATTTTCTCATGCCATTGTTAAATCATAGTCTTATTTTGAGAGCATTGTTTTGAATAACTTTCTATCTATGGCATTGTTGATTCATTTAGTTTTGTGTGTTTTATAAGGTGTAGAGTTAAATTTCAATATTGTGATGTTTTGGCAAGTGATTAATTAAACTTGAACATGTTTCTGCAAGGTATTGAGCAGCAGCTAATGTGTTTGATCTTGCAGGCCCCAAAAATGGTGTTATTTTTATCAGACAATAAAATGATTAAATAGCAGTGATGCAGGCAGTGAAAACAACTTTTATCTTTACTTCCAACTGTTTTGGTACAGCTTGTCTAGTGTACAATTTTTTCTAGGTTTTACTGCCATGCCATCTGCGTGGTCAGCTGCGATGCCTTATGGCTATGAGTACCATACAGCAATTAAATAAGCATCTTATGAGCCAATAGTATTTCTCTTATGTGCACCAGTTGGCCCCGGGGTTAAGAGCTATCCCATCTTGTTTACCGATCCAATCAACAATATTTAAATCACCCATATTATGTCTGCATCTTCCGATAACCAAATGAGTTAAAATATAACATGGAGGGTGGTAAAAGTTCCTAACAAACTCTTCAATTTTAGGTTCCTCTGGACGCTCTACGTGAATAATCAAGGCGACAATGGCACCTACATATACAAGCGCGATTTCGCGCGGAATCTCCATTTGGAGTACACATCCCTCCCTCTCACTGGGTCACAGAGGAACGCTGAGATCCTCCTCAGTCTTTTCGGGCCGGCGGAGAAGGTCACCTTCGACCAGTTCAGGTCTTGGCTGCTGATACATAAAGATGCGACGGTGCTATCAAAATGGCTGCTGTCTGAAGTGAATGTGGCCCAAGATTTGGAGACGCCAACTTTTTATCAGAGTCTGGCTGGAGTTACGCATTTGGAGGAGAGGGTGAGTGGAAAATGTGCTTTTTATTTGTAATGAGGTTGTATGTGTGGTTTTGGTGTTAGGTCCTGATCAAAATCACTTAGCCCATGGGCGCTATTCTAACGCCGTCTTAGTAAAGCGCAGCATTAATTGAGTTTATTCCTTGACATAGTATTAAACAATACATTTGACCTATGCGGTAGTGAAGGTTTCATATCAATCAACCAGTGCAGACGTCACAACCAAACTCCAAAACAAAGCTTTATTTGTATCAATACTGCCAAGTTCCTATCACTCAATATCAATACTGCAGCATTATCTAAGTCCTAAACAGTGTCAAATCATTACTCATCACAAAAATCTTTTGCTATCATGATCATCACACATGTAAGATAACGACTCGTCCCAGAACGCATGACAGATATCTAGTTGCTGGGATCGTTTCCCGGCTCGATTGTTGGCTGTCGATAACACGGGACACTTTGCCGAGTTCATCGATGTAAAGATATGATATCAATCGAATTGCTAGACATCTTGTTGTGACGTCAAATGAACTGGATATGTCTTTGAAGATTGCTCGATGTTAAAGGAAGATGGAAGTTGGTCGGAATTAGTGTTCTAAAGATATACGATTTTTTGCCAAAACTGTAACTGAATTTTGGCCTGACTGCCTGAGGCATTAAGGATGTGTTTCCCCAATCGACCAATCACAATGGTTAAAATCCTCATCGCGTCATTCGGCTCGTCTGTGATTGGTCGATTCCTGCATGTCTCTGCTCCGCTCCCCTTCAGTGGAAATGCACCCTAAGTCCGGCAATTTACTTGTGTGCAAGAAGATTTAAATAAATAAATGTTCGGTTCCAGTCTCTAGCACAATCCTTCAGCTCAAAGACGCTTATTTCAGTCAAGTTGAATACTCGGCCACTTTTTGGCCAAAACCGAAATTCCCGCCGAAATACTTTACGAGCTATTCTCATACCTACCAAAAATAAAAAATAAACGAGCCGTTTAGGAGGAGGGCAACCACGAACACCGTGACACGAGATTTTTATGTACTAGATATTTAAATTTGTTCATTTATAAGGGCAGAAGCTGTAGGCATTTAAAATATGACCAGCCATTTCCGTTACCGCCATGTTAATTATTTTCCTTAGTTCCTGAATAAGGCCAGATCGTTTTGAAATGCAGGAAAAGTAATAAGAAAATGCACTTTTTTTTTTGTGGTGGTGGGAAATCATCCCATGACTTCTCCCGCTCTGGGTGGAGCGGGAGGTCGGGGAGGTCGTGTGACGTTACACCCAGTATTGCTTTAGGTTTTTCTAAAATGTTATTTATTTTCCTTAATAACGTAATAGTCATCACGAATACCAACAAAACTTACCGTCTCAGAAAAAAAAAAGATCGTTTTGAAATGCAAGAAAAGTAATACGAAATTGCATTTTTTTTTTTGGTGTTGGGAAATCATCCAATGACTTCTCCCGCTCTGGGTGGAACGGGAGGGCGTGTCAGACTTTTACTGACTAAAACCCACCCCTATTCCTTCAGTTGCTTGAGTGCCCAGGGGCGCGGTAACTGACGAAATATTAATTTTAGTATTCATCCAATTTGCTTTGTATTGCCACGAAATTGCACCGGGCAATACAAAGCAAATTGGATGAATACTAAAATTTATCGTTTTATGTATAATTTGCGTAGGTATTTTTATCTTATTTTACGCTCTGATTAAGTAAATTAATGTGCATTTAATTTGTTCAATCGACCTTTGGAGTATTTGCACGCATGGAGCGATTCCACTAATGATTACTGTTTGGAATGCCTGATCCCAAATAAAATGATTGTACTCGTAGTTTATCAGTTGGATGGATCTATTTACGAACAAAATCGTTATTGTAGTATGATTTTCTGTCTCGAACTGAAGGTAGATAGATACCTACTCAATTTTTAGGGTTCCGTACCCAAAGGGTAAAACGGGACCCCGGTGTCCGTCCGTCTGTCACCAGGCTGTATCTCATGAACCTTGATAGTTAGACAGTTGAAATTTTCACAGATGATGTATTTCTGTTGCCGCTATAATAACAAATACTAAAAAACACAATAAAATAAATATATAAGGGCAAAAAAATCACGTTTGTTGTATGGGAGCCCCATTTTTTTTTTGCCGTTTTCATAGATAATGGTACGGAACCCTTCGTGCGCGAGTCCGACTCGCACTTGGCCGGGTTTTTTGTCATTGCCATTCCATACTGTAATCTATCTCAGTGCCAAGTTTCATCCAGATCCGCTCAACCGTTTTGGCGTGGTTGAGTAACAAACGTCCATCCAGACAAACTTTCGCTTTTTTTTTTTTTTTTCGCCTAAAGTTCCTCATTAGCAGACACAATCAAAAACCTATTGTTGGTGGCGACGCAGGGGCCTGACGCGTTAATAAGATTTAAGATGAGATTATAGAATTGGCTGTTTTCAAGGTGTAAAGGATAAATTTAGACTTATACGAAGGACTAATTCGAGATTATGTGGATGTAATCTGTCTACGCTTGCCGGGGATGGTCCATGGTAGGGGGTCTTTACATACCGAGACTCCTCCGTGCCTCGGAAAGCATGTTAAGCTGGGGGTCTCGGCTGTCAATCGTCGATCTTTGACAGTCGTTACGGGTCGTCAGAAGCCCGAAAGTCTGACAACCAGTCTTACCAAGGGGTGTCGTATTACTCAGTAACTGGGTTGTGGAGGTCATATAGGCAGTCGATCCGTGTAAAATACTGGTATTCAGCTGCATCCGGTTAAACTGGATGCCGACCCCAAGATAGTTGGGAAAAGTCTAGGCAGATTTTTGAATCTATAATGCCGGGCGGCTGTACACGCTCGTCGAGGCACCACGAGACAGGCCGAGTACGAGTGTGTATATGGTGCCCTCGTCCGCGTCGCGTCTGTCGGTGGCTCTCGTGTAGAGCCTCTACGCGACGAGAGCCACGCGACACGAACGAGACGACCGTGTACACCCATCTTAGGCCGGGACTCCACCGAAGCGGAGAGGAGATGTTTTTTAAACAACCAATAGAATTGTGTTATTGACACATCTCTCCGCTCAGCTTCAGTGGAGATCGCTGTGCGGAGATGTGTAATATTTGTATGGCGCGATGGAAGCGGAGATGTGAGCTGTGCGCGGCGTGCAGTGAGCGATGTCACCCTCCCCCCTCTCGCCCGCCAGAAACCCGCAGAGCATCTCTTCTCGCACAGCACACAGCACACTGCACACTTCTCCGCTTTGGTGGAGTCCCCCGAGCTGAAAAACATCTCTTCTCGCACAGCACACAGCACACCGCACACATCTCCGCTTTGGTGGAGCCCCGGCCTTATGGAAATCCGATGTATCTTCAGTATCTTTTGTGCTTGATGATTGACGGTATTCATTTAAAAAAGTGCTGGCTTCTCAGCCTAATATGAATAAATGACTTTTGATTTTGATTTCTGGTTTGTTTTTCTTATCATACTTTGAATCACAGAATCTGCTGTCAGATAAATATTCCCCAAAGACACAATAGTTTTACCACACCTCGGTGTAAAAAGATTCTGATGAAATAAGTAACAAACAAATGCATTTTGCGCATTTAACTCTAAGGGTCAACTCACACCAAAAGAGCGTCGAAGCGCAGCGCAGTTTCAGTGTCATATGAATTTTAGCTTTATTTTCATTACTACAATACTTATTATCGCATGAGAATATAGAATTCGCCGGAATTCCCGCGGCGCCGCGGGCATCCGCGCGACTCGTTCGTTTCTCATGCGATAATAAGTATTGTAGTAATGAAAATAAAGCTAAAATTCATATGACACTGAAACTGCGCTGCGCTTCGACGCTCTTTTGGTGTGAGTTGACCCTTAGTCACAATTATCTCAATACCTAAGTAGGTGGTTGTTTGAATGCACCTGTCCATGTAAATGAGTCTTGTTTGTGGTATTTATATTCAAGATTGTAAAAAAATTGCGGAGGATCGGGTAGCGACTGGCGTTCTATGGTATCTCTATTTAAAAAACCGGTCAAGTGCGAGTCGGACTCGCGCACAAAGTGTTCCGTACCATTATCTATAAAAACGGCAAAAAAAGTCACGTTTGTTGTATGGGAGCCCCCTTAAATATTTATTTTATTCTGTTTTTAGGGTTCCGAAAGTCCGAATGAAAAAACGGAACCCTTATAGGATCACTCTTGTGTCTGTCTGTCTGTCCGTCTGTCACAGCCAGTTTGCTCCGAATCTGCTGGACCGATAGAATTGAAATTTGATTCAGATCCTCCAAATACTGCTTCTGCATAAAGAAATGAATAACTTTCTTCAAGAAAGTCATAACATAATAGACGAATGCAAAAAAAAAAAATTACATCTCATACTAATTTTGATCACCTGATGATAACTTTGTACGGAAAGCTCAATTTTTTTTTGAGTATTTATTATGACTTTTCATTTCCATGGGCCGATAGGGTATATTACTCTATATGAGAAATTTACTAAAAATATATTATTGAGATAGCTTAGGCAAAAAGCAGTCGGAAAATGTTAGTTTGAGTTCATAAAATAACAAAATAAATTCTAAAATTCAATTCAGTGTTCAGTTTTTTTTAATCTGTTTTTTAACACCATGGAATAGTAGTCGCCATGTTATACGTCATACGGCTATGTAAACTATAAAGTGTCAACTGATCAGCGTATCTATGCTTTGTACTTTTATTTACACAGCCAATTGACGTCATGACCAGAGAGCAATATCCACTGCGTCCAGCGTTTTCGTCAAATTACGCGCGAAATTTGAAAATGTAAAATTTTATTGCTGTTTTATGACACGTCTTATTGATTGAATATTTTTTTTTAGTTTTTTTTTTTATTAGTTTATTAGCACTATAGAATCTGACACTTTTCAAAAATGGGTGTAATACGCTATCAGTTACAGCCTGTATATGATGCTTGAGGAAACTCTCTCTTCAATGTCTTACAGGGAAAACCCGAGTGCAGTTATAATAGCCTCAGTATCGAAGCTAGTCAGATATAATACGTAACCGAAGAGATACTTTGCGACACACTTTTGACTTGCATTATTATTTTGTAAACAGTGCTCTACTATTGATAATAATGTATTATTAATATCCTCGCGTCAGTGGTGTTGTAACTGAGGATTAGTCACTTATTAATGTATTGTTAGTTTTCTTACTTTTATTGTTGGTGGATGTTATTTTTAACGACTGCCATGGAACGTGTTCTCGCAAAAATAGAAGGCAATTTGTGTGTTAGAAGAAGGAAGATTGAAAAAAGTTTCACTGCTTTAAAAGTTTTTTTATTTTTTATTATTGTTGATAGGCACGCCTTTGACTGTCATTTTTCGACTGTTGGGATTAGATGACAACACCCTCAGAGTACAGATCTTCAGCTTCTTCGTTATTGACTTTTGTGGAAGAGACACCACAGTTTTGCCAATATCACATAGGTACTATAACATAACAACATCATAATTCCAACTGAAAGGCGCCCACTGCTGGGCATAGACCTCCTTCAAGCGTTGCCACATCGACCGGTCGTATGCTTCTAAAAAAAAACCGGCAAGTGCGAGTCGGACTCGGGTACGAAAAGTTCCGTACCATTATCTATAAAAACGGAAAAAAATCATGTTTGTTGTATGGGAACCCCCTTAATTTTTTTTTAGCGGCATAGAAATACATCATCTGTGAAAATTTCAACTGTCTGACTATCACGGTTCATGAGATACAGCCTGGTGACAGACGGACAGACAGACAGACGTACGGACAGCGGAGTCTTAATAATAGGGTCCCGTTTTACCCTTTGGGTACGGTACCCTAAAAATGAGTTCGATAAAGTGCGTTGAAATTTCGCGTAACTTCACTCACACAATATTTTTGATAATGTAAGTTACGGAAAGCGTACGGACTAAATAAAATAATTATTTTTGAACCCAGCCATCATCACTATTACCGTAGCCTACAGAACATCAATCGCTGGATATTAATCCGTGCATATTTTCTTGGGTCGGCTTACTATAAACAATATTGTACGAAATCTGTAGGATTTTTCTACAGAATGTACTTCGGAGAGTGTGCCCAAGAACTCCACGACCTCATCCCACCGGCCCCCTTCTACCAACGGACATCTAGACGCACTGCAAGTTACCATCTCTACCTTGTTGCTATTTCACGAATTCGCACTAAGCATTTCCGAAGGTCTTTCATAATGCGCACAGCAAAGGAGTGGAACTCTACCTGCGTCTATATTTCCGATTGCATACAACCCTAATCTCTTCAAAGTTGGAGTGAATAGGCTTCTTCTGGGTAAGCTCGCTCCATCGTCGACTCTGTCTCTGTAACCTCTGACCTAGAGACTAGAGTCAAGAGCAGACCCATCTAAAATAAAAAATGAGATCCCACCCAGCAAAAAGCCTGTAATCCCAGAAGGGTTCGGCAGAGGTATGATCTGCATCCCGCCAGTTATATTAAACTCCCATGTAATAGGAAGACAGCCTATTGCTAAGTCGGCCACAAATCTCGCCGCTAGGCTGTGCCTAACTTCGGCGGCAACGACCTATCGAGCCCGGCCCCGGTCCAGGCTATGGTACGGAGCGAGAGGGAATGGGAAGCAGTCGCCTCCTTCTGCGAAGCAGTAATGCTTGCGAAGGAGGAGGCGGAACGGGTGAGGGAGACTCAACAGAGTCACCCTCACGCCCCCAGCAGCAGCCGCCGCAGGAGACGACAATTCTTTTGAAGTTCAACATTCAATGTCAAGAAACTATCTCATGCAGACATTCGTTAAAAAGTATTTATTCGCGATAGCAGGCGTTGTACCTGCTATCAAAATATTCACTGTTTGCTGCCAATGTTTATACACAGTCTCTCTCTCATCTACTACAAGTTTGAGTGCCTTATCTTGACTGTACTAGCACATTTTACTTGATATCTTGTAAATATTGTACTTAAATACGTGCATTTTGTTCTCGTATGTTCGGTTTTGCGACGTTGTTGTGAAATCGTGGTAGATAATGTTTAGAAATGTTTTCCTCAACTAATGTTAATAATTGAATATTACACGACTTTAAATAAACAACTTAAAAAGTTCCAAACAGGTCACTTTTCTAGCAGTCTGATGCAGTTGGTGGCAGTTGTTTTAGTTCAATTATTGATTTCATGCCACCAACTCAACAGACTGCTAGAAAAGTATGAAAATATTCAGTTTTTTTATTTTCTAAATTTTACTGAGTTATATTTTTGGATTCGCCTCCTCGAACCCTTTATTTTGAACCACTAACAATAGTTCGACGACTTTATTTTTTTCTTTTTCTCAATAAGGCGTCTGGTTGTCGCCATATTGTATATTTTGATAACTGTCATGTCTTTAGTAGCACTCGGAACATTAAGACAAATCAATTGACGTAAGAATTATTAAAATCGGCCCACGTGTTAGGTCTCTAAAGCGCCACAAAGGATTGAAACATACATAGGCTGATAAACACATTACCCTCCCTTGCGTCGTGGAGTCGGGTAAAAAGAGGTAAAATTGATGTTTTCCCGCGCTTTTCTCCCGTACGTATCCCACTCCCACAGTATAAGCTTATAAGCACCAGCCTTATAATGTCCCCACTGGTGGGATTCAGGCCTCTTCTCTAGAAGAGGGTATGGCCGTTATCCACCACGCGGGCCCAGTGCGGGTTGATGGAGGTCACATGTCTTCTAGGTTCTAGGACATGCTGGTTTCCTGACAATGTTTTCCTTTACTGTTTTGAGAGTCCCACAGTAACCGTGTTTTTTCGGGATAAAATGTTACCTATTGGCAGTCAGCGATAGTGCATAAATCTCTGCAAGTATTGATCAGAATTATATGAAAACTAGCTTCTGCCGGCGGCTTCGCCCGCGTGGAATTAGTACTTCCCCCGTTATAAACTTTGAACCCCTTTTTCACTCCCTTAAGGGTTGAATTTCGAAAAACCCTTTCTTAGTGGATACTAGTGACCGACCGAAACATGTTATTTTGCCGAAACCGAAACCGAAGGTTCGGTTTGATTGTAGTTTCGGCCGAAACCGAAACCGAAACCGAACCTTTTATAAAAAAAAAAAGTCCTTTAAAAGTCGAAAAAATGTTAGTAAGCCCATTTTTTCTAAAATTAATATCTCGCCGACCTATAATTACAGGTTTCTACTTTCAAAGATTTATCACAATGAAATTTCAGCACAGTTACAGAGGTTCTATTTGAAAATTTAACTACCCTATAAAGTGAAAAAAATACATTATTTGTTAAAGTTAGCGATTTTTTAATGGTGGTATAAAATAAAACAAATTTATTATTAAAATATGATGCTCATATATTATGTTTATTTATTTTCAGTTACTTACATTTTAATTATACTCACAAATATCACAATCAGTTAGCCTCGAATGGCTAATTCAAATATAATTAGATAATCAAAATAATCAAATTGATCACCTTTGGTAATCATTTTAGCGAACCTTTTTTTTTATTATGTAAGGTGCATAACATAGGTTATGATAACAAATCAACAAGTATAATATAGTAACAAATCTATACTTATACTTTTTATTTTTTATAACTAATTATCTAATTAAAAATAAAAACAGTGTTTTTGACATACTTACTGAGATCAACAGCCGTGCCGAGCGCTCCCGACGTTAGCCGAGCGCGACCCGAAGGTACGATGTTGTAAGTTTCGGCGCGGCCGAAGGGTTCGGCCGTTTTTGGCCGAAACCGAAAGTCGGGCCGAAACTTGATTTTTTGGCCGAAACTGACCGAAACCGAAACCGAAATTTCGGTCGGACACTAGTGGATACCTACTCTTCACATAGAACACACCCTCCTAATTTCATGTCTCTAGACCAGCGGTTTAGGCTGTGCTTTGATATATCAGTCAAACAGTCAGAACTTTGAATTTTATGTGTACAGATCCTTTCAATGATACAAAGTTACACACACATTATAAAATTATATACTAGCTAGAACCGACACCCTGAAGTTAGCTATAGTCTATGGTTCATGAAGAATGATTGTTTTCCCTCTGTAAACTTTGTGACAGTTTGATTTTTTATCTTGTTACGCCAAAGAAGTATAACTTCTTACGTGCGTACATAAGTACACACCCACTTTTTTTTTATAAATATGTAAGCGCGTCACATTTTCATAATATAAAGTCTACCTGTAATGGTGTACTCAGCCCTCCCCCAGCGGGTGGCCCTATTGATTAGGTAGTTGTAGGTCGTTGGAATACAACGGCTGAAGCGGCTCCCGGCGACCTTACCAAGGTTGACAGAGCATGGCCCTTAGTCCGTAGTCCGTACCACGCTGTGTTAGCGTTCCTTGCGGCATTTAAAGGATAAAGTAGACAACACATTGTTTTGAGGCGTTGTCTGCTGCTGTTTCGTCCATCATGATTCTCTTGCTCTTTTTAAAACACGCTTTTAATAAATTGGTATGTAGGTACTTATCTATGTAACGGAATCTTTAAACGTGATTTTCGCCCACTTCAAAACGTCGGATTGAATTCAAACTTCGCACACCTATCAAGGACCTATGACAATGCATGGTTAGCTAAGTGACGTCATTCTATAAATCGAAATCCAATATGGCGGACTGTCAAAGATGGCGGATTAGTTATTTTTTTTTTGCATTTTCATTATATGGCTATCAAATGAAAGGGAAACAAAAAAAATAAAAAAATAAGCGTGTTTTTTTTTTAAATTGTAGAAAATTATTCCAACTGTCTTCTACATGATACAAATACAAAATCTTTATTTTTGAACCAAATTTTTTATTTATTTACATTAGTTGGTGATTGGAGCCTCCTTTTAAGCAAGTAATGCCTGTGTTAGGAGACTCCGCTTTTCCACAGCAATATACAATTTATTTATTACCTTAGAAATAATATGTATGTTTGTGTTATGTGTGTGTGTATGCGTGTGTGTGTGTGTGTGCATATGTGTGTAATGGTGTATGTGTATGTGTAGGATATAATGAAAATGCGTAGTCATATTTTAGATACCACTTCTGCCCATGATAATTAACAACTTTCTTTTCCAGAAAGTAATGACAATACCCAAAAAAGAATATTGTACTTAGATACCATATAAAGTTATCATCAGCTGATCAAAATTAGTATGGGAGGACCAAAATTTTTTTTCGGAATTGACATTATTTTTTGGAAGAAAGTGGTTCATTTTCTTCCAAAAAATAATTTTAATTAAGTTTTTCTATGGGCAGAAGGAATATTATAATAGGACTACGGATTTTTAACCGACTTCTAAAAGTTTTTCAATTCGTCTGTATGTTTTTTTATGTTTGTTGTATACCGTAACGGAAAGGTGTGGTCATATTTTAGGAGCCGGTTCTGCCCATGGAAATGGACAACTTTCTCTAAGAAAATATAGAAAATTCCCAAAAAAAAATTGAACTTTCTATACAACGTTATCATCAGCTGATCAATATTCGTATGGGGAGTAAAAAATATTTTTTTAAACTCCCCGGATTGTCTTGAAAAAAGTTGGTCATATCGATGGGCAGATGCAATTCTTAAAATATGACCATACCTTTCCGTTACACCCTGTATATCTATAGTATACTTTTTGTATGAACTGATCCATGCTTGGCCGTGCCCCGGACGTGCCCCGGCCGTGCCCCGGCCGCGGCACGGTGGCGGCACGGTGACAGCCCGGTGTAGCATGAATGACTAGCCCGGTGGCGACACGGTGTAACGTGAATCATCCTTAGCGCGGATAAAAAATTGAGAATCACGGAAGAACTACAAAAGCGTATTTTTATGAAACACACACAATTTTAAAGATCATTCAATTATTTATAATTTAGTCTCCGTGTTTTATTTTAATACCTGTTCTTTTATGTGTAATAAATTAATAATGCGTCTAATTTCGGACAGCGCTCATTGATGGGCGAGTCCTATGACTGGGTGGACGTACGACGCGTTACGTGAGCTCAGCACAGAACACGCAAGCTAACCACTCAAGGTCATTGGCATCTAAGAGCGCCTTAAACGGAGCAAGCCCTAAACTTGTTCGATATTTACGATCCGGTATGATCCAGTTACTATAATGAAAGTAAATACCATTCAAAGTGGACCGTATTTGATCGCTTTCCTAAAGTCAACAGAAAATGATTATCGAACAATTCCATAGAGCTTCTCTGTTTACTTTGTTGGTAAATTAAATACAATTAAAATTGACTATACAGGAATCGAGTTGAATAATATTTGTTATTATGTTTGTATTATCTGTGGCGGTTGCACAAACAATAATAAACTAATTTACACTTTGTTTATTTTCATTCAGGTCAATCGATTATTTGCTCAATGATTATAATCTAAACAGCGGTAATGTAGATGGAATTTAAAGTATTTTGTAGTTAATTAAGGAGGAGATAATGTAATCCTGATAACCTGTAGTAAATGATAATATGTGATAATTTGGTAATAAAAGTGCAACATAATTGTAATCATATTTGTAAACCGAATCAAGTTTTAAAAAAGAACTTGATAAGCGTAAATACTCGAGTAAGAGCTAAAAAAAATGTCATTATTTGTCTGTTTAGCGTGGTGCCCATTTGGGCTGTGGATGACGCTCCACAATGATCGCTCACTGCTTGGCATTGGCTTTTCTTGTGCCAATTCCCACCCTCCTGTGCCAACTTTATTCAGGTTCTACCCGCGATGGCATCAATTTCGTTTGTCCAATAATCCGTTTTTTTTTTAAATATTAGCCTATAGTGTCCCACTGCTGGGCAAAGGCCTACCCTATATCTTTCCAGATACTCTTTTCTTGCTCCACTCACCATTCTGCGTGGTGCGCGTCATAGTCATCTCGCCACCACTTTCTGGGCCAGCCTCGGCTACCCGTTCCTTCCTCTGGCACCAATTGCGTGGAGAATTGGGGAAATAAAAAAATCTAATGAGTACGTCAGTTAAATAACCAAAATATATTGGACACGGTTTTTTTTTCTTTTTTCACGTAAACAAAAAATGAGGGCGATACAGTGCGTTGAAATGTCACGTGACGTCACGTGGCGCGACACTTTTTACCAAGAAAGTGACGTAACAAGCCCACAATCCTGAACTTTGATGCGTTTTTAACCGACTTCAAAAAGAAGGAGGTTATCAATTCGGATGTTTGTATTTTTTTTTTATGTTCGGTCATAAGTCCGTCATTTATTGACGGCTTTGCAAAATTCTTTTTCTGTTTGAAAGGGGTTTGTTCCGAAATGGCCCATTTAAATTTCATATAGATCTGATGATCGGTTTCGGAAACGGACAACGGAAGTCTTCAAAAATTCACAGCAAATCAACCGCGATTGCTGCGATCGTATGTCCATGAATTGTTAACACAATTTAATGGAGAACCACAACTAAAAAGTGAAAAATAAAATCTTTTTTACAAAAAAATGGAACCACCTCCAAAAAAAGTGCAAATAACTTTAATTTCGGAAGTCGGTGTCAAAAAACGAAGACACAAAACCAGAAACACCGAATTCCGAAATTAAAGTTATTTGAACTTTTTTTGAAAGTCGGTTCCATTTTTTTTTTTGTAAAAAAGTTGTTATCTTTGTCATTTTTTATTGGTTTGGTAAAGCAAAAAATATGTGTACAATATTTTTTGGTTATTTAACTGACGGATAATTTGTTTTTTTTTTTTATTAAATATCCCATTTTGCCCAGCGGTCACTATACGAATTACTATAACTAAATCCCATATGTTCAAGACGATCGGCGAAGTCTAGCTGATCAAGAACCCAGGCTATTAAACAATAGGAAAAAATTAATACTAATGAATCCTATCTACGCAATATAAGGACCAACTAAGGGAAGTGGCCTATTACCGTGTTGACGGACAATGGGATTTGAATCTGTTGCTACTTATGAACCGTACTTTGGACCCGGTGGAGAGTCCACGAGGCAATCAGAGAATCGCACTCGGAACATTTCCATATGTAATAGTAACAGTCATTGGAATTATTCGTCTCTCATACAATATGGTGCAATATTTCCTCATGTTTCCTAGTATTGGATTCGAAGAGTTTTATGTTGAGCAGTTTCATTTGCTGTTTTCCCTTCCTGTGTGAAGCCCTGCGACTCACTGGTGAGTCGGACAAAAAAAAAATATTAAAGAGAAAAAAATAATAATAATAATCGGCTGTCAACCCGGGTTGTCGTCGGGGTTCAATTTGACAACCCGGATTTGGCCGCGGGGGTTGAAGGGACTAAACTAAGGGCCGATTTCACTGATTCTAAACGCCCAGTTTTCGACGTTTAAATGCGTTTAGTCGCTGTCATAAAGTTGAAGAGTTTGTTAAAGGACTTTTTTCCCGTTTTTTAAACGGGAAAAAAGTCCTTTTGAGAGCTTCAGTTACGTGCACTGCGTATACCGTTAAAGTTACGCAAAAATTATGTGTGAAGGAATTGTTCTCCTTTTAAAGTTCTAAAATAAAGACCGATGCAGCATATGTCTATCTTTTAAGGTTAACTCACTATAATAATTTTTATGGTTTTTATTTTTTACGCTAAGCTTAGTTCAGTAAAACTTAGTTTATAGAGCGAATGGTGAAATCGGCCCTAAAGCGTCATGCCTCCGTCAAGTCTCTTCTCAAATAGGTAGTAGGTTTGGTTTGCAGTCCAACGTAATGAAGCTGAATTTCAAATAATTATATTATTATCATGGAGCTGCTGCCACATTAAGAATTGGGACGTATGCTCAGTGGTGTGTACTTCTAGTGACTTAGGGCTTCGGTTTGTATAACCCGGTTAGGGTCGCGGGGGTGTTTGTATAACCCGGTTAGGGTCGCGGGGGTGTTTGTATAACCCGGTTAGGGTCGCGGGGGTGTTTGTATAACCCGGTTAGGGTCGCGGGGGTGTTTGTATAACCCGGTTAGGGTCGCGGGGTGTTTGTATAACCCGGTTAGGGTCGCGGGGGTGTTTGTATAACCCGGTTAGGGTCGCGGGGGTGTTTGTATAACCCGGTCAGGGTCGCGGGGGTGTTTGTATAACCCGGTTAGGGTCGCGGGGGTGTTTGAAAAGTCACCGCGGCTCTGAAACGCACAGGAATCCGAAGGAACACGGGTGGGATTTAGTCAGTAAGTCTGACATCCCGCTCCACCCAGAGCGAGGGAAGTTACTAGATAATTTCCACACAAAAGAAAATTTGGCGTGTAAGAAAGGAAACACTGATACGTAATACTCTACTTATTTTCTATTTAATTTAAAACTTATTCTAAATCAGCATCACCCTTTAAAAGTACATTCGATCGACCAGCCTCTGCGGACTACGTTCGTATTTCACTCAACCTCCTTAGATGTCGTAGTATTTATGTGCAACAGCAGTCTTTTTCCACAGCCTGAACAAAACTTATCCCTACACTCTTCCAACTGAGAAACTCGAGTCGCGCGGATGCCCGCGGCGCCGCGGGAAGCCGCGCGACTCGAGTCGAGTCGAGTTGTTTCTCATGCGATAATAAGTATTGTAGTAATGAAAATAAAGCTAAAATTCATATGACACTGAAACTGCGCTGCGCTTCGACGCTCTTTTGGTGTGAATTGACCCTAATAGATCAGAAATATTGCAATATCGGACAACCACAAGGCATGTCAAAGTTTCGCGCAACTGTAATTGCACTCAGGTTATATTACATACACTTCTATCACATAGAATAATTTCAAATTTTTCTGTATGCAAACTTCGGACATAATTTATCTCCGAAGTTTGCATACCGAAAAAAAAACGGTATTTTTTTTAAATTTTTCATTAAAAGTCAAAAAATATGAGGCCTAAAAAATTTATTTTGAGACTGTACAAACAGCGCTCTTTCATATGATACTTGACGGGGTTTCAGTCCTTGTTGCAAAAAAAGAAAATCTCTTTTATTTGCAAAATAGTTGGGCAAACGTCATCTTAAACTACTCCAAATTTCAAGTTGATAAACGTTAGTGGTTCTTGAGATATTCCAGCTGTGACAGACGGACTGACAGACTAAGTCGCACCATAAGGGTTACTTTTTACCATTTTAGCGCGGAACCCTAAAAAAGAGGCAATGTTATCGTCTAGTATAGATATAATCTGATTATAATCATAAGATTTGTAAGAACGATAATTTCAACATTTATGTGACCCGCTTTATCGAGAACGATTTGTACTATAGTATCGCATGTGGTTTTAGTTCAATTCCAGCATTTAGCTTTTAGCGCTTTCAAAGCGAGTTCAACAGCGTATGACGGGAAAGTTAAGCGCTTTTTTCATTTGAGGCTTTTAGCGGCACTGAAAATCGTTTTAAGTGGTTTTACCCCGCTACAGATGATGCTGCGTTTTTTTTAAGCTTTTTGTTACTGCTGAAAATAGTTTCACAGTGCTCCCGGTCGAATTCGTTCCAATAAAGTTTGTAGTGTAGTCACGTTCGAAAATTCAATTACTTGTACAATTTGTTTTACGGCTTGTAAGGGACTCTGAACGGTTGCGCCAAATACGATGAAGGTGTTAGATCTTATTGAATGCGATCTGAACCCTTGACGATATACGTTTCGTGGAACCTTTTTAGTACTGAACTAAAAATATAGGTCTCGTTGGTGTAGTGGTCTCGAGCTCGACTGCGTAAGCTGAATATGAGGATTCGATGACTGTGTAGGAAAAAACTTTTTTACAAAAAAACAACCGACTTCCAAAAAAGAGAATACACTAAAAATTAAAAAAACAACTTTAGTTCGGAAGTCGGTGTTTGTATTTTATTTTTTCGTTATTTGACACCAACTTCCGGAATTAAGTTATTTTTTAATTTTTGTGTATTATTTTTTTTTGGAAGTCGGTTTTTTTTTGTAAAAAAAGTTTTTTAATTTTTAGTTCTTATACCCCAGAATTAAAAACCCCAATAACATGGAATGTAAACCTACTTACGTAATTGGAGAAATCCAAAACGTCGTCTATCTATACGTATTTTTCGATTTGTTCAGTTTTTCAAAAAGCACTGAAGCAATTTCGATAAAATTTATATGGGACTATCTCGAGTATATTCTTTCGGATAAAAAAAGAATTTTGAAAATGTTTTCACAACTGACAGAGAAATCGGTGAACATACATAAAAAAAAAACACATACAGTCGAACATAGAACCTCCTCCTTTTTCGAAGTCGGTTAAAAATGTTGTCAGTTGATGGCAGTAGGTTCGTCCCCTATTATATGGGCCTTATAGGGTTTCGTACCCGAAGGGTCCAAACGGAGCCCTATTGCTGTCACTCACGTGTCCGTCTGTCCGTCGTCTGTCACACAGGTTTTACAGGCAAACGGTTACAGTATAAGCATCTTGTTGACCCAGGGCCATACAAATAGTCAAAAATACATTTGGTACGGAACCCTAAATGTGCGAAGTCGAAGACGCACTTGGCTGTTTTTTTTTTGTCAAATCATTGACGCGTTTGACCACTATCTCTACGCTACCTGATGGTAAGCGATGATGTGGTTGAAGATGGAGCACGCTTGCCTAAAACTAACTTATTCACTCAGGTTGTAGCTATCAGGAAACACACTCACTTTAAGGCGCAGTTATACGACTTTTAATGGTTTTTAATTGAACATCACGTCTAAATGACTTGTCTTATTTCTTTGAAAAAAATATATGTTACTTGAAATTATTTCCGTCGTAATTTGATCTGAGAATATTTGAAATTATATTTTTATAACATTGTGTAATTAATTTGTAAACTTATGTCTAACGCGTATAAAAAATTGAAAATCACGCAAAAACTATAAAGCATATTTTTATGAAACCTTCACCATTTTAAAAATCATTTAATTTCTTATAATTGAGTCTCAGTGTTTTAGTTTAATACTTGTTGTTTTATGTGTAATAAATTAATAATGCGTCTAATTTCGGATAACGCCCCGTGATGGGCGAGTCCTATTACTGGGGACATACGACGCGTTACGTGAGCACAGCGCAGAAAACGCAAGCTAACCACTCAAGGTCGTTCGCAGCTAATAGCGCCTTAAACAACTGCCGAATGTGGGCTTACTGTATAGGTACTTCTCTACCCAACCCCTCGGGAAATAAAGGCTGTTTTTAGGATGGGAAATTATCAAATAACTTCTCTCGCTCTGGGTAGAGCTCGGCGTGTCAGACTTTTACCGACTAAAACCCACCCGTTTTCCTTCAGTTGCCTGAGTGCCCAGGAGCGCGGTAACTCTGTTTCGAATTTATCCGCGACTCGCATCGCCATGACGGGCCCCGTATGTGTTGCTGACATCTCTTTGAGGCGCGCGTGGAACACTACGCGCCGTCGACTCCCGGGTCTTGTGCTGATCGGACGGCGAGCGAAACACTGCCGCGTCCCTGGCGTTACATTGCCCCCTGGCTTCTGTCACCTGGTTTTCAGTACCGCTAATGGTAATTTTATCTGAGTGCAATTACAGTGGGGCCAAAGGCAGAAGGGCGTGTCAGAGTCTTACTGGCTTATCCACCTGTGGGTCCTTCTGTTGCCTGTGCCCCAGGACTCCGGTGACTCTTTCGAACCGGGAGTGTTCGACCCTTGATAATTATTGGTTTGGTGTTATGTCTGCTATGAGCCCTTTCATTTTTGAAACAGGGTAGGCACATATCCATGCCCAAGTATTCAAAGCCACTGCTCAGATTTTTCAATGACATTTATCCGTATTTGGGCCTCCACTTCCCTTTGATTAGCAATATTTTGTAATTGCAAATGTAACTAGCAAATTATATGGCCGAATCGAAATTATATCTGCAATTACATCCAACTTGATTATTTGAATAACATGTTATGCAACCAGTACTGAGACTTAAAATAGAGTGCAAGAATGTAATGGTTTTGGTACTGAATGTATTTTAAGAGAACATATTTATTTGTAACTAGCGATCCGCCCCGGCTTTGCACGGGTGACATATAATATAATAAGGGATATCGTATTACTCAGTAACTGGGTTGTGGAGGTCAGATAGGCAGTCGCTCCATGTAAAAGACTGGTATTCAGCTGCATCCGGTTAGTCTGGAAGCCGACCCCAGGATAGTTGGAAAAAGGCTAGGCAGATTGAGTTCCAGAGATTACTTTCTACAAACAAACTTACAAACTGTACCTCTTTATAGTATTAGTATAGATTGTGGTCGTCCAGTTTTCGAGAAAAATAATATCTTTCTGCGCTCCTTCTAAATCTCTAGTTACATACAGAGTGTAACAGAAAGGTGTGGTCATATTTTAAGAACCGGTTCTGCCCATGGAAATGAACAACTTTCTCTAAGAAAAGACAGAAATTTCGGAAAAAAAAAAACATTGAGTTTCCATACAAAGTTATCATCAGCTGATCAATATTTGTATGGGAGGTAAAAAAAAATTTTGAGTATTTATTCAAGTTTTGTTAAAGAAAGTTGTTCATATCGATGGGCAGGTGCAGTTCTTAAAATATGACCACACCTTTCCGTTACACCCTGTATAGTATAAAACATATAGATTAGTATAAAACAAAGTTCCTTTCCGCGTCTGTCTGTTTATCCGCTAACTCCTCCTAAACCAAATGACTGATTTTGATGCGGTTTACACTAATAGAAAGAGCGATAAACAAGAAAGGTTTGTATGTATAATTTGTACCCATGCGGGACCGGGGTAGGTCGGTAGTTCTATTACAAATTGAACAAAATGTCACACTTCTCCATACGCGTAATATGCATAGCAAGGGTTTAAAGTCATTGCTTGATCAAAGTAAAGGACAAAACCAAAACCCTTTGTTCTGCGCTCAGAAGCTACTCAACATACAGGCTTATATCAGGTTGTATTAAAAAAAAAAAAGACGTTCACACTGCTTAGTGCATAAGCTGCAAGTTTACGAGATACAACAAGCCTAATAATGACATTATGATTCTGCCTATTCTATGGGTTATACGGTATAACCCATAGAATAGGCAGAGGCTTCCTTCTCCCCTTTCTACATACGTCGGTAGGAGTCAAATCCATCCCTCCGTCTTCTACCTAGCATGGTAATCTAAAATTAAACCTTTAGAATAAAATCCCCTTAAAAAATTAATTCCACATAAAGCTATATCAATATAAATAAATAAAATTGAAGTGTCTGTTTGTAATGTCAAAATAATAGGTTTTTTAAGCTCATACAGTTATTTGCACGATACCTATGCCTAAAAATCAGTTTTTTTTTTAATTTTTGTCTGTCTGTTTGTTCCGGCTAATCTTCGAAAGAGCTGGACTGATTCTGATAAGATTTTACTGGCAGGTAGCTGACTTATACTAATAAAATTCCACGCGGGCGAAGCCGCAGGCAGAAGCTAGTTACAAATATTTTAAATTTGCCTATTCTTTGAAGACATTTTCTACATAAAGTTGTATTATAATATGGCCCATTTTGACTGTTGTCTGTAATAGAATAAAATATTATTTATTGATTGAAAAGTTTACAAAAAGTGTACATTTAGTCTACAGTATTGGACGTCATTCATTAACAGCTAATTAACACCAATCAATATTGTACATAATATGTTGCAGGCCGGTGGAGTGTTGTCAACTTCTGAAAATAATATATTTAGTGTTAATTTAGCATATTTTATAAAAATAAAAAATCTATAACTTTTGGTTTTTAGGAGTTACATTGGTTTCCTATACAATTATAGTGCTTAAAAATAAACTAAAGCTAAAATATTTATTACTAGTGCAAATTATGATGGTTCGGAATTACAATGTTAGATAGCGACCCGCCCGATCTAGGTTAATTCAAACCTGTGTTTCAGGCCATTAGCAATCATATTGAGTCCTTGAATACCACTCTATTATTTTAAATTTTCCCATAATTATACAGAAAACTGCTAATTCTAAAAACTTAGGAATCTTATCAATTCTAATGGTATTAACATTATATTATTACCACTCTAAACCATGGCGGAGTGGTTGACTGATAAAAATGTGTGCGCACTTGAAAGTGGGTGTTAATTCGACATCAGTCTAATTATGTGTTACACAATACCATTGTGATAAGCTATCTGATGCGCTTAGCGCTCAGTGTCGGTCTTTCAACCTAGAAACTAAAATCGTCTCATTACAGCTGGAATGTTACATTTTTAATGGGTTTTTACTTTTAAGGCGCTGTTAACTACCAACGACCTTGAGTGGTTAGCTTGCGAGTTCTGTGCTGAGCTCACGTAACGCGTCGTACGTCCACCCAGTAATAGGACTCGCCTATCAAGGAGCGCTGTCCGACATTAGACGCATTATTAATTTATTATACATAAAACAACAGGTATTATACTGAAACACGTATACTAAAATATAAATAATTAAATGATCTTTAAAATGATGAAGGTTTCATAAAAATACGCTTTATAGTTTTTCTCAATTTTTTATCTGCGTTAGAAATAACTACAAATTAATTACACTATGTTATAAAAATATAATTACAAATATTCACATATCAGATTACGAAGGAAATTGTCTAGAGTAACAAATATAAGACTAGTCGTTTAGACGTGATCTTTAATTAAAAATCATTAAAAGTCTTATAACTGCGCCTTATGATCATTATCATTACTTACATAAAATAACATAACATAATCAGCCTTACAATGTTCCCACTGCTGGGACTCAGGCCTACTCCAGACATCCACCAACCCGCATTACGGCCTATTCCCTAATGGGCCGTAATGCGGGTTGGTGGATGTCACATGTCTACGATTTTTTTGTTCTAGGACATTCCGGCTTCCTCGCGATGTCTTCCTTCACCGTTTACTCTTATGGCAATTTATTTGTGATCAGTGTAACACTTCTTCTTTCATATTTCTGTCTTTTTCTGTTAGTCGTCATCTCAGTAGTCAGCCCCTTCCTTGACATTTCCTCATTCACATAGTTCATCTATCGCTTCTTGGTACTCCCCCAGGGCTCGGAACCGTTATTTAAAATAACGTTTTTAAAACGGTTAGAACAGTTCTTTGTCAACATTTTCAACATTTCGTTCGGCACGAAAACGAAATGAGACCGCTTTCAAAAATCGGTTTATTTCGCAGGGCGCAGCCGCGCTCCGCGTACGGCGACAAATGAATGAAATCGTAAATATCGTAGTACCGCACCATTCAAAAAATGGATAAAAACGGTAAAAAACGTTTAATTAATCGACAACAATTTAAATTTTGTTCTTCTTCAAAAACGTTTATAACTTTCCGTTCGAACGTAACCGAAACAAATCGTTTCTTATGTAAAAAAAAACGAAACTATTTCAAAAAATATACCGGTATCCGAGCCCTGTACTCCCCTACTATTAAGGGGTAAAGGGCCCCGACCTTTCCCACACCCTTCCTCTAAAAGGAAAACGTTTTCTTTTTATTTTAATATACATATTTGTGTTAGTGTTATTCAATTCTATAGAACAGTTTAAAGGAAGAATCAGTGGCAGTGGGCAGGACACAATTTTCGATGATCAGCATGTGTATTCGCTAACTCAGTTGACATCAATTTGATACATTGCTGCTTTGTTCGGTGGGCATCGATTTATAATATGCAATAAGTAGTACATTTTTGTTTTCCAAACGTCAAAGCAGCAATGTACTGCAAAGTGCCTATCAAATTGATGTCAACTGAGTTAGCAAATACGCCTGCAGAACAGATGGGCGATGGGACCGAAAAGCTCTGGAGTGGCGACCGCGTCCCGGAAGACGCAGCGTTGGCAGGTCACAAGGTGGACCGATGACCTGGTGATGGTCGCGGGTAGTCGATGGATGCGAGACGCACAGGACCGGTCCGGTCCGGAATATACTCCCGAGGTGGTCCCATATAAATTTTATCGAAATTGCTTCAGCGCTTTTTGAAAAACTGAACAAAAACGAAAAATACGTATACCTAGATGACGTTTTGGTGGTCTCCAAATTACGACTATGTTTAAATTCCACTTTCCATGTTTTTGGGGTTTTTAGTTCTGGGGTATAACAACTAAAAAGTGACGACACGATTGGCGCAGTGGTTGAGCGTTCGGCTGCTGCGCTGCGTGTCGCGGGTTCGATCCCCGCACGGAAAAAATATTTGTATGGCCTACAGATAGTTGTTCCGGGTATGGGTGTCTTGTGTATGTGAGTTTTCATGTTTGTGAACGCACCCACAATACAGGAATATTCCTAGTGTGGGGCAACGTTTTTTTAAAATAAAAGAAATAAAAAAAATAAAAGAAATAAAAATAACTTCTATAGTCTGAAACAGTTCTTTGACACAAAAGTCTGTCTAAGCCCAGCAAAACATGTTTGTACTATTTTAAACTGTAAGATCTATTATACCATGTTTTGAGCAAATAAATATATTATTATTATTGTAGATAGGTCACACAATTACAATTATTCCAGTCTTCTTCTCTCAGGTTCGCCTCGTAACTCTCTTTTCAAACTTTGCTTATTATAAGTTACCCAAGGTCGCTCACGAATACAGCTAACCAAGTGGAAAGTATAATTTTCCGTGCCGTGGGTGGTATGAATAAGGAAACTTTAGGCATCCACAATTTATGTACGAAACTTATTATATAAACACAAGACAACGACTTTTCCTCGACTATTTACATGTTAAAGGAAAACTTAACTCGTTAAATCTGTATTATATAAAATTCGAAGTCCTGACTGACTGACTGATACATCAACGCACAACCTAAACCGCTGGTTCTAGAGACATGAAATTAGGAGGGTGTGTTCTTTGTGAAGAGTAGGTATCCACTAAGGATTTTTCAAAGTTCAAACCTTATTTTTGTTTTAAATGGTCCAGGCCAGGTTTCGGTGTTTTAGGCGAGGTTGGTGGTTAGGAGGTGTTCGAGGTGGTTGTCTTCCCGACGCCTCCTTCTCCGAGCAGGATGTTCCCTCTCTCAGTCTCGCTCGGCGACCTCCTTCTGACCCGTCACGGTCTCACAGAAGGAAGCCATTTCCCTCCAATTTTCTGTCTCCGTCTGAATAGAAAAAAACTGGTGTTGATTTGTTTGGTTCGTTCTGTGCGATTGATATGAAATGAAACCTATACCGCATTTGATAACAATACATACATATCATATTTTCGTTTCCTCGTATGGGATTGGTATGCAGACAAAATAATAAAATAACACGGCTCGTACGGTGTAAGGGAATGTATTCCAATGTGTTGTATTTGTATCTAGATGCAAAACAATGAGGGTCGTGTTATTAATGTGTTAGGTAAGCGTCACCACTACCTGTGTTCTTGTGAAGAGACATTTCGTTGGTTTTATGACCAAGTAGATCAGTATATAAATGTAATTCCATCGAGTTCTTATAGTATTCGTCAAACTTAATGGCGTGTGCGAAGTTAGCTGCGGGTGTAACTGCGCGTAGGTACAGTCAAGTCGACAATAATATAGACCATTTAATGTTTTTTTGGACAAGCCCGCCACACTATTCCCAAACCACTGTAACTTCTGTAAGCCAGAATCAACAGTGGCGATCACCAGAAAAAACGCCGAGGCAATGAAGCTCGAAATTAATCAGAAAAGACAGCGGAGGAGTAAGAAAAACATAATTTCCACTTCCCTTCTAATCAAGCGGGAGACAGAACACACCGTTAATGCTTTCTATAACTGTGTGGAAGCTGTGTGAATATTTTTAAGGGGTGTATGGTGTCTACTTATTTGTTAGTTTGGAAGTTGGCGGTATTCCCACACGCCATTAAGTTTGACGAATACTATACTTTTCGAAACTAACCTAACCATTGGGCTTATGTGGTATTGTGGTCTCGAAATAAAGTTTTTTTTTAAACATTTGTAAGCTTGCGCTTGACCACCATATTACCTGATGGTAAACGATGATGTGGTCTACGATTAAGCACGCTTGCCTAGAAGTAACCTATTCACTCTTGACTTAAAGACTCCCAGGTTGTAGCTATCAGGGAACACAGACTCCGGCAGGGAATTCCACTCCCTAGCTGTACGTACATTGAAAGTGTTTCTCAGTGCACCGTTTGTCGCTCTCGAAATCGTTCAAGCTTAGCGGTTGGAGCGTTCCAATATTAATGTAAACAACGAACCCCTATCTATTGAACCTTAGAACTAACTTCCTCCCCCTTTCCAGGATATAATAGAGCTAGAGAAATGTTTCTGGACTCTGCGCAACGCTGCCCCCACCGGCCAACTAGACGCCGAGAGCCTTTCACCTCTGCTGTCGCCACCACTGCCAGCTGCCGCGGTGGCTGGGGCTTTTCTGGCTTTTGATGAGAATAGAGACGGCCATGTGGACTTCAAGGAGCTGTGCTGTGGGCTCAGTGCGGCTTGCAGAGGACCCAGAACTGAGAGGCTTAAGTGTGAGTACCTAGATTATGATGCTGTTCTTTTTGTGACGTTCCTTAAGCATTTTGGTACAGGATTGGGAAACTTGCTTTGCAAAAAGGATGGTTTACAATAAGATGATCCATGTTCAGAATTTGAAAGCAGTATTCGACATAACCGCAAACTTTTTGTAATTTCTATCAAATTGTCTAAAATAATCAATGTCTTTCTACCATCCATAACTCAAGTAGCAGATGCTAGTGAACAAACAGCTAGGCTGAAGTGGGAGTGGGCTGGCTACGTTGCAAGAATGCACCCAGACAGGTGGGCAAGGATCGTCACTCATTGAACGCTAGGGGAGGACGTCGCCGTCGAGGTCAACTGCGGCGAAGATGGTGTGACCTTCTGCACCTGTGTATTCGCTAACTCAGTGGACATCAATTTGATAGGTACTTTGCAGTACAACCGGGACTATCTGTGACGCCCGCATTCCCCTTAAACTTAAGGGGAAGATTTATAAAACAATGGTCAGACCTGCTGTCTTGTATGGTTCAGAATGTTGGGCCACAAAAGGGATGAATGAAAAGCAATTGCATGCAGCTGAGATGAGAATGCTAAGAGCGATGTGTGGTGTTACGCGCATGGATAGAATTAGGAATGAGTATATAAGAGGAAGTCTGAAAGTGGCACCGCTGACTGAAAAGTTGTGTGGAAATCGGTTGTCGTGGCATGGGCATGTAATGCGGAGGAATGAAGAAAATGTCGTGAGGAAAGTCTTGTGTATGGATGCGGATAGCTATAAGAGTAGGGGAAGGCCAAAGAAACGATGGTTGGATTGTGTGAAAGAGGATATGGGTAAAAAGGGGGTGACTACAGAGATGACGACTAATAGAGGAGTTTGGAAGAAAAAGATATGTTGCGCCGACCCCAAATAAATTGGGATAAGGGCAGGAGAATGATGAGGTACTTTGCAGTACATTGATCGGTGGACATCGAATATAATAGGCACTACGTAGTACATTTTTGTTTTCATATACGTCAAAGCAGCAATGTACTGCATAGTGCCTATCAAATTGATGTCAACTGAGTTAGCGAATACACCTGCTGATTATGTTTGTGGGGCAAACTTGGCCAGAAATCACCCAAGTCAGATAGGTTTGGAGGGAGAAAAGAGAGGCCTTTGCCCAACAGTGGGAAACCACGTAGATTAAAAAAAAAAGTGGTTTATAGGAAATTCCAATCTAATAAACAATACGCTTGCGTCAGCTGTACCTTTATATTTCGCTATTATTTGACTATTTTCAACCTTTGTATTTAATTGTTCCATTGTGTGTACTATCGTAACTTTAAAGTGCGGTCAATTTGTCCGCATTGCCTTCCCGCTATTGTTGATCGCATGATCATCGAGACAGAATAAAGAGTACAACAAAACGTCCAAATTCAGTGAACTCATCGATGTTTTTATTAAATACCAGTTTCTGTCTGTCCGTCTTCGTCCGCGTTGTTGTCGAAAAGTATGCCGAGGGAACGTACTCCCGGGACAAAAGGTATCATAATGTCCTTCTCCAGGGTCCAATCTTTCTGCACACACACAAAATTCATCAAAATTGGTTCAGCGGTTTACGCGTAAAAACGTAACGAATACCTAATAAAAATAATAATAATGTTTTATTTTTCACCTTCAAGTTTAACATGAAACAGGTTTACAATAAAATAGGCCGAAAGGTTTACATTTTAGAGTTGCAACTAAGTAATACCTAAACTAAGATAACTTAATATCTTGTAATGTAGGTATCAGCGCCCACCCTTATTTGCATTCACATAATTTAATTATAATACATTAGAGCCAAAAAGCCTAATATAGTTTTATAATTTAAAAAAAATAACGAAATAAACAGAACAATTTAAAATAAACAAATTTACTTACTTTCGCATGTAAAATTAATTATTATTATGTCACCGGATAGGTAATTGTAAACGTCGTAAGTTTTTAACAAATCTGGCGAGAGTGTAAACTCTCGATGTATTATGTCATTTCAATTACAATAAATTCATCGGAATTCGATAATTTATAATGAATGAAGTTTACAATTTTACGCGATTTTTTATAAATTAACAGTGTTTACAATTTGACGGTGACATTATGTACATGGGTGTATTGGAGATTAAAGGGCTTAAGATACAGAAACGTTAATGCTTCTAAATAGCTTACTTTCCGACAATGGAGGTGATCTTTAAGGCGCAATTATACGACTTTTAATGATTTTTAATTGAAGATCACGTCTATACGACTAGTCTTATATTTTTTAAATATATGTTACTCTAGACAATTTTCTTCGTAATATGATATGTGAATATTTGAAATTATATTTTTATAACATAGTGTAATTAATTTGTAAAGTTATGTTTAACGCGGAAAAAAAATTGAGAATCACGCAAAAACTATTAAGCGTATTTTTATGAAACCTTTACTACTTTAAAGATAATTTAATTATTTATCTTTTAATAAACGTGTTTTAGTATAATATCTGTTGTTTTATGTATAATAAATGAATAATGCGTCTAATTTGCGACAGCACTTCTTGATGGGCGAGTCCTATTACTGGGTGGACGTATGACGCGTTACGTGAGCTGAGCACAGAACACTCAAGGTTAATAGCGCCTTAAGACAGCTTTGTTTCTAAGTCAGAAAGATAGAGCTTTCGTGCGTGGATTGCCAAATATATGTTTTAAAATTCAGGGTAGTAGATGTCTGGTCTTATATTAAAGAACGACCTCTGAATAATAAAACAGCAATAGTTCGCAGCTTACGTTCACTTAGGACTCTGCCCCTTTGTGTCATTATCATTACGTTTGATATTACAAGGAGGCAAGTTTGTTTGAAGAAGGCAATCTCTGAAAGTTATATTCCGATTTGGAATTTCTTTTACTCAAACAAACTAGACTAGCTAGCTTAAGGCGCTAGTCGCTATTTACTATCTAATTAGGGCAAGGCAGTATTTCTTTTTATCATTGATAGGCTCTCGTTTGACCACTATCTCACCTGATGGTAAGCGACGATGTGGTCGAAGATGGAGCACGCTTTCCTAGAAGTAACCTATTCACTCTTGATTTAAAAATTCCCAGGTTGTAGCTATCAGGAAACACAGACTCTGGCAGGGAATTCCACTCCTTAGCTGCAACGCACAATGAATGTGTTCCCAAAATGTTCCAGATCTTAAAAAAATTGTTCCTTATAAAATTCTTCCTATCAAGCCCTTTACGCATGTTAACGAACCCTGTTGTCAAAAGTAAGCGAATACATAATATCGGTAAGAAACCTGTTTGTCCTTGTGTTCGTGTGGCTCTTTCCTTATCTCGCTGTGTGAAAGTTTGCGAGCGCTCGCCGGGTCCACGATAAAAATAAACGTCAAAGTAAATAATAAATTATGACATGTTGTGTATTTATGATATACCTACATTGTAAAAACAGGTCGTGTTTGTGACAAAAGATGTATGTTATTCAGTTATCTGGTTAGTATGAAACTTTAGTCAGTCGTCCTAGTGCTGGGCAAAGTCCTCCTCCTTTTTAATCGACTTCAAAAAAGGAGGTTCTGTATTCGACCCGTATGTATGTGTATGTATTTGTTATGTATGTATTGCTTGTTTGTCCGCGATTTTCTCGAAAACTACTGATTTGATTTGGATGGGGTTTTCGTTATTCAAATGCATGTTTTTTAAGGAAGGTTTTAGTATACTTACAATACATTAGGATTTGATGAAGATCTTCGGAAATAGACAGTGGCACTCTTCAATCTAACAGCAAATGACTCGCGATTACTGCGATTATTTAACGGGGAACCACAACTAAAGAGTGAAAACTAAAAGACTGTCGATGTCAAAAAACGAAAAAACAAAACCAGAAACACCGACTTTCGAAATCAAAGTAATTTAGCACTGCTTTTGTTTTTTTTTTTTGGAAGTCGGTTCTATTTTTTTGTAAAAAAGGTTTTTTCCCACAAAACTTTTTTTCTGGTATTTGGGACAGTCAGAGTCAAGTTCATCGCTCTATCTTCGTTATGCCCAGAAAATAAGTACAGGTTTTTATTCGTATGTCTATTAGAGACATTTATAACGCAGTAAACTTGAGACTGATGGTTTCGGGATTATCCAAACTATAGTCGTAGAAAACCCAAACAAATACATATCCATTAGCAGGGATATTGATCGAGATTTTCATAAACATTCTAAGCTCTTTTAGACAGTTTTCTGCGATGATCGCCATCCAGGTTTAACCTATAGGTACTTGGACTCGATGTCATCAAACTACCTTTCGACTTATCTGTCTACGAATCTTTTGGTTGTTCTCAATTTTGCTTCTTAATTCTTAGTTCTTAATTCTTTATTGTACACCGCAACTTAATATAGAACACAGTTATTCATCAATTCAGGTACAAAGTCGAGCTTAACTCAACGTTGAGGTTTCTCCCTCCAAACCTTTGAGTGATAGAGAGAGATCACATTCGAGGGTAGGATCCAGTGCTTCTTTAAATCTGGTACATTAGTATATTTATTATGAGTACAGTTCATACCTTGGTAGAAATTTAGCCAGTTAGTGAAGTGGTAGAGGGGCTGAAAACCTAGAGTGCTCGGAATCATGGAGACTGAATGCACTGCCTTTTTTGCCTTTTTTACCGTGTAGAAATCCTCATGAATATCCTCCACCGAGGGGTGGGCGGAGGTGTCAGTCAGACTCTTACTGACTAAAACGGTGTTTTGCTGTAACCTTTGGGGTGCTGAAGTGCGCGAATTTCGTCACGCATAAATTCATGCCGACTTCGTCACCCTCTACGGCCGCATAAACTGCACTGAACGCACTGCCTGCCTCTCAGTTACCTCATCGTTGTGACCAAACTATATGTAGTCTACTTCATCTGTCATGCCAACAATGGCTGATGACGTCAAGCTAATGACTTATAAACAGCAGATTATGACAGAATGATCATGATGAAATGTCGATTCGATTCATTCACATCATCAATCAAGCTTGATTACCCATTAGTTATGTTTATGCAGAAATTATTGCATTCTGACTCTCTGTGAGGATCCTTCATGTCTGAGGATCAGGGTTGCATCTGGAGCGGATGATTTGCCTCCACCGGTTTCTGTCCAGCGCGTCTTTTACGACCGTATAGAATTTGGAGGAGGAAGAGTCTTTTACTGGATCGGTCCATCTTGTTGGTGACCTGCCGCGCGATCTTTTGCCTTCGGTGTTCCCAACCACAATCAGCTTTTCTTGATTTTCGTCACCTCTGCGCAATGTGTGGTCGAAATATGAAAGAATGTGTTGTTGGCATATCGTGGACAAGCGAGTTTTTATTCGGAGCTGAGTCAGGATCGATACGTTGGTGCGTTTTGCAATTTAAGGTATTCTTTGCATTCGTCTCCAGCACCACATCTCGCGTGACTATAGGTACATTAAAGATAAACAAACATACCTACTGGCTTTCATAATGTCCATATCTTTTGAAGTTCAATGTTAATGACGATAATATTTAATTAACACTCTAAATGGCTATCTCTTGTTTACGTTGTGACGTCATGTGATGAAATCCAAGTGTTTTACTTGCCTACGGGTAGCGGATAAATTCTGAAAATGAGTTACTGCACCCCTGGGCACTCAGGCAGGGAAGGAACAGGGGTGGGTTTTAGTCAGTAAGAGTCTGACACGCCCTCCCGCTCCACCCAGAGCGGGAGAAGTCATTGGATGGTTTCCCACACCCTAAAAAAAAGAAGTGTTTTACTTACCTATTTACCTACACTAAGGCCGTACATGGACGGACTGCTTAGAGTAGTTGAGACCAACTGCACCAGAGCAGTCGTGTTCCGGTCGGGGCCTCCATAGACGGACTGCTCAGAGCAGTCAGTACATTTTTAGCTGCAAAAACAAATGAACTGCTTGAGCGATCCGTGTATGGCGATCATCAATTTTATATTGAAACTGCAGATGGCCCAACAGCGACCACTTGAAGCTGTCGGCACTGACTGCTCCAAGCAGTCCGTCTGCGGCACTAAGATCGGTTGAACGTGGTAATGTGTCTAGTCTTTTCTCAACTATATTGGGGTCGGCTTCCTATCTAACTTTTTTTTTTCGTTTGGGACAAGCTCTCCACACTATTCCAAAACCACTGTAACTTTTGTAAGCCAGAACCAACAGTGGCGACTACCAGAAAAAACGCCGAGGCAATGAAGCTTGACGAGAACCAGAGAAACGATTAAACTGTCTTCGGTCCCGCAACGAAATTAATCAGAAAAGACAGCGGAGGAGTAAGAAAAACATAATAACCACTTCCCTCCTAATCAAGCGGGAGACAGAACAAAGCTAGACCATTAGGCACAAATGGGGTATTTACAACTGGGGTAAGCCCAGTTGCCAAGCACCACTGGTTAAAAACACTAATACTCGTATTATGTATAAAATTTACTATATTTTCAATCTAACTGGATACAGCGGGATACCATTACTTTACTTTATATGGAGCGACTGGCTATAAGACCTTCACAACCCAGTAACTGGGTAACATGATTTCTCTTGCCTAAACTGGTACCAGATTTTCTGGCTTCGATTACCTGTAACGACTGTCAAAGATCCACAATTGACAGCCGGGACCAGCGGCTTACAGAGGTACGGAGGAGTCTCGGTATACAATGGTTGGTCCAAAGGTTGGCTGGTTGAGAATACCTTGTTGCATTAAGTCTGCCTATGTACCACTACTGCAAAAAATCTTATTTATAAAAAAAAAATCTAGCTTTTACCACCGGCTGCGCTCGCATGGAAATAAACTTTGAACCCCCATTTCACTCTCTCCTCAAAGAGATGTCAGCAACACGTGACGGGGTCCGTCATGGCCGATGCCTGCCCTGGAATTGCGGATAAATTCGACACAGAGTTACCGCGCCTCTGGGCACTCAGGCAACTGAAGGAACAGGGGTGGGGTTTAGTCAGTATAAGTCTGATACGCCCTCCCGCTCCACTCAAAGCGGCACAAGTCATTGGATGATTTCCCAACCCAATAAAAAAAGGGGGTGGAATTTAGAAACACCCTTTTTAAGTGGATTCTTCATAAAGAACACATCCTCCAAATTTCATGTCTCTAGGACCAGCGCAGCGGTTTAGGCTGTGCGTTGATATATCAGTCAGTCAGTCAGGACTTTGAATTTTATACATAACCATATGATTAAGTTAAACACTTATTAGCAGGTTCTTAATTCAACATGTTCTATGGATATTTTTTTTTGTTTTGTTTTGTTTTTTAAAAAACGTTGCCCCACACTAGGAATATTCCTGTATCGTGGGTGCGTTCACAAACATGTAAATTCACATACACAAGACACCCAGACCCGGAACAACTATCTGCAGGTCATACAAATATTTGTTCCGTGCGGGGATCGAACCCGCGACACGCAGCGCAGCAGCCGAACGCTCAACCACTGCGCCAACCGTGCCGTCAATTTCAACCGTGTCGAATTTGTTATTTTAGCATTTCGTTAGCGAGTTTTATAACTAAGGCTGAAAGTTAAAATAAACAAGAATGGTCATCCATCTACGGACCACGGCAAGCGTTGCTCAACCTTGAAAATTGACCCGTGTGGGCTGCTAGTTACCGACAAACTACTCGGGGCTAATGATTTATTCATTCGATGGAAAATCAATAGGACGGTACAGTTTGAGCTGTATTCAATATTTATAGGTACAACGGATTCCCAGGTCACGATATGATGTCACATGTTTGTGAACTAGTATACTTTGTGATACATATCAATCTGCCTAGCCGTTGCCCAACTATCTTGGGGTCGGCTTCCAGTCTAACCGGATGCAGCTGAATACCAGTATTTTACATGGAGCGACTGCCTATCTGACTTCCACAACCCAGTTACTGGGTAATACGATACCCCTTTGATAAGACGGGTTGTTAGACTTTCGGGCTTCTGACGACCCGTAACGACTGTCAAAGATCCACAATTGACAGCCGGGACCAACGGCTTAACGTGCTTTCCGAGGTACGGAGGAGTCTCGGTATGTAAAGATGGTCACCCATCCATAGACCAACCCCGGCAAGCGTAGCTTAACCTGATGGATCGACCCGTGCGGCTGTTATTACTTTAGAGCTCCTCTAATATACTATATACATGATTATTTAAATATTTTTTAATATCTTTCACTAGAGACCCACTCCAGCTCCGTACAGGTACAAATTATATACACAAACCTTCCTCGTTTATCGCTCTTTCTATTAGTGAAAACCGCATTAAAATCCTTTGCGTGGTTTAGGAGGAATTAGGAGAAACAGACAGATGCGGAAAGTGAATTTGATTTATACTACTTAGATATACCTATAGAGATAAAATATGTTATTTTTCTAGACTAGGTTAGTAACATGACGAATCACTTATGGCATAGCGCTAAATATGTTTCTAGTGTTAATGAAACTGTTAACTGGCCACACGTACAATATTAAGGCCCGATTTCACCAATTCTAAACCCCCAGTTTTCGACGTTTAAACTCGCTTGAACGCGTTTAGCCGCTGTCAGGAACTACTGGATCGAATTGAAAAAATATGTTTGGGTTGAATAGTCCATTTATCGAGGAAAGCTATAGGCTATATAACATCACGGTGCGACCAACAGAAGCGAAGCATCAATGAAAAACGTGGCAAAAACGGAAAAAAAAAATCCTTTTGAGAGCTTCAGTTGCGTGCGCTGCGTAAACGGTTAAAGTTATGCAAAATTTATGTATGATGGAATTGTTCTCTTTTTAAAGTTCTTGAAAAAAAGTCCGCGACAGAATATGTCCATCTTTTAAGGTTAACTCAATATAAACTTTTTGATGGTTTTTACTTTTTACGCTAAGCTTAGTTCAGTAAAACTTAGTTTATAGAGCGCACGGTGAAATCGGCCCTACAACTTATTGAAAATTCGGTGACATGTTAACTGGTTGTAATGAAAATCTAATTTTATTTTTCATGTTTATTGCATGCTAGCCTTTGCCCGCGGCTTTGCTCCCGTGACCTGTCCCGCGGGAACTGTTTTTTTTTTCGGGATTAAAAGTAGCCTACGTTACCCGCTGATAATTTAGCTTTCTATTGGTAAAAAAATGGTTAACGGTCTAGTAGTTTCG
Organism: Polia nebulosa; assembly: GCA_951329385.1. Lineage (NCBI taxonomy): Eukaryota > Metazoa > Arthropoda > Insecta > Lepidoptera > Noctuidae > Polia > Polia nebulosa. Next base: position 29,961,462 of record OX589606.1, read on the forward strand.
GAGCTTATTCGATACAAACAAACAAAAAAAAATCCTCTTTATAATATTAGTACCTAATATACCTATAGATGAACTAATGTATCTTCTCCCGGGAGAGGGCACTGGCTTCTTAACGCAGGTTAATTGATTGTTACTGAGTTTGTATGTTTTCTTAAGTAAATAAAGATTATTATTGTTGATGGAAAAACTTGCATTACACTTAAAAACTGCACAAAAACCTTAGGGTCTTTAAAATGGACGCAATAGTTTTATTACTTAAATTAACGTAGAAGTTTTCGAGATAAGGAAAACCCACTGTCGAACCGATCCGAACTATTGTTTTGAAAATTCTGTATTGTCATACTCTGGGGCTAAGTTGTTAAGGAGCTATTAACTGCCAATGACCTTGAGTGGTTAGCTTGCGTGTTCTGTGCTGTGCTGAGCTCACGTAATGCGTCGTACGTCCACCAAGGACTCGCCCATCAAGGAGTTATGTCCGAAATTAGACGCATTATTAATTTTTTATACATAAAACAACAGGTATTATACTAAAACACGTATACTAAAATATAAATAATTAAATGATCTTTAAAATGGTGAAGGTTTCATAAAAATACGCTATATAGTTTTTGCGTGATTGTCAATTTTTTATCCGCGTTAGACATAACTTTACAAATTGATTACACTATGTTATAAAATTATAATTTCAAATATTCACATATGAAATTACGACGGAAATTGTCTAGAGTAATATATATTTTTTTCAAAGAAATAAGACTGTTCGTTTAGACGTGATGTTCAATTAAAAACCATTAGAAGTCGTATAATTGCGCCTTAATTTAAAAAGCGGTAAGGAAGGAAAACGAAATACTGAATGACATAGGTAAATGAATGTAAGAGCCAATTCCACAAATGGGCAATCTTGTCTCGAGTAGGTTAATACGCAATAGTGACGTTACTCCTAGTATCTAATAATTAGCATTATAAATCTTTCCTGTTTGTCATCGTATATATTTTTTCTTACCTTTTGAAATTCTGAAGCAAATCTAAACGACAGAACTTAAATAGTTCTGTCGTTTAGATTTGCTTCACAATTTTTGCTTGATAGTACCTACTCGGACAATTTTTTTATATTGACGACAAAAGAAAATGTATAATTAATTTGTACTCGGTCGGCTAGGTATTTTTACCCGATTGCCTCAGAAGAAGGGTAATATTTTCGAGAGTTTGTATGTATTTACATTTGTAGGTCTATTTCCTTGACAGGTCCTGTAGCCTAAACGGCTGGATGGATTTTAACAAATGACGTAACATTAGATTATGTTTGGCTGCCGAAGTGACATAGGCTACAACGAATTTAAAAAAAAAATAGATGTCGCCATTACGGGTGAGGTTCTGCCCAGGGGTTGCGGATAAATTCGAAACAGAGTTACCTCGCCCCTGGGCACTCAGCGCAGGGAAGGAACAGGGGTGGGTTTTAGTCAGTAAGAGTGACATGGCCTTCCGCTCCACCCTAGGGCGGGAAATGTCATTGGATGATTTCCCACCCCACAAAAAAAAAGAAGAAAAAAAAGCGGTGAAGTTGTATTTATTATGACAAGATCCTGTGGAGTATCAAAATAAAGGGCCTCGAGGAGGCGATTCGGCGCTTTTTTGGGTTTCCTACCCCAAGGGTCCAACCGGACCCCTATGGCTGTCACTCACCTTTCCGTCTGTATATTGTCCGTAGATTCTTCGGATCAAAATTTTTAAACTTCCCATGACCTATGAACTTGTTTGGTAAAATGTTTATTATTACTTATATTTTACTAACAAACACTTAGATAAATCAGATTTTTCTTTGATAATTCCCTCATTTGCTACGGAACCCTAAATGTGCGAAGATGACACGCACTTGGCCGGTTTTTGTAATTTCATGAAATTTTAACATTGAAAGGTCAACGCTCGTAAACGAACCGTTCTGAGCTAGTCGCTTAAAAGCGAATTCCTTTTAATTATACATACATTTGTCATATCACCCATTTAATCATGATTGATAGTCTCATCTGATGTGCCGAGTGGGCAAACACATGTTTGTGTTTGACTGAATTATTCAAGGATATCAACGTATTTGGCACATCTGTAAGACCCTGTTTTTGATACTTTTTTTGTTACTACTTTGGATACGAAACATTTTGAGTCCTATTTTAACAACGCAAAAATTTTAACTTTATCCTCTTTGTAACATGCCTAGGGGTTTTTTTTTTTTTTTTTGGGGTTGGGAAATCATCTTATGACTCCTTCCGCTCTAGGGTGGAGCGGAAGGGCGTGTCAGACTCTTACTGACTAAAACCCACCCCTGTTCCTCCCTGCCCTACGCGCCCGGGGGCGAGGTAACTCTTTCGAATTTATCCTCCACCCCCGGGCAGGCACTGGCCGTGGCAGGCCCCGTCCTTTGCTGACAACTCTTTGAGGCGCGCGTGGAACACTACGCGCCGTCGACTCTCGGGCCTGGTGCTGATCGGACGGCGAGTTACCCACTAATCGCCGTCCGCAGGCCCGGGTCTACGGTGGCCGGAGATCGTCTCGCAGCCCCTGGCGTCTCCTGCGACGGCTGCTGCTGGGGGCGCTAGGGCGACTCGGTCTCTGTTGAGTCTCCCTAACGTGTGCCGCCTCCCTCTTCGCGAGCATTACTGCTTCGCAGAAGGTGGAGACGGCCCCCCATTCCCTCTCACTCCGTACCATGGCCTGAACCAGGGCACGGCGCGAGAGGTCGCTGCCGCCTATCGCATCCACGAGGACACGGCGGTGTCCCAGGCGGGACAAACCTCCACCGTATGCTCCACCGTGTCCACTGGGCGATCCTCGCAGTGGAAACACGCAGGGGTCACCTCCGCCTTGATCCGACACAGGTACCTCCCGAAACAGCCATGTCCGGTGAGGACCTGCGTCAGGCGGAAGGTGAGGGCGCCATGGCGCCTCTCCAGCCACTCCTCAAAGAGGGGCACTACCGCCTCGATGGTGGCGTGCCCAGCGCTGGGTTGCGACAGTCGCTCTCTCCATGTCACCATGAGATCCAACATGCCTAGGGGTAGCGGATAAATTCTGAAAATGAGTTACCGCACCCCTGGGCAGTAAGGCAGGGAAGGAACAGGGGTGGGTTTTAGTCAGTAAGAGTCTGACACGCCCTCCCGATCCACCCAGAGCGGGAGAAGTCATTGGATGATTTCCCACCCAAAAAAAAAAAAATCATCTTTGTAACAAACGTGACGTGGGATCTTTAATATTTATTTTCTATGCTATGCTACGATTTTTTATTCAATGAGGGCGCCATTTGGCCGGTAGTAGACCCTTAACCGTAACCATCACAATAAAATAGAAAACATTTGTTTGACACGGAGACACGCGACAGCAATAATCACAAAGTTAAAGAGAAGAATGGAATAAAAAACCGGTTATGAGCGCGTTTGACTCGCATACGACGGGTTCCGTACGTGCTGTTATAGCGGCAACAGCAATACACATTCTGTGAAAATTTCAACAGTCTACCTGTTACGAATCATGAGATACAGCCCGCTGATAGACAGACGGACGGACAGCGGAGGCTTAGTTATAGCATACCGTTGGTTACCCTTAGGGTACGGAACCCTGAAAATTATAAATAAAACTTGCGTTGAGCGTACCCATACCGAAAGAGTTACCAATTCAGCATTTGGTAGGCGTTAAATTGGTTAAATAGTAAGTGTTGGTCTTCTCCAATGTACGCCATGTCTCCCAGTCTTGGTCCTCCACACCAGTGACCACTTCTTCTCCTCCAGCAGGTGACTTCGCTGTCTCAGTTGACATCAATTTGATAGCAGGAGCACTATGCAGTACATTGCTCAGTGGACATCGATTATAATAGGCACTACGGTTTTCGTATACATCAAAGCAGCAATATACGGCAAAGTGCCTATCAAATTGATGTCAACTAAGTTAGCGAAGACGCCTGCAGATCATCGGTCCACCTAACTCGGGGCCTGCCTACGCTCCTACGATCTGAAAAAAAAACCCGTGATAGAACATCACTTCTTTAAAAATTCCCTAGATACACACTTCCAGTATCAAACACGTAAGTCTAGGCAGTTTTTGAAAGTCACCGCGGCCCTGGAAGACAGGTGGATTTTAGTCAGTAAGAATCTGACACGCCCTCCCGCTCCGCCCAAAGCGGGAGAACTTATATGAAGATTTTCCACCCTCAAAAAAAGTGTCAAACACATAGTCAAACAAAAAAGGTTCTGTACCCAAAGGGTAACCAATGGGACCCTATTACTAAGACTCTGCTGTCCGTCTGTCTGTCAGTGGGCTGTAACTCACGATCCGTAACAGCTACAGAGTTGAATTTTCTACAAAAATACTGCCCAAAAAAACACGTTTCTATAAACGTGTATTTTTTTTTCAATTTATGTTACGGAACCTTCTTGTGCGAGTCCGACTCACACTTGACCGGTTTTTTCTTTTTCACAGTATGGCGTCTGGTTGTCGCCATATTGAATTTTGATTACTGTCATTGGTGTTGATTCTGTTGTGCACAAACTAAACTTAATTTAGGCTATTGCTATCTTTTTCTGTCTAATAAAACAAGAAAGAGAGGGACGTAAATTAGAGCTGTCAAATTTAGTTTGAACTAATATTTCCATGCAAATTAAGGGTACACGTAAAAACATGCCGTCTAAAAACACGGCGAAGCGCAAGGCGTAAACTAGTTTGACATCTCTAACTTAGTGCATAGCTATAGCCATCCTTTTCTTGCACTGCCTTTTAGTAAAAGATAGCAATTCTCTAATTTTAGTTTAGTTATTGAACAAGAGAATCCGCACCAGTGTCGTGTCTTTGGTGACACTCGCAAGATTAAGACAAATCAATTGACGTAAGAATTATCTATTTAAACATTTATGTACACACAGAGACACAGCAACAATAGACATCATTATAAATATATGTAGTACAAAGGAACTGCTTATTTCTTAAGAAATTTCTACCAGCGGAGCTGCGAAAGGAGAAGTGAAAAAGAAATTTAGACAATATTGTGTAAGAAACAGAAAAAAGAATATGAGATGTCTTATAATAAGGTATCAAATAAACATACACTAACTAATATTGTAAATAGATATATGACATACATATATGTATATAAATTATTATAATAGAGAGGAAAGGTAGTGCTCTTTTACACGATTTTTGAAAAGAGAAATTGACTTCAAGTCGTGAATGCTAGGCGGAAAAGCCAGTTCCACGAACTTACTGCATGGCGTTTAGTCTCTAGAGCGCCACAAAGGAACAAACATGCAAACATAGGCTGATGAACACATTACCCTTCCTTTGCGTCGCGCAGTGTGGTAAAAACTGTCAAAAGAAACGCTAACTATATTCAAAGCATCTATTCTAAATCAGCACGGAAGTTTTAAAACAAGAAACGTCCTTGACACAGCTGACATAATAAACAAAAGAGACGTAAAAACCGTAGTTTACTTCGTAACGGCCTGCCCGTCCAGGTCATTAGATCAAGGTGATTGGCATACGTCACTAAGTTTTGCATTCGGTTTATTCTGAGGCGGTAGAGATTATATGTTTTGCACATGCAAACGTCCAATTAAAAGTTATAATTTGCATGTTGGCGTCTGCAACGGTCTTTTGCTGTTTTAAGGCGCTATTAACTGCCAATGACCTTGAGTGGTTAGCTTGCGTGTTCTGCACGCGTTACATGAGCTCATGTAACGCGTCGTAGGTTCACCCAGTAATAGGACTCGCCCATTAAGGAGCGCTGTCCGAAATTACGGACGCATTATTAATTTATTACACATAAAACAACAGGTGTTAAACTAAAACACTTAGACTAAATTTTAAATAATTAAATGATCTTTAAAATGGTGAAGGTTTCATAAAAATACGCTATATAGTTTTTTTGTGATTCTCAATTTTTTATCCGCGTTAGACATAACTTCACAAATTAATTACACTATGTTATAAAAATATAATTTCAAATATTCTCAGATCAAATTACGACGGAAATTGTCTAGAGTAACATATTTTTTTTTTTCAAAGAAAAGACTAGTCGTTTAGACGTATGTTCAATTAAAAACCATTAAAAGTCGTATAACTGCGCCATAAGTGTATTTGCAGTAAGTTTTACCAAACGAATCTGGCACATAGCTGGCTTATTTAAGGCCCTTCTCGCGGTCCAGTGGCGCCCTCATTGAATAAAAAATCGTAGCATAGCACAGAAAATAAATAAAGTGCCAAAAACGGCCGTTTCTGACACTTTTGCCTACTACTTTGGATACGAAACATTTTGAGACCTGTTTTAACAACGTAAAAATTCTTTATCCTCTTTGTAACAAACGTCAAGTTGGATTTTTTAATATTTATTTTCTGTGTTAAGCTACGATTTTTTATTCAATGAGGGCGCCACTGGACCGCGAGAAGGCCCTTAACTTGAAGTAAAACTTCTTTACGCACGCTTGACTTGGGGAGTAAGCTGGTGAATGCGTGACGAGAGCGTTACGAAAAGTGTGATCGGGCGATGCGAACGGAAGAGATGGAGCTAAAGAAGTTTTACTTCAGTCGTGTGGTCTACTCTAAAGCACACTTGTTTATTTTTTTGGGGTAGGATATCATCATATAACTTCTCCCGTTCTGGGTGGAGCGGGAGGGCGTGTCAGATGACTAAAGCACACCCGTGTTCCTTCAGTTGCCTGTGGCAGGGTCGCGGTAGGTAACCCTTTTGAAAACTCCCGCGACCTTTTTTTTTTTTTTGTGGAGTGAGAAATCATCCTATGACTTCTCCCGCTCTGGGTGGAGCGGGAGGGCGTGTCCGATTCTTACTGAACAAAACCCACTCCTGTTCCTTCCTGCCCTTAGTGCCCGGGGGCGAGGTAACTCTGTTTCGAATTTATCCTCAACTTCCGGGCAGACCTTGTGGGGGTAAGCTAGCAAATAAGCTTATGAACCTCGTGTGTTAGGCAGAAGAAGAGTGTAGTAATAGATAGCTTGTCTCTGTCTTTACACAGACAGTCAATCTAGCAATATTTCCACTAATAAAAATCAAATAACGAAGAAATAAAATACAAACACCGACTTCTGAAATTAAAGTTATTTTTTAATTGTTTGTGTCATTTCTTTTTTGGAAGTCGGTTGTTTTTTTTTGTAAAAAAGTTTTTTATTTTCCACCTTTTAGTTGTTATACCCCAGAACTAAAAACCCCAATAACATGGAACGTGAAATTTAAACATACTCGCAATTGGAGAAAACAAAAACGTCATCTAGGTATACGTATTTTTCGTTTTTGTTCAGTTTCTCAAAAAACGCTGAAGCAATTTCGATAAAATGTAAGTATATGGGACCACCTCGGGAGTATATTCTTTCGGATAAAAAAGACTTTTGAAAATCGGTCCTCAACTGACGGAGAAATCGGCGGACATACATAAAAAAAACATACCTACAGTCGAACATAGAACCTCCACCTTTTTCGAAAGTCGGTTAAAAATGTCAGGCAATGTCGCAGTTGATTCGGTCGATAGTGCTAATAAATTTCATGGAATCAGCTCAAAGCCGCCCTTTGCTACACAAGGGGCGGCATTGAGCACAGAAATTAATGAGAAATGGTTTTTCACAGAAATGATGTTAAGTTCGTAAAGCCAATATTGAAATTTAAAATTTAAATTGAAAATATTTTTTTCAGACCAAGCACACAGTAATTGATACAAGTCCATATTACGAGTATGTTAGTAAATAGATACTTATAGCTATGTTAGTAAAATTTAAAATACTATACAGTTACAAATTGCAGTTGCTTATTGTACTTATTTTAAATGCTTGACTATTTATATTCAGCGTTTGTTATTAGTAATCTACTCAATGGATAACTTTCCATGTTATAACTCAGACCACTGACCGCATAAGTAAAAGTCCCTTACACCACAAGCATACCAATCCACTTCCGACTTCCTCGCAGGATGATGGTGTCAGCAGTCTTGCTAGAAACAGTTAACGACGCAGGGTTGTCACCGGATTTCCCGGCTGTCCTCGTCATCATTGGCCCAAGTTACACTTCCGTGTTGGCAAAGTCTTCATGGACTTCTTTATTTATTTGTTTTTATTATATTATTTATAAAAAGAGTGTGATCACTTAGGAAGTTTTGATCATAAAGTTGATAAGCTGATCTTAGTTGATCTCTTCTGGATCTGGTTGTTGTTTACCTCTTTAGTTGACTTCTTGTGTATCATTTTGGATGAAAGTGAAGTTAGTATAATATATGTGTTATAATATAATAAAGCCTTTATTTGTTGCTAAACTAATTACAATTTAAAAGACTAACAGTATATTGCATTTCGGCGTCTTCGTCCATCAGCGCGTCTCTTGACACATATGCCTCGCCCAGGCTCTTCCATTTGTCACGGTCTCGTGTAGTTCTGACCCACAGAGCACCAGCTATCTCCACTATGTCATCGTCCCAGCGTTTGCGTTGTGTTCCTCTACTTCTTATCGATCCATCACTGATTTGCCATTCTGTTATAGCCTTAGACCACTTATTGTTCTTATCGCGGCACATGTGCCCGTCCCATCTCTATTTTATTATTTTTGTAAGGTAGTATCGTTGAGTCTGGTAACCTTCCTCGGATCTTTAGCTCTCTTTTTATCTTGAAGTTCAAAATGCTGCATTTAATGCCTTTCTGACATCGGATGACAAGACACATGGTACGTGGTGGACATCCCACCCACACACACAAAACGTTTTGAGAACACATTTCTTGTGCGTACAGCTAGGGAGTGGAATTCCGTGCCGGAGTCTGTGTTTCCTGATAGCTACAATCTGGGAGTTTTTAAGTCAAGAGTTAATAGGTCACAGGCAAGCGTGCTCCATCTTCGACCACATCATCGCTTACCATTACATGGGAAAGTGGTTAAACACGTGCCTGTCAACAGTAAAAAAAAAGTAATATTTTGCACAGTTACTTAAATGAATGTAATATAGGCAGGTGTAAAATCGTCATAAAATATTAATAGCATTGTTTTGTTGTCCAATTTTATAGCTTAATGTAATGATCTTGACTTAATGTGTTACTGTAACAAACCTATAGTCTATTCTTTGTCTTTTATGTCCATAAAAGCACCCTGCTTTTGTCCCGAATAAGGTGTTTTCGGAGAATAATTTAATTATTCTTTTCCCGCTAGGGGATGGAATCCAATTACGTCCGCCACATGTTTAGTATCTTTGTCTTTCTTATTATTGTCCCAATATTAGATATTATGATTAAGAATCGGTCAGCGACATTCGGTCTTACGAAATAAGAGAAAGAATTTCAGCGTTACCCGACTACACCATCAGACACATAATAGTACGATGGAGATAATTTTACCCGAATTCGGGGTCAAGTTAATTAAGATTTGTCTCAGACTTTACCGCGATGAGACGTTTCCTTCTTTGTCAAGGTCAGCGGTCAATGTCAAAGTTTTATCACTCTTGCCAAAATTAAACAAGTTAGTTTTTTTCAGAGTAATAGTTTTAATTCATAGGTTATAGGCATCCTTCGTAATCCTAAAGGTTCCGGTGGTTGTTTATGACGTGCAGGTAAGACGTAAAACTAACGTAGCCGATGGTGCAACGAATACGTCGTACAAACGCAACGCTAACGCAGCGTATACGCATCGCGGTTAAGGAGTCTGTCTGCCAATTACACCGTACTATACCATTATCATACCATCACTGTGCTAGGAACGTGTCAGGCGAAAAAATATTCTTTGTAATGAAAAGTATGAGAAACCTTCGCATGTCATGCACGTAGCGTATCGGTACCGGCTAAATTTACATACGTGACAAACCGGTTCTTGCAGGTGGCGAAACGGTGAACATACGGGTTATAACCGCGTATGATGACCGATATGCACGGGTATGACACGCTGTTGATACTTTCTAGTGGGCATAGTAGTGATTGATGCCGATTCCCTTGTTCAATAACGAAACTAAAATTAGAGAATCGCTATCTTTTACTAAAAGGCAATGCTAGAAACGGTTATAGCTATGAACTAAGTTAGAGATGTCAAACTAGTTTACACCTTGCGCTTTACCGTGTTATTAGTCGACATATTTTTACGTGTACCCTTAATTTGTATGGAAATATTAGTTCAACTAAATTTGACAGCTCTAATTTACGTCCGTCTCTTTCTTATTTTATTACAGAGAAAAAATAGCAATAGCCTAAATTAAGTTTAGTTTGTACACAACAGAATCCTCACCAGTGTCGTGTTTCTTTCCGTGCTTGATACGTTCCTAGCACGGTATACTGGGCAAACTCCTTAGAAGTTAACAATAAGCCTTAATTCTTTCCCACATAAATTGGCGCATAAAAATTCCTACGTCCTAAGAGACACAGTACTGTTGTGCACACAATTGAAATGAAAAGTCCGGACGAGGCGCGGCGAAGCGAAGGTCGTCTCAGCATTGTTCATCTTTCACGCCGGGACTAATTGCGTTTTAAATGAGTCGCTTGCGAAGCACGTGCGACTCGACTGTACCTCCAGCCAGCCGCTAGTAACACTTGGATTAAATTCGACCTTATTGCTACGGAATAGATGCTGTGTAAATGAAAGGTGGTTGGCTCATTCAAGCCTTCACTTGTTCGTTGTTATGCACTTCCGACTTATTGTCAGTAGATTCGTCTTTGTGCGGGTCGTGGTGACAGGTTTATTTAATTAGGTGTAGAATTTACGATTAAGATTAAGTAGTATTATAGAGGTTTTTGCGACCGTATTCGCTCGGGGAAGAACTAAAACCAAACCACAGATAATATAATACTAGCGTAACCAAACCTAAATTTTCCTGCCGCCGAATTTTTTTTCATATGAGACACCAAATACAACTTGCTTGGCATTTCTGTTAGCTTGGTACTTTATACAGGTTGTAACGGAAAGGTCTGGTCATATTTTAAGAACCGGTTCTGCCCATGGAAATGAAAAACTTTCTCTAAGAGAAAACAAATAAATCCCAAAAAAAAAATTGGTTTTTCCATACAAAGTTATCATCCTCAGATTTTCTTTTAGAAAGTTGTTCATATCGATGGCCAGATGTAGTTATTAAAATATGACCCGACCTTTCCGTTACATCCTGTATATTAGGGCTAAAAGTTAGTTTAGTGATAAACCTTCCTTTAAACCCATCTTTCCCTTGTCCTTTTTCCATTTTTTTAGAATTGGCGCAACATTGTTTTGTTGTACCCCTTCTGGGTGGAGCGGGGGGGCGTGTCAGACTTTTACTGACCACCCTAAAACCCCCCCTGTTCCTTCCTTGCCTGAGTGCCCAGGGGCGCGGTAACTCTGTTTCGAATTTGTCCGCTACCCCTTGGCATGCATGCATCGGCTTTGACGGGCCCCATCAGTGGTTGCTGATATCTTTTAGAGGCGCGCGAGGAACACTATGCGCCGTCGACTCGTGGGCCTGGTGCTGATCGGACGGCGAGCTACCTATTACTCGCCGTCCGCAGGCCCGCGTCTACAGTGGCCTCTCGCTCCGCAACATGGCCAGGACACGGCGGTGCTCTCCGCCCAAGCGGGACAGAATTCCACCGTATGCTCGATCCGCACAGTGGTTGGTGGGCACCCGGGCGTTTCCTCCCGCCTTATCCGACACAGGAACCTCCCGAAATAGCCGTGTCCGATGAGGACCTACGTCAGGCGGAAGGTGAGGACGCCGTGGCGCCTCTTCAGCCACTCCTCAAAGAGAGGCACTACCGCCGCAATTGTGGCGTGCAGCGCTGGGTTGCGACAGTCGATCTCGCCATGTCGCCATGAGATCCTGCCGGAGCTCTGTCCGCCGAGCCGCGAGATGTCACGGCAGCGGAGTTTCGCCCCGGCGTTTCGCCTCAGGGTTCCGTAGTCCTAACAAGGAGCCCTTATAATTTCGCCATGTTCGTCTGTCCGTTCGCGGCTTAGCTTAGAACTGTTATTAGACTTATTGGTCTTACCCTTATAGTCGGATTCCATTTATTTCTATCCTCAAATAAATAAAATATCTCTCTTCTTAGGTAGTAAAATGAATGTCCCCGAAGAATCGGAGCAGACAGTTATTTGTAGTTCAAGACTTCAAGAAATATGTTATTAAGCCGACCCAAATACGTATTCAGAATAACTTCATTATGAATTCCAGACTGTTATCTGATTTTCATTCATATGACGTCATACGTTAAATCTTTGTCTGATTTTGGTATATACATTATCATGCTGTTTGAATCATGCTCTTGTTTTTTGTTCCAAAAGTATATTTTAGAAAGATTTGAATTGTAACATGAATAAGTTTGTAGGCTGTGGGTCCTATCATATTGATCTTCATGTATTTTTTAGGGTTCCGTACCCAAAGGGTAAACGTTTAACAACGTAACAATACTTTATCCTCTATTTAACAAACGACGTTGGATTCTTTAATATTTATTTTCTGTGCTATGCTACATTTTTTTATTCAATGAGGGCGCCACTTGGTCGGTAGTAGGGACTTAGTTAAACTAAACTGAATTTTTAAAAAAGAAAAATGTACACCGAACCGCCTCGGTGAATCTAATGAGATGAGAATTGTCTTCGTTTTGTAAAGGTTTAGAGGGGTGTAAATGTTATCCTCCGAAACAATATTTCAAAAAGAAAATGTAGGTAATTGCTTCCAGGACTTGCAAATTTCTCCCGCCGCGTATCAGACCTTCATAATCCTCTCATTTCAGCCGAAAGACGTCCACTGCTGGACATAGGGCTTCTCCAAGCGTGGCCACACCTAGCGGTCCTATGCGGTCATCCAGCGGATTCCCACGTCCCCTTTTAGTATGACATATGACAATAGGTAATCGGTTAAAATATTACCTTTGTTAGAACACGGGGCTCTGCGTGAGATGTTGGGCCATAAATACAACACACGGGCCCGGTACAGGATGGTGGATTTTACACGTCTTCAATCTTTGGTTCTAGTTTCCTCACGATGTTTTATTTCACCGTTTTGAGAACGTTTATTTTTTTGGGCACTTAGGGCAGGGAAGAAACAGGGGTGGGTTTTAGTCAGTAAGAGTCTGACACGCCCTGCCGCCCACCCAGAGTGGGAAAAGTCATAAGATGATTTCCCACCGAAAAGAAAATATCAGGGAACACAGACTTCGGCAGGGAATTCCACTCCCTAGCTGTACGCACAATGAATCGACAAAAAAAAAACACGGTTTTTCGTTGAAATAAAGTGACTTCTTCTAGAATCTTCGCTCACTTATGTGCAAATAGGGTAGTTAATTGACCTCTTGGCATTTAAGTACACATTGCGTCATCGCCAGTAAGTGAAGTTCGCTAATTACATGTCTCCATGATGGCAGGTGATGAGGTGACATAGCCTGTTGCTGTCGTTAATATAAATATTTATACCTCGTTTCTGCACTACAATACCTGTGTCATACAAAGAGGAAAGGTGTTTTTACTGTCGTCAATAACGTCACGACATTTGGGGTTTTTTGAGTGATGATGACTAACTTTGGAAGATTTGCACGAAATGGAACATAATTCCACCAAAACTCCGTTATCCTGGCAGTTTTAGGCTGCAATTATAAAAGCTTCTACCAGCGGCTCAAACCGACTTTTTTTTTTCTTTGGTTTGGGAAATCGTCCAATGATATCTCCCGCTTTAGGGTGGAGCGGGAGGGCGTGTCAGACTCTTACTGACTAAAACCCACTCCTGTTCCTTCCCTGCCTGAGTGCCCAGGGGAGTGGTAACTCTGTTTCTAATTTATCCTCAACCTATAGGCAGGACTTCGCCCGCATAGCGAAATCCCTTATTATAAATTATATCCCATGTGCTATTTTAGACTGTAATCTATCTCTGTGACAACTACTATTGACTATATTATAATCTATATCATCCAGGGGGCTTAGACAAAGTAACAATTTAAAAACGATAACGAAGTTAGAAAAGACTAAAATGTATGAGATTGACATAAACCGCGCTAAGTCACGTGGCCAGTCGACATCGTTATCGCAAGTTGGTAGACAATGGTATAATTCGTAACGAAACCATAGAGAAACGAATTGTTATCGAGTTTATCCCATACAAATGCGTAGACAAGCAGCGCTTTCAGAGTTCGCCTTCGCCTCGATCGTGATCGCCAAAAAAGATAACGAAGGAACGCTAACGCTTATAGGAAATGTTTATCGATATCTCAGAGACGATGACGAATTTAGATATCGTTTCGCTACGAAGCGATGTTACTTTGTCTACAGGCCCTGATTCGTTCAGCTGTTCTGGTTTGATAGAGTAACAAAAATTCATCCAAACTTGGCCATTTATAATATTAAGTGGGATTTCAAAATGTAAGACATATTTGGTGTAACCTTTATCTAATATCTAAGGATTAGGCAGGAAATGGTGGATGGAACAGACATGTTATCTTTTTCTGAATAACATTACGCACTGTTCATGTTCGATCTACCGAAGGTTACTTGGTGCAACAGTCTTCACTTCTTCTTTTTGTGTCGGTTTTGATTCAAATTTTGTCCGACCCGTATGTAGCCAGCCAGTGATAGCTTTGTCACCACGATGACACAAACTCAAAATAGTCCACTACATATTATAATAAAAAACTTTTTTACAAAAAATACAACCGACTTCTTAAAATTGCAAAATAACTTTAATTTCGGAAGTCGGTGTTTGTATTTTTTTCTTCGTTATTTGACATCGACTTCCGAAATTAAAGTTATTTTGCAATTTTTAGAAGTTGGTTGTATTTTTTGTAAAAAAGTTTTTTATTTTTCACTTTTTAGTTGTTAAACCCCAGAAGTAAAACTAAGTATTAAAGTTATGCCCGAATGGATAACCCTAATAACATGGAATTTGAACATTTGGAAACAACCAAACGTCATCTGCATACATATTTTTTGTTTATGTCGATTTTTTCAAAAAGTACTGAATCAATTTTGATATAATTTATATGGGACCACTTATGAAGTACGACCTACCAAACAAAAAAAAGAATCATCGAAATCTATTCACAAATGGCGGAGATATCGCGTAACAATAAAAAAAAAGCTTTTTTGAAGTGGGTTAAAAATTGTCCCCCTCCGCGTCTGTCTGTTCGCGAAAAACTCGAATTACTGTACGATTTTTTATGCGGTTTTCACAAATAGACAAAGTGATCATGAGGAAGGTTTTGGTGTATAATTTGTGCCCGTGCGGAGCTAGGGCAGGTTGCTAGTCTTACCTAAAGTAGCATCTCACTTTTCACCCTGGTAGGGTGAAATAAGTAGCATAGCAATCGCATGGGTTATCAATATCTAATTAACCCCATTAGATTGTATTTTTCTTTGAACAGCAGAACATTGCTTTTCTTTATAGAGAAGTTTAACCCCCATATTATTCTTAGTTGTTCTTGAAAACGTCCTCGACCTCGGACCAACCACACGACAAAACAGAACTTCATTGTTTTTACATCGAGCCAAGGATGTTTTCAACGAAAAAAAAACTGAAAAATATGAAGGCATGTGCAGAGGAAGTTAAATTGTCTCTTCTATTATAGAAATCACACAATAACCAGTAACCTTAGTACCATAAATTCTGAAGATTAAATCTGGTAACAGATGTTAACGGACAAAATACCTTCGCTATTAAATTAGATAATTTATATTAATATAATTCAGCACAGATAATGATAAGTAGCGTTATCTGGACCGAGCCGGTATTATTGCGAATTTATCGCATTTAATATATTCGTAGGACCTTGGTTTTGAATCTGTTGAAAGGTTATTAGAACAGCAATGAGATACGTATATGGACATCTTTATATTATGTAAGCGTCATCTGGTGCTCAGATAATTAGAAGTTCTAGGGTTGGTTTAGTGTTAACTAGCGACCCGCCCCAGCTTCGCTCGGGTACAAATTATACATATAAACCTTCCTCTTCAATCACTCTATCTATTAAAAAAAACCGCATCAGGATCCGTTGCGTAGTTTTAAAGATTTAAGCATACATAGGGATATAGGGACAGAGAAAGCGACTTTGTTTTATACTATGTAGTGATAGGTTTTAGTATGATTGAGAAAATTAGCGTAAATCCGCTCAAGGCGTCACATTAATAGCGCAACGATGATTTTGGAAAGGACTATCTTACAATAATGCCACTTCAATATAATTGGCGTTTCCTGGGTATAAAATTAATAATTCTATTTATTCTGTAAGCTAGAATATCAAAAAATATTGAACACGTATTTTTTGCTTTACCAAACCAATTAAAAATGACAAAGATAAAACGCATCAAAGTTCAGGAGTCTTGTTGGAATACGTCACTTCTAGCACGGGGTCTCATCTCGAAGAAAGAAAATTTAGTTCAAATAAATCTCAATAGGTGGCCTAGTATGCATCGATTTCTTATTGAAGTTTAAGTAATAATAATATTTTGAAAACGAATATGGTAAAAACTGTATTTTCTTATTTAATAAACTGCCCTAAGCATAAAATTGTGTAATAATTGGCTTGTAATTCAAATTTAGACGATTATTGGAACGAATCCGTAGACATCTATATTTCTTGTACCAAATAGATGGCGCTGTTTGAAGTTTAGAGTTTATCCATTCGCCTCTTTAAAATTTGAATAGTGATACATTTTGATACAGTAAAACTGCTATGAAGTGTCGAAAATACTATAAAATAATTCCTCAATGTGTGAGAAAATATTGGTAAGACTAAGTAAATTCATTCAGCTTGCAAGCCGTCGCTGCTAACACCATCTAGCGAGCTGTAGAGGACGGGCCCGAACGAAGAACAAAAGTTACTTGTGCCAGACGAAAACCCGTAATTACGGCGGTACCGATTCTTTGTATGGGATATACGCTAGTTATATTATCTGTGCTTCTAGATAAAAAGTGACGTACTCGTATTTGACGTAGGTGTGACATTACGCGACAAGGCAGATTATTATCCTCATTTATTCAATTTATTGTATACTTGACAAAAGAAAACATACGTGTCCAATAGTTTTTGGTAATCTAACTGACGGATCGGCAAGGTAACCGGTCATAATGTTTCCAATATTTAGCGATTTTCCTTGATCTAATGACATAAATGACTTCCTGCCCAAAGAAAAGCCCGTCCTTCCAACGGATTTTTTCAGTAACTGGTTCAATTAATCTGCCTAGCCTTTTCCCAACTATTTTGGGGTCGGCAGCTGCATACCAGTATTTTACATGGAGCGATACCCCTTGGTAAGACTGGTTGTCAGACTTTCGGGCTTCGAACGACTGTCAAAGATCCACGATTGACAGCCCGGCGGGACCAACGGCTTAACGTGCTTTCCGAGGCACGGAGGAGTCTTGGTATGTAAAGTAACCACCCATTCATGGACCAACCCTAGCAAGCGTAGCTTAACCTGATGGATTGACCTGTGCGGTTGTTATTACTTTAGCCACGAGCTCCTCAGTAACTGGATATTTAATCAGTAAAAGTTCTTTCCAGTTTCGGAACTATGTATCGGTATGCCGAATGTAAACATCATTATGATTAATAATTGATAAAATATACGTAAGTCTATGCAGGTGCACTTAATCTGTGCCCAACTGCCGGAGTAGCACAAAGTTAGCATGACTCTGCAGCTCAGACCGATTTTATCACAAAATTTTTGATGAGATTGACGTTTCGTATTCCCCTTTTTTCTCCTCGAAAACTGAGCCGATACAATTATTTTTATCACAATTTTTTTAAGAAAGAGTATGTCTAGGTTTCTATCAAATGTTTTAAGTTAAAAACTCTTCCAATTTGTCTGGTAGTCCTCTAATCACGGCGGTAAAAATGAGCTATTTTTTCTAATTTTTGGAGGGACATATTTTCTTTACTTATCGTTGCTAAAAAAAAGGAAATGACAGGGACGTGTTTACAGCAGGCCTTGAGTTTATGAAAAAAAAAAATGATTGCTCTAGAGGCATTATTCTGGAAGAAAAAAAGGGAATACCTTTTTATTTTGTATTGTTAGCATTAAGTATTTGTATGAGAGGTACAAATAAATATTTTTCTTTCTTTCTTTCTTTTACCTTTGTATGGAGAATCGCACCCCCTGTTCCCTCTTAATTTGCAGTCCTTTCGCCCGCGAAGAGTCACTACATGTAGGTATATCAACACGAGCGCTTAGCGCCTTATCTCATGTATCTCTAGATACTATTTATAGATAAGGAAGTACTGAAATAGGTTTATCTAGAAATGAGATTAGAGCGACGACCCGAATTATTGTGATGATTCTATCATGTCTTCTGTGGTATCTGTGTCATCTTCTTACACTTGTTTTACGAAAAAAAAAAAAAAATGAAACCACAGTAATCCCAAAACCTGTTATCGTTTTATGTAGTGTTTTTTTATCATTAATTTAATAGCTCGCTAGACCACTATCCCACCAGCAGGCGTAAAGTCACAGCAAACATATCAACTCGGAAAGGGATCGTCGCCCTATCAACTCGAGTAGTGCAGTATTCTTTGCATGAAACTCCCTACTGCAACGCACACTAATCGGAATTGTAACGTAATCGCCTCGCCTCGGAAAAAGCTCACGAACCGGTGCGGTGCGTGGTTAACTTGCGGTACCCACGCTTACGGCTTGTCGTCCCCGCGCTTACGGCTCGTCGTCGCCGCGCTTACGTCTGTCTGTGCCCTCTCAGTCTCACCCCTCCCGCGGCTTGCCTGCCAGCACACTACTGTTGCCAAACGTGGTATCATGTCAACTCATGTCATTCACAAGGCAACTTCCAGTCATATTGCGCGCGTGTTCTATTGAATTTGTAGGTTAGATTTCAAACAAACAAACGAAACTGGTTCAAACTGTGTGCCAGCCAGATCAACCAGCGGTTGGTGAGCCTAGAGCGCGGCGTCGCCTAGCCGTAGCCGTATCCGCTTTGGTTAAGTGCTTACGTTAGGTTGACGCCTGTTTGACGACGCGATGAAAGGTGATACGGTGACGATCCCTTTCCGAGTTGATATGTGTGCTGTGATCTGTATTCGCTAACTTAGTTGACATCAATTTGATAGGCACTTTGCAGTACATTGCTGCTTTGCTTGGTGGACATCGATTATAATAGGCAATACGTAGTACATTTTTGTTTTGCTATACGTCAAAGCAGCAATGTACTGCATCGTGCCTATCAAATTGATGTCAACTGAGTTAGCGAATACACCTGCTGATGGTACGCGATGATGTGGTCGACGATGGAGCACGCTTGCCCAGAAGTAACCTATTCAATATTGACTGAAAGACCTCTAGGTTGTAGCTATCAGGAAACACATATTCCGGCAAGGAATTCCACTCAATCAGGATTAACAATAAAATAAAAGCACCTAATTCTTCCGAAAATGTTCTTCCAGCCCTTACTCCAAATTACTTGAGGTCGGCGCAGCACGTTGTCTCCTTCAATTCTTCTGAAAATGCCCCTGGGAGATAAATTAGCGCGTATTTAAGTCATGATAGGTTTCTTCTAGGTCACCATAAGATATACCATCAGGTGAGATATTAGTCAAGCGCGATACTACGAATAATTAAAATTACACCTTTCGGTTCGATTTTTTCAGAGTGTATACAGGGTGTAACGGAAAGGTGTGGTTATATTTTAAAAACCTCTTCTGCCCATGAAAATGGAACAACGTTGTCTAAAAAGTAATAGAAAATTAAAAAAAAAAATGTTGACTTTCCAATTAAAGTTATTATCAGCTGATCAAAATTAGTATGAGAGGTCAATTCTCTTTTTGCGAATTTACTTATTTTTTTTTTTTTTTTTGGGTGTGGGAATTCATCTAGTGATATCTCTCTGGGTGGAGCGGGAGGGCTTGTCAGACTCTTACCGACTAAAACCCACCCCTGTTTCTTCCCTGCCCTGAGTGCCCACGGGTGCGGTAACTCTGTTTCGAATTTATCCACAACCCCTGGGCAGGCATCGGCCATGACGGGCCCCGTCATGGTTTGCTGACAACTCTAAGGCGCGCGTGGAACACTACGTGCCGTCAACTCTCGGGCCTGGTGCTGATCGGACGGCGAGCTACCCACTACTCGCCATCCGCAGGCCCGGGTACTCGCCGTCCGTAGGCCCGGGTAATTTATCATGACCTCCTTGAAAATGTTGTTCAGAATGACGGGCAGAAGCAATTTTTAAAATATGACCTCGCCTTTTTGTTACAACCCGTATATGTTTTTTCGATCTAATACGGATACTATGTATCTTCTAGAATCATAGATTAAACATAGCACATGCGCATATCCTCAAATGAGTAATTATAAGTTTAGCAAGAAGCGACTTGTTTACTATGATAACGCGAACGCGATCCACTCGGACAAGCCAATGAGCTGTTGATAGCGATTAATTAATATTGCTGGATTGACTCACTTATTATCTATATTGTATCCTATGTTATTTATAATAGCCACTTAGCTTCTTCATCAAACTATTAAAAGACTTACAAATTTGAATTGAAAAAGAAACCCTGTGTTGTATATATTATCATGGCTTGAGTGAGCTGTTGAATCGTTTCACAATCTCTATAAGTTACCTTCTTCCTTAGAAAACATTTTCCCCGCAATAGGAATTTCTCTTGTATCGTAGGTGCGTTCACAAACACACAAACTTCAGAAACACCCAGTCGTAGAACAACTATCCGAATAATTATTCCGAGCGGGAATCAAATCCGTGATACGCAGGGCACCAGCCAACCGCTCAAAAATTGCGCTGTCGTCAAAACAATTTTACACTGAACATGGATCTTCTAAGGCTCTACAGAAAACAGTTTTTCATCCTTGATTATAATAATGCCTTTATTAAACAAACATATAAAACATATTTCTTATAAACTAAAATAAAATATTTACATAGACACTAGTTTTGCAAAGATTGTCTTGCAACTCAGCATGGGCCTCCCCTAAAGCTTGCCATAAAGTGCGGTCTTGTGTCTTCCTTCTCCATGTGGCGCCTGCTATTCTTTCTACATGCTTTTTTTATGTAACTTGTAATGTATGCAATTGGAATCTTGCTACTTGACACTTCCCGATGTGATGATTGGACTCAAATTTGGTGTATTTATGTATCTTCGGTGACAACACAATGATATGGTACCATGAAGCTGGTCTGATGATGGAGATAGAAGATGGCCATAGGAACTTCTGAACTAAACAAGATAAATCCATCGAGTCTGGGCTCGATTGATTTGTCTTGAGAAGCATTTTAGGCCTAGATAATATCCAGGGTCTGATGATGAAGCTGGAAGGTGGCCACTGCATCTCTGTGATAAAACAACATAACTCCACCGAGTTTGGGCTCGATTGATTCGTCTTGGGCAGCATTTTACAACTATAAAAACAAAAAAAAAGGGTCTGATGATGAAGCTAGAAGGTGGCCACGGCATCTCTGTGATAAAACAACATAACCCCACCGAGCACATTTAATTTGAGATAGCCGGTATAAAAGCTTGTTTAAAAAAAATGTTTTTTTTTACTATAAACTTATTATGTCGTCCTCCCATCTCCGCCGCTGTCTCCCTCTCTTCCTTTGTGTTGTCTTGGACACCATTCGGTCACATCCTTAGCCCACTTGTCCTTTTTGTTCCTCATCATGTGGCCTGTCCACGTCCACTTTAGTTTCTTGACACAATATGTCACATCCGTAACTCTAGTGTGCTTCCGGATTCTTTCAAGTTATTTTATTTTTTAGTTTAATATTGAGCATACTTCTTTCTATCCCATGCTGGCAGGTCTCTAATGCCCCATACCAACCAACCATATACATAATATCAGCCATAAGATGACCACTACTGGACATAGTCAGCCCCCAAGCGTCACCATGTGACCGGTCCTGAGTTTCTCGCATCCTGCAGTAAACAGGGCTTAGTTATAACCAAGCCCAAGTACTATAGTATAACTTAAATTATATTCTTATACTTACTCGTATACTCAAATTCTTTATACTGATTCGACAACCCTCTTCCAGTCTGCTTCAAGATCTTCGACTTGGACAGCGATGGGGTCCTCAACAAGAAGGAACTCATCGATATGGTGGGCATCCTTTGCACGGTTGCCAACGAGAGCCTGAAGAACCAGAGCTCGCGGGCCTCCACTCCCTCGGACAGCAACGACTCGGAAGGGTTAGAGAAAGGGTTCGACCCGGAGGTGATCCTGGTGAACTTGAGGGATAAGCTGGTGACTGTGCCCAAGAATGGAAGGAAGCCCGTGTTCCAACTGGGACCTAATGGAGATAATAAGGAGGAGATTAGTGCGCTGAAGGAGGTGAGTTTTAGGTTTTATGATACAAGAGGTTTGGTAGGATGAAGAAATGGCTTACATTGTGAAAGTAGAGATAAAATTTAAGTAGTAATTTCATGAAATCATGACATTTGGCATCAATTCTAACTGAGAGAGTTGTGTTGATGAGTTTAATTATTATTATTCTATACATACATACTTGCTACGGCCGCGAATCAAATTTTGACAAATATACAACCTGATACTGACCTGCAAATTTCAAAAAACGTAAGAAAATTAAAATTTCGCGGGCTACCCTGGAGCTTTCACCTTAAAGAACAGCTATAATAACCTCTTTCTTTCCATTCCAGCAACAACAAAAACAGCAAGAACAAGAAGATGAACAACAGGAAGAGAACGAAGGTCTAATAGCCAACGACATGGCGCTCACTCTGGAAGACTTCCTGATCTGGAGCGTGGAGAGCGCGGAGACGTTGGTGACGCCCTTTCTGGAGCTGGTGTTCGAGGTGTGCCACATCGTGCTGGGGCTGCGGCCGCAGTGCAAGCACCAGGAGAGGGATATCGGTGAGTGGAATCCTCAATTTTTAACCTTCAGCCCGCCACACTGTTCCCAACCACTGCAACTGCTGTAAGTCGACCACATCATCGTTTACCATCAGGTGAGATAGTGGTCAAGTGCGAGCTAAAATCCGCAGAAGACGACGAGGTTATGAAGCTCCAAAGAGTCCCGCAGAAGCCATTCAACTGTCTTGGATCTCGCAACGAATGAGGAAAGAACTGCGAAGTAGTAAGTAATCATCATTGCAACAGACTTACAAAACAAAGAAGACATATTCCTTTTTTCTAAAATTGTTAGGGTCAGCTTCCAGTCTAACTGGTTGCAGCTGAATACCAATATTTGACATGGAGCGACTGTTTGACCTCTACAACTGAGTGATTGGCTAGTACGACGTCTCTTTAACGGACTGGTTGTCAGTCTCGATCGAACTTCCAAGATCTAGGAATAACTGTTGTGTCCAATAACATAACAAAACCAGCCTTAAAATGTTCCCACTGCTGGGACTCGGAAATCCTCTCTAGGAGAGGGCTGTAATCCACCACGCGGGCCCAAAGCGGGTTGGTGGATGTCACATGTTTTCGAGATTTTGTTCTAATACATGCCGGTTTCTTCACGATGTGTTTCTTTACCTGTGTGTTTTTTTTTAGAGGACTTCCGCGCACTAGGAAATTAGAATTCTCCTGTATCGTGGGTGCGTTCACAAACATGTTAAACTCACATACACAAGACACCCGTAACGACTATCTGAAGACCGTTCAAACGTTAGTTCCGTGCAGGAATGCAAACCGCGGCAGGCACCGCAGTAGCCAATCGCTCAACTACTGCGCCAACCGTGCCGTCAACCAATGTCTTAACGTTGTTTCCGAGGGTCGGTGTTGTCTCGGTATGAATTAAAATGCAGCGGTGTAACTCCCGGTTTTATCCAGTTCTTGTAGTTGAGTACACTTAAAAATTAAAGTACCTACCTAGGTTTCTAATCATATTATGAAAAGATACAATACTAATTACAACATGCGTCATAAATATGCAATACAACATGTTCTAGAAATAATGACTTTCTCCACTGTAGTACTTCTAATTTCTAATGTGCCGCTGTGGCCGCGAGAACAATAAAACGTAATACAACAACTAAATGATTACATAACAGAACTATAATTACTTCATCTTCATTCAACTGCTCACAATCACAATCCTACTAATATTATAAATGCGAAAGTTTGTATGTTTGTTTGTTTGTATGTTTGTATGTTTGGCTGAAGGTATCGCAAAAACGGCTGAAGGGATTACAATGAAATTTTGCACACACGTAGGTCATAACCTGGATTAACACATAGGCTACTTTTTATCCCGGTAAATGACAAGACTTAGCGAAGGCTGAGGTGGAAGTAGAAACAAAGTCAGGCTGAACGAGCGCACACGCTCAAAAAGTACTAGGACACCAGAAACATAAGAATTATTTCCAGGGCTGAAATCATGAGAGATAAAGATTCACAAAGTACCAGGAGACCAGAATCATGAATAGGTGTTTTCGGGGATACAATCCTAAGCTGTATAGCTTCACAAACCACCAGGATACCAGAATCAAGAAGAAGTGTTTCCGGGGCTATAATCCTAAACGGTGTAGATTCACAAACTACCAGGAGATCAGAATCACAAAACATATTCCGAAGCTGGTATTAGGAGAGGTAGAGATTTACAAATTACCAGGAGACCAGAAAAATGAGAAGTATTTCCAGTGCTGAAATCATGACCGGTAAAGACTCACAAAGTACCAGGAGACTAGAATCATGAATACGTATTTTCGGGGCTACAATCCTAAGCTGTATAGCTCCACACACCCCACCAGGAGCCCAGAATCAAGAAGAAGAAGTGTTTCCGGGGCTTGAATCCTGAGCGGTATAGATTCACAACCTACCAGGAGATCAGAATCACAAAATATATTCTGAAGCTTAAATAATTTTTTATTTTTTATTAGAAGAAGTGTTTCCGGGGCTTGAATCCTGAGCGGTATAGATTCACAACCTACCAGGAGATCAGAATCACAAAATATATTCTGAGGCTTAAAGAATTTTTTTTATTTTATTATTTGGATCTACATAGAAGGTAGAGATTCATAAATTACCAGGAGACCAGAATGATGAAAAAGTGATTTCGGGGCTGGAATCATGAGAGGTATAGATTATAAAACTACCAGAAGACCAGAGTCATGAATCGGTATTTTTGGGATTATAGAATCTTAAGCGGTATAGATTCACAAAAGACCAGGAGACCAGAAACACAAAGAGTGTTCCGGTGCTGAAATCGTGAGCGGTATAGATTCTCAAACTGCCAGGGGGGTGGAATTCTGAGCGGTTTAGATTCACAACCTACCAGGAGATCAGAATCACAAAACATATTCCGAGGCTGGTATGAGGCCGGTATTGTGAAAGGTACAGATTCACAAATTACCAGGAGAACAGAATCATGAAAAATTGTTTCTGGGGCTGGAATCATGAAAGGTGAGGAGATTTTCAAACTACCAGGAGACCAGAGTCGTGAATCAGTATTTTTGGGGCTAGAATCCTAAGCGGTACAAATTCACAAAATACCAGGAGACCAGAAACACATAGAGTCACAACCTACCAGGAGATCAGAATCACAAAACATAATCCGAGGCTGGTATTAGGAGAGGTAGAGATTTACAAATCACCAGGAGACCAGAAACATGAGAAGTATTTCCAGGACTGAAATCATGAGCGGTACGCTACTCACAAAGTTCCAGGAGACCAGAATCATGAAGTGGAGAGGTAACATCATGAATAAGTATTTTCGGGGCTGGAATCCTAAGCGGTATAGATTCTTAAACTACCAGGAAAACAGAATCACAAAGAAGAGAAATTTCAGACCTGCACGCGGATGCAACCACAGTTAAACTCTACCAGGGTGCCAAAATCGTGAAAAAGTTAA
This sequence comes from Polia nebulosa, assembly GCA_951329385.1. Lineage (NCBI taxonomy): Eukaryota > Metazoa > Arthropoda > Insecta > Lepidoptera > Noctuidae > Polia > Polia nebulosa. The sequence continues at coordinate 29,987,189 of OX589606.1, forward strand.
TTTAATATAAATGTCTAAGCGGACGGAGCCACGAGCGAGAAGCTAAGCACCAATTTAGGATATGTTTGGGACTCAATAAATGAAACAGTTTCGATATGGTAAACTATTATATTTAACACGGTTAGAGTAACAAGATAGGTACCCCGACACACTGAGCGAGTGTGAGTGTATGTAGAACTTTGACGTTCAAAAAAATCTGGCTTTCAGCCTAATTTAAATAACTTTTGATTTTGATTTCTACAGGATTTATTTAACGTGCTACTCTCTGAAAATACCACTCAGACTTATTATAATTACACTTTTCACGCGGGCGAAGCCGCGGGCGGAAGCTAGTATGCTATAATTAGCTAGTACTTTATACATTGCAGATTTGTTCTTAAACAAATGAAACTTGCAGTAAATATTGTCATACAATACTAAAGCAATTAATGAAACAAGTATTTTGACAAACGTGAACTATAGCATCATTAAAATAAAGTTTGATTTTGCGTGGCAGAGATCAGCAAATGGATTTTGGAATAGTTACAATAGAAATTCAACCTTATCTTACAGTACTAAGCTTAAAAATCCAAAAGCATGTACATTTCAAAATTAAATTGGCTCTCCATTGCGTATTTACTACTGAGAGTATCAAAATGCTTGTAAACATTGTTATGTATGTACATCAGTGTCGCGATACTCTTGACTTGTAGAACAGCGAACGATGGGCGCACACTTGTCAACCGCTATCGGACATGTCAACAGCGATTTTTATATTATTTACTGTTAAGCGGGAGATTGACATTGTGATATGAATGTTTATGTATCAGGTATTTTTAATGAAGATTTTTTTTGTTATAAAATATGTATCTGAAGCGTTGTATAAGACGCAACGTTGGAAAGCCTCTCTCCAGGTGGACCGATGACCTGGTGATGACACTTGAGGAGGTCTATGTCCAGCTGTCGACGTCTTTCGGGTAAAAAATGATGATGATGAAGCTTTGTTTTTAATCTTTGACCAAGATGCTGCAATATTTTGAAACCCGATCATATCGGTCATCATCATTCATCATTTCAGCTGAAAAACGTCCACTGCTGGACATAAACCTCCCCCGAGTGTCGCCACAACGACCGGTCCTGTGCGTCTCGCATCCATCGGCTACCCGCGACCCTCACCAGGTCATCGGTCCACCTTGTTGGAGGCCTTCCAACGCTGCGTCTTCCGGTACGCGGTCGCCACTCCAGAACTTTTCGGCCCCATCGACCGTCTGTTCTGCGAGCTGCGAGCAATGTGCCCTGCCCACTGCCACTTCAGTTTGGCGATTCCTCGGGCTATGTCGGTAACCTTGGTTCTCTTGCGGATTTCATTATTCCTGATTCGATCACGCAAGGAAATGCCGAGCATAGCCCTCTCCATTGCCCTTTGGGTGATTTTAAGCCTTCTGATGAGACCCATCATATCATACCAGATCATATCAGTCAAGTAAAATTTAAGAAAACTGTCAAGTAAAATACGACTAAAACATTTCAGAAAACTAGAGAAAGCTAATTTCTTAGGATCCTCGGCGGCTCAAGATACTCAGTTCTGAAATTAAAGTAAATAATAATTTAGACAACTGCTCGATCTAAAATGCAAAATGAATATGAGAATTTGTCAAGAGCGCTTCGACAGCTGTGATTTGCTGTTGACTATTTTTATTCAACTAATTACAGCAAGAAAGCGCTTGTTGTCACATTAATTTAACGATAGTTTTTACTCCAGCAACTGGGCGAAAATCTCTTCCACCCGTAAAGGTTTAAAAAAAAAAACAACTAAAAAGTTTCAAACGAGTCACTTTTCAAGCAGCCTGATGCGGTGCCGTGGGGTCCAAGTGCTCATTTAGTATTTAAAGATCTATCTAAACGCCTTGTTGACACTTCGCGTGACTCAAAGGCTGGCTTTTTCCTCGGCCAGAGGTTAAGCATTGCCATACAACGTGGAAATGCCGCCAGTCTTTTGGGCACACTTCCAGTAGACAGCGATGCGGAGGAATTTTTTGACGCCAGATAGTAAGTCTTATTTAGTTAGATGTTTTTGTTTTTATTACAGTTAGTTAAGTATTTTATAATTTTTTTATCTGTTAAAAACAAAATCTTCGTCTTTGCATAAAATTTGCGTCCTTGTAAAGGACAGTCTAAACTTGTCTTACTCAAATCTAGTTCCTACTGTTAAATACTTCCAGCCTTATTTATAAAACTCACTAACCATATGCTTAGTTAGTTTAAATACTGGTTAGCCGATTCTAAATTAAAGATAACTTACATCGCATCCATCAAATTCAACTGTCTATAGGTGTAAGGGAAAGGTGTGGTCTTTTTTTTCTGCCCATCGATATGAACAACTTTCTTCAAGAAATCCTGAGGAAATTCTAAAAAAAAAATTTTACCTCCCATACAAATATTGGTCAGCTGATGATAACTTTGTATGGAAAGTACAATTTTTTTTGGGAAGTTTCTACTTTTATCGACTTCATAAAGGAGGCGGTTTGATAACCGCCTCCTTAAAAAAATACACAAACAAACATCCGAATTGATATTCGCATGTTTGTTTGTGTATTTTTTTTTATGTATGTTCGGGCATAACTCCGTCATAAACAGGGTGTAACGGAGAGGTGTGAACATATTTTAGGAACCGGTTCTGCTCATGGAAATGAACAACTTTCTCGAAGAAAACAAAATCCCAAAAAAAAAATTGGCGTTTTCGTACAAAGTTATCATCAGCTGATCAATATATGTATCGGAGGTAAAAAAAATATTTAAGAATTTGCTCAGGTTTTCTTGAAAGAAGTTGTTCATATCCATGGGCAGATGCAGTTCTTAAAATATGACCACACCTTTCCGTTTCACCCTGTAGAATAAACCCTCCTTTGAATGATTAGTCAGCACTTCATCACTAGGTACTTTTTGCAGTATTACTTCGTATTACGATTAAATAATTGTGTTAGAGTAAATGTTAAATATAATGCTAAAATATAACGATCTAAGTAGTTAATTGACTGAGAAAAAATAGTACTTTCATTTTTTTTTTCATACTTCTTGTCAGTTTATTTGTGTGTGCATAAATTAGTGCCGATGCCTTGGAAGCAAGCTAACGTGCAACCCGTGCCCAAGAAGGGTAGTTGAGCTGACCCAGCAAATTATAGGCCCATCTCGGTAACTTCCGTACTCTGTAAGAGTATAGAACGTATACTGAATGGCAAGCTCCTGGAATATCTAGAAGCTAACGATATCCTCAATGACCGACAATACGGCTTCCGCTGAAATCGGTCAACTGGGGATCTTCTAGCGTATGCCATTCACATCTGGACTGAGGCCATCGACAAACAAGGGGAAGCCCTTGCGGTCTCCCTTGACATCTCGAAGGCCTTCGACCGGGTCTGGCACGACAGCCTAATTAGCAAGCTTCCTTCCTTCGGTCTGCCCGCTGGTTTGTGTGATTGGATTGCAGATTTCCTGAGGGATCGGTCTATCCGAGTAGTCATACATGGCTGGTCGTCCGGACTGCTGGCTATTAATGCCGGTGTTCCTCAGGGGTCGGTGCTCTCGGCAACATTGTTTTTGCTGCATATTAACGATCTGCTAAAACCTACCTGTACCTTTGGGTATGCAGACGACAGCACTGTTGCCGAGAGAGAGATACGTGCCTGACGCACGAGCTAGTGGATCCCAGGTCCGGTCTCTTCGTGAGGCTATGGTTGGGCGCTTGAACTTGTCCTTACAGGCTGTCTCAGAATGAGTCGATCCCAATCTGGTCAAGTTCAATGCTGCTAAGACCCAGGCGTGTCTTTTTTCCGCTAAGAGGAGCCAATTTTACCCGGCTCCATCTTTCCGAGGTGTGACCGTCCCGAGAACCGACCAACTTGATCTTCTTGGTGTTACTTTAACATCTACCCTCAATTTTGGTCCCTTCATAGAGGCAAAGGCTCAAGTGGCTGCCAAAAAGTTGGGAATCCTCGCAAAGGTGAGACGGTACTTCACGCCGGAACAGCTGCTCCAACTCTATCAAGCGCAAGTTCGATCGTGTATGGAGTACTGCTCTCATCTTTGGGACGGTTCTGCCAGATACCAGCTTGATGCCCTTGAGTCAATTGAGAAACGAGCCAAGAGGATCATCGGCAATGATAGGCTCGTTGAGTCGAAACTCCAAAGTCTTGAACATAGAAGCCGAGTTGCTAGCCTGTCGGTTTTCTATCGATTACATTTTGGGAAGTGTGCGTCGGAATTGCATAATTTGATTCCGCCAAGCCCGTTTCATCAACGGACCAGAAGACGTACGGCGAAGTGCCACCGGATCATGGTAGACATCCCATCCATACGCACGTTTTGAAAAAACTTTCATTGTGCGTACAGCTAGGGAGTGGAATTCCCTACCGGAGTCTGTGTTTCCTGATAGCTACAACCTGAGAGTCTTTAAGTCAAGAGTGAATAGGTTAGGTTACTTCTAGGCAAGCGTGCTCCATCTTCGACCACATCATCGCTTACCATCAGGTGAGATAGTGGTCAAACGCGTGCCTATCAACAAAAAAAAAAGTTAAATAAATAAAAACCTCTAGAAATGCGACGTTGCCAGCCCGCGCGCGATGAACGCTCTTAAACTAATCACATGGTTAATTTTCTTCCAAACAACTCTTTTTTTTTTGTGGGGTGGGAAATCATCCAATGACATCTCCCGCTCTAGGGTGGAGCGCTCCCGCTCCGTCCTCGGCGTGTCAGACTCTTACTGACTAAAACCCACCCCTGTTCCTTCCCTGCCCTGAGTGCCCAGGAGCGAGGTAACTCTGTTTCGAATTTATCCTCAACCCCGGGCAGGCATCGGCCATGACGGGCCCCGTCATGATTGCTGACAACTCTTTGAGGCGCGCCTGGAACACTACGCGCCGTCGACTCTCGGGCCTGGTGCTGATCAGACGGCGAGCTACCCATTACTCGCCGTCCGCAGGCCCGGGTCTACGGTGGCCGGAGATCGTCTCGCGGCCCCGGAAGCCCCAGGCGTCTCCTGAGGCGGCTGCTACTGAGGGCGTGAGAGCGACTCTGTTGTTGAGCCTCCCTCACCCATGCCGCCTCCCTCTTCGCGAGAGCATTCTATCCACCTACTAATAGTACCAATTCACGTGAATCACTTACGAAGTACTCATGCTTTAGTGTTAAATACTCGACACAGTATGTTATTTGTGATAACACTGTATACTAAGTATTAGGTACTAAAACATAGGTACTTGTACATGAGTACATTGTTTATTGTTGTGTAGTACAATATGCTACCGGAGTACTGTCGGTTTGCATTGATTGTGTTTTGTTTAACTCACGTTTCTGTTCTGATGATTAAATTACACATATACGAGTAGCTATGTATGTATGGTAAGTAAAAGCATAGCAAAATGTCTTCAGAGTATGTAAAGTAGTAACGACGTCAGTTCTTTTTCTGCCTACCCTTTTCCATGTTATTTGTGGTCGGTGTAATATGTCATCCATTTCTCCTCTTGTTGGCAAGTTAATCATAGGAATCAAATTATCCTTGTATTCTAATCATCATTTATCACCATTATTTACAGCCCAACTTCGCCAACTGCTCCGCATATACCACTTTTTTCTTGTGCCAATCCCCACGCTCCTGTGCCACCCTCATCCAGGTTCTACCACTGGTGGCAACAATGTCTCATGTCTACTCATCTTGCTAGAGAAGTACTAATATTCCTTCTACCAGTCCTTGGAAGCCACTCAGCGACTGCCTTACTTGAATTACTTTAAAGAATAGAGAGCTGTGTCTAAAGAAAAGTTATAGTTTTTCAAAGAAAGCGCGCAAAGTATTAATAGTCTGTTGAGAAGCTCGGCTGATAAGACGCTCGGCCGCCGCACGCTCCGCCATACATCGCTTCGCTAACTCCTCGAGACTGGGACCAACCAGCCCCCTTAGTCAAGTAACTTTTATAATAGCGCTAACGCTTCGTGCAAAATATATAGCAAGGAGAGAACTGTCACGTGACTCATGCCCAGTAATGTCGTTGCCATACATTTTGCACGAAGCGTTAGCGTTAACGTTAACGGAAAAGTATTTTGTCCAAAGGCTCAGAGCCCCCTTCATGTTTGCCATATACTAAGACTTATAAGTCAAACTAGTCTGTGTTTTATATATTTATTTGGATGTAAATCTGGAAATAAAATATTTCATTTCAAGAAATTTTATTGCTTTAATGACAATTTAACATTTCGCATTTATTACCAACTGCATTAAATAGCATTTCCAACTTCATCTCAAAACAATACGCATATCAGGACCTCCTCAACAGAGAGCACATGTTGTTTAAAAGCAATTACATTAATTGTCGCGATAGAGCGATAGGTGTGTAAGTGGGTCGCGCACTTACGACGCTTTGCTGTGACGCGCTCGTTTGTTTTCATGTGTGATACATGACATTGTGATTTAACTGTTGGTAATTAACTTTGGCTGTCGTCATCTTGTACCAGCAGATTAAATATTAGGCGTTCATTACACGGTAAGGTTTTGCTGTCAGTTTCTGACTGACGGACAACCACAGTCAAGGTTCTGACTGACGGATAACCGTGTAATGCACATAAACTTACATACGTGTACTCAGTACATGATTGTGATTCAGTACATGATTCTGGACCCCCTAGCGTTGGAATTTTTCGTCGGCTTTGTCCTCCATTTTTATTTTTTTTACTTTAGACTGTTCAAAGTTTTTATTCCTATCCAATTCAAAAAGAGTTTTAATTAAAAGGTAATTAAATCGCTAATTACACTAAAACAGCAATGTAAATAAAATACGTGCAGCTGTTTCGCTAGAGTTCATTCACGTCGCCGGCGTAATTCTACATACCTACGGCGCGCGGCGCACTCGCACCTCGGCTGGCGCGAGTGTAAGTAAGTAATATTGCGGAGTATTGAGATCGCTTTGCTTACAATACATTGCGCGTTCAAAAATGACAATTTCTATAACCGATCATTACCGAGATTAATGACTATCATAATTTTGTTAGTGGCATTACGTGTAACCTTTTCGCGAAGTTTGCGGTATCTTGTTCCTTACAGCCTGTATAAAATTCAAAGTCCTGACAGACTGACTGACTGACTGACGCACAGCCTTAACCACTGGTCCTAGAGACATGAAATTTGGAGGATGTCTTGAAGAGTAGGTATCCATACCTACTCTTCAAGACACCATCTTTACATACCGAGACTCCTCCGTGCCTCGGAAAGCACGTTAAGCTGTTGGTCCCGGCTGTCAATCGTGGATCTTTGACAGTCGTTCGAAGCCCGAAAGTCTGACAACCCGTCTTACCAAGGGGTATCGTATTACCCAGTAACTGGGTTGTGGAGGTCAGATAGGCAGTCGCTCCATGTAAAATACTGGTATTCAGCTGAATCCGGTTAGACTGGAAGCCGACCTCAGGATAGTTGGGAAAAGGCGCGGGCAGATTGACTTTTTACAGGCACACGTTTGGCCACAGTTTCACCTGGTGGTAAGTGATGATGTGGCCGAAGATGGAGCACGAGATATACTATTTTGTAGTTTTTAATAAAAATATATTCAAATTCAACCCAATTTGATCATACGTACGTTACTTCCGACTTCTTCTACATATCATCAGCGAAAACACATTTTTTTAAATTAAACGTTAGTTTGAGTACAAAGAATCAAGTCACACCCTAGTATATACTAGTATTGCATGCTCTATTGGCCAATAACGAACAAATAAAGCACTCAAAGCAAATTAAGACCGTAGGCCGTGCAAATATTTGGCCCCGTTATTTTATAGAGCTGATTGATCAGTTAATATGGTCTATCTAGGCGGCCACATGCTTCGCTCGTTTGTTTATGGGACATTGTACTCCGAAATTATTGCTAACTAGCTGACATCGTTCTGTCAAATAGATTTCAGATCGCCATCCCTCAAATTGACAGCTAACCCTAATTCTGACAGCTAGGATCAGTTGAATATAATAAAAAATGTGGTTTTTAAGGTTTTTCGTACAATATTTCCAATTCATCTCTTCAGAAGAACCTTCCTGAGATATTAACGAATAGTTTAAAAAAAAGTTCATCCACCACCACCATACCATGATCGTACCATGACCATACCATGGTATACACATGAATTTCTTTGACAACATAGAAATTCACATGTAATTATACCAAATTTTAACTGAATCGATCCATTAAGTTCAGAGCAAATTGGCTGTGACAGACAGACGACGCACGAGTGATCCTATAAGGGTCGGAACTCTAAAAAGTAAGTTAAATACCAGCCTAACCTAAAACTTTGATAGATAGATTTCCCGCAATCAATTAGTGCATTAATTTATCGAGAATAGACAATACGTGGTCAGTTACCTTCGTACCTACACACTTGCTCGATTACTGACGCCTGTGAATGGCGCCCACAATTTATCGGTGGATGTACCTCTATTATATCGATCATTTACTTTATAAAACTGTTTCCTTTTTAGGGAACAGTCCAAACGGAACCCTATTGCTGTTACTCACGTGGTCCGTCTGTCTATCCGTAGTCTGTCACACAGGTTTTACAGCCAAACGGTTAGAGCTACAGTCTTCAAATTTTCACAGTATAAGCATCTTGTTGACCCAAAGCCACGTAAATGAAAAGCCATGCAAACGAACTAACAGCCATGTGAATGTTTGTAAATAGTCAAAAATAAATTTGGTGCGGAACCCTAAATGTGCGGTGTCCGGCACTCACTTGGCCGGTTTATTTAATACGGGAAATGTTTACATATTATGTCATTATTTTGTATGTATTTTTCAAGTTTGATTAGCTTCATAGCTGCAGCTGAGAATTATGTACGAGTATATGGCATTCGATGGGAGCATAAGAATAATTTATAATCAGGCTATAATGTTCCCACTGCTGGGACCCAAGCCTCCTCTCATCTATCACGCGGACCCTTTGCGGATTGGTAGATAACACTCTTCAAATTTTTAGTTCTAAGACAAGGCGAAAGTTATACGTGTCAACGATACCACTGGACTACACCACTGGGGTGTCGTTTACAATTTATTTTAGTAACTACTTACACCTCCGTAATGAAGTTAACACAAAAGTTATGCATTTATCAATATGAATTATTTATCATTCGTAAGATCACGACCATGACATAGATGATCTCTTTATGGATACAATTATTATGTTTTACTAATCCCTTGTGAACTCGGACAATTTCAGCATTATCATTAAAAATTAAAACATAAAGAATTGTTTTATTAATATTACATGTTGTATATCACTAGTCGGCAGTGGTGCGGTTACCAAAAAAAAAAAATTGTAAACGACACCCCAGTGGTGTAGTCCAGTGGTGTCGTTGAGAATATCACGGAAAGGTATAATAATAAATAATAATATTCCACAACTATCACACAACGCCATCTAGTCCCAAGCTAAGCAGAGCTTGTGTTATGGGTACTAGACAACTGATAAACATACTTATATATTTCTAAATACATACATATTATAGATAAATTACACCCAGACACAGAACAAATGATCATGCTCATTACACAAACATTTGTCCTGGGTGGGAATCGAACCCACGACCTCCGGCATAGCAGTCAGGGTCACTAACCACTAGACCAACAGGCCAGTCTCTATGTATGACTAAACAAAAAATAATAATACATTAATTATACAGGCTGTAACGGAAAGGTGTGGTCATATTTTAAGAACTGCATCTGCCTATCTATATTAACAATTTTCTCCAAGAAAACCTGAGGAAATTCTCAATTATTCTTTTTTACCTATGGGAATTTGCAATTTTACCTTTCCGTTACAGTTTGTAGATCTGTCTATGTCCTAAATAGTCTCCTAGCTTGTTAAAATACTGTCAGAATAAATTATTTTGATAGTTGCCTCGCTTCTCGATGCGTAAATTATTCTGTAATGATTTTTTTTAAATGTTTTTGATTTTTGAGGTAACCCGATACCCAGAAACTGAGTAATGGAGAACAGATAGTCGCTTCATGTAAAATACTGGTATTCAACTACGTCCGGTTGGTCTGGTAGGTGAACCCGACGATAATGATTTTGGTCTGAACGCCAAAAACTTATAATAAGATTTGATTAGGTATAGTTCAGCAGGAGTTAAGACAGATATATCGGGTGTAAAAAGACAGTTTCCGAAGCCAAAATCCACTTATTATACCCTTTATTTGGATAGTTTTTTTTCAATAGACCATACCTGGGAATCCACTGGTTCTGGACATATTGGATGTCAAAGTCGCAATTTTTTTTTTACTTTTTAAGACAAATAATCCCAAGTATTACTACTAAACTTTTTTCCAAACAAACATTACATGAATTTTCGATTTTTCTTAACAAATTACTCATTTGAAGTAACAAAAACGCAATGAATATCAAAGGTATCCGACAAGTACTTACGCGGCTTAGAGCGAAGGGGCGGGGCTTAACTCCGCTTGCCTGGGTTCGCCTTACATTGCGTGCAATAAAAAATACCTTTTTTTATACCTAAAAATAAAAGTCGTTTGCCAGCAATAATTTTTGTGCAAAACTAATTTGTTAGATGTACAGTATGCGTAGTTGACGGCTTTGTGATATGTCTTTTTACACCCTGTATCCATGCTCTTGAAAATCGTCCCTCCAAAATGTTTTATTTATTTATTACAGCTTTATTTCTCACACAACATATAATTTTATATTTAAAAAGAAAAGTTATTATTTTATTGTGTATGATCCCTTGTGGGTAAAAGCGTCCTCCATCTGTTTCCATTTGCATTTGTCTGTGGCAATATTGATCCAATTCCTTCCCGCAATCTCTATGATATCGTCGGTCCATCTTTCCCTTTGTCTTGCTGTGTTTTAACCGATTCTAATCCAGTTTTGTTTTTTTTACCAGTTCTGGGTTGGCTCCGGCGCTCAGTGCAGCGCGGTTATTCGGTGGGCCAATTCTGGTACCTGGTGGCGGCGGAGTGGTGGGGCAGCTGGCTGGCGTACACGTCGGGTGCTAGCACGGACAACTGCTGCCGCGCGCCGCAGCGGCAGATCGACGAGGCCATCGTGTGCGATGAGAGCTTCACTAGTAACTCGACGGGTGAGTGTATCCTCCATTGAATAGGGCTCCAGAGGAGGTTTTTTCTGGGGGGCTATTTTCCGATGCCTTGAATTCTTTGGATATTTTTCAGGAGATATAATACTAAACTTTTATTAATTATTATGGGATCAGCTCTTAAGTGACAAAAGACATCAACATGTAGCTTCTAAGTTCTTTCTCCTCCAGAATCAATGGGCTCGCTCTTATGGCGTGCAGAAACCGCCTCAGTGGGCAGTGCCGGCAGCAGCAGCGGGGTCAGCAGTGCGGCGGCTGCGAGGGGGGGTCACAGGCACCCGGGCCCCGTGGATAATAAGAGATTACTCGCGCCCAATTTATTGAAGGTACGAAATGATTCGACTGTCAAGATTAAACCTTTTACATTATTTTTGTTTTAAGTGTAAATTCCTGTTGACATCCAAATAAAAAATAAAAAAAATGGAAAATGAAAATGGTAAATAAATTTACCATTTTTAACCGACTTCAAAAAGAAGGAGGTTATCAATTCGAATGTTTGTATTTTTTTTTGTTTTGTTTATGTTCGGGCATAACTCTGTCATATATTGACGGATTTGCAAAATTCTTTTTATCGGGTTTGTTCCGAAATGGTTCCATTTAAATTTCATATAGATATGATGATGAGTTTCGGAGACAGACAACGGAACTCTTAAAAAAATGACAGCAAATTCACTGCGTTTGCTGCGATCGTATGTCTATGTAGTGTTAACACAATTTAATGAGGAACCACAACTTAAAAGTGAAAAATAAAAACTTTTTTACGAAAATAGAACAGACTTCCAAAAATGTGCAAAATAACTTTAATTTCTATCAATTGTTGTCAAATATATGAAATTTATTGTTGTAATCGTAATAGTAATGTAAAATAATAATAATAATGTACTTATAACCTTAAATAGTGCATGAGGTGTTTACCTTTAATTAATTGTTACACTAACAAATGAATACATTACGAAAGAGTATATTGTAAATGTATTGTGTAAACAGTTGTTGGTTAACCAAATAAATAAATAAAATAAATTTCGGAAGTCGGTGTCAATTAAAAACGAAGACCCAAAACCAGAAACACCGAGTTTTTTTTAAAGTGTAAACTCCTGTTGACATCCAAATTTACTATTTTTGGGTGAATCAAAATATGAATGACTATGCCATTGAAAATAAAACGGCTGACAGTTAACCTAAGCTAAGCTTAATACGGTGTGCCGTTGAAGAATTTGTCATCATCATTCTCTTGACCTATTACAACCCAACTAGCACACAAGCGCTATAACAAGCACCTAGTTGTTATTGAGTTTTTAAATATGCTACTGTACATCTTAAGGAAAATTGTACAGCACTTGAACGACTCATAGGCTGTACAATGCCTGTATAAGCAGCTTGTGTGCTAGTTGGGAAATATTGTGGAATGGTAAATAAGTGATTATAAATGATCTCAACCTAATATTTGAATCTAACATAACTCAAGTTATATTTTATAATATGTCAACTAATATAATTTTTCTTTCTCTCTAGGCTGAAAGAGATTAGACCCGGATCTAGTCTCTTTCTCACACAGAGAATCCTAGTGTGGAGTCTAGGGTTTATATTCAATTGCTTATGTATTTTCTTGAAACAATCAATATTTATTACTAATCTGTTTAGGTTCGGTGCAACATGTTTCCATCTTTTATACCTCTCTATAAGTCGACATCTCTCGTAATATCTATCGTTTTTTTATTGACGGACTTATCATAATGACTTAAACTTTCCCTTCCAGGTCCGAACACTAACGGGCGAGGGGGGACACTTACGTCGCGACGTGACACTGGCTCAGCACCGCGACTTCGAGCTGGTGCCCGACGCGCTGTGGAGGGCACTCGCGCTGTGGTACGGCGGCCCTGATCCCTTACCTAGACAGGTGAGAGTCATACATTTCTACTGAACTTTTTAATCATTGACTAGCTGTGCCCGCGTTTATGGTTACTGTTGTCTTAGCGTGATGTTATAAAGTCTATAACCTTCCTTAATAAGTATTCTATACATTGCGAAATGATATCTCGCCTCGCTACTGGCGGCCACCGGCCAGCGCATGCGCACCGGACATCCCTCATGATCGCCCGCCGCCACTTCATGAATGGGCGCGTGGTACTTGATTAAAACTACGATCTCCTAAGATATTCGTTGAAATCAAATAATGTCAAGGACAATTTTGTTCAAAATTAAATACTTATGATGAATAACGTATTTATTTGGATAAGGATTAATATCATGTTTATAAAATTAAACACCTTCGCAAATAATGTATTATTTTAGAACAAATTTGATTACCATAAAAAAGATTATAGTGAGTTATTTGTCACATTTTTCATTGGTGCTCCGCTCCTATTGATCGCAGTGTGATGTTATATAGCCTGTAATAGCCTTCCTCGATAAATGGACTATTCAACACAAAAATAATTTTCCAATTCGATCGACCGCTGAAGTGACATAGCGACTGTGAACTGGCAACCGGTCCTATCTCAATTTTTTGAAGAAAACACTTTAATACCATTTTTAACCGACTTTCGAAAAAGGAGGAGGTTCTATGTTCGACTGTATGTATGTTTTTTTATACTATTTTATACTCCGCAGCGTTGCAAGAAATCCCATCTCAGATACATTTTTTGGCGCCAGAATCGACTATAAATCCTATGTTTGAAAATTCTTGCGTTGATTTATGTTGCCCTATCTCGTTTTTATACTAAAAAGGAACCCCAAGGACCCCCTTATACTCGTTGTGATTTTTTTATTAAAATGTGTAATAAAAATATTTAAAAGCCACGTGTTTTTATTAACCGACGAACAAAAAGGAGGCGGTTCTCAATTCGACCGTATATGTTCAGCCCTCACTCCGTTATTTATAAACCGATCTTGATGATTCTTTTTTTGTTAGATAAGGTATACCTCAAGAGTGATCCCATGTCAAGGAAATCAGGATCTGTTGATGGAATCCTGATAAAATTGAGAGAAAACCTCGAAAATTGTGGCCACGAATAGTGTTTCTGTATTAATGTTCGGCCTTCACTCTGTTATACAGGCTGTAAGGAACAAGATACCGCAAACTTCGCGAAAAGGTTACACCTAATGTCAGTAACAAAATTATGATAGTCATTAATCTCGGTAATGATCGATTACAGAAATTGACATTTTCAAGCACGCAATGTATTGTGAACAATGCGATCTCAACGCTACGCAATGAATGTAGGCGCGCGCGAGAGCGTAGTACGTGGTAGTACGTAGTTACCTACCACGTCTTATACACAGACACAGGTGGTCGCGCCGGTACGCGCTTGTACCTAAATACCTACACGTGCTACTTTGTGATAAAAATACATTTACGTCGATGTTTCCGATCGATGTGATAAACAACTAGATCAGATACTTAATAGACATAAGCGCATACGTGCGTAAAACGTTTAAAACGACAAATGCGTATAATATTCCGTGGCACCTTTAACTGTTTATTCTAATGACGACAACATTGATATCACATATATTTTTAATCCCTCAAGAATACTGAAGAAAAGTTTAGATAAAGATTAGGATAGATAATAATAAAGAAGCTTGTAAGTTTGCGCTCCAGGAATGTAGGTATAAAGCGCCTGCTACACGGTCGCCAATCGCGTCCCTACAGAAGTGACCTTGGTGATTTTGAATTTTGAAATTTTGTAGGTACAGCTCTGCCGCTCGCCAACCACGAACACCTCTGTCGGGGACGCAGTTAGCAACCGTGTACATAACTAATGAACCAACTCACCTTAAAGTTCGTTCATTTCTTACGAGGGAGGCGCCTACGTGCTTCATGCATGAGCATTTTCCTGGGCACTGAGTTATTGTTTCAAAACCACTCAAGAAGCGAAACAAAAAACACGCACACTAACAAACAGAAAATAACTTATGGTTTTGATAACTTTACGATAACAACCTAAATTCGCAACCGACTGCACATCCGTTTACGATGAACGTAAACACGGAACTAACAAAAATTCGTCGTCGGCGAAATGCTAAAGAAATAAAATTTTATTTATTATTGTAGGTACGCTTTTGAAAGTGCCGAAAAACTCGTAGACCGCATAGATCAATAAAATTGATAGACTGTACAATCGCATTAAGTTGTACCTACTACTCACTCAGTAACTATTTCGATGTAGGTATACGAAATGTAGGAATGTGGTTTTAACGAAATGAGTAAGTAACGTTGTTCTATTGTATTACTTAACTTTGTTGATAACAAAAATGTATCTAAGAGTTATGTCGTTATCAGTAAACTGTAACAATTTTTTTTTGATCTGCTTTACTTATTTCGATGAAGGTTTATAAAAATAACCTCCCCTCAAAATAAGTTCAAATAAAAGTAGTCAATGGGATATCAATTTTTGTAGACACTTAAAATGCCTAACGTGTCGCGTCTGTTAGATTCATAGGTCTGTGTGAGCATTTGCCGACAAAGGAACGTCGGCGGTCTTTGGCCGATGTTGCGTGCGTACCTACTGGGCCGGCGATGACCTCCGGTTAACTTAGGAAATCAGCTGAGCAGGGAGCTTCTTGTAATTTTATTTACATTGCGTTTTTTTTTTGCGAAAAAGCGCAATAAAAATTAAAAATTTCATTTGTGTTTAATTTAAAAAAAACGCAGATTTTTTTTTCAAAGATTAGGAAAAAGCCGACGAAAAATTCCAACGCTAGGTTGCTCAGAATCATATACTGAATCACTGGGACATGTATGTGCGTTCATGTACCTTACACGCTGTATATGAACCGATTTTGATGATTCGTTTTTTGCTAGATAGTGTTACGAGCTGGGTATGGGATAACTTATTTTACACCAATTAATTAACCTAGTATCCTATTGTTAGTCAATAGGAAACAACTAACTTAACAACTTATTTACACAAACACTAAATCGGTAATAATCACTATTCTCTTCGTAATCGCTTGTATTCGCTTCCGTTCGCATCCGTAGTCGAAAACAGACTGACCCACTCACCCGCCGTTCGGCCTATCTATACAGTCATGGAAGTTTCCAGAACATTGTCAAACTATCCTATAGTGAAATATTCTAGAAACATCTATGAACTTCTACACAGTACCACAATGGAATGTTCTCGAACGTAGTGGAAACTTTGACCACATTCTCGAACGTTCTAGTGTAATACGGTCGACGTAACAATAGGGTATACTCAAGGGTGGTTCCATATCAAGGAAGACAGGATCTGATGATGGAATGCTGATAAAATTGAGAGACACCCTCGAAAATTGGCCACGAATATTGTTTCTGTTTACTTTTCATAACATAATCAGGTATTTGCATTTAGGAATCATCACATCATGAAACTGAGCTGATGATGGAAACCATACCTTTCCTTTACAATGGAAGTTACATATAAAAAAAACTGGTTTTAGTGACAGAAACAACTTAATATGCTTTGAAGAAAAGACGTCTTTACAATATTGGAGGTAACCTCAACTGGTCAATATATATATCCTGAGAACCTCAAGGAGGGATGGTAATATCATCAGCTCAGTGGCAAGAGGAATGATGAAGGATTAGAAATTAGCCTTAGAGTATTAAAAGATGATGCGAGCCACAAAAAATCATAAAATAAAAAAAACTTTTTAACAAAAAAAATTAAACGACGAAAAGAACTAAAAAACAAAAAATAATAAACCTTTTAAGTCTTGAGGATTGAGCTTGTTTTTTGGTATACCAGATGCACCAGATGCTACGTAACTGACGCAAACAAGTTTTTTCTTCATCCTGTAAAGTTAACAAAATTGAGATAGTACCGGTTGCCAGTTCACAGACAGGGGCGGGGGGAAGGGGGGGGGGGATGCTGAAGACTGGCACAAACTATGAACGTTGAATGTTTCTTTGCAATTTTTTGTAGCTGTTCATTTTTTTGTGTTCCAGGTGATTCGCCCCCCGAACTCCGACGTCGAGTTGGAGTTGTATCCTCTACATCTGAAGCTTTTACGACATGTTCAGAGCACGCAGAGTACGTACGACACATTTTTTATTCGATAACATAACAACATCAATAAATATGAGCTTTTGTAATGAGAATGCTTTTTTATCTATGTTTGCGACCAAACTAGGGCAAGGATCCGACTTGAGGAGACAAGAGTGGGGAATCGTCGAGTCGGATCCCCGGCTCCAACCTGATCACAAACTTGTCTGCAATACGCAGAGCTAAAGCATAATTTATAAGTGTTTTTATACGACTTACCCAAGGTTTCCGAAGTCTTCGTCTGGGGAGCAATGTGGGTAAATGTGTGAATGTCAGAATTAAATGTGGAAGTGTAGTGCTTGTCAGTAGGTATACCAGACTCCAAAGGTGACTTCAAAAGGGCGCTGTGATTCCACAAGCGCGTAGTCTCTCGCGAACGAAACAAACTTCCAAGTATCTTCAAAAATAACCCGTTTCACCACTACACCAAATGGGGTTTCAATCAAATTTAGTTCAATAGCAAACAATTAGGTTCAAAACCAACAGATTCGGCCAGATTAAATCGCAAGACACTAAGTATATATAATCGCAAGCCACTAAATCTATATTCAGCTGCATGCGTTTAGACTGGAAGCCGACCCCAAGATAGTTGGGAAAAGGTTAAGCAATAGTTTGCGTAACGTTTGGTGTCTGTTATAGTACTTAGTATAATCTTGTTGTGCACAGGGATCGCGCCGCTGTCTGGTGGCGGCGGCGGCGCGGGCGCGTCGCTGTACAGCAGCGTGCCGCTGGCGCCGGCGCCGCCCGACCGGCAGCTGGCCTACACGGCGGCTTTCTCTAGGCTCGCCACCGTCCGGCAGGTGAGTGTATACCGGTACATTGTGTGTGCGCCAGTAACAACACAGGGGTCGCGCCGCTGTCTGGTGGCGGCGGCGGCGCGGGCGCGTCGCTGTACAGCAGCGTGCCGCTGGCGCCGGCGCCGCCCGACCGGCAGCTGGCCTACACGGCGGCTTTCTCTAGGCTCGCCACCGTCCGGCAGGTGAGTGTATACCGGTACATTGTGTGTGCGCCAGTAACAACACAGGGGTCGCGCCGCTGTCTGGTGGCGGCGGCGGCGCGGGCGCGTCGCTGTACAGCAGCGTGCCGCTGGCGCCGGCGCCGCCCGACCGGCAGCTGGCCTACACGGCGGCTTTCTCTAGGCTCGCCACCGTCCGGCAGGTGAGTGTATACCGGTACATTGTGTGTGCGCCAGTAACAACACAGGGGTCGCGCCGCTGTCTGGTGGCGGCGGCGGCGCGGGCGCGTCGCTGTACAGCAGCGTGCCGCTGGCGCCGGCGCCGCCCGACCGGCAGCTGGCCTACACGGCGGCTTTCTCTAGGCTCGCCACCGTCCGGCAGGTGAGTGTATACCGGTACATTGTGTGTGCGCCAGTAACAACACAGGGGTCGCGCCGCTGTCTGGTGGCGGCGGCGGCGCGGGCGCGTCGCTGTACAGCAGCGTGCCGCTGGCGCCGGCGCCGCCCGACCGGCAGCTGGCCTACACGGCGGCTTTCTCTAGGCTCGCCACCGTCCGGCAGGTGAGTGTATACCGGTACATTGTGTGTGCGCCAGTAACAACACAGGGGTCGCGCCGCTGTCTGGTGGCGGCGGCGGCGCGGGCGCGTCGCTGTACAGCAGCGTGCCGCTGGCGCCGGCGCCGCCCGACCGGCAGCTGGCCTACACGGCGGCTTTCTCTAGGCTCGCCACCGTCCGGCAGGTGAGTGTATACCGGTACATTGTGTGTGCGCCAGTAACAACACAGGGGTCGCGCCGCTGTCTGGTGGCGGCGGCGGCGCGGGCGCGTCGCTGTACAGCAGCGTGCCGCTGGCGCCGGCGCCGCCCGACCGGCAGCTGGCCTACACGGCGGCTTTCTCTAGGCTCGCCACCGTCCGGCAGGTGAGTGTATACCGGTACATTGTGTGTGCGCCAGTAACAACACAGGGGTCGCGCCGCTGTCTGGTGGCGGCGGCGGCGCGGGCGCGTCGCTGTACAGCAGCGTGCCGCTGGCGCCGGCGCCGCCCGACCGGCAGCTGGCCTACACGGCGGCTTTCTCTAGGCTCGCCACCGTCCGGCAGGTGAGTGTATACCGGTACATTGTGTGTGCGCCAGTAACAACACAGGGGTCGCGCCGCTGTCTGGTGGCGGCGGCGGCGCGGGCGCGTCGCTGTACAGCAGCGTGCCGCTGGCGCCGGCGCCGCCCGACCGGCAGCTGGCCTACACGGCGGCTTTCTCTAGGCTCGCCACCGTCCGGCAGGTGAGTGTATACCGGTACATTGTGTGTGCGCCAGTAACAACACAGGGGTCGCGCCGCTGTCTGGTGGCGGCGGCGGCGCGGGCGCGTCGCTGTACAGCAGCGTGCCGCTGGCGCCGGCGCCGCCCGACCGGCAGCTGGCCTACACGGCGGCTTTCTCTAGGCTCGCCACCGTCCGGCAGGTGAGTGTATACCGGTACATTGTGTGTGCGCCAGTAACAACACAGGGGTCGCGCCGCTGTCTGGTGGCGGCGGCGGCGCGGGCGCGTCGCTGTACAGCAGCGTGCCGCTGGCGCCGGCGCCGCCCGACCGGCAGCTGGCCTACACGGCGGCTTTCTCTAGGCTCGCCACCGTCCGGCAGGTGAGTGTATACCGGTACATTGTGTGTGCGCCAGTAACAACACAGGGGTCGCGCCGCTGTCTGGTGGCGGCGGCGGCGCGGGCGCGTCGCTGTACAGCAGCGTGCCGCTGGCGCCGGCGCCGCCCGACCGGCAGCTGGCCTACACGGCGGCTTTCTCTAGGCTCGCCACCGTCCGGCAGGTGAGTGTATACCGGTACATTGTGTGTGCGCCAGTAACAACACAGGGGTCGCGCCGCTGTCTGGTGGCGGCGGCGGCGCGGGCGCGTCGCTGTACAGCAGCGTGCCGCTGGCGCCGGCGCCGCCCGACCGGCAGCTGGCCTACACGGCGGCTTTCTCTAGGCTCGCCACCGTCCGGCAGGTGAGTGTATACCGGTACATTGTGTGTGCGCCAGTAACAACACAGGGGTCGCGCCGCTGTCTGGTGGCGGCGGCGGCGCGGGCGCGTCGCTGTACAGCAGCGTGCCGCTGGCGCCGGCGCCGCCCGACCGGCAGCTGGCCTACACGGCGGCTTTCTCTAGGCTCGCCACCGTCCGGCAGGTGAGTGTATACCGGTACATTGTGTGTGCGCCAGTAACAACACAGGGGTCGCGCCGCTGTCTGGTGGCGGCGGCGGCGCGGGCGCGTCGCTGTACAGCAGCGTGCCGCTGGCGCCGGCGCCGCCCGACCGGCAGCTGGCCTACACGGCGGCTTTCTCTAGGCTCGCCACCGTCCGGCAGGTGAGTGTATACCGGTACATTGTGTGTGCGCCAGTAACAACACAGGGGTCGCGCCGCTGTCTGGTGGCGGCGGCGGCGCGGGCGCGTCGCTGTACAGCAGCGTGCCGCTGGCGCCGGCGCCGCCCGACCGGCAGCTGGCCTACACGGCGGCTTTCTCTAGGCTCGCCACCGTCCGGCAGGTGAGTGTATACCGGTACATTGTGTGTGCGCCAGTAACAACACAGGGGTCGCGCCGCTGTCTGGTGGCGGCGGCGGCGCGGGCGCGTCGCTGTACAGCAGCGTGCCGCTGGCGCCGGCGCCGCCCGACCGGCAGCTGGCCTACACGGCGGCTTTCTCTAGGCTCGCCACCGTCCGGCAGGTGAGTGTATACCGGTACATTGTGTGTGCGCCAGTAACAACACAGGGGTCGCGCCGCTGTCTGGTGGCGGCGGCGGCGCGGGCGCGTCGCTGTACAGCAGCGTGCCGCTGGCGCCGGCGCCGCCCGACCGGCAGCTGGCCTACACGGCGGCTTTCTCTAGGCTCGCCACCGTCCGGCAGGTGAGTGTATACCGGTACATTGTGTGTGCGCCAGTAACAACACAGGGGTCGCGCCGCTGTCTGGTGGCGGCGGCGGCGCGGGCGCGTCGCTGTACAGCAGCGTGCCGCTGGCGCCGGCGCCGCCCGACCGGCAGCTGGCCTACACGGCGGCTTTCTCTAGGCTCGCCACCGTCCGGCAGGTGAGTGTATACCGGTACATTGTGTGTGCGCCAGTAACAACACAGGGGTCGCGCCGCTGTCTGGTGGCGGCGGCGGCGCGGGCGCGTCGCTGTACAGCAGCGTGCCGCTGGCGCCGGCGCCGCCCGACCGGCAGCTGGCCTACACGGCGGCTTTCTCTAGGCTCGCCACCGTCCGGCAGGTGAGTGTATACCGGTACATTGTGTGTGCGCCAGTAACAACACAGGGGTCGCGCCGCTGTCTGGTGGCGGCGGCGGCGCGGGCGCGTCGCTGTACAGCAGCGTGCCGCTGGCGCCGGCGCCGCCCGACCGGCAGCTGGCCTACACGGCGGCTTTCTCTAGGCTCGCCACCGTCCGGCAGGTGAGTGTATACCGGTACATTGTGTGTGCGCCAGTAACAACACAGGGGTCGCGCCGCTGTCTGGTGGCGGCGGCGGCGCGGGCGCGTCGCTGTACAGCAGCGTGCCGCTGGCGCCGGCGCCGCCCGACCGGCAGCTGGCCTACACGGCGGCTTTCTCTAGGCTCGCCACCGTCCGGCAGGTGAGTGTATACCGGTACATTGTGTGTGCGCCAGTAACAACACAGGGGTCGCGCCGCTGTCTGGTGGCGGCGGCGGCGCGGGCGCGTCGCTGTACAGCAGCGTGCCGCTGGCGCCGGCGCCGCCCGACCGG
Source organism: Polia nebulosa (assembly GCA_951329385.1). Classification (NCBI taxonomy): domain Eukaryota; kingdom Metazoa; phylum Arthropoda; class Insecta; order Lepidoptera; family Noctuidae; genus Polia; species Polia nebulosa. The sequence goes on from OX589606.1 coordinate 30,009,021, forward strand.
CAGCTGGCCTACACGGCGGCTTTCTCTAGGCTCGCCACCGTCCGGCAGGTGAGTGTATACCGGTACATTGTGTGTGCGCCAGTAACAACACAGGGGTCGCGCCGCTGTCTGGTGGCGGCGGCGGCGCGGGCGCGTCGCTGTACAGCAGCGTGCCGCTGGCGCCGGCGCCGCCCGACCGGCAGCTGGCCTACACGGCGGCTTTCTCTAGGCTCGCCACCGTCCGGCAGGTGAGTGTATACCGGTACATTGTGTGTGCGCCAGTAACAACACAGGGGTCGCGCCGCTGTCTGGTGGCGGCGGCGGCGCGGGCGCGTCGCTGTACAGCAGCGTGCCGCTGGCGCCGGCGCCGCCCGACCGGCAGCTGGCCTACACGGCGGCTTTCTCTAGGCTCGCCACCGTCCGGCAGGTGAGTGTATACCGGTACATTGTGTGTGCGCCAGTAACAACACAGGGGTCGCGCCGCTGTCTGGTGGCGGCGGCGGCGCGGGCGCGTCGCTGTACAGCAGCGTGCCGCTGGCGCCGGCGCCGCCCGACCGGCAGCTGGCCTACACGGCGGCTTTCTCTAGGCTCGCCACCGTCCGGCAGGTGAGTGTATACCGGTACATTGTGTGTGCGCCAGTAACAACACAGGGGTCGCGCCGCTGTCTGGTGGCGGCGGCGGCGCGGGCGCGTCGCTGTACAGCAGCGTGCCGCTGGCGCCGGCGCCGCCCGACCGGCAGCTGGCCTACACGGCGGCTTTCTCTAGGCTCGCCACCGTCCGGCAGGTGAGTGTATACCGGTACATTGTGTGTGCGCCAGTAACAACACAGGGGTCGCGCCGCTGTCTGGTGGCGGCGGCGGCGCGGGCGCGTCGCTGTACAGCAGCGTGCCGCTGGCGCCGGCGCCGCCCGACCGGCAGCTGGCCTACACGGCGGCTTTCTCTAGGCTCGCCACCGTCCGGCAGGTGAGTGTATACCGGTACATTGTGTGTGCGCCAGTAACAACACAGGGGTCGCGCCGCTGTCTGGTGGCGGCGGCGGCGCGGGCGCGTCGCTGTACAGCAGCGTGCCGCTGGCGCCGGCGCCGCCCGACCGGCAGCTGGCCTACACGGCGGCTTTCTCTAGGCTCGCCACCGTCCGGCAGGTGAGTGTATACCGGTACATTGTGTGTGCGCCAGTAACAACACAGGGGTCGCGCCGCTGTCTGGTGGCGGCGGCGGCGCGGGCGCGTCGCTGTACAGCAGCGTGCCGCTGGCGCCGGCGCCGCCCGACCGGCAGCTGGCCTACACGGCGGCTTTCTCTAGGCTCGCCACCGTCCGGCAGGTGAGTGTATACCGGTACATTGTGTGTGCGCCAGTAACAACACAGGGGTCGCGCCGCTGTCTGGTGGCGGCGGCGGCGCGGGCGCGTCGCTGTACAGCAGCGTGCCGCTGGCGCCGGCGCCGCCCGACCGGCAGCTGGCCTACACGGCGGCTTTCTCTAGGCTCGCCACCGTCCGGCAGGTGAGTGTATACCGGTACATTGTGTGTGCGCCAGTAACAACACAGGGGTCGCGCCGCTGTCTGGTGGCGGCGGCGGCGCGGGCGCGTCGCTGTACAGCAGCGTGCCGCTGGCGCCGGCGCCGCCCGACCGGCAGCTGGCCTACACGGCGGCTTTCTCTAGGCTCGCCACCGTCCGGCAGGTGAGTGTATACCGGTACATTGTGTGTGCGCCAGTAACAACACAGGGGTCGCGCCGCTGTCTGGTGGCGGCGGCGGCGCGGGCGCGTCGCTGTACAGCAGCGTGCCGCTGGCGCCGGCGCCGCCCGACCGGCAGCTGGCCTACACGGCGGCTTTCTCTAGGCTCGCCACCGTCCGGCAGGTGAGTGTTATACCGGTACATTGTGTGTGCGCCAGTAACAACACAGGGGTCGCGCCGCTGTCTGGTGGCGGCGGCGGCGCGGGCGCGTCGCTGTACAGCAGCGTGCCGCTGGCGCCGGCGCCGCCCGACCGGCAGCTGGCCTACACGGCGGCTTTCTCTAGGCTCGCCACCGTCCGGCAGGTGAGTGTATACCGGTACATTGTGTGTGCGCCAGTAACAACACAGGGGTCGCGCCGCTGTCTGGTGGCGGCGGCGGCGCGGGCGCGTCGCTGTACAGCAGCGTGCCGCTGGCGCCGGCGCCGCCCGACCGGCAGCTGGCCTACACGGCGGCTTTCTCTAGGCTCGCCACCGTCCGGCAGGTGAGTGTATACCGGTACATTGTGTGTGCGCCAGTAACAACACAGGGGTCGCGCCGCTGTCTGGTGGCGGCGGCGGCGCGGGCGCGTCGCTGTACAGCAGCGTGCCGCTGGCGCCGGCGCCGCCCGACCGGCAGCTGGCCTACACGGCGGCTTTCTCTAGGCTCGCCACCGTCCGGCAGGTGAGTGTATACCGGTACATTGTGTGTGCGCCAGTAACAACACAGGGGTCGCGCCGCTGTCTGGTGGCGGCGGCGGCGCGGGCGCGTCGCTGTACAGCAGCGTGCCGCTGGCGCCGGCGCCGCCCGACCGGCAGCTGGCCTACACGGCGGCTTTCTCTAGGCTCGCCACCGTCCGGCAGGTGAGTGTATACCGGTACATTGTGTGTGCGCCAGTAACAACACAGGGATCGCGCCGCTGTCTGGTGCTCCTGGAACGCAAAAGGCAACTGAAAAACCACGGGTGGGTTTTAGTCAGTAAGAGTCTGACGCGCCCTTCCGCTCCACCCAGAGCGTGAGAAGCTATCTGATGATTGCCCACGCTATCATAATAAAAAAATTATGAAGTACTGAGTTGTCTACTTTATAATTTTTTCCAGGTGTGCGAGTTTCTCTGCGCCGCCTTGGGGCTAGCCCGCGAAGACATGAGGGTCTGGTTAGTAGGAAACACTACCGTACTGCTGGATGATGAGCGACCCACACTGCATGAGCTGGGGCTGGACGAGCGAGCCAGGCTGCTGCTGGAAGTGCGGAACTGCGACCTCACCTGGCCGGAAGAGATAGGAGCCCTCAGGTACGCAATGTAACACTACTAGCTTATGCCAGCGGCTTTGCCACACTATTATAAGTTTTTTTTAATTCCGTGTAAAACTCTCATAATTTGATACTGCTGTCTTTCGGATATCAAAATCAAAAGTCATTTATTCAAACTTGTATGAGAGCTAGAACTTTTTGAACGTCAAAGTTCTACATAAAGTAAAGTCCCCCATAAACGCCCGCCCGTCACCACTTCCTAGTGTTTCTAGCTGATCAGAAGTGGCGCAAAAAATTCCCAGCAACAAATGCTCGTCGTATCGGATTTCGAAATCTTCAACAACTTCTCGAGTGTAACAACTCAACGGAACTTTAGGTACTTAACATTCTCTGCCCAGGGGCCGTGTATAAATTCGAAACAGAGTTACCGCACCCTTGGGCACTCAGGGCAGGGAAGGAACAGGGGTGGATTTTATTCGGTAAGAGTCTGACATGCCCCTTCCGGTCCACTCAGAGCGGGAGAAGTCATAGGATGATTTCAAATTCAAATTCCCACCCCACCCCCAAAATAAAATATAGAAGTTACGTAACATTCTGCCAGGGTCGCGGGTGTGTTTGAAAGAATCACCGCGACCCTGGCACAGGTCATTGAAGGAACACGGGTGGGTTTTAGTCAGTAAGAGTCTGACACGCCCTCCGAGTTATTTCGTTATTTTGTTTTGTGGTTAAATGTTCTACAGAAAAAAAATATGAGACAAATTGTTACTTTGCGTTCTTTTTTTTTATATTGAATATGGGTCTATGATCTACCCGAAATAAATGAATTATATTTTTTATTTTATTCGATGATTTCCCACCCCCACAAAATAAAAAAGGGACGTTACTTTGAGGTGTTGCACTCGAGAGGTAATCAGTCAGCTGGTAATAATTGCGCTAAAATAAGTGATATGCTTATCAAAAGGAAAAATATCACGTTTTCCTTCACAGTTCCCCTAAACACTGTAAATAGATGTGAATTAATTCACGTCAGTCAGGTTCCTATAAAACTTTGATCATGAAGGTTCGTGATAGTTTTTCTTCAAAGAAATGAAAATAAGTTCTTTGTGGTAAAGTGCACTTTTTGTTAGTATAAATTCGTGATATATATATTTAGGAAATAGTGATTGATATCAATGTTTATGATGTGTTGATGGGTTACCACGTGTTTTTTTGTGAGTGCGCAAATGTCTAACGACTCAATTATGTTTTTTTTTATTTGACGAGTACTAAACTACTGGATGTGGAAAGTGAATTATTGATTTAAGACCTTATTTATAAAAAAATAACCATGTGAAGTGTTTAAACACTCATTAGCAGGTTCTGAATTCAAAATTTTGTATGAAGAATTTGAAATTAGAATTCGCTAATTAGTATATTTTAAACGAAGCAAATGTGGAAAGCAATGTGGAAGACCTAGGACCGGTTGTAGACTTTGTAAGATATAAGTTGATTGATATTATCTCTGGTCCTGTACGCCCACCCTAACAAACGTCACGTACGGCATATATGACAAGTAAAGGGCCTACTCAGGCCTACCAGCCTAACAGTCCCTACGACCTTAAGACCTATAAGCCCTACAGCCCTAACCTATCATATACCTAGTATGTGATGAATAAATATATAGATAAGTTCAGGATGTCTGTCTTGCTTCTTTCTTTTTACCCGATTGCACGACGCAAGCTCCCTTGCGTAATGGTAATGTATTTATCAGCCTATGTATGTATGTTTGTTCCTTTGTGGCACCATAGAGGACCCCCCCCCCCCCTCCCCAAAAAAAAAGTGCAAGCGCCAGGGTAGCCCGCGAAATTCTAATTATCTTACGTTTTTTGTAAGTAGTTCAGGAAATCATAACATTTGGCATCAATTCTAATTGAGAGAGTTGTATTGATGATATTTAATGATTTAATATTTTGACCAACATACAACCTGATATTGACCTGCAAATTGAAACAGATGCATTGTTGAGGGGTTTGTTACGCTACTTCTTCACAGCTAAAACACTAGAAAGTGGAGACGAGCGGGCGATTTTGATGGTCTTTATGTATAACTTCCACGTTCAAAAAGAAATATATAAGTATGTTTAACAGTTGTCTAGTACCCATAACACAAGCTCTGCTTAGCTTGGGACTAGATGGCGTTGTGTGATAGTTGTGGAATATTATTATTATTATTAAAAAGAGCTGGTTCTTAGCCTAATTTGAATAAATGACTTTTGATTTTCATTTGTGTATGTTATATAATGTTCTTATCGACGTTTGTATATTATGACAGTATGAGCAGTGGATCAAGCCGAGCCACGGAGCGCCGCGAGACGTTGATAGCGCCCAACCTGCCCGGCGCCACCGGCCTGCACAATCTGGGGAACACTTGCTTCATGAATGCGGCCTTGCAGTCTGTGAGTACCTTACAGCAGTGGTTAGGGGGCAGATCTTAGGATCTTTTTTGAAGTGAAGGCTTCTTTAGTCGCGTTGGGCATTTTTGTTCAAGTTTTTACTTCTGTCGGCACTCCCGGAGTGCCACTCTTTTTTATAAAATGTCCAAACATATAAACTCACATACACAAGACACCCAGACCCGGAACAACTATCTGCAGACCATACAAATATTTGTTCCGTGCGGCAATCGGGACCCGCAACACGCAGTGCAGCAGCCGAACGCTCAACCACTGCACCAACCGTGCCGTCAAAATGATGCTTAGTAGAAACAACTGAACTAAAACGAAAACATACCTTATTGCTTTAAAATAAAGCCTAAAATAGCAATTATTACTGCCGTCAAACGTCACTGGTGTTTTCTAATATAGTGTTTCAGCTTGTAATGTTTTTGTGTTGCGGGAAACATGTTGCAGGTAACATGGAGTGTTGCAATGTTGCTGGCAGTATGCTAGTAGTCATTCATGGAAAACAGAGAAACCGCCTACAGTAAAAGACATTCTCGAAATTGTTTCCTATAAATAAATAAACATTATGTTTATTGCAGAAACTTGTACAACTTTTACAGTTAATCTTACATAGCGACCTCCTTTTAAGTAAAAGATATACCTGTGCTAGAAGGTCCCGCTCTTTAATGACAAATTAACAAGTAGTAAAAATGGTGTACAAAAAGAAAATACAATTCAAACAAAAATTACAAGTAAATCTAAACTAAATAAAAGTCGAAAAAGAAAAGAAAAATAAAGTTAAGAGATAAATTCTAAAATATTGTGTGTGTGCTTGTGAGTGTGTGTATGTGTGTGTGTATCTTGTCAAATCATATACGATGCTTGCAGCAATAATTCAATGTCATCATAGGTCTTCAGTTTTAGCCCTTGAACTATTGTCTTTTTGCAGTCCTTAGTAGTCAAAGGATAGATGTTAATTATTTTGTAAATTTTATTATATAAATATATTATAAATACAGATAGTTAATAAATTAACAAGCAAATTATATTACAGATAGTCAGCAATGAAAGCTTTCCACGAAAATAGCAATATTCATTGAGTATTTGTCTAAGAGCATAAATTAATGTTAATTCAACGGACTTAGAGTATATTTTTGTATGTTCTAGGTGTGGAACACTGGGCCTCTGACGAGGTACTTCAACTCGGGCATGCATCTTTATGAAGTGAACACAATCAACCCTCTCGGTACTAAAGGAGTGTTGGCGTTAAGATATGGAGAACTGTGTAAAGAGGTAACTTACTCACTTTAGTATTAATACCTGGATGACCGAGCTTTGCTTGGTTTTTACACGGATAAAACGACGTTTTCTAAAAATTAAACTTAGCTAGATCGATTTATCGCTCCCGAAACCCCTTGCATACTAAATTTCATGAAAATCGTTGGAGCCGTTTCCGAGATTCAAATTATATAGATAGGTATTAGTTTTACTTAAAGAATGAGAGCCCGATTTGCACGTCTTAGTGTCAGTTCACACCGAGACGTGATGCGGCGCGAATTTAATATAATAGATTCATTGAAATGTGTACTTTGATGTGTACTGTATATTGTATCTCTTATCTTAAAAAGAAAATTGATGTTTGTAATCAAAGTAGCTGACTGTGAAATTTAATTGTAGTTGTTTTATCTTAATTTATTTGAAAATTATTAGTGATACACAATTTCTTTAAATTCTGTAAATTGTGATATTGTTTTGTGGAGTTTTTTACCTGGTAGAGAAATTCAATTTGTTGTAAAACGATGGGTTGGGGTGTGTAACCACACTGCTGTCGATCGACAAGATTAGATAGAGCATAGTATAATATAGTATAAATGACGTGACACATTCTATATCGTCGACCAACCGTGCTCTGCTCACGCTCTTAGTCTTTTTTTTTGGGTGGGTGGGAAATCATCCAATGACTTCTCCCGCTCTGGGTGGAGCGGGAGGGGCGTGTCAGACTCTTACTGACTAAAACCCACCCCTGTTCCTTCCCTGCCTGAGTGCCCAGGGGTGCGGTAACTCATTTTCAGAATGTATCTGCTACCCCTAGGCATGCAGGCACCGGCCACGATGGGCTCCGTCAGTGGTGGCTGACACTCATCTCTTGTTCGTCGCGCGTGGAACACTACGCGCCGTCGAATCTCTGGCCTGGTGCTGATCGAACGGCGAGCTACCCACTGTGAGCCGTCCGCAGGCCCAGGTCTACGGTGGCTGGAGATCGTCTCGCGACATCCTACGCCCGTAGCGGCCAGGGCCGTGAGGGCCACTCCGTTGAGCTTCCCTCACGCGTCCCGCCTCCGCCTTCGCGAGCATTACTGCTTCGCATGCGGAGAAGACTGCTTCCCATTCCCTCTCGCTCCGTACCATGGCCTGAACCAGGGCCGGGCGCTCAGGTCGCCGCCACCTATCTCATCCACTCCTACACGGCGATGCTCCGGCCGCGCGACGCAGAGCTCCACCGTATGCTCGACCGTGTCCTCTGGGCGATCCGCGCAGTGGTAATACCCGGGCGTTTCCTCCCGCCTGATCTGATGCAGGAACCTCCCGAAACAACCATGTCCGGTGAGGACCTGCGTCAGGCGGAAGGTGAGGACGCCGTGACGCCTCTCCAACTACTCCTCAAAGAGGGGCAATGGTGGCGTGCCCAGCGCTGGGGTTGAGACAGTCGCTGTCTCAATGTCGCCATGACATCCTGCCGGAGCTCCGTCCGCCGAGCCGCAAGGCGTCGCGGCAGCGGAGTTTTGCCCCGGCGTTTGGCCTCCTCACGCCACTCCCAGAGCAGCGCAAGGACCTTGTCCTCCAGATCCCACGGCGACAGTCCGGCAAGGAGGCTCGCCACTTCACAGGAGACCGTGCGAGATCCGAGGATACCGGATCAGCCGAATGGCCATGACCCTTTGGAACGCGTTCAACCGGCGAGCTGGTCGCCGCCTCGTGGAACACGCCCACACCGGTGCCCCGTAAAGGGCCATGGACCGCACGATCTCCGCGTAGAGGCTCCGGTAGGAGGCGTTTGGACCCCCCAGATTGGGCACGAGCCGCGTCAGAGTAGCAGTGGCCCGCTCTAGTCTGGGAGCCAAACGTCGGAAATGCTCCACGAAGTTCCACCGGCTGTCGGGGACGAGACCTAGGTACCTCATGGTCCTCTCGACGCCGATGTGAACCCCTCCTACCGTTATCCGGGAACCCGACGGTGGCGCGTTCCGAGGACCATGAAAACACATGGCCTCGGACTTGTGCAATGCCACCTCGAGTCCAGTTGCCGGATCCTCTCAACGACTGTCGCAACCCCGCGTGACATCAAGTCGGCCGCCGCCTGATACGATCTCCTCTGCGCTAGGACCAGCGTGTCGTCAGCGTAGCGAACTACGCTGACGCCGCTAGGGAGGTCGGCGCGCAGCACCCAGTCGTACCCGATGTTCCACAGAGGCGGTCTCAGGACCGACCCCTGTGGAACACCGCACGACATCTCTCGCCGGTTCGATTTTCCCTGGTGACCGGGGTAGATAACGGCCCTGTCCGTTAGATGTGCCTCGACCACGCGACGGAGGTAGGGCGGCACTCGGTGATACCGGAGTGCCTCCACTATATAACTCCAGGGTAGGGGTGTTGAAAGCATTGGCGATGTCCAGAGATACCGCCAAGACGACCCTACCCCGGGCCACTGCATCCCCCTTCGTGAGCGCTCGTATGCACGTGATGGCATCCACCATAGAGCGCCCCCTGCGGAAGCCGTATTGGCTCTCCGCCAGATCCAGCCCCACCCGCACCAGCTGCCCGACGAGGCGGGTCTGCATTTACTTTTTCGAAGAGCGTGTCCACCTCGTGGAGCAGCACAATGGGCCGGTAAGCGGACGGAGAGTCCGCGGGGCGCCCCGGCTTCTTGATCAGGACCAGCTTCCCCGTCTTCCAACGAAGCGAAAACTGGTCCAGAGGGACCCATGGAGAGCCATGCATGCGCTTAGAATCCCTCTCAGTCGAGGCCAAAGAGCCTGTTGCAAGGCCAGGACCCAGACTTTCCCATGAAAGCCATCGGGTCCTGGGGCGGTGCTTTTGGCATTCAGCCTGCACACCGCCGCTCTCAGCTCCTCTTCGGTCACCTTGGGAGCACGCGCTTAGTCTGCACCAGTTTAATGTTAAGTTAAATGTCCAAGACACGTCGAATTGCTAGAGGGTTTTTAATGCACCCCTACAATGGTATTGTTGTTTGTCAGGTGTGGTCGTGCTCGGCGCGCTCGGTGGCGCCCCTGCGCGTGCGCTGGTGCGTGACGCGGTGGGCGCGCGCGCTGGCGGGCGGCGGACAGCACGACGCGCAGGAGCTGCTGGCGTGGCTGCTGGACGCGCTGCACGAGGACCTCAACCGTGCCACGCCGCCCGCCGCGCCCCGCCGCGCGCTCAGCGACGACTCCGACGGACGACCCGACCAGGTACGTGTCCCACTGCGGCAGCACGACGCGCAGGAGCTGCTGGCGTGGCTGCTGGACGCGCTGCACGAGGACCTCAACCGTGCCACGCCGCCCGCCGCGCCCCGCCGCGCGCTCAGCGACGACTCCGACGGACGACCCGACCAGGTACGTGTCCCACTGCGGCAGCACGACGCGCAGGAGCTGCTGGCGTGGCTGCTGGACGCGCTGCACGAGGACCTCAACCGTGCCACGCCGCCCGCCGCGCCCCGCCGCGCGCTCAGCGACGACTCCGACGGACGACCCGACCAGGTACGTGTCCCACTGCGGCAGCACGACGCGCAGGAGCTGCTGGCGTGGCTGCTGGACGCGCTGCACGAGGACCTCAACCGTGCCACGCCGCCCGCCGCGCCCCGCCGCGCGCTCAGCGACGACTCCGACGGACGACCCGACCAGGTACGTGTCCCACTGCGGCAGCACGACGCGCAGGAGCTGCTGGCGTGGCTGCTGGACGCGCTGCACGAGGACCTCAACCGTGCCACGCCGCCCGCCGCGCCCCGCCGCGCGCTCAGCGACGACTCCGACGGACGACCCGACCAGGTACGTGTCCCACTGCGGCAGCACGACGCGCAGGAGCTGCTGGCGTGGCTGCTGGACGCGCTGCACGAGGACCTCAACCGTGCCACGCCGCCCGCCGCGCCCCGCCGCGCGCTCAGCGACGACTCCGACGGACGACCCGACCAGGTACGTGTCCCACTGCGGCAGCACGACGCGCAGGAGCTGCTGGCGTGGCTGCTGGACGCGCTGCACGAGGACCTCAACCGTGCCACGCCGCCCGCCGCGCCCCGCCGCGCGCTCAGCGACGACTCCGACGGACGACCCGACCAGGTACGTGTCCCACTGCGGCAGCACGACGCGCAGGAGCTGCTGGCGTGGCTGCTGGACGCGCTGCACGAGGACCTCAACCGTGCCACGCCGCCCGCCGCGCCCCGCCGCGCGCTCAGCGACGACTCCGACGGACGACCCGACCAGGTACGTGTCCCACTGCGGCAGCACGACGCGCAGGAGCTGCTGGCGTGGCTGCTGGACGCGCTGCACGAGGACCTCAACCGTGCCACGCCGCCCGCCGCGCCCCGCCGCGCGCTCAGCGACGACTCCGACGGACGACCCGACCAGGTACGTGTCCCACTGCGGCAGCACGACGCGCAGGAGCTGCTGGCGTGGCTGCTGGACGCGCTGCACGAGGACCTCAACCGTGCCACGCCGCCCGCCGCGCCCCGCCGCGCGCTCAGCGACGACTCCGACGGACGACCCGACCAGGTACGTGTCCCACTGCGGCAGCACGACGCGCAGGAGCTGCTGGCGTGGCTGCTGGACGCGCTGCACGAGGACCTCAACCGTGCCACGCCGCCCGCCGCGCCCCGCCGCGCGCTCAGCGACGACTCCGACGGACGACCCGACCAGGTACGTGTCCCACTGCGGCAGCACGACGCGCAGGAGCTGCTGGCGTGGCTGCTGGACGCGCTGCACGAGGACCTCAACCGTGCCACGCCGCCCGCCGCGCCCCGCCGCGCGCTCAGCGACGACTCCGACGGACGACCCGACCAGGTACGTGTCCCACTGCGGCAGCACGACGCGCAGGAGCTGCTGGCGTGGCTGCTGGACGCGCTGCACGAGGACCTCAACCGTGCCACGCCGCCCGCCGCGCCCCGCCGCGCGCTCAGCGACGACTCCGACGGACGACCCGACCAGGTACGTGTCCCACTGCGGCAGCACGACGCGCAGGAGCTGCTGGCGTGGCTGCTGGACGCGCTGCACGAGGACCTCAACCGTGCCACGCCGCCCGCCGCGCCCCGCCGCGCGCTCAGCGACGACTCCGACGGACGACCCGACCAGGTACGTGTCCCACTGCGGCAGCACGACGCGCAGGAGCTGCTGGCGTGGCTGCTGGACGCGCTGCACGAGGACCTCAACCGTGCCACGCCGCCCGCCGCGCCCCGCCGCGCGCTCAGCGACGACTCCGACGGACGACCCGACCAGGTACGTGTCCCACTGCGGCAGCACGACGCGCAGGAGCTGCTGGCGTGGCTGCTGGACGCGCTGCACGAGGACCTCAACCGTGCCACGCCGCCCGCCGCGCCCCGCCGCGCGCTCAGCGACGACTCCGACGGACGACCCGACCAGGTACGTGTCCCACTGCGGCAGCACGACGCGCAGGAGCTGCTGGCGTGGCTGCTGGACGCGCTGCACGAGGACCTCAACCGTGCCACGCCGCCCGCCGCGCCCCGCCGCGCGCTCAGCGACGACTCCGACGGACGACTCGACCAGGTACACTCAGGAAAGACTCTCTGTGAATCTAACTAGTATGAATTGATGATAATGCGCTCAGTAAAGCTGCGGTCCCACTGCCCGTGCATTGACAGGCCGCGCCGCACCGGGCCAGGCTGCCGGGCCGTGGGAACCGCAGCATACGATGAAGCCCGCGGTGGCCTGTGGTCGTCCGTCCGGTCCATCGCGAGTCGGTAAGTTCAAAGGCGCGGCGCGGCCTGTCGCGAACTGCCCGCGGGACCTCACCGACGCGCATGAATGCGGTGATGGATGACTGGCGGCCAGCTGGTCGCACCAGGCCGACTCACACAGTGGGAACACCCGGCACAGGACGCGCCGCGCCTGAGGTGGCCACGTCTGACGCGATGCGTCGGTTCACGGGCCGTAGGACCGCAGCTTAAGGTGTCCAATGTCGCAATAGTAGTGCCGGCCGGTGCGACTGCCTCAGTACTGATGTTCGTAATCTATCTAGCCTATTATGTCCCAATTCTCGTTCGTCGACCTATCGAAAGACTAGCAAAGATGTCACGATATCGTCTGGTAATGAATAGGTATCATTGGGTAGTTCTTTTTTCCTCATTTCTCGTAATACAATTTTGAATTTTCTGACCCACAGGTAGTAGCAGCAGAAGCCTGGGAGCAGCACACGTCCCGCAACGCGTCCATCATGACGGAGCTGTTCTACGGACAGCTGAAGTCCAAAGTGGTGTGCGACACGTGCGCGCGGGAGTCTGTTCGCTTCGACGCCTTCAACATGCTCAGCCTGCCGCTGCCCATGGAGTCCTATGTGTGCTGCGAGCTCCGGGGTACGTACACTACTGCTAGACAACATGCTCAGCCTGCCGCTGCCCATGGAGTCCTATGTGTGCTGCGAGCTCCGGGGTACGTACACTACTGCTAGACAACATGCTCAGCCTGCCGCTGCCCATGGAGTCCTATGTGTGCTGCGAGCTCCGGGGTACGTACACTACTGCTAGACAACATGCTCAGCCTGCCGCTGCCCATGGAGTCCTATGTGTGCTGCGAGCTCCGGGGTACGTACACTACTGCTAGACAACATGCTCAGCCTGCCGCTGCCCATGGAGTCCTATGTGTGCTGCGAGCTCCGGGGTACGTACACTACTGCTAGACAACATGCTCAGCCTGCCGCTGCCCATGGAGTCCTATGTGTGCTGCGAGCTCCGGGGTACGTACACTACTGCTAGACAACATGCTCAGCCTGCCGCTGCCCATGGAGTCCTATGTGTGCTGCGAGCTCCGGGGTACGTACACTACTGCTAGACAACATGCTCAGCCTGCCGCTGCCCATGGAGTCCTATGTGTGCTGCGAGCTCCGGGGTACGTACACTACTGCTAGACAACATGCTCAGCCTGCCGCTGCCCATGGAGTCCTATGTGTGCTGCGAGCTCCGGGGTACGTACACTACTGCTAGACAACATGCTCAGCCTGCCGCTGCCCATGGAGTCCTATGTGTGCTGCGAGCTCCGGGGTACGTACACTACTGCTAGACAACATGCTCAGCCTGCCGCTGCCCATGGAGTCCTATGTGTGCTGCGAGCTCCGGGGTACGTACACTACTGCTAGACAACATGCTCAGCCTGCCGCTGCCCATGGAGTCCTATGTGTGCTGCGAGCTCCGGGGTACGTACACTACTGCTAGACAACATGCTCAGCCTGCCGCTGCCCATGGAGTCCTATGTGTGCTGCGAGCTCCGGGGTACGTACACTACTGCTAGACAACATGCTCAGCCTGCCGCTGCCCATGGAGTCCTATGTGTGCTGCGAGCTCCGGGGTACGTACACTACTGCTAGACAACATGCTCAGCCTGCCGCTGCCCATGGAGTCCTATGTGTGCTGCGAGCTCCGGGGTACGTACACTACTGCTAGACAACATGCTCAGCCTGCCGCTGCCCATGGAGTCCTATGTGTGCTGCGAGCTCCGGGGTACGTACACTACTGCTAGACAACATGCTCAGCCTGCCGCTGCCCATGGAGTCCTATGTGTGCTGCGAGCTCCGGGGTACGTACACTACTGCTAGACAACATGCTCAGCCTGCCGCTGCCCATGGAGTCCTATGTGTGCTGCGAGCTCCGGGGTACGTACACTACTGCTAGACAACATGCTCAGCCTGCCGCTGCCCATGGAGTCCTATGTGTGCTGCGAGCTCCGGGGTACGTACACTACTGCTAGACAACATGCTCAGCCTGCCGCTGCCCATGGAGTCCTATGTGTGCTGCGAGCTCCGGGGTACGTACACTACTGCTAGACAACATGCTCAGCCTGCCGCTGCCCATGGAGTCCTATGTGTGCTGCGAGCTCCGGGGTACGTACACTACTGCTAGACAACATGCTCAGCCTGCCGCTGCCCATGGAGTCCTATGTGTGCTGCGAGCTCCGGGGTACGTACACTACTGCTAGACAACATGCTCAGCCTGCCGCTGCCCATGGAGTCCTATGTGTGCTGCGAGCTCCGGGGTACGTACACTACTGCTAGACAACATGCTCAGCCTGCCGCTGCCCATGGAGTCCTATGTGTGCTGCGAGCTCCGGGGTACGTACACTACTGCTAGACAACATGCTCAGCCTGCCGCTGCCCATGGAGTCCTATGTGTGCTGCGAGCTCCGGGGTACGTACACTACTGCTAGACAACATGCTCAGCCTGCCGCTGCCCATGGAGTCCTATGTGTGCTGCGAGCTCCGGGGTACGTACACTACTGCTAGACAACATGCTCAGCCTGCCGCTGCCCATGGAGTCCTATGTGTGCTGCGAGCTCCGGGGTACGTACACTACTGCTAGACAACATGCTCAGCCTGCCGCTGCCCATGGAGTCCTATGTGTGCTGCGAGCTCCGGGGTACGTACACTACTGCTAGACAACATGCTCAGCCTGCCGCTGCCCATGGAGTCCTATGTGTGCTGCGAGCTCCGGGGTACGTACACTACTGCTAGACAACATGCTCAGCCTGCCGCTGCCCATGGAGTCCTATGTGTGCTGCGAGCTCCGGGGTACGTACACTACTGCTAGACAACATGCTCAGCCTGCCGCTGCCCATGGAGTCCTATGTGTGCTGCGAGCTCCGGGGTACGTACACTACTGCTAGACAACATGCTCAGCCTGCCGCTGCCCATGGAGTCCTATGTGTGCTGCGAGCTCCGGGGTACGTACACTACTGCTAGACAACATGCTCAGCCTGCCGCTGCCCATGGAGTCCTATGTGTGCTGCGAGCTCCGGGGTACGTACACTACTGCTAGACAACATGCTCAGCCTGCCGCTGCCCATGGAGTCCTATGTGTGCTGCGAGCTCCGGGGTACGTACACTACTGCTAGACAACATGCTCAGCCTGCCGCTGCCCATGGAGTCCTATGTGTGCTGCGAGCTCCGGGGTACGTACACTACTGCTAGACAACATGCTCAGCCTGCCGCTGCCCATGGAGTCCTATGTGTGCTGCGAGCTCCGGGGTACGTACACTACTGCTAGACAACATGCTCAGCCTGCCGCTGCCCATGGAGTCCTATGTGTGCTGCGAGCTCCGGGGTACGTACACTACTGCTAGACAACATGCTCAGCCTGCCGCTGCCCATGGAGTCCTATGTGTGCTGCGAGCTCCGGGGTACGTACACTACTGCTAGACAACATGCTCAGCCTGCCGCTGCCCATGGAGTCCTATGTGTGCTGCGAGCTCCGGGGTACGTACACTACTGCTAGACAACATGCTCAGCCTGCCGCTGCCCATGGAGTCCTATGTGTGCTGCGAGCTCCGGGGTACGTACACTACTGCTAGACAACATGCTCAGCCTGCCGCTGCCCATGGAGTCCTATGTGTGCTGCGAGCTCCGGGGTACGTACACTACTGCTAGACAACATGCTCAGCCTGCCGCTGCCCATGGAGTCCTATGTGTGCTGCGAGCTCCGGGGTACGTACACTACTGCTAGACAACATGCTCAGCCTGCCGCTGCCCATGGAGTCCTATGTGTGCTGCGAGCTCCGGGTTACGTACACTACTGCTAGACAACATGCTCAGCCTGCCGCTGCCCATGGAGTCCTATGTGTGCTGCGAGCTCCGGGGTACGTACACTACTGCTAGACAACATGCTCAGCCTGCCGCTGCCCATGGAGTCCTATGTGTGCTGTGAGCTGCGGGGTACGTACACTACTGCTAGACAACATGCTCAGCCTGCCGCTGCCCATGGAGTCCTATGTGTGCTGCGAGCTCCGGGGTACGTACACTACTGCTAGACAACATGCTCAGCCTGCCGCTGCCCATGGAGTCCTATGTGTGCTGTGAGCTCCGGGGTACGTACACTACTGCTAGACAACATGCTCAGCCTGCCGCTGCCCATGGAGTCCTATGTGTGCTGTGAGCTCCGGGGTACGTACACTACTGCTAGACAACATGCTCAGCCTGCCGCTGCCCATGGAGTCCTATGTGTGCTGTGAGCTCCGGGGTACGTACACTACTGCTAGACAACATGCTCAGCCTGCCGCTGCCCATGGAGTCCTATGTGTGCTGTGAGCTCCGGGGTACGTACACTACTGCTAGACAACATGCTCAGCCTGCCGCTGCCCATGGAGTCCTATGTGTGCTGCGAGCTCCGGGGTACGTACAGTACTGCTAGACAACATGCTCAGCCTGCCGCTGCCCATGGAGTCCTATGTGTGCTGCGAGCTCCGGGGTACGTACAGTACTGCTAGACAACATGCTCAGCCTGCCGCTGCCCATGGAGTCCTATGTGTGCTGCGAGCTCCGGGGTACGTACAGTACTGCTAGACAACATGCTCAGCCTGCCGCTGCCCATGGAGTCCTATGTGTGCTGCGAGCTCCGGGGTACGTACACTACTGCTAGACAACATGCTCAGCCTGCCGCTGCCCATGGAGTGCTATGTGTGCTGCGAGCTCCGGGGTACGTACACTACTGCTAGACAACATGCTCAGCCTGCCGCTGCCCATGGAGTCCTATGTGTGCTGCGAGCTCCGGGGTACGTACACTACTGCTAGACAACATGCTCAGCCTGCCGCTGCCCATGGAGTCCTATGTGTGCTGCGAGCTCCGGGGTACGTACACTACTGCTAGACAACATGCTCAGCCTGTCGCTGCCCATGGAGTGCTATGTGTGCTGCGAGCTCCGGGGTACGTACACTACTGCTAGACATTGGATTCAGGCGAAAAGACCTTCTTTAGGTAGTAAAGTGACTCCGTTGTCCGCACTTAGACTCACATTTGGTCTGTTGTGCGTTAGACCTCTAAGCATTGCCACAACGACCGATCCTGTGTTGGCTCTATACAGGGTGTAAGGGAAACGCTTCCGAAGCCTGAATGTAGATTATATACGACCTAAATGCAAACAGATACCAGTAATCTTTCGCTTTATTTCGGCGTCGCGTGAACGTGGGGTCGTTAGCCGCACGGCTGTCGGCGAGCGCACTTTGAACTCGAGGATTCCTCCAAAGTGGTGATCCTTTCCGTGGTTCCTTTGAACTCGAGGGTGTCAGCTGAAATTTTACGAATATTACATTGCATGATAAAGTTGTAAAGAAAAAAGTGCCTTTAACTGCAAATAACGGTTACATTGAACTGTTCTCACAGCATAGTGTACGCAAAATGCTAAAAAAAATAGATATTTTTTTCAGTTTTTTTATGGTATCGTATCAAGAATCACTCGCCTGTCTCCGTTTTCGGGAGCGTTTACCTGACACCCTGTATAGTGTATAGTCTAGTCATCTGTATAGTCTTTGATGGACATTATCAATCTACAGGTCAATTTTGCCCAACGCTGGGCATAGACCTGTTTTGGCCCATGTTCATGTGCCATAGAGAGGACACGGGCAGTAAAATATACCTTAATGCCAGAAATTGTCTCCATGACTAACATAATAATAGTGTTTTTGATCACTTGTAATATTTGCAAAATATTCAATTGAACAATAAAAAAAACTTCTTTCGTTTGGGAGCTACGATGCCACACACAGATACACACGTAAAACTCATAACACCTCACTCTTTGGTCGGAGGTTTCAAAAGACTATGTATATGATCATGCCTGCAAGACAACGTGACTTTTAAATGTAAAGTCTTGGCTTATAATTATTGGGTTCCCATCTATGAAATTGGCGTTTTTTTTTTCTCACAAATAGAGAAGCTCGTCACTTCTATGAATTAAAATATTCATCAATTGCTTGATATTATATCGAATAATGATCGTCATAGACAACTGCCAATAGTAAAAGAAAACCTTATTATTTATAGTTTTATAAACAAAAACAAAAAAAAAAACCTTAAAAATTACTCCTTTTTGTTAGCAGAAATGATCACTATTTGTTTTAACTTAGCCAAAACTTATTTTTGGTGCTTAATCTAAGTGGCCTATGTTATCTTAGTTTTTAAACATTATTGCATAAAAGTTTTAAAATATTAGTGTTCATAGTTGTTAAATAAATTAAGAAAATGTTAGTATGAAAAATGCAACTTCTTTAAAATTCTCCATACAAAACGCTGATTTCATAGGTCGGGGACCTAATATAAAGTCTTGGCTTATATTATGTCGTTGATGTTACAGTGATGCTGCTAGACGGTTCAGTGCCCATCAAATACGGACTGAGAGTGAACTCGGAAGGAACGTATCTAGATCTCAAGAAGAAGCTGTCGGAACTGTGTGGATTAGCTCCTGAATCGTGAGTACAAAATACCTTATACCTTTCATTTATTAAAATACAAGGAATTTACAGCTTAGGCGAATAGAATCGGTGATGCCGCCAAAGAACATTTTTGAGAGTTCTTTTCGAAAGTCTGTTCCTGTCCTTTCCAAACTGTCTGTTCTGTAAACATTTTAGCGTGAAAATTTAGATGAAGTGAACTGTCATTCCGCGCGATTTCAACATATACAACAGTCCGAAATCAATCATCGGACAGTTGCCCGGACCAAACACAACACCCGTCTGGTCGGAGGATCCTTCCTTTTCAGTGGAGGTTTGCGGGACTTTACACCCTGTTTCACAAATGATAAATGATGTTTATTCAGTAAATAGGTTACAAGGAACACTTGTACACGTCAATGGTTTTTGTCAGTTTAAGCTAGATGAGGCCGGTGTTTCCTAGCTGACTACCCTGAGAAGAAACACCGAAACAAACTCAGAGGTCAAAGTCTCTTTTAAAGTGTGCACACATGCCTCTTTCTGTCGTGCGTGGTGCTTTCCTCAAAAGTTCATCCCAAACATTAACATACATGGTTCTCATATGATTTGATTAGTACATATTGTATGGATTTCGTTCTTTCTTCTCAGGGTAGTCAGCTAGGAAACACCGGTCTCATCTAGTTTAAACTGACAAAAAAACATGGACGTGTAAAAGCGTTCCTTGTAACCTTTTTACTAAATAAACATCATTTATAATTATCATTGACCTATTATGCCGAGTTACAATGTCCACGTATCTTGTGTTGTGTCCAGAATGTTGATCGTGGAGCTGTCGGGCGCGACAATCGGTCGCGTGTTCGACGACAACGCGAAGATCTCTGCAGCCAGCGCCACCGAGCTGTACGCCTACGAGCTGCCCGGCGACGCCGCCGACAGCGACACCAGCGACTGTGACGACTACCCGCACGAAGCCAACGGTGAGGAGACGGATTTGGTGTTCTTGTCGTGGGAAAATAGCCCAGCTTGCTCCTGATAAAACTATTTCCCATCTTTTTTTAACATTAAAAGGCTCGCGTTTGACCACTATCTCACCTGATGGTAAGCGATGATGTGGTCGAAGATGGAACACGCTTGCCTAGAAGTTACCTATTCACTCTTGACTTTAAGGCCCCAGGTTGTAGCTCTCAAGAAACACACACTCGGCGACACACTACTCCTTACTCTTGCGACCTTCCGCTTGGCGAACTTAAAAAGGGGGTTTTCTCACATATCAAATATTCATTCGCAAATCGGTCTGGTGAGTACGAGAGCCTCAATACAACTCTCTCAGAATTGATGCAAAATATCATGATTTCATGATTTCATTCTCATTTCATACTACATTTGACATCAAGAAAGGGTTGTATTGATGATTCATTATGATTATAATTCTATAAATACATACTTGCTACGACCGCGAATCATGTTTTAACCAATATACAACCTGACACT
Source organism: Polia nebulosa (assembly GCA_951329385.1). Taxonomy (NCBI): domain Eukaryota; kingdom Metazoa; phylum Arthropoda; class Insecta; order Lepidoptera; family Noctuidae; genus Polia; species Polia nebulosa. Next base: position 30,029,290 of record OX589606.1, read on the forward strand.
AACCTGCAAATTGCAAAAACATAAGAATATTTGAATTTTGCGGGCTATCTTCAAAAAAAAAAATTGAATTTCGCGGGCTATTCCACCTTAACATGAAACATTCTACAGAATGTTTCATGTTAAGGTGGAATAGCCCGTGAGGATCGCCCACAGCACACGGTGGAGATCTGCCTCGCTTGGGCGGAGCCCCGCCGTGTCCTCGTGCAGGCGATCGGCGGCAGCAACATCTCGCGCCCGGCCCTGGTCCAGGCCATGGTACGGAGTGTGAGGGAATGGGAAGCAGTCTCCTTCTTCTGCGAAGCAGTAATGCTCGCGAAGGAGGAAGCGGAACGGGTTAGGGAGAGGCTGCGACAACAGCCTCGCCCTAACGCCCTCAGCAGCAGCCACCACAGAAGACTCCAGGGGCTTCCGGCGCCGCGAGACGATCTCCGGCCACCGTAGACCCAGGCTTGCGGACGCCGAGTAATGGGTAGTCTCCGTCCGATCAGCACCAGGCCCGAGAGGCGACGGCGCGTAGTGTTCCACGCAAGACGAACAAGAGTTGTCAGCAAACAGGACGGGGCCAGTCATGGCCGATGCCTGTCCGGGGGTTGAGGATAAATTCGAAAGAGTTACCTCGCCCCTGGGCATTCAGGGCAGGGAGGAACAGGGGTGGGTTTCAGTCAGTAAGAGTCTGACACGCCCTCCCGCTCCACCCAAAGCGGGAGAAGTCATTGGATGATTTCCCACCCCACAAAAAAAAAAGGTGGAATAGCCCGCATCTACTCGCCCGTGAAAGAATGGTGGACGAAGGTAACCAAATACACCGTGCAATGGAAATTTTAAACTAATGATAGGTTTAAAATCTGTATCGATGAATGTATAGAGGTTTTACCTACGAATACCATCGCATAATTCTTACACTATGAACACAATAAAATAGTAATTCAACAAACTTGCTCCATCGTCGACTACATCATCAGCGCGGCCAAACACGAGCCATAATTTATAAAAGAAAAAAAGATAACAATGAGAAAAGTTTAATGCATGCGTACTCATCGCTAGGGCGCGATGAGTACGCATGCATCAAACTTGTATTCATCTACCCGACATAATCCACTCAATTTTTCGTATCTGAAACCTTTTGTAACTGTGTCTCCACTACACCATCCATCGAGTTCAGTTAATATCCCACCCATCCCCCGCAGGCTGGTGCCAGTCGTCAGCGCAGCAATGGGCGGAGGTGAGTGTGGGCGGCGGCAATACTTCCTCACTCTGCATGCCAGCACTCTTCTGCTTCAAGGTTAGCTACGCGCACAGCACACGCACACCGACACACATACACACTCATACAGAGGCGCGGTAGGCTTTCTGGTGCAACGTCCGCTTAAAAAATTTACAAAAGTCTCAATTCGAAAATAAATATGTCTTTTGCACAAATTCTTATACTTATGATTCAGCTCAATATTTATCTCAGTGCTCCCAATGGAGAGTAATGTTTATAGAGATACTAGCTGCGCCCCGTGGTTTCACCCGCATATACCGGGATAAAAAGTAGCCTATATTTTAATCAAGGGTATAAGCTATCTACATACCAAATTTCATCCAAATCGGTCCAAACGTTTAAGCGTGAAGAAGTAACAAACACACACACACAAACTTTCGTCTTTATAATATTAGTGTGATAGAGATAGAGATATGTGTACAGATAAGTGCAAAGTAAACTTCTTCAAATTCATAAAAGTTTATTGAATTGTTTATAATAATTATCACTACATAATAAAACAAACGTCGCGTCTGTCTGTCTGGTGATGAGTTTATCGCGAACAGATTTTCAAGCGGTTTCCACCAATAGACAGTGCTTGATTATGAAAGTTTAGGTGTATACTAGGGTATTCTCCTGTGTTTAATTTTATACAATATTTTATGTCAAACAGTAAATAACACCACAAAGAAGCCTTTTTCTGAAAACAGCATCAGGATTGGTTATTAAATGAAACAGCAATTAGCGTTTCAAATACTGGCATAAGGAAGAGTGGGAGCGTGGTGGGGACATCTCGCTATCTCTTTTGTACGCACGTAACCTTATGGCGGTGATGTCATACTTATGTGTGTGCATGCTTTTTCTGTTACTTAACAGTTTCCCCTTCCACAAGATTTAAAAGGTTTAACTTACTTAATTTTGAACAGGTTTGAAAAATTCTTTCGATATTGAATAATCGAACGACGCGTGTAGCGCGTAACGCGTACGGACGACTAACTTTTTGATAATAATAAAAACAATTAATTCAAATACCCTATTTGTACCCATGCGAAGCTGGGGCTCTCGCTAGTCTTTTATATATCACTGACGCTTGTATCAGAAAGCCGAAAATGAACAAAAACAAAAAAAAAAAACACTGCCGTAGCGATTTTAAATTGTCTGTCTTTATATAAAAACGTTTTCATTGCTTTTGAAAAGAGAGAGCTCCTAATGAATATCCATATCGGACACATAAATAAACAATATTGTTAACAAAAAAAAATAATTAAAAAGTGGAAAAGGGTTTATTTTTTTTGCATAAATGTAAAAAAAAAAAAAGTTTTTTTTAAATGTTTCACCGCTCTAAGAGGAACTCCTTTATCGTGGGTGCGTTACAAACATGTAAGCTTAAATACACAAGACACCCAAACCAGGAACAAGTACCTGTTTCGTGTGTTCTGTCTGTTATATATTTCAGTAAATTCTTTTTTCTTACTGTTGAGATACCATTTCCTTAGTATATTTCCACAAGTACTAAGGAAGTACCTCTTCTTAATTAGACATAGTAATTGAGATTGATAAAACCGATCGTAAACTAATTCAGAGATTTTCAGCACTGTCAAACATAGTAATTCAGGCAGAGAAAACGTTTTTATTTCCCCGTTTGGTGATGGCATGTAAGTGTAAGTGAACTATTCGACTACCTTACATAAAATAACATGTTTTGTAAATAGGAACATACTGTATATTACCACATCTCGCGAACCATGACGTCATAGACTAAAGTGCTGACTAACTTACCTGTGTACATATTTTAGAGCTGATTCTTTTGTGTACCAACTAAACGGAAATTATTTTATTGCTGTCTCTTACTAACAGTTAGAGCGAGAAAGGGATGGGGACAGTTTAGTTCTTACTTTAGTTCAAACTAACTTAGGTCATAAAGAAATTGATAAAGGTGAAAGGGAAACGGGGCTATTTTTATGCGGAACTGTCGTTTAATGGACGGAATCACCGCGTTGGCAAGCATCTAGATGCTACTATTCATATTCGATCCCGCGCAGTGTCCGTTTAGCACAAATTCTGGCTATCTTAGCCAATGTCAGAATTGCCAGAGGCCGTCAAATTTTGTAAGGGAACGGAGATTCTCTCACGCCAATATCAAAAGTTAGAAAGACCATTAACATTAACCAGAGGACCACATTGGTCCTCTGGCACTGGCCACAGAGGCTTCTCGCTTCTCTTTTAAATAATTTGCTTCTGTAATTAGGTATTTTTCTGTGTTGATTTCTGTACAATATTTCATATGATACAGCAAGTAACACTAAAAATAAGTCTTTTTTCTGAAAACAGAATCAAAATTCGTTATTAAATAAAGAAATTAACATTTCAAATATTGGTATAAGGAAGAGTGGGGGCGTGGTGGGGACATCTCGCTATTATTAAAAGGTTTCTAACTTATTCAATTTTGAACGGTTTTGAAAAATTCTTTCTATTTTCGATTTTGGATAAAATTACTTTTTGATACTAATTGTATAAACAACCCCCTATTACAGTACTCTTTTATGTTGCATTAAAAGAGCACCGTCTCTTGTTTGCTTCATCTGTGCGTAAGAGATAGCAATATTCTCTAGTTGGTAACCAATAGAAAGCGCCCGTTGTTCGTATGTTTGTGTTGAAAGAACCGAGTCGTGATGGAGTGTTGACGAACCAGGTAACAGTTGACACTAGATCCTGCACTGTACCGCCATTTTATTTTCTTTTGTCGTCATTTTTAGTTTTGTTTTACGTAGAAAGTGATGTTTTACCATAGTTTTGTGCGAGTTTTAATGATTCATAAATTTTGTAGACAAGTTTCTGCAAGCTAGATGTAGACACAAAATAATACTTTGATTTTGAGAAGGTATACGAAATATTTGACTATCGTTATCCTAACTCCATTTTTATTAAGTGCAATGAAGATTATTAGTTACGAAGACCATTCATCGTGTTTATCCATCAATATTTGCTATATTTGTAACGTTTTCTAGAAAATTCACCCACGGTCTCTGAAAGCCTTTTTTTAATGTGGGAAATCAATGGATGACTTCTCCCGCTCTGGGTGCCGCGGGAGGGCGTGTCAGACTCTTACTGACTAAAACCCACCCCTGTTCCTTCAGTTGCCCTTTGCGTTCATCTGCCTGGGGTCGCGGCAAAATTCCAAATAGAGTTACCGCTGCCTTTGGCACAGGCAAATGAAAAAACAGGGGTGAGTTTTAGTCAGTAAAAGTCTGACACGCCCTCCCGCTCCACACAGACCAGGAGAAGTCATTGGATGATTTCAACACTTCAAAAAAAAAACGGAACACTCCTGGGAGTTTTTGAAAACCTGGTCTCTTCTCGCAAGCTTAGATTGGTTACGTGACATTTTATAACTGAAAACTGGCTTTCAGAATCCGTTTGTCAGTTAGGTACCACACTAGCTAAACGCTCTGTGTTCGTAGAATGTCTATATGTATATAAAATGTTTGGTAGAGGTCACTTTTGTACAAATTTGCTTCTATTTTATTTTCCAAATTCTTTATTAATAATTTTAGTTGTTGCTGGCTGTCCCTCTGACAAGAGCCTTTGCTTTTAGTCCAAAGTGCAGATTTTAAAATTTCAGATCGAATAAAGTTCGAAAAACATCTTGATATCCAGAAGGGTGGACTTAAAAATGGTTAACCAATTTTGACAAAAAATCGATTTAAATCAAGTATTTCTGCTAGTACGTTAATTCAAGTCAAGGATCCTTAGTAAAATTGGTAAACCACGTTTTAGTCACATACGAAGGTTGGTTCAGGCGCTCCCAAGGTTAAGAAAACACACCTGAAAAATCTACATTATAATCGAACAACGGTTTCAGCGATCGAGATCGGAAATTCTTATGTCCCAGAGTCCACCCAGCACGTTCTACAACCACGCGGTGTTCACCGACGGCGAGTACCGCAGCAGCACGCTGCCCAAGGACATCGGCAAGCACGGGAGCAGCTCCCCCACGCTCAGCGTGCGCTCCCTGAGCCTGAAGCCGACCAGCCCGCGCCTGCCCAAGGTCAAGTTCGGCTCGTCGCCCTCCAACATGTGCAAGATGGAAGATAGCAAAGATGTGCCAGTCGGCAAGATACAGTATTTGGTGGCTGTTCATAGGTGAGTTTGTTGAGATATGTACTTCTTGTGTAAATGATTGATCTCTTTGTGACGCTTTATTTTACACTTGGTCTGTAAAAAGAACATAAAAAAGAGTGGTTTAAATTAAGTGGTTAAAAAAAGAAATAGTACCTAATTATAAAATTTGTATTCATTTTATAATTAGGTACTATTTCTCTTCTCGCAACGTACGGCGCGGTATATTTTCGCAGTATGGGAAAACGCGCTCCTTTGAAGTACCAGACAACAAACACAATAGCAAATATATTGTTCGCGGCACTCGAAGGCCTTACGGTATTTGATAGACCCCTCCGGCACCCGGGTTTTAAACGTCAAAAGCCGGAAGGATCGCTAAGCTCGTGTTTACGACCCTGCTCACAAAATATGGTTTACTAACGTTTCTGTTGGCGTGAGGCACTTAATATAAACTGTTTTGGGTTTTTGAATAAACAGACCATAATATAAAATGTAAACAATGCTTATATTACGAGAGTTGAATTATAAACAAATGATGTAATCAGGGAACAGGCTAAAATGGTGTCTGTTCCCGTGTTAGGTTGATTTCTGATAAAACTACTGTATCAATTTACACGAAATTTTGCATGTTACACTATGAATAGACAAGTAATCTAATAACAGCGTCTTTTTTGAGAGTCCTATATATTATTTTCACATTATTCATACTCAAACTTCGTAGTACGAAAACAAAACAAAGTAACGGGTTTTCACGTAGCATTCGTGCCCAAATAAATATAATTATTATGTTGTTTCGTGAAAATATTATCTAATACTATGTAATAACTATATATGAATAAATACAACCCACATATCGTTGATTACACAAGAATAGTTAAAAAAATAACACTTGAACAAAAACTGTTACTCTCACATGACCTTGACCGAAATCGCATTATTATGATGTTATTTCGTGCAAATATTTATCTAAAACGATGTAACAACTTCGTATAAATGAATATCTAGACACTTCCCACTAATAAACCAACACAAAACTTTTAAAACACATAATGTAAACAAACTTTCACGCCATTGACGAGCGCAAAAAATTAACAAAACTCTTCTTTTATTTTATAATTCTTCGAAACCGTATTTCTCTATGGATTTTTTTTTAACAGATTGAATAATATCACGCCCTGAGTGTGTGAACCTTGCCACAGGATATAAGACCTTTGCGTTTTAGTAATAATAGAAGTTTAAACCGCGTGAGTTGACTGGTACGAATTCGGACCAGCGGTGCCTGACGGCAGTAAGGCAACAGCTGCCGGAGACAAATTACTTTTCTGTTAGCGTTCACGCTAACGCTTAGTACAAAATGTAAGGCAATTATATTACCTGGACGTGAGTTACGTGACAATTCTCTTCGCAGGGAATGTCATTTCCATACATTTTTTACTAATCGTTAGCGTAAACGCTAACAGAAAAGTATTTTGTCTCAGGCTCCTGGTCCAAATTCGGACCGGCTTGGGCGTGACGGATCTGTGATAGATTTTTTTTTCTATTTTTGCGTAAAATGCCGCTTAACTCATAGCTGGGGAGAAGTGGCGCAACAAACACCACAGCCACAAATATTATGTTTGTGTTGAGTGTTAGGCGGGCCTTCAATTTAGATACTCGTATATTTCAGTCGAATATTATTTATTAACCTTTTAAGACCGCCTATTGTATTAACCTTTTTATCTAATTGGTTTGTTTTTTCTTTATTTCTTTCATTATAAAGCATATTTCTATCTCCGTAATATTTATCCCCAGAAAACAGTGTCGCTCAGACGCGTACTTCCTGCCGTGGCAGCGCAGCAGATCCTCAGTGTTCGGCGTGCCCGTGCTGGTGGGCGTGAGGGACGCCTTGTCCGGCAGACAGCTGTACGCGCGCGTGTGGCAGCAGGTGGCGCGGCTGCTCAGTGCGAGGCCGCCGCAGCACGACCAGCACAACCATGCTACTGACTGGTGAGTAGTATAGGGCTGAGTATTGTGCCTTGAAGGACCTCTGTACCTGTCAAAGAGGGACAATCGGCGTACGAAAAAACTACAAGTGAATTTAGTCTATAAATTGACTGAAATTGTGTGATAAACAGGTAAGTATGTTTGACAGGCGTTACTTGACTGGTTTTGGGTATTCAATAGTATTATTATGAACCTGTGTAGAGCAAAGACCTCCGTTCCCTTCTTCTACTTTCACAACTAGGCTGTGTCGTTCATAACTTTGCAGATTATCTCTAGACGTTGGATTTTATTTTTCCATTTGTTTAGCTTAACTCTGTTTCTACACGGTGCAAGTAAATAAGTTGAGCAAATCGCTTTCGTGAGTTATTCAGCGAGCTCTTTAGCCAAGTAAGCATTATATTTTGATCATGTTCGTTCATTCGATGTGATGTGACGTGAGGAAGGTTACGTGGGAAGAAAATGATAACACGTACCTCGGTCAACATAAAAAAATATATTAGAGAAAGGGCGTGGGAAGGTTTTGTAGTCACACAATTGTTCCCCCCCCCCCCCCCCCCCCCTGGGAGATTGCACGGTACTGTCAGGCTCAGCCTGGTGACGGAAGACTCAACGGGTGCCACGTTGCCTACGCCCCGGAGATGTCGGCCGGCAGGTAGTCGCGCCGGCTCGGAGACGGCTCGCAGAAGCCACGCGGTTAAATAAATACCCGGCGTGGTGCGCGCCGGCACAGCTAGTTGCCTGGTGGTGACAGCACGACGTTCTGCGGCAGGATGGCGCAATAGGGGACGATGTAGGTGCGTCCTCGGAACGTAGGACTTCAAACTTTCCCACAGAATTCGGGATTCCGAGTCTGGGATTCCGAATCTGGGACCCTGGAAAATAATTTCTAGCGTGTCGTAATGTGGCCGATGAACTTCTCCGCTAATTGTGACACTCAGGCATGAGCAAAGCGGCTGTACGTGCGTAACAAGGCGGTGTGGTTGTCACAATCAGACGGAGTTTACAACGGTGCGGTGAGGTGATGAGCATGATGACATGCACATTTGAGTGTAGCACACAAGTCAAAATGCGCATAGCATAGGCCTTAGAAAGTTAACCACGCGGAAGGCGTGGTTTCGATAATACAACAATTTTATTGTGGGTTTATGACCTGTGTTTTGCAATAGGAAAAAAAAGAAAAATGCAAGACGTATGAAGAACATATTCTGGAAAGAATCTTTATACAAATTAGGAACGCAAAATGCAACAAAGCTAATTGAATGTTGTCTCAACACTTAACAAAAATCGAGGTTAGTTCTCACAGAATTTACGTATGGATGGTAAGTATTTGCCATTGTAAACTGCTGCTGCCTGAGTTGGCTAAGATCACGGGTGAAGTCTTAAAGGTGTGCGATGGAACAGTGAGAACGCGAATCTTCGCCGGCAGCCCGAATAAAAAGAAAAAGGCTGAACGCCGCCTGGGCAACGTTTTATATACTCGTCGTCATTGACAGATGCGACAACCGCCCACAGACAACGAATGTTGCCAGCTAACTAATATTGGTTTTGTTTTTCTTAAATTGACTTAGTGGATTTTGGTTATTGTTGTTTTTTCTTAATGTTTAATTGAATTAAGTGTGATTGTAACGTAGTTGACGTTACAGTGAAGACACTACAATAAATCGAGACGTTATCCAGAGCGGATGTCTTTCGTTTACCACGACACTTCAGCATAGAAACACGGATCATTGTATCGTAAGACACTGAACCCGTAGACATTATTTATTTATTTATTAAAACTTCATGAAACAAAAATGTACAAAGGCAGACTTAATGCTTTAGGCATTCTCTACCAGTCAACCAAGGGTGGTGGAGAGATAACATGGCAGGTGCATAAACTGAAAAAAAAAAATACTAAGACGAAAATAGTTACGAAAGTATACAGGGTGGAGAAGACAATACGACAATAAATGAAAACACGGACAATACTACTCGTAGTTCATAAGAATAAGTTTAAGCTATCAAAAAAATCCTAACATCGAAAATAAAAAAATAAAAATTTCAAACAAACTAAATGGCATAAAACTAGAAACGAAATAGAACACCATTTTTTTTATAAATATTAGTTCACTAACCTGTCGTAAGAGCGGCAATAACGCGCGGTCCTGTAGCGACTTAATCTTTTGGCTTTTAATTATGGATTAATGCTCAGTAAAATTACACTGATTCATAAAATTAGACTGTATTTTTTTTGTAATAAAAATCCGAATCAAAACTCATTCAAAATTGTCTGTCAGAATATAAGAAGTATTGGTCGTAATTTGCCCGGTTTCATGACACTAATGGAAAGATCACAAACAGACTGGGACCTAATCGTTCTAACAGAATGTTGGCTTCCCCGTACTCATTCTATTCCTCAACTACAGGGCTACGAATACCTTAACACGCTAAATAACCTGACACAACGAGGGAGTGGTTGTCTACCACAAGCCAACAATGCGATTAAAGTCAACCGAACCTACTGTTATGGACGCAATTTGTCTTGTGTTAGAAATTAAGGAAAATACCATTATTCTTGCTATCTACAGGCCAGCTGGTTTCAGAAATACAACTAGATTTATCGAATCCCTAAATACACTTTTAATCAAATATTCCGCCTATTCAAATATCATACTAGTAGGAGATATTAATATCAACATTACACCCCATAATACTGACTCCAATTCATCTTCTTACTTAAACATGTTAGCCTGCCATGGTATGTTACCAGCACATACAAATCCTACGCATAACTTAACTTGCCTAGACCATGTCATGCTTAAGACAAACCTACCTGCTTATTGTTACGTGGCGGAAAGCTCTATAACAGATCATGATTCTTTGTTCTTCACAATTGAACTGAACCCTCGAAATAGTAAGGCTTGTTTCAAAACATTAAAAAAAATAAACTATGATACTTTGGACAGTGATATGAGCGCAGTTGACTTTACATTAGTGTTCAGCGACAGTGATGTAAACTCAGCCACAAATAATTTTATATCTATCTTGAATCGGGCAATTGCAAATAATACTGCTACGAATAAGACACCAAATAGGAAAATTATTAAAAAACCTTGGATTACCAGAGGTTTGTTGAAATGTGTGAGGAATCGTGACGGTATGCATCAGAGACTTAGGGAACTTAGAAAACAAGACCTTCACAACGAAGTGCTGGAAATAACTTACAAAAGATATAGAAACTTCTGCAATAATCTTCTGAAAAAAATGAAAATAGAATATGAGAGATCGGAAATCAGTAATGCTGCCTCTGTTAGCAATAAAAAGCTCTGGGAAACAATTAAGACAGTTACAAACACAAAAAAACCCAAAAATGTGCCTACTGAACTTTTATCCAAAAGCAATCCACAGAAATACATAAACGATATCAATTTATTTTTTGCAAACATGGGTAAAAGTCTTGCTGAGAAGATACTGCCCAGCAATAACCATTTCCTTAGATCAAACCCAAAACCCTCATTTATAAAATCATTTGTCCTGCTTCCTACTGATGTATCTGAGTTTGAACAAGTCATCCTAGGCCTTAGAAATGACAGTGCAATAGGACGCGACCACATCCCTGCCATTTTATTAAAACGTTACAGAGAGACTATACTTCCACCTCTGACTTATATATGTAATCTCGCCTTTACAACTGGTGTTTTCCCAAACTCTCTTAAGCTCGCTGAGATCTACCCAATATATAAGGGAGGGGACAGGGACTGTGTCAATAACTTCAGACCTATATCCATCTTGCCCACGGTCTCTAAGATACCGGAAAGGTTGATAAACAAACGACTAACTAAATACCTCGAGACCAACGAGCTATTATCACCTTCTCAGTTTGGTTTCCGTTCCGGTAGGTCTACTAGTGATGCCGTCCAGGAACTTGTGGATTTTGTATCTATTAATCTTGATGGTAAACTAAAGGTGCTGGCAATTTTTCTGGACTTAGCAAAAGCTTTTGACACGGTCTCTACCCCGCTTCTTTTAGAGAAACTGGAAAAAATTGGAGTGAGAGGCACGCAACTAAAGTTATTCTCTGACTATCTCACAAATCGCGTGCAGCGAGTAAAGATAGGTGATAGGTGCAGTGATGATGTTGCCATCACGTATGGGGTGCCGCAGGGCAGTACCCTTGGTCCGACATTATTTTTGACATACATTAACGACCTCTGCAACCTCAAACTGCGTGGTCCTGCCGGATCGTCACTTTTGCGGATGATACGGTTCTGCTTTTTCACGCAGATTCTTGGGAGGAAGTTTATGCAAATGCTCAGCTTGGTTTTGACATGGTTGCAGAGTGGTTAAAAAATAACAAAGTAACCCTTAATGTGTTTAAAACTATGTATATTCCATTCTCTATGAAAAATGATTCGACCCTTTGCAATTCAAATCATACACTAACTTCTCACACTTGCTCCTTGCCAGCAGACAATACTTGCTCATGCCCGACTCTTAAAAAAACAGATGTTATAAAGTATTTGGGTATTCAGATTGACAGTGGACTTACGTTTCAGCCGCATGTAAATTAATATTCGTCTTCAAAAACTTACGCCATGTTGCAGACACTAAGACTATTGACGCAGTTTACTTTGCATTGGTTCAATCAATTCTGTCATATTGTATAACGGCTTGGGGCGGAGCCCCAAAAACTACTCTGCTTAAGTTGGAGAGAGCTCAGAGGGCTATCTTAAAGGTTAGCCGTAAGCTTTCTTTTCTCTTCCCAACAAAAGACCTTTATCAACAGTGCAGGGTTCTGACTGTTCGCCAATTGTTCATTTTAAACACAATCTTAAGGAAGCACACTCGTCTCCCATACAATCCTGTCAACATCCTGAACAAGAGACGCAAACACACCGTCTGTAAGTCTACATCATTCAAAACCAGGTTCAGCCGTAGATTCTTTTGCTTCCTGGGTGATAACCTCTACAACAAAATCCATAAGGCCATTTCTATCTATTCTTCAACTAAATTACAATGTAAAATAAAGGTCCAAGATTGGCTTCAGTCGCTCGATTATGAAGCAACAGAGAGACTGTTGGAGGTTATCTCGTAGCAGTTTATTATTACCTGCTCACACAAACACCCACACATACCTTTTACACCCACATTCTTTACTCGGACTAACACGCACTTATTATTAGTTATAATTAGTTCTATGTCATTGCTTTATTAAATTGTTTATTTATTTTCCATCAAATCATGATATTACCGCTCCTCGTTTGAACAACTGTAACTTATCAGGGTAGTTGGAGGCCTGGAGCCCTGTAACACAGGTATTCCTAGTACAGGCTCCAGTCTCCACAACATAAATGTGAATATTATAAATTACCAATTCTAACAATGTGTATTCTATGAATTTGTCATTTTTGCATTATGTGGTGGAGAAAAATAAACGCTATATATTATTATTATTATTATTACTGAATCACAGATTATTAACCAAATAATCAGGCATCTCTCAACCGCGTGTTATTTATTAATCAAATTATTAATCACGATCAGGAAAGTCACAAAATTTTTCGTTTTTCAATATGGCCGCCATGAATTCGAATACACAAATGTCAAAGGTCCCCATTCGCAGCCATGTGTTTTAATTTATTAAAAGATATGATTATTCTATCTTTTAAATCATCAACAGTATCAACAGCTGTTGAGTACACTTCATTTTTGATGTGACCCCACAAGAAAAAATCCAGTGGTGTAAGGTCGGGGGACCTGGCTGGCCAACGCGTTGGTCCATAACGGCCAATCCACTGCTGTCCGAACATTTGAGACAAACGCTCTCTAGCAGACACCACTGAATGAGCTGGTGCTCCGTCTAATTGGTACCACATCTGCCTGTACGCAGTTACCGAAAGCTCATCAGTGTACTCGCAAACAGGTCCATTGAGGAGTTCTAAAAACTTTCAGCATTTAAATTTCCATCAATGAAAACCGGACCGATAATACTATTTCTATGAAGCCAGCCCAAACATTGACAGCAAATCTGTACTGGTGCGAAGTCTCCCGTCCTAGACGCGGATTCACGCGGCTCCAGTAACGAAGATTCTGTCTGTTCCATAAACCGTTCCTTGTAAATGTACTTTCATCAGTCCACATCACATTGTACAAGAAATCCGGATTCTCGAAATGTTTATTTTCAATCCAGCGACAGAAGTTTTCCCTAACTGGTTTGTCTCTAGGTAACAATGCATGCAATTTCTTGTATTTATACGGCTTCCGTTTGTCGCGTTTTAAAACTTTAAGAATAGTTGTATGGTAAACACGAAAATGTCGACCTGCCCTTCGCGAACTACACGTTGGGTTGCGTTCAAAATAATTTAAAATTCGTTCCTCAAGGGTCACTCTTACACGTGGAGGACCACTATCCACATGCGGGATTAAGGATCGATTTTCTCGCATCCTCTGGACAGCTTGGACAATGGTGCTCCCGTTGGTCGGACAAACTCGAGTGTTCCCAAAACATCTCTCGGTATGTCCGTATAGCCAAAGCGGCGTTTCTTTGACACTCCCCATAAATTAAAATCATGTCGGTGTACTCCGAAGCTGTTTAATTGTGGCGCGGCATGATTATTAAAAAAAAAACACGAAAACAATAAAAACTACGCGTCTAATTTCGCACAATTCACTCACTGTTTAACTAAATACCTATTCAAACGTTACGTGTCCTGTCACCAAAATAAAGCGTCCAATTTCGCACTAATACCGTCGTAAATGAATTTACAAATTTAAACACGAGCGGCGGGGAAGTACCTACATCAAAGGCGGGCGACGCGGCGCGAACGAAAGTTAGCGGCTCCTGCGGCTGCGCTACAAAGCGAGGACGCGTAAATCGTCACAGGATCGCGGCGACACACTAACCTAAATTTGTAGTAGCAAATTTCTTCAAGAAAGCGAAGTAACAAAGGAAACTAGATTTATCTCTTTCGCACACACTAAATTTTCTATTAATATTATGAGTGCATTGCAATTTCCGCATTCGTTACTTTCTTATCCAACTCTGATGACACGCTTTATGACTCTTATTACTCAGAATTAAGGTATAATTTTCACTAAATTAGGTGAAAATAATAATTTGGCGAAAGTGTTTAAGTAGCGAGTTGGCAACGTGACTTTAATGTTTTGATGTTTATACCGATGTGGGTCGTTAACCTGACAGTGTTTCCCTATTATCAGATACATCATGTAGCAAATGTTAAAAATGAAAAATAATTTCCTGTGACTAAACTACTGGATATATTCAAATGATTTTTTGTATGTAGACTGAGAACGTCTTGAGGTATGCGAGGTTTAATTTAATGTCGTATTGTCATCACCACTCTGTTTAGATTATATATAGTTAAAATATATTTTTTTTTAATTCATTTATTTTTCTTATTCATTATGATATTGTCATTAACACTACGCTTACCCAAGCCGCAAAAAAACACAAAAAAGTTATTGATCGGAAAGATAGGTCTTTGGAAGTTAAAATAAAGCGCGAGTGGATTATATAACAAGATAATTATGTAAACAAAATAACAATTAATTAGATTGAGAAAACAGCCAAAATTGTCCCGGTTTTTAAAAAAGGCTGTAAAAATGATGTCGAACACTACATACCGATATCAATAATCTCGGCAATACCGAAAGTTTTTGAGTCTCTTGTTTATCCACACCTATGTTGTCTTGTAAAAAACGTAATGGTAAGTGAACAACACGGTTTCCTTATAGGTAGATCAGCCAAACACTAGCTTGGTTGAATTATCTGAAAATCTCATCGAGCACGTAGATAGAAGGGTTCAGGTAGATGCGGTGTGCACTGACTTCAGCAAGGCTTTCAATAGTATTGACCACATACTCTTAGTAATAAAACTTGCAGCTGTCGGTGTTCACGACCCACTACTTCAATGGTTTGAATTCTGTCTATGTAATCGTAAATGCTACGTCGTGGTGAATGGTGTCCGATCTGAGGAGTTCAACGTGACGTCTGGTGTGCCACAAGGATCGCATTTGGGGCCGCTATTATTTAACATTTTTATTAATTCTATTACCCAGAGTTTTCATCATGCGAAGGCGTTTCTTTTCATTGATGATCTTAAATTGATTGTACCTATTAAATCAGCGGATGATACGAAATTACTTCAATGTGACTTGAACAGATAAGTCCAATGATGTAAAGAAACTAGAATGATTTTAAACACGGATAAATCTATACACATAAACTTAACGAGAAACAAAAACGTGTTTAATACTGAATATACACTATCTGGCGTGCAACTGAAGGAAGTCTCTCATGATGATTTAGGGCCGATTTCACCAATTCTAAACGCCCAGTCAAACGCGTTTAAGCGAGATGCGTTTAGCCGCTGTCATAAAGCTGAAGAGTTTGTTTGTTTGCTAATCTCAGGAACTCCTGGATCGAATTAAAATATATGTTTTTGAGTTGAATAGTCCATTTATCGAGGAAGGCTATAGGCATATAACATCTCGCTGCGACCAACAGGAGCAGAGCATCAGGGAAAAATCTGGCGAGAGCTTCAGTTGAGTGCGCTGTTTACGCGGCGCACTCAACTGAAGCTCTCGCCAGATTTTTAGATTAAACTTACGCAAAAATTATGTACGACGGAATTGTTCTCCTTTTAAAGTTCTAAAAAAAAAAACTCCGCGACAGCATAATTGTCTATCTTTTAATGTTAACTCACTATAATCTTTTTTATGGTTTTTATTTTTTACGCTAAGCTTAGTTCAGTAAAACTTGTTTATAGAGCGAATGGTGAAATCGGCCCCTAGGCGTCATATTAGACAGCAAATAAACATTTAACAGCCATATAGATAAAATAATAGCTAATGCCAACAAAATGTTAGGTTTTGTTTTGAGAACCGCAAAACCATTCAAGTCGAATAAAACGAAAATAATGTTATATAACACGCTAGTTTGTAGTAATCCAGAATTCTTAAGTGTGGTCACCACAATATGCTGTACATGAGCAACGCATTGAGCGAGTTCAAAGGAAATTCACCTATCACCTAGCGATTCAGAACAACAAAGCAAAGGTTTTAAAGTCGTATAAGGACCGTGCCCTGCATTTTAAGCTTATGAGCCTAACTAATAGCACAAAAACCTTAAATCTCCTCTTCCAACACAAGGTGTAAGCGTCCAAATTTGACACAAATCTTCTCACAAAAGTTGTAATTAACGTACCCTATAAACTTCCGATTCTACAAGAGACTATTTCAGAGCAAGTTGCTGAAGGATAATCCTGGCTACAAGGTTGTGCCTATCTATTTATTTAGTAAATGGAGGACTTACAGCTAATAAAAACGAATAAAAAAAGGAAACCATAGTCACCAGAAAGCCAATTACAAATCCTCACTTATAGAACTATAATAAATTTGTGGTGTGAGCACAAAAACAAAAACACACCGCTTTAAAGGAAGAAGCAATTTAAAAAAAATTTCGCTATGCAAGCACTCTCCGTTAGCTAAACGAGAACAACCAGAAACAGTGTAGCGAATTGATTTTCCCGGACGGACGGTGACATGCCCGACTGATGTCAACTGTACCGAAATAAATCACAATAAATCTCCGATAGTTACTCGTCATGATAACTTCCTCCATATTTGCATAGACAAACCCTTCGGTTTCCCCAAAGACGTCACCGACACGCAGCCAGGTTACGGACGCTAGTTGGTCTACATCGGGTCCATGTAGGTCCCGGAAAAAGCGTCCGTGATGTTCCTTACTCTGCCATACTTCCCTGCGATTATTAGTGCCAAGCACTTAGGTTTGCGCCAGTTCCCGTTAGCTAAGGAGAGCGGGGTAAGGCCCTTGTCTACCGCCACTGCATCTCGATGCATACCCACGTCAGCAGCTAGGAAATATACCCTGAGACTGCATACCTCGCGATTGTGGAGGGTTTTATAGCATTTAATAAGCCTCGGCCTTCATACTTCCGCGGGATATACAGTCTCATCACCGACGAGTGTGGGTGATTCATTCGAAATGCAATCAGCAGTGTACCGTCAAGTTCTGTTTGAATCTATTTGAGTACGCCGAAAGAGCTTCATCACACATAGTTTCTTCGTTAAAAAATAGGAATAAGTTGAAATGTTTGCTATCCGTTGCTTCAGTGACGACAGCCTCGGCTACGAGTTCCCGTTCCGAGTGCGCGTGGTGCGCGCGGGAGGCGCGTGGTGCGCGCGCTGCGCCTGGCCGGCGCTGTGCAGGGGCTGCGCGCTGCCCTCCGATGATACGCCGCTGTTGTTTGATACCGGTAAGTGTCGCATCCTACCGAGTGCGCGTGGTGCGCGTGGTGCGCGTGGCCGGCGCTGTGCAGGGGCTGCGCGCTGCCCTCCGATGATACGCCGCTGTTGTTTGATACCGGTAAGTGTCGCATCCTACCGAGTGCGCGTGGTGCGCGTGGTGCGCGTGGCCGGCGCTGTGCAGGGGCTGCGCGCTGCCCTCCGATGATACGCCGCTGTTGTTTGATACCGGTAAGTGTCGCATCCTACCGAGTGCGCGTGGTGCGCGTGGTGCGCGTGGCCGGCGCTGTGCAGGGGCTGCGCGCTGCCCTCCGATGATACGCCGCTGTTGTTTGATACCGGTAAGTGTCGCATCCTACCGAGTGCGCGTGGTGCGCGTGGTGCGCGTGGCCGGCGCTGTGCAGGGGCTGCGCGCTGCCCTCCGATGATACGCCGCTGTTGTTTGATACCGGTAAGTGTCGCATCCTACCGAGTGCGCGTGGTGCGCGTGGTGCGCGTGGCCGGCGCTGTGCAGGGGCTGCGCGCTGCCCTCCGATGATACGCCGCTGTTGTTTGATACCGGTAAGTGTCGCATCCTACCGAGTGCGCGTGGTGCGCGTGGTGCGCGTGGCCGGCGCTGTGCAGGGGCTGCGCGCTGCCCTCCGATGATACGCCGCTGTTGTTTGATACCGGTAAGTGTCGCATCCTACCGAGTGCGCGTGGTGCGCGTGGTGCGTGTGGCCGGCGCTGTGCAGGGGCTGCGCGCTGCCCTCCGATGATACGCCGCTGTTGTTTGATACCGGTAAGTGTCTCATCCTACCGAGTGCGCGTGGTGCGCGTGGCCGGCGCTGTGCAGGGGCTGCGCGCTGCCCTCCGATGATACGCCGCTGTTGTTTGATACTGGTAAGTGTCTCATCCTACCGAGTGCGCGTGGTGCGCGTGGCCGGCGCTGTGCAGGGGCTGCGCGCTGCCCTCCGACGACACGCCGCTGTTGTTTGATACCGGTAAGTGTCTCATCCTACCGAGTGCGCGTGGTGCGCGTGGTGCGCGTGGCCGGCGCTGTGCAGGGGCTGCGCGCTGCCCTCCGATGATACGCCGCTGTTGTTTGATACCGGTAAGTGTCTCATCCTACCGAGTGCGCGTGGTGCGCGTGGCCGGCGCTGTGCAGGGGCTGCGCGCTGCCCTCCGATGATACGCCGCTGTTGTTTGATACCGGTAAGTGTCTCATCCTACCGAGTGCGCGTGGTGCGCGTGGTGCGCGTGGCCGGCGCTGTGCAGGGGCTGCGCGCTGCCCTCCGATGATACGCCGCTGTTGTTTGATACCGGTAAGTGTCGCATCCTACCGAGTGCGCGTGGTGCGCGTGGTGCGCGTGGCCGGCGCTGTGCAGGGGCTGCGCGCTGCCCTCCGATGATACGCCGCTGTTGTTTGATACCGGTAAGTGTCGCATCCTACCGAGTGCGCGTGGTGCGCGTGGTGCGCGTGGCCGGCGCTGTGCAGGGGCTGCGCGCTGCCCTCCGATGATACGCCGCTGTTGTTTGATACCGGTAAGTGTCGCATCCTACCGAGTGCGCGTGGTGCGCGTGGTGCGCGTGGCCGGCGCTGTGCAGGGGCTGCGCGCTGCCCTCCGATGATACGCCGCTGTTGTTTGATACCGGTAAGTGTCGCATCCTACCGAGTGCGCGTGGTGCGCGTGGTGCGTGTGGCCGGCGCTGTGCAGGGGCTGCGCGCTGCCCTCCGATGATACGCCGCTGTTGTTTGATACCGGTAAGTGTCTCATCCTACCGAGTGCGCGTGGTGCGCGTGGCCGGCGCTGTGCAGGGGCTGCGCGCTGCCCTCCGATGATACGCCGCTGTTGTTTGATACTGGTAAGTGTCTCATCCTACCGAGTGCGCGTGGTGCGCGTGGCCGGCGCTGTGCAGGGGCTGCGCGCTGCCCTCCGATGATACGCCGCTGTTGTTTGATACTGGTAAGTGTCTCATCCTACCGAGTGCGCGTGGTGCGCGTGGCCGGCGCTGTGCAGGGGCTGCGCGCTGCCCTCCGACGACACGCCGCTGTTGTTTGATACCGGTAAGTGTCTCATCCTACCGAGTGCGCGTGGTGCGCGTGGTGCGCGTGGCCGGCGCTGTGCAGGGGCTGCGCGCTGCCCTCCGATGATACGCCGCTGTTGTTTGATACCGGTAAGTGTCTCATCCTACCGAGTGCGCGTGGTGCGCGTGGCCGGCGCTGTGCAGGGGCTGCGCGCTGCCCTCCGATGATACGCCGCTGTTGTTTGATACCGGTAAGTGTCTCATCCTACCGAGTGCGCGTGGTGCGCGTGGTGCGCGTGGCCGGCGCTGTGCAGGGGCTGCGCGCTGCCCTCCGACGACACGCCGCTGTTGTTTGATACCGGTAAGTGTCTCATCCTACCGAGTGCGCGTGGTGCGCGTGGTGCGCGTGGCCGGCGCTGTGCAGGGGCTGCGCGCTGCCCTCCGACGACACGCCGCTGTTGTTTGATACCGGTAAGTGTCTCATCCTACCGAGTGCGCGTGGTGCGCGTGGTGCGCGTGGCCGGCGCTGTGCAGGGGCTGCGCGCTGCCCTCCGATGATACGCCGCTGTTGTTTGATACCGGTAAGTGTCGCATCCTACCGAGTGCGCGTGGTGCGCGTGGTGCGTGTGGCCGGCGCTGTGCAGGGGCTGCGCGCTGCCCTCCGATGATACGCCGCTGTTGTTTGATACCGGTAAGTGTCTCATCCTACCGAGTGCGCGTGGTGCGCGTGGTGCGCGTGGCCGGCGCTGTGCAGGGGCTGCGCGCTGCCCTCCGATGATACGCCGCTGTTGTTTGATACCGGTAAGTGTCTCATCCTACCGAGTGCGCGTGGTGCGCGTGGCCGGCGCTGTGCAGGGGCTGCGCGCTGCCCTCCGATGATACGCCGCTGTTGTTTGATACCGGTAAGTGTCGCATCCTACCGAGTGCGCGTGGTGCGCGTGGTGCGTGTGGCCGGCGCTGTGCAGGGGCTGCGCGCTGCCCTCCGATGATACGCCGCTGTTGTTTGATACCGGTAAGTGTCTCATCCTACCGAGTGCGCGTGGTGCGCGTGGCCGGCGCTGTGCAGGGGCTGCGCGCTGCCCTCCGATGATACGCCGCTGTTGTTTGATACCGGTAAGTGTCTCATCCTACCGAGTGCGCGTGGTGCGCGTGGTGCGCGTGGCCGGCGCTGTGCAGGGGCTGCGCGCTGCCCTCCGATGATACGCCGCTGTTGTTTGATACCGGTAAGTGTCGCATCCTACCGAGTGCGCGTGGTGCGCGTGGTGCGCGTGGCCGGCGCTGTGCAGGGGCTGCGCGCTGCCCTCCGATGATACGCCGCTGTTGTTTGATACCGGTAAGTGTCTCATCCTACCGAGTGCGCGTGGTGCGCGTGGCCGGCGCTGTGCAGGGGCTGCGCGCTGCCCTCCGATGATACGCCGCTGTTGTTTGATACTGGTAAGTGTCTCATCCTACCGAGTGCGCGTGGTGCGCGTGGCCGGCGCTGTGCAGGGGCTGCGCGCTGCCCTCCGATGATACGCCGCTGTTGTTTGATACTGGTAAGTGTCTCATCCTACCGAGTGCGCGTGGTGCGCGTGGCCGGCGCTGTGCAGGGGCTGCGCGCTGCCCTCCGATGATACGCCGCTGTTGTTTGATACCGGTAAGTGTCTCATCCTACCGAGTGCGCGTGGTGCGCGTGGTGCGCGTGGCCGGCGCTGTGCAGGGGCTGCGCGCTGCCCTCCGACGACACGCCGCTGTTGTTTGATACCGGTAAGTGTCTCATCCTACCGAGTGCGCGTGGTGCGCGTGGTGCGCGTGGCCGGCGCTGTGCAGGGGCTGCGCGCTGCCCTCCGACGACACGCCGCTGTTGTTTGATACCGGTAAGTGTCTCATCCTACCGAGTGCGCGTGGTGCGCGTGGTGCGCGTGGCCGGCGCTGTGCAGGGGCTGCGCGCTGCCCTCCGATGATACGCCGCTGTTGTTTGATACCGGTAAGTGTCTCATCCTACCGAGTGCGCGTGGTGCTCGTGATGCGCGTGGTGCGCGTGTAAGTGTCTCATCCTTTAACCTCCCGAGTGTCTGGTACATTTTATGTAAAATACGGGTGTAATTATTTTTGAGGTGAAAACTTCTTTAGGCGCGTTGGGAATTTTTGAGGTGGGAAAAAACAATTGAACTCGCCACAGACACCGCTATTTGGATCGAAGTGAAAACTTCTTTAGGTGCGTTGGGCATTTTTGAGATGGGAAAAAACAATAGAACTCGCCACCGACACCGCTATTTGGATTGAAGTGAAAATTTAGGCACGTTGGGAATTTTTGAGGTGGGAAAAAACAATTGAACTCGCCACCGACACCGTTATTTGGATTGAAGTGAAAACTTCTTTAGGCTCGTTGGGAATTTTTGAGGTGGGAAAAAACAATTGAACTCGCCACAGACACCGCTTTTTGGATTGAAGTGAAAACTTCTATAGGCGCGTTGGGCATTTTTGAGATGGGAAAAAACAATTGAACTCGCCACCGACACCGCTATTTGGATTGAAGTGAAAATTTAGGCACGTTTGGAATTTTTGAGGTGGGAAAAAACAATTGAACTCGCCACAGACACCGCTATTTGAATTGAAAAGAAAACTTCTCCAAGTGCGTAGGGCATTTTTGAGATGGGAAAAACAATTGAACTCGCCACCGACACCGCTATTTGAATTGAAGTGAAAACTTCTTTAGGTGCGTTGGGCATTTTTGAGATGGCGTAAAACAATTGAACTCGTCACCGACACCGCTATTTGGATTAAAGTGAAAATTTAGGCGCGTTGGGAATTTTTGAGGTGGGAAAAAACAATTGAACTCGCCACAGACACCGCTATTTGGATTGAAAAGAAAACTTCTTCAGGTGCGTTGGGCATTTTTGAGATGGGAAAAAACAATTGAACTCGCCACCGACACCGCTATTTGAATTGAAGTGAAAACTTCTTTAGGTGCGTTGGGCATTTTTGAGATGGGAAAAAACAATTGAACTCGTCACCGACACCGCTATTTGGATTGAAGTGAAAATTTAGGCACGTTGGGAATTTTTGAGGTGGGAAAAAACAATTGAACTCGCCACAGACACCGCTATTTGGATTGAAGTGAAAACTTCTATAGGCGCGTTGGATTTGAGATGGGAAAAAACAATTGAACTCGTCACCGACACCGCTATTTGGATTGAAGTGAAAATTTAGGCTCGTTGGGAATTTTTGAGGTGGGAAAAAACAATTAAACTCGCCACAGACACCGCTATTTGGATTGAAGTGAAAATTTAGGCTCGTTGGGAATTTTTGAGGTGGGAAAAAACAATTAAACTCGCCACAGACACCGCTAATTGGATTGAAGTGAAAACTTCTATAGGCGCGTTGGACATTTTTGAGATGGGTAAAAACAATTGAACTCGCCACCGACAATGCTATTTCGATTAAAGTGAAAACTTCTATAGGCGCGTTGGGAATTTTTGAGGTGGGGAAAAAAAGAATTGAACTCGCCACCGACACCGCTATTTCGATTGAAGTGAAAGTTTCTTTAACAATTATGATGATGTTCCGTCTACTATGACTTCTCTTACGTTCTCAACGTGTTAACCGATTATGGGCCTTTGTAGAGACAATGTGGCCGAATGGAGTATTCCAGGCAAACCGGGAAGTGATCGAGTCGCGATGTTGATCGGGTTTGCCAAACATATGAACGCGACGACGCCTAAGGGTCAGCACACAACTAGATGCGCTCCTTGTTGATCGTGAAGTCACGACATGTATTCGGATTAGCACGACCTTAACGAACTTTGGCACACTGCTTTTAAACATAGCAGCATTGTACTTCCCAGCAAGTCGGATTCTCTTACTATTTCTTCCTTTTTAATCCCCAACGAAAATGTTTGTCGTGTGTATCTGTGTATCCTTGGGTCTCTATGTGGCAGCGTAGCTCCTAAACTGATGAACCGGTTTTCATTTGTTTTTTTTTGTTTGTTGTTTGTAGTAAATTATGTTCGGTATCTTAAAAAGTTCAATTGAAGAAATTTATAACATGGAGTTTTTTGTTCGTTCTTCTCCATAAGAATCTACCTTTGCGAATGGACAACTAGAGTCACTTAGTATTATTATTCACTGGTGTAAACATTGTCAAGTCTTGAAATTGAAAGTACACATTGAAGGCACGTGAACGAATTCGCAAAAAGTTGGTAAAATCATCAAAGCATTGATTAATTGGATTGCTTTTTCACAATAGCATTTTTTATTTATGTGTATCTAAGTATGTATTTATTATTGTATTTCTTTTTTGTTTTGTCTATCCATTAAGTTGCATCTACCGTGTTTTGTTTCTGCACAACCCTAAGGTCGACTGGTAGAAAATGTTCAAGGCATTAATTAAGTCCGCCTTTCTACAGTGTTTCTTACTAGTGCATAAAGTTGCAATATAGATAAAAAAAAGCCGGCCAAGTGCGAGTCGGACTCGCGCACTTAGGTTTCCGTACCATTATCTATAAAAACGGCAAAAAATCACGTTAGTTTTATGGGAGTCTCCTTAAATATTTATTCTATTTTTTAGTATTTGTTGTTATAGCGGCAACAGAAATACATCATCTGTAAAAATTTCAACTGTCTACTATCACGGTTCATGAGATACAGCTTGGTGACGGACGGACGTACAGTCTTAGTAATAGGGTCCCGTTTCCAACCCTGAAAAAATTGAAATGATTGATTTCACTTTGACTTTAAAATATTGTTTTGTACAGGTAAGCGTCGTCGCCGCAGCAAACGCTCCAGCGTGGCGCCGACGTCACTAGACGGCGATGTGCCCAACACCAACTCTCCCATCGCCAAGAACAAGCTCAACCGACACGCCTCCACCAGACTCTCCACTGATATCTCGGTGAGTACTCCTTGTGCCAGCGTTATACCAGCGCTGCGTTATTTATTGTTTAAATATCGTAGTATATGCTGAGTAAGGCGCGTTTTATATTGTTAATTGTATTGTTTGTATACAGATTTTAATTTATTGACAATTTGTAATCTATTGATAATTTAATTTTATTCACAATTTTAATTTATTGATTTAATACTTACAATTGACGATTTCATTTTATTATTTACTTTTTATTAGTTACAGCAAATTTAATTTTAATGTTATTATAATCGATCACAAAATTTTTACGTTTTAAAAATTACATCTTAAGTATTACTAACACCAGATTGTGGATCAATTTTTTTTTTTTAAACAAGATTTTGTGTGAGGCACAAATAATGACTTTTTAACCGATTCGACACGTTCCATTATATTGGGGTTTTTAGTTCTGGGGTATAACAACTAAAAAGTTTAAAATAAAAAACTTTTTTACAAAAAAAAAACAACCGACTTCCAAAAAAAAAATACACTAAAAATTTATAAATAACTTTAATTTCGGAAGTCGGTGTCAAATAACGAAGAAGTAAAAATACAAACACCGACTTCCGAAATTAAAGTTATTTATAAATTTTTAGTGTATTTTTTTTTTTGGAAGTCGGTTGTTTTTTTGTAAAAAAGTTTTTCTTTATGTGTATAAGTATGTGTGTCAGGCCATGGACGTACTGAAAGGTAGTTTGCTAAGCGCACAGCCCCCCCTAGCCATATTACTTTTCTATTATCGTTTACGCTAATGCTTAGTACAAAATGTATGGCAATGACATTACCTGTGATACACTTCTCTATGCAGGTAATGTCATTGCCATACATTTTGTACTAAGCGTTAGTGTAAACGATAATAGAAAAGTAATATGGGTAGGGGGGCTGTTTCTCCAGCGAACACACTAATACACACTAGGCGGTGAGTGCGGCCGGCTACGAATATTTAAGAACGTTCGTTTCACTTCGCTACTCGCCAGGTGATTCGCAAGGTTCTAGGCGCTAAGCAAGTTGCCTGCCGGTGCGATTTTGGCCTTACTGTATCAAAAGACGGTAGCATTTCTGTTTCTTTTTGACATCTCCGACTCTCATAATGTCGCCGAGATTGTCACCGCGACTTATCTAACGATTGAAATTATTTATTGAGGCTCAGTTTTTCATCTGTCTTTGTACAGCGTCTTCTCTGTCACTCATGCATGTGTAAAAAAAAGATATTTATTTATTTTTTAATTTTATATGTTGATATTTTAGAGTAAATTCGTATCATAATTTCCATGCATAGCCCGTCTTCATCCACTTTGTCTGCCAATCCCCACGATCATGAGCCACTCTCATCCAGGTTCTAACTTTGACGGCAACAATGTTGATGAGATACACTTCCTCAACGATTGCCGGTACGACCTCGCCTCTTGAAGTAAGTCGTGGTTGTTCGATTCCAGGGCGAGACGGAGTGCGGAGCGGTGCGAGCACTGGAGCTGGGCGCGCTGCTGGCGGGCGCGCGGCGTGCCGGCGTCATGCTGGCCATCGACTGGGACCCCACCGCGCTGCATCTGCGGTACCAGTCCACCCGGGAGAAGGTGAGCTCTAATACTACGCTGGAGCTGGGCGCGCTGCTGGCGGGCGCGCGGCGTGCCGGCGTCATGCTGGCCATCGACTGGGACCCCACCGCGCTGCATCTGCGGTACCAGTCCACCCGGGAGAAGGTGAGCTCTAATACTACGCTGGAGCTGGGCGCGCTGCTGGCGGGCGCGCGGCGTGCCGGCGTCATGCTGGCCATCGACTGGGACCCCACCGCGCTGCATCTGCGGTACCAGTCCACCCGGGAGAAGGTGAGCTCTAATACTACGCTGGAGCTGGGCGCGCTGCTGGCGGGCGCGCGGCGTGCCGGCGTCATGCTGGCCATCGACTGGGACCCCACCGCGCTGCATCTGCGGTACCAGTCCACCCGGGAGAAGGTGAGCTCTAATACTACGCTGGAGCTGGGCGCGCTGCTGGCGGGCGCGCGGCGTGCCGGCGTCATGCTGGCCATCGACTGGGACCCCACCGCGCTGCATCTGCGGTACCAGTCCACCCGGGAGAAGGTGAGCTCTAATACTACGCTGGAGCTGGGCGCGCTGCTGGCGGGCGCGCGGCGTGCCGGCGTCATGCTGGCCATCGACTGGGACCCCACCGCGCTGCATCTGCGGTACCAGTCCACCCGGGAGAAGGTGAGCTCTAATACTACGCTGGAGCTGGGCGCGCTGCTGGCGGGCGCGCGGCGTGCCGGCGTCATGCTGGCCATCGACTGGGACCCCACCGCGCTGCATCTGCGGTACCAGTCCACCCGGGAGAAGGTGAGCTCTAATACTACGCTGGAGCTGGGCGCGCTGCTGGCGGGCGCGCGGCGTGCCGGCGTCATGCTGGCCATCGACTGGGACCCCACCGCGCTGCATCTGCGGTACCAGTCCACCCGGGAGAAGGTGAGCTCTAATACTACGCTGGAGCTGGGCGCGCTGCTGGCGGGCGCGCGGCGTGCCGGCGTCATGCTGGCCATCGACTGGGACCCCACCGCGCTGCATCTGCGGTACCAGTCCACCCGGGAGAAGGTG
The DNA here is from genome assembly GCA_951329385.1 of Polia nebulosa. NCBI lineage: Eukaryota > Metazoa > Arthropoda > Insecta > Lepidoptera > Noctuidae > Polia > Polia nebulosa. Next base: position 30,056,378 of record OX589606.1, read on the forward strand.
AGCTCTAATACTACGCTGGAGCTGGGCGCGCTGCTGGCGGGCGCGCGGCGTGCCGGCGTCATGCTGGCCATCGACTGGGACCCCACCGCGCTGCATCTGCGGTACCAGTCCACCCGGGAGAAGGTGAGCTCTAATACTACGCTGGAGCTGGGCGCGCTGCTGGCGGGCGCGCGGCGTGCCGGCGCGGCTGAGGACACACAGTGTGACGTCACACCGACAACATTTTGTTATCTGCGTGTGAGCATGCCCTATGGTTCCGCCCGCCTGACACGTTCCGTGCTCGTGACTTCAAATGTTTTCATCGCAGCCCTGCCTGTGCTACTTACGAGCACATACGCTGACCGTTTATTCTTGTTAAAAATCCTCAATAACAGTATTGATAGCCCTGAGTTACTGTCAAAAAATTTTATTTTAATGTGCCAAGTAAAACATTTCGCTTTAATCCGCCCTTACGTGTTCCTCATACATCTTCGAATTATAGGCGGAACAGTTATATTGTGCGCGCAAGTAGTAGTTTCAATGATATGTGCAAGGAATATGCTTTAGATCCATTCACAATTAGTGTGAATTCGGCCAGAAGGTGCTTAAGCTTCAATTTTTTTAGTAGTAAGTTGTTTAGTAGTAAGTAGCGGTAGGTTATATTACTTGCTTTTGTTTTTATTTTATTATTTTCGTCATATAATTGCAAACCAATTTTGCTTCTTTCTTTAAGGCGGTGTGTTTTTGTTTTTGTGCTCACACCACAAAATTATAATAGTTCTATAAGTGAGGATTTGTAATTGGCTTTCTGGTGACTATGATTTCCTTTTTTATTTGCTTTTATTAGCTGTAAGTCTTCCATGTACTAAATAAATAAATAAATAAATAAATAATCACTGCGTCTGCCCGGTGTTACATCGCGGCTAACATGTTCTTTTCTTTACAATTTTTATTTAATTTTGATTGTTAACTCTTCCAGGCGTGGGTAGAACACTGGACGGTAGCCGCGTGTCGACAAGAAGCCGCCCGTGCCATCGACCTGGCCAGCTGTCTGCGAGCCTTCACCAGCTGCGAGCGTCTGGAGCAGCGCTACCACTGTGCGCACTGCCGCAGCGCGCAGCCCGCCACCAAGAAGCTGCAGATATGGAGGCTGCCGCCCATACTGGTATGTAGCTCCTGCAGCCTTCACCAGCTGCGAGCGTCTGGAGCAGCGCTACCACTGTGCGCACTGCCGCAGCGCGCAGCCCGCCACCAAGAAGCTGCAGATATGGAGGCTGCCGCCCATACTGGTATGTAGCTCCTGCAGCCTTCACCAGCTGCGAGCGTCTGGAGCAGCGCTACCACTGTGCGCACTGCCGCAGCGCGCAGCCCGCCACCAAGAAGCTGCAGATATGGAGGCTGCCGCCCATACTGGTATGTAGCTCCTGCAGCCTTCACCAGCTGCGAGCGTCTGGAGCAGCGCTACCACTGCGCGCACTGCCGCAGCGCGCAGCCCGCCACCAAGAAGCTGCAGATATGGAGGCTGCCGCCCATACTGGTATGTAGCTCCTGCAGCCTTCACCAGCTGCGAGCGTCTGGAGCAGCGCTACCACTGTGCCAAAAGTCCATTGCTGGATTAATTCCAGACATACGTCACTTTAGCTCCAAAATAATGGATGAAAGGCATTGAAATCGGATGCTTATTGCATGACTAAAAAGTATGTTCAAACTCTGGGAACATTGAAGCGAACTGGCGTGAGATGCGGTATGAAAACTGTGTGGTGCCGATTGCGTCACATATCTGGTACTGAGGTGTTCGAACTGGCGACACAGTCGCGTGACTGTCTAGTCATTCAAACAAAAGAAACGCGCTACCCGCGTGTCGCGGGACTCGCCGCAGTGTGGCCACAGCCTCATCATCACGATCACGCTCACTGTCTTCAGTTGTACTGACTCTTAAGAGTACAGCCATCATAAGACATCCTTCATAAGGAAGCCATTTAATAGGGATGTTTCCTGAGTATAAAATACATACATTGCAAGTTAAATAAAAGCTTGTAAAGTAATAATTCTATTTTAGGCCGAAAGTTAGTTTATCAATAAATATTGAACACGTATTTTTTGCTTTATACCAAAGCAATAAAAAAATCCAAAAATAAAACGCTTACTACGTCAAATGATAGTTTATTATATTCAGTAAATAGGTTACAAGGAACACTTTTACACGTCAATGTCACTAAACGGTACAAAGTGTTTCGAGGTGTGACGTCACGTGAAATTTCAACGCACTGTATCATCCTCATTTTTGGTTTACGTGACAAATGAAAATATACGCGTCCGATATTTATTGGTAATCTAACTGACAGATTAATTATATTTTTATAGGAAACTAGCCTATTGTTTACTTTTCACAGCAAATGCCTTCTGTTATTTGATGCAATCAATTGAAGCTCTTCTTAAAAAGCCTCAAAAATCCAATCCATCATATTTTACTGCAATGATATTGTATGTATAATTTTATTGTACTACGTCTAATTTTATTGATTGTGTATTGATTATTTTTAGGGTGTGTTATTGTCTCTTTTTTAATAATAATGTATGGACTATGTCAGAAAAAAATGAAAAGATGATGATGATATTTCAACCCTCATGTTTCTCCCACAGATAGTCCACCTAAAACGTTTCCAATACGTGAACAACAAGTGGATCAAATCCCAAAAAGTGGTAAACTTCCCGTTCCAAGACTTCGACCCCACCGCGTACCTGGCCTCCGTGCCGCAGGAGACCATCCTCCGACACACAGAGATCCTGAACTTCAAGAGGAGATCGTCGGTGTTCGTCGACGACACCATATCCGAGTCGGAGAGCGAGGACGACGAGAAGCAGCCGAAGGTGCAGACGAGGCCGAAGGTTGAGAGGAAGAGGAAGGGATCCGTTGAGGTGAGCGCATTGATATTTATAAGAAGCAAGAACAAATGCTTATTACCCGACTGCGCGACGCAAGGGAGGGTAATGTGTTTATCAGTCTATGTATGTTAGTATGTATGTATGTTTGATCGTTTGTGGCGCTTCGTTTGTAGACCAAACGCGTGGGCCGATTTTGATAATTCTTAAAGACATGACAGTAACCAAAATACAACATGGCGACAACCAGACGCCATATTGCGAAAAATAAAGAAATGAAAGTCGATTAACTACATTAAGCGTGGTATCAAATTAAAGGGTTCGAGGAGGTAATTCCAAAAATATAACTCTAAAATGTGGTAAATAAAAATATATTATGAAAAAACCTGACCTGGTTTTATTTTTTATTTTAGGACTTTCAACAGGTATGGTCGCCAATTTGTGACAATATTTTGATTTGGATAAAAGACTGTCAATAGAGTATCTTGCCCATTCTTTTTCTTTGAAAGTTCCGCTTTAGAATAGACAACTCTTAGCTTCAACTTTCCGATTGACTTCAAGACAGTACAAAAGTGCCTGTAATTGTTTTAGTTGAAAGAAAAAATATTGGAGTTTTGAGTAAAATACTGCTGATTATGGGGTCAACGACCGCGACTATACTTGAATTTTTAATTCGAGATAATTAGAATCCATCACCACTAACTCAAGTAGCGACTTTAGCACTGTATATTTTAAGTTGATTTTTCCGTATTAAGGTGCAAGCGCCAGGGTAGCCCGCGAAATTAAAATTTTCTTTCTCTGAGAGAGTTGTATTGATGATTTTAATGATTACAGTTTTGTAAATACGTACTTGCTACGGCTGCGAATCAAATTTTGACCAACATACAACCTGACACTGACCTGCAAATTGCAAAAAACGTAAGAAAATTTTAATTGCGCGGGCTGCCCTGTAACTTTTCACCTTAAAAATTATCTAAAAAATATAGGTTTCAATGGAATTTGAAATTATGATTATATGACATTACTTTTGTTGTTCCAAAATTTGACATTTATTTCGAATTCTTAATTATTATCCTGATTTGATAACAATCGGGTTAATTTAGTTTACACAATTATTTCATTTTCTATTTTCTGGTTGTGTATGCCACTTCTAGACTTATGTTCTTTTTATGTCTTTCTCGTAGGTGCGAGGGAGAGAGAGGCTGGAGTCCACGAGCCTGGTGACGACGCCGGTGACGGACGACAACCTCATAGACTACCATCAACATCATTTACTCAAAGATCAAGACCCTTTCGACTTGAAGTACAGATTGTATGCTGTTGTGGTGAGTTCATCATTATTATTGTTCTTTGTTGTACAGATAAAACATAATATATTATAAATACAAAGACAAAGGGATAATTTGTCTTTGTATTTATATTATGTTGGCCGCTGCGGGCGGACGGCGAGTAATGGGTAGCTCGCCGTCCGATCAGCACCAGGCCCGAGAGTCGACGGCGCGTAGTGTTCCACGCGCGACGAACAATAGATGTCAGCAATAGGGACGGGGCCCGTCATGGCCGAAGCCTGCCCGGGGGTTGAGGATAAATTCGAAAGAGTTACCTCGCCCCTGGGCATTCAGGGCAGGGAGGAACAGGGGTGGGTTTTAGTCAGTAAGAGTCTGACACGCCCTCCCGCTCCACCCAGAGCGTCTCCCGCTCTGGGTGGAGCGGGAGGGCGTGTCATTGTCTTTGGATGATTTCCCACCCCACAAAAAAAAAGGGACAATTAATGACAAAGGCGAGCTTAACCCAGCATTTGGGTTTTCTGACAGCAAACCTCAGGGTGAAAAATACATTAGCATAAGTAAAACGGTCCGACTTCTCTCACTTCTGAGAATAAGCCTCTTTTTGTGCCAATTCCCACTTTTATTATTTCGTTTGAGGCGTTGCTTAGGTCTTCTAGGCTGCAGGTAAACGGACATTTGGGGCAGTCCAGCAAATGGGTCACAGTCTGAACAGGAGCACAGCTCTCACACTGGGTGTTCGATTTCGTGAAATTATATTTGAAACGGTCTCAATTGCGTACCCCAGTTTAAGCTGCGGTCCCATGGCCCTTGCCGAGTGTTCCCACGGCGTGAGTCGGCTTGGTGCGACCAGCTGGGCGCCATTTATCTATCACCTCATTCATTCATTCATACATCGCGCCGCGTCGGTGAGGTCCCGCGGGCAGTTAATCGACAGGCCGAGCCACGCCTTTGAGCTTACCGACTCGCGATGCATCGGACGGGCGATGACAGGCCACCGCGAGTTTCATCGGATGCGACGGTTCCCACGGCCCGGCAGCCTGGCCTGCTGCGGCATGGCCCTTAAATTCACGGGCCGTGGAACCGCAGCTTTAGTGCTTTCCATATAGGCCACAGCAAACCCCAGTGAGCCCAAAACAGTATGATTAAAATAATATACCATCGAAACGAAAAGAAGATGAAGACCCCCACATTCCTGTGTCACCCTCATTCAGGTTCTACCCGCGATGGCAATAATTAAATCTGCTCATCTTCGCCGCCGGATGAATAGCACTGCTTCGACCAGTTCCTTGACGCTACTTGATCTCTTCTTTAAACCACTTGCCCATGGGTGCCTTGAAATTTTTTTGCTATTAGTTTCCGTGGTTTCTTATTAGTTTTTTGGGCTTCGTTGGTTAATTGGTGGCAAGTCCTGGATTCGGTTCTCGGGTTGGAGGACATTTTATATGGAATTTCTCAGTAGTAGCTTGGAGTGTGGAGTTGTGCCCGGCTGGTGGCAATATGTTCGTTTCTATTAAACGAAAAATTAGAATAATTGGCGAAGTGTGCGCGTTTTATAGATAACTAGCTGCGCCCCGCAGTTTTAACCGCCTAGACCGGCATAAAAGGTAGCCTATATGTTAATCCAAGCTATAAGCTATCTACTTACTAAATTTCATCCAAATCGGTCCAGCCGTTTGAGCGTGAAGAAGTAACAAACATACACACTCACAAACTTTCACATTTATAATATTAGTAGGATTATCTCTGCTATTCGGTAAATATGTCAAACGGTCAAACGAAAACCTATCAATGATTAAGAAAAACCTGGCACTCCGGGAGTACCGTCAGAAGTGAAAACAGAAAACTTGAACTAAAATGCCCAACGCACCTCGCGATCCGCTACGAGACTCGTAACGTCGTAGCTCTCTCGTAGTGAATAGCGAAGCAGTGTCGGTGGCGCACGAGTTCAATTGTTATTTCCCATTTCAAAACCGTCCAACGCGCCTAAAGAAGTTTTTACTTCAAAAAATGTTATCGATTAGTTTTTTTTAAGCAGTTAAATGAGTTGATTTGTACGTGAACCATGAGGGCTGATTCGAGATGACTCGGAAGCCTTATTTCACTTGTACTTCAATCTCACTTTTTTAAAAATCTTATTTTAATGAAGTGCATTTTATCCTTGCGCGCGTCTCTTGTTAGTGGCTACTGGCTGCACGCAATCTCCCGCGCCCTGTGGCTGTCAGCTACTAAGGAGTCAGTGTACAGACGGGCGCCCTCGCAGGCCCCGGGCGCAGCTCCAGCGCGGTGACCCCTCTCTAAATGACCGCCGACGTTCTTCAAACATTACACGCAAATTAATCGGCTGTATGTGCATCTTTATTTGGATTTTTTTTATAAAACTTTTTGTTTTTCGTCCGCAGTCTCACTCGGGGCAGATGTCGGGCGGGCACTACGTGGCGTACTGCCGCAACCCGTCGGGCGCGTGGCTGTGCTACAACGACAGCTCGTGCCGCGAGCTCAGCCCCTCGCCCTTGCCGCCCATAGACCCTGCAGCAGCCTACCTGCTGTTCTACGAGAGACAGGGGCTCGACTATGAGAGGTAACCTGCAATATAACGTAGGAAATATACAAACACTCACACCATTTTCCCATGGGAGTAGCTGTATCTGCTACGATCCTTACATACTTCTTTTCCATCGTTTACGTCCATGCTACTGGTCATACATAAACGCTGGTTATTAGTACTGCGCGGGGAGTGTGTGGTGACGTGCCGCGAGAACTTAGTCATTGGCTAACTGAAGGTCATTCACACCCCTCCCGCACCAAGCAGCTACCTCAGGCACGGTGGTAGTTAAACAGCAGGCCTTTACACGCTAGGCTTTTCTGAAAACATCATTAACAAAGTCTACACAGATTTTGGAGGTACTGCAATGAAATACCAGGAAATTCAGCTCCAGAAAAATTTAAAATACACTCAGTAAGCGCTAATAGCCTGTTACTCTCGTACTGCAACCCAAAATTCTTCTTCTCCTACAGAACATTAAAAGAAAAGTGAATTCTGCACTTTTCATAACCAGTTGTTGTGTACACTAAAATATGTATTTTTTTTCATAATAGAATTCAGGATAGGAAGACTTAACACGGAACAATGATTTTTGTGGCCTACAGATTGTTGTTCCGGCTCTGGGTATCTTGTGTATATGTGTTTGAATGTTTGTAAACGCACCCACGATACAGGAGTAACTCCTAGTGCGGGGCACGTAAAAAAAAACCAACCAAACTATTAAAAGTTGTTTTATAATAATGTATTGTCTCTTTCCAGGTACCTACCTGATATAGCAGACAAAGAACCTATAGTACGAGACGCAGAAGTGCTAGACCCGGACGAAAACGACCTCAAGAAGATGTGCTCCATCATGTAGTGACACATTGTGATCAACTGAGGCTTCACCAGGCTGGCAGCACTGCCACCCGACTGTGGCGGACAGGCGAGTTGTGTGTTACACGGCAGCGGCGAGAATCGGACCTCATTGGTGACACGAGTGTAAAATTGGATTGATTTGTATGTATGGTTGACCGGTCTTCTGTGGTAACATTTTGACCACAATAATAGTTTTTACTAAATGTGGTGATAGTCTCATTCGTCTAGCAGTAGTCGATATTTGCTGGGCATGAGAGTCAGGTACAGTGTTACCAGATTTTTCCATTAAGAATTTCTCAGTAGTAGGCTGGAGAATTTGTGGCTGGTTGATGCTGGCAATAGGCGCCCACTATGACTTAGACATGGGCGTAATAATGTGAGTGTACTTTATATCAGCTCTACTTAACCCTTCGGGGGTGACAGCCGTGATGAAGCGGGAGGGGGGGTTAGACTCTTACTGACTAAAACGCACCCGTGTTCCTTCAGTTGGCCTTTGCTTCCGAACAGTCCCGCGACCCGTGATATTATGTCTAAAGTTAAATTGTTATCAAGGTCGATCGGTTGACTATATTTCGTATAATACGTCCAGTGTTGATGAGCTTGCATTTAGTTAGAGCATACGTTTTTAGCCCAGAAATGTGTAAACGCGCGCTTGAATACTCTTAAATTGGATGCAGTGTTTGAGCTTTCGCTCAGTGGTATATGTATCTAAACAGAAGTAGATAGGGTCTATATTCAATTGTTCGCTTTCGCTCAAAGGAATATGTAGGTACCAAAAGGTAGTTAGGGTCTATATTCGATTGTTCGCGTCACCAATTTGTGCTGATTATAAGTAGGTGATCAGATTCAAATGCAGTTATTATAATTAATAATATGGTCCGAAAGATTCGGTGTATAGTTTTGCAAATCTTAAATAAATTATGATACAAGAAAATACTACTTACAATAAATTATTATGAAATATTATGTGGTCTGTGTCTTAAATGTATTACAGACAATACAACCGCGGTGGGACCACAGAAACGCTCAAATTTTTATTAATTTAATTATTTTATTTTATCAGATTGAGTACTAATTACTCAAAAATCATTTGTTAAAAATATTCATTGGTATAATTAATTACAATAATGATGGTTGTTTCTTATATACCGAGTATTCTTTATTATTATACAGAGGTGGCACTCAAAAATGTAGTAATAAAAGAAAGAGATAGCGCTATATGGCAAAATAGCGCTAGAAAGAGAGCAAAGGTTAATAGGTGCCATCGACAATAATAATTATACATCTTATCACAGTCAGCTACAAATCAATACCAAAACATACACAAATTAAAATAATTATAAAATTGTATTGAAAATAATCAAGAACAAGACATTAATTTCTTTTTGTAATAATTATATAAATTATATAATTTTGTTATTTGGAATATTTGCCATGATATCGCGGAAAATTCGTTGGGAATACAGATTATAGTTACATGTACTTCGCTGCTTATAATGTCCCCACTGCTGGGACACAGGCCTCATCTCTATGAGACGGAGTGGGCCGTAGTAATGCAACACGCAGGCCCAGTGCGGGTTGGTGGATATATACACATATCTTCCAATTGTGTTTTAGGACATGCCCGTTTCCTTATGTTTTCCTTCACCGTCTTGAGAGCAGTGGTGATGAAATAGATTATACAAAGTAAATCATCTGTCTGGGTGAACACACGAACTACAACTCGTAAGTTGGTTACTACTAGGCCACCATTGCTTTCCGCTGCGTTTGAGTATGTAGCTATCTATATCACAATATACTAACTATAAAAAGAATGACGTAATACAATATTTTTTTTTCTAGAGAAAATGGAAAAAAATAAAATAAAAATTTTAAAGGATCCATTATTTCAATGGAGTTGGTGAGACTACACCCTGTTTCGCCTGTTTCTTCACACCTCTATACGTGACTTAAGATCCTTATGTCCCCTAGCTGGGGCAGAGGTCCTCCACAGTAGTTCACCATCGCGAGCGGTCTAGAGCTTCACGCTTCACCTCGCTCCACGTCATTCCGATGCTCGCTTCTAGCAACACGGTGCGTCGCCAGGTTTGATGAGGACTGCCATGCTTCCTTTTCTCTTGAAGATTCCACTCCATAGCCTTTTTAGGAATGTGATCAAGATCCCTCCAGAGGGTATGACCAATCCATAGGTCGTGAAGTATCTGTATTCATAATCTGTGTTCCCAGCCCAGGGTAATGTTACAGTGTTTTGTTAGTTAGTACGTTTGCGTCGTTGTAATGCATTCCTATTGTTGGTTCATTTTAAGAGCTGCATGCTGGAGCAACATGCGGGTCTGTACGTGGTTTGAAGCTTTATAGCTATTGTGGGAGGAGACGTATCAGCATTATAGTCTGTTAGTATGAAGGGAGGCGTTGATTAAAGTCAATTGACGATAGGATATTAGAGTAATCCGTGCGGGCAATAAAGCTATCCAGGTGGCATACTAAATACATACAAGTTGGGAGAAAATTTGAGTCAAAACCGACACGAAAAGAAGTACGTAAACGGGGTAAAATTAAATTGATAAACAAAACTCTGCAGATGTAAGTAAAACTGTTGACAACGGTTGCTGATAGTATAATTATTTTAAAAGGTTTTATTCTTGTTGTTTCACTACTTTATTGAACTAAAAACTTCTTTTGCCGCGTTGAGCGACTTTTGGATAGGGTAAAACTTTTTTCGGGTTCGTGTCATCGACATGCTGGTGACGTGTTGCGCCGACTGGCACAAAGCGCACCGGCCTGTCTATGTAAATACACTAATACATTGTACATACTCGACTATACCATGTGCGTGTTGGACTCTTTTTGCATGGGTAAAATCTTGTGTTGTTAATAATTTGAATTTAGAAATTATGAAATTTGAATAATTCATAAAAAAAAAACAGTTTTGGCAAAGATTTTTTTAACCCTGTTCACAGAAACCTAACAAAAGCCGTCGGGCCTCTATATAGGGTGACTGGTAATTAGTGACCGATACTTAAACACGTGATTGTACTCATGATTACAAACAACTTTCCCAAAGAAACTTTTTTTTTTATACGTATTCACTTGTAATACAATAACAAGTTTGAAATTCGCGCGCGCGTGAGGGCCGTGACCGCCGCGATCAGCTGTTAGCACTGAGGCGGTGGGAGCGGTGCGGGCGGCGGGGGAGCGTGAGACGCTACTACTAGTACATTTGCCCTACCCCGAGGTCAGACTATCAGCTGATAGATCGTGCCTACTTTTAATGTTACGGCGCGCGCATTCCTAGATATTTTTTAGTTATGCGGACATACGTTGCATCTTAAAAGTATTACTCAAACACGCTGTCTTTGAAAATATTTTTTTTATTTAACAACAACCGAAACATGTAGGTACCTACACTGCTTAGGTACACCGAAAACGGCACGTGGTGCCCGGCCAAGCGGGCTGACGAGCCGTGCTCTGTACGATACGAGACCGCGTCTAACAGCTGATCGCGGCGGTCACTGCCCTGCCGCGCGCGCGTCTTTCAAACTGTTGTTATTGTAATAAAAGTGAATAAGTATAAAAAAAAGTGTTTTTGGGAAAGTTGTTTATAATCATGAGTACAATCACGTGTTTAAGTATCGGTCACTAATTACCAGTCACCCTGTATACAACACTCATCTGATCAGATTTTACCTTTTCTATAGAAGATGTTTCTATTTGCTCCTCATTACTCTATGAAACTATTGCATGACTTGTTCCTTACGTTTACGTTCGGCTTCAAAAGGCCGGTTGTCAATGCTGATAAGTCTCCCTCCATCCTTATACAATATGTTTTTCTTATTAAAATGTTGGCAACGCGTCTGTAAATAAAAACAGTTTGTTGAGTTAAAGCAGTGCTAATGTTTCATGAACGAATCTAGTGTTTAATCCGTAAGTCAGGGCAAGTGTGATATTGTTTTCTGTTATTAAAATTTATTAGTTTATATTAGTGTCTTTGCCTAATAAGTGTTTCTGGGTGTATATTATTGTAGCGTGTAACTGGAAATGTTATCCCTTATTATCGAAGTGTATACGGAAAAAAATTAAATTGTATATATCAGCCGTCGTAATGGTCTAAAAGAGACATTCAGTACCTTGGAAGTCTTATGGTCCAACTTTGGTCTATAAGAATTCGCACTATATACGTAAACTGAATAGCGTTTAAATATTACTCTAAGGTTGAGTTCTTTATGGTGAACTTCGACTCAAGTAATACGAAAATGAACCTTATTTTACTGAGTTGTTTGTATATAATCATATAACTGACCGTTTCATACGAATATGGACATTAAAATTGTTTTAATAAGGTACATTTTGTATGACACGCTGCTCTGCTTATCTTGAGACAAGTTAAAGTTAGTTCTAACTTTACACAAAGATCATAGGGATGACATTCCCATCGGTTGCTACGGCAACGCGTTGTCGAACCCCAAGTTATGTTGAGACCTACTTAGCCGGCGAACAAAGCGAGTCGCCCGTTGCGTTCTATGGAGACTGAAGTGATGTAATATGTACAGTACGTGAAGTGCTATATTTTACTCATTGGAATATTTAATTATTAATTATTGTGTAGATAGTCTGCGGTCTTCGTGTTTTGTACCAGATAACATTTAAATATACTAATAACTTTGGCTTTTAAATGTTCGATTGAGAAGTCTATATGAATAAAATTTTTCGCCTTGAGTATTTCATAGTCATTTAAAAGAAGAAGTAAACATATTTTTGATATAGCTAACTGTAGAAAAAATCACTGCATTTGAGAAACAAAATATCTGACAAATTTTCTGCCACCTTTGTTTTGTTAAGTTGGTACAAAACACGAGAAACGTTATAATAAAATAATATATTCTTCTAGCGCGGAAACTATTTAGTGTTATATAACGTGTTATTGGCGTTTTAAATATGTTAACAGCGATTAGTTATTAACTAAAAACGGTCGATATGGCCCTGAGCATTCACATATGCACAAATGAGCATATTTTCGACTACATTTGCAATGGTTTGTGAATAAATCTTTGTATAGGGAGCGTGCACGAACTATAGATGGCGCCACAAATGTCAATGTCAAATATTTCTACAGTACAAGTTGCGGAATTCACTCAATAGATGGCAGTCAGTAGTACGCGTACTGCATAGTGTGCATGATGATACACTGTATACATATATGACACGGAAATGTCAATGAGAAGTTTTTAAAGGGTAAAAGTTTTGAATTTACTCCACTAGATGGCACAGACTACATCGTGCACGTTCCCTATATATGTGAATGACTGCTAACTCGAGCTCTAGGATCCAAACAGCTCACTATAATTATCTTTTTTATAATAATTATTATTATACAGCTTAGGGCACAATGTCGTGATGCTTAATAAATTCTAGTGAGATACGATGTATAAGTATTAGACACATACGATTAAGTAATATATTATTATTATTATTGATATTATGAGCCGGTGTGCACGATCCTAGTTAATTTTATTTGTACACATTTTATTCGGAATAATTTAATGAACGTAGCTTTTATAACGCGACATTATAAGTTAGCAATGTTTGCTACCGCGAGGGTAGTTGAACATTATCGTAAGCTGAGGACTAGTAGTGTGGTCTTCGCTGATTTAGTCGATATTTTTATTTATTAGATCGTGTGCACCAAATTATTCGTTATTTTTTGGTGATTATGTACTGTTGTGGTCACAGTTGCTTCAAATACACTAAGCTCTTATGATATTATGGCGGAGTAGCCATAAGATGTATCTGTGACTACAGTAGTGCTGCTAGGTCCTTGCAGCCAGTAGACACGCTGGCAGGTCTGCTGTACATAGTGTGGCGTGGAGCCCCGGCGTGTCCGTGCCATCGATTCACTTTCCACTTCTATACCAAAGCACTTCTTTTCTCACTATGTTCAGCTTTACAAACATACAACGATGTCACACGAGCCGCCGTGCGATACATTCTGATGGTTCGCTTGTAGTGCGTGGCGCAGAATTCAGCTGGAATTATTGTAATAACACGGTTGCGTTGAGTGTAATATCAAATTGTTATCCAATTAAGTATTTTGAATATCCCTGTGCAATAAAGAATTTCTTTTGTATGTATTCCTGCGTTTTTTTTTTGTCTTCAGTTCGTTTTTTTTTTGCTAGCCTACATGGTGTCTCACTGCTGGGCAAAGGCCTCCCCTTTCTCCATCCAAACCTCTCTGTCTTGGGCGATTTCATAGAAGAAGAAAAAAACTTTTTTAAAGTCGGTGTTTGTATTTTATTTCTTTGTTGACACCGACTTCCGAAATTAAAGTTATTTTTTAATTTTTGGTGTCGGTATTTTTTTTTTTGGAAGTCGGTTGTTTTTTTTTTTGTAAAAAAGTTTTTTATTTTTACTTTTTAGTTGTTATACCCCAGAACTAAAAACCCCAGTAACATGGAACGTGGAATTTAAACATATACCAATACGTCATAATTATATCTGTAGGTACATATTTTTTGTTTTTGTTTAGTTTTTCAAAAAGCACTGATTTTCGCGATTTCGATAAAATTTCATAAGGCACCACCTCGGGAGTATATGCTTTCGAATAAAAAAAGAATTTTGAAAATCCGTCCACAACTGACGGAGAAATCGGCGGACATAAATAAAAAAAAACACACAATCGAACATAGAACCTCCTCCTTTTTGCGAAAGTCGGTTAAAAACATATTTTTAATTTAGGCAACACTTCGTATTAATTAAAAGCTGCTGTTGCCAGTTCAAGAGTTCCCCTTTCTGGAGCTAATCCCGAATGTCGATTCAGATCATACTCACGATAAATCTGCGTTGTCATTGGAACTGAATCAACTTGTAAAAAGCGAACATTTAAAAAACACAAAAGAGCTGATGACCTTGAAACAGCTGAACCGATTATTTAAAACATCTATAAAAAACCTGCATTCGCATTCAAATCGGTTCACCCGTTTAACACACACGTACACACACGTACGCACACGTTTACAGTGCCACAAACAGACACAGACACACACATAAAGCGGTCAAACTTATAACACCCCTCTCTTTGCGTCGGGGGTTAAAAATCCAACTCCCTAGGATAAGAGGCAATGGTTCTAATTCAGCTTGCAAGATTTGAACCGAACAAACAATCATTGCTAGTTAAAATAAAGCTTGTAAATTAAAAAAAAAACACATTAATCTCGTATAAAAAAAAACATTTATTACATAAAATTTGACTTATCTAATAGCTATTAAATTACACTTACTTCCAAAAATATTGCACCCGGTGTTGAAAAACATAACGTACTCAATATCTCACTGGTGCAATCATTTTGTTTTCAAGTGGAGACTTACACCAATTGGACGGAATTAAAATACAAATAAATACTAATTTGTACAACAACGCAATTAACGCGTTGACAAGTTATAATAACATGGTAATAGCTAAGTGATGCCACAGAATTATATAGTTTAAGATAAGGCCTATTTATTCAAAGTCCATTACAGAAAGAAAAGAAGTTGAATAAAGTTAAATAAAATCATCATAATTATCTACAATTAATACCAAGAGCTTCAAGCTGGACTTTTGTCCAGCTTGATGCTCTTGCCATTCTATCATTGATAAAGCCTTTTTTTTTTAATAATTGATGGGCTTACGTTTGACCATTATCTCGCCTGATAGTAAGCGATGATGTAGTCATGAGTAGATTGTCGTTAGAAATTTTCACTTGGTCAAGAGATAGTTTTTACATTATAACTATTGATTTAAAAAATAAATAAATGAAAGGCTGAAAATGGTTCTAACAATAGGTGAAGCTTGCCAAGTGTGCCATTTATTCCGGCCTAATTTGTATTACATCTCGACTTTTTCTAAACCGTGGCAGACTGCCAACAAAATAGGAAAAAGAGAGTAGGTATACGAGGATCAACTGTCGTCGACAAGTCCACCTTACGTACTCCTCGATTTGTCTACTACACTGTGACAAACAACCAACAACGTAGGAAAGAACAAACAATATTGATCGTTATTTTCGTTCTTTAAAATGATCTTCATCCCGTGACATAATCTAAAAGCTAAATATTTACACTATGTACTCGTATAACTACGGTAGCTGTGTGGCTGTGGCGTGGCGCTGACGTCACTTCCACCTCTGCCACGTGGCCTGCTGCGTGGAGTCGCTCGCTTGCAGCACGTTGGAGAGGCCGCCGTGTGGCACTGGGTACGGGGCCTGGAAACAAGTAAATTACACATTTTAACTTCATCTTCATCACACACACTCTTCGTCCTCGTAGATCTTTGACAGTCGTTACGGGTAGGTAGTAATTTTGGCACAAAACCCTTTTGTATCTGGATAGGTCCCTCAACTACAAAAAGAACTGCGAGAATGTCAAACAGAAGGTGCACACAAGAAATAACCTGCTACGCCGCCTAGCGTTCATCAGATGGATGGGAGACGTCTCTTCATGTTCGGCGAACAACTGGAATGACGCTCTGTTTAACCGCTGGTGAATATGCAAGTCCAGTATAAAATCGTCTCCTTCCTCCTTCCCCCTCCTTTGCTCCCCCAGATTTTCATGCGTCACACCAGCCAATGCACAATCACAGTTCAGTGCCCCAAAGACTAAAATGGCGAGAAGGAGGAAGGAAGTAGGTACTTTTAAGCTACTTAGACAAATTAAATTTGCTCGCATGTAGGCTCCTGAACTCCTGACAATGCGTGCTCCGACTGTAGACTGTGCTCAGCTGTGCTACCTCGTATAACAACTCACATGAACAGTCCCCAGCCAGCGCTGCTTGATGAAGTCGGCCACCCTCTCCCCGATCATGATGACGGGCGCGTTGGTGTTACCAGACGTCACCGCCGGCATCACGCTTGCGTCCGCCACGCGCAGACGGTCTATACCTTGCACCTGTATGGAAGATATAGGAATTTAGAAACTGGATCTGTGGTGAAAGATTTTCACTGGTCTTCATAACTGCAGTTCATATAGCGCTGTCCTGTACGATATTTAACGGCAAATATGTATTTGGAATCACTCGTCAGCATTAAATATGGTTAAAACAAATGCGGTATGAAAGTATTATTTGATCCCAAGATGTTACAGTAAAATATCGTACTAAGCATCGCCGCGTCGTCCTGTGATCGGGTAGACAAGATATTAATTTTAAAATGCGTTAAAACAAGGTTCTTTGTCAGGGAAATTGCTAAACGTGTGCGTATGCATCTACTATGAAATCGCCCTTTACACAGAATCACATGTAAAGTGGTCCAGAAACATCATCATCGAATAGTACCTACCTATAGTATACAGCAGTAACTTAACCATGTTCAAACTTAAACAATATCACTAGAATAACTTGAGAGCCGATGACGGTCATACATAAAGTCCTAATCTCCTGTTCTACTACCAAGGAAACCTATTTCCTTGCACACCCATTTTATCCTAAAACATTCCTACCCATTTTTTTATTGGGACAAGACCGCCACACTATTCCCAAACCACTGTAACTTCTGTAAGCCAGAATCAACAGTGGCGACCAGCAGAAAAAACGTCGAGGCAATGAAGCACGACGAGTCCTGTCTTGGGTCCCGCAACGAAAATAATCAGAAAAGACAGCGGAGGAGTAAGAAAAACATAATTTTTCCTATCCATTATCAAACGTAACAAAATATCAATCATTAACCCATCTCACCTGCAACAAGTTATCAACAACAGCACTGTCATCACCCCTCGGCCCCATCTTGCAGGAGCCGGCCTGATGATTCTCAGGAGCCGTCTGCATCCTCAGGGCGCACTCCCAGTACGCATCGCAGCCAAACTTAATCTTCTCGCACCCCTTCACTGGAGTCTTGTCCAGCTTCACTCCGTAGCGCTTCAGAGCTTTGGTCTCGGATAACTTGAGAGCGAATTTTATGCCTTCGACTAAGGTTTTCACGTCATCTGGGTGGGTCAGGTAACTGGAATTGTGATTAAAGTTTGTTTTTAGTAAATATTTTAATTCATGTAGGTATTTCTTGCTTAGAAGATAATTTAAAACAGATATGGTTAGGTGACTAAGAGTAGATAAAACACAGTAATAAAGGTTTGGTTTAACACCCGAAATGGAAGTTTATTTGTAAGTTGTTTCGTTAAAGTGGCAATTAGCTAGCACACTACTGCAGTAGATTGGTTGGTGACTTATCCAACAAGTATTTTTGCAATTGACGCCTATAGTGGTTGCAGTAACAGCACGATTGTGATCCAGAACGAGTTAGGCCTTTTGATATCTACATATTTCGATCTTTAGAGGCTTAGTAAGTATTTTGCTCGATCGGTTATACCAACTAGGTAAGGGTGTTATTACACCAATCAATCGATCGTCGATCGATGCCATCGATCGATGGTAAAATGCATTAGTTGTCATCGATCGATAGTTTTTATTACACCACTCGATCAAACGTCGACCGATGGCATCGATCGACTATCGATCGATTTTTTTTTGTGAGGTGGGAAATCATCCAATGACATCTCTCGCTCTGGGTGGAGCGGGAGGACGTGTCAGACTCTTACTGACTAAAACCCACCCCTGTTCCTTCCCTGCCTGAGTGCCCAGGAGAGCGGTAACTCTGTTACGAATTTATCCGCTACCCCTAGGTATGCAGGCACCAGCCACGATGGGCCCCGTCAGTGGTGGCTGACAACATCTCCCTAACCCTTCTCATCATCCCTAAACCTGTAAGAATAGATCTGTAGTTACAGTTATGTATCCACATAAAGCGGCCTTTGAGGACAAGCAAGGTGAACCTATGACCTGGTGAGGGTCGCGGGTAGCGGTTATGAATTTATATAACACCCCTACATCTTTGTTCTTTTGAATCAAGACTGGCATCTCCCTGGGTCGCTCGCTCCATTGTAAACCTTAGCCAACGCTTACAACAGTCGATCGAGATTGAGGGCTGGCTCATCATGCGATAAAAAAACTCACTTAGCATAAATCTTGGGATACGCGAAGGGATCAGCAGACCCGATCTCCAGCCTGCCCCTGCTCTTGGGGTGCAGCACGGTGGGGATGATCTGTATGGTCCGGGAGCCGTTGTCCTGGCGCTCTCCGACCATGCCAGTCTTGGCGCAGTCGGCGAGGAAGCCCCCGAAGAACAGCTGGATGTCGGGGTTGTCTTCGAGGGGGTTCGAGTACTTGGTGTTTATGAAGGCGGTTACCTCGGATATGCCTGAGGAAAGAAATCAAGATGTTTAGTTTATGAGAGTGACGATGAGGTGAAGATACAGTTTTGTCTTTTACCCGGGCGTTTATTGTGTAGAATCAGAATAGAATAGAATACACAATAGATGTTAAAGCACAGCCATATTTCACCATTCGGCATGCAAAATAAAATTACAAAGATTAATTTAATAACTGGATTATTGTCAAGATTGATTAAGAATACAAGATTTATTATTAAAAAGATTATTAACTAATGAAACTGTTCTACTGTTCATTCTCATTGCACATCAAGTACCTTACCATAAAGGTTCATACTAAAAATAAATTGTAGATGCAAGATCGATTAAATATGACTGATGTCGACGTCTGTTGTCTGCCAAACTGGATGTTGAAAGTGACGTGGAGTCAAAGTGAATTTCTAAAATTTTATATTGAATAATTCCTTATCTCCATAACATAATGCCCACATTTCTATCCAGACAAAAGTGACAGACATCCAAGTTCAACCCGCCTTGGTAGCAGATTTGTACATTGCTCAGTAGGCTCATACTTGAGTAATGGGTTTCGAAAGATTTTATAAACGACATTTTGTTTTTGTGTTTTTAACTTTAATTTTAACTTAAAAAAAAAGATTCTTACCAGTTCCAGACATAAGTCCATCTCTGAACAGCAGGTATTCCATAGCTGTTGCCCAGTTGAGAGGAGTGGTGTTGTTGTCGTTAACCTGAAAGTTAAGTCAGTTAGTTAAGCAGTTGGTTGATACTTTCGCTGATCCTAAGGTTAGCTTTTACTTTAGAAAAGTGTTGCTATCCAAAGTGGCAATGCTCAACCTTTAGCAAAGTTATGAGTACCTACCAGTGGATAGCGATTGGTCTAGAGATATTTCGAAACCCTGAGATTAAACTAGCTACCTACCCCGGCTTTGTACAGGTGCAAGCTGTATACAAAAACCTCCCTCATTTATCGCACTTTATATTAGTGAAAACCGTAACCATATCCGTTGCGTGGTTTAGGAGGAATTAGCGGAAAAACAGATAGACGCTGAAAGCGACTTTTGCTTTAAACTATATTGTATTATACTATATGTATACGAAATATATTAAGTATACTATACGTATATTAAACATATTATACGAGTAGAGAAGATGTGATTATTTATTTTTGCATAATAAGAATATTGTTTATCGACATTCACGAGCACGACTGCTATTAATAAAGTTCATTGGCTTATTCCATCAGTAGCACCCCGGAGTCTGATTTGGAACCCAGTTTATGGCAGGCCTGCTCGTCAGCTATTATTAGGTACAATCGTAGAAGTTCCCTGCCGACGACTTTCACCCTAATTCTAAGGGCATTAGGGTGAAAGTTCTAATAAAGTTGAAAAGTGGTGAACCAGGAACACCCGAAGGTATAAATGGGACTTTATTTATACCGTTGTAACATACCTGGAAGTTAAGGAAGTGCGCCACGTGGTTGTGCAGATTGCGGCCGACAGCCGGCAGGCTGTGCACCAGCTTCACGCCCGCTTTGGACAGCACTTGGGGGTCGCCCACGCCGCTCAGCTGCAGGATCTGAGGAGACGCTACTGCCCCAGCACTGTGGACCAGAATTATGGGTGTTTATCTGAGTCTTTTTGGTAAGAAGTTTATTAATCATTATCTAGACTTCAAACCAAAGTCGTCGTCTGTTAGACTAAGAGCTCATACACACCGCGTTTTTGGAACGCGCGTCGACGGCGCCTGTAAAAAAAACGTGGTATGTAAGAGCTCTTAGACATCTCCTAAGGTGTGTAGTTGTTACGTACGTCACCAATTGTATGAGTCACAGTGAGATTATTTTAGCACCATGGAAATAACGGCTTGAGCATATGGAAAACAGGAGTAATGCGGTAGAAATGTTAAAAATAAACTATAAGACAAGCCGGAGCTGTAAGACTTCTATCAGGACTGAATATTCCTTCTACGTTATCAACTACAAAAAAAAAAAATAGCTCATACCGGAATAAAACGTTTTGCCAGAGCGTTCTTGCTAAATTTTCTCTCATTTGTTAACTTTGCGTTCTAAATAAAACCAAGTGTTTCAGAAAAGCTCACCTCAAAATAATCTCATTATTAGCAAAAATAACTTCAGTGCCCCCAAAGCTGTTCCTGACTTCCACAGCATACGCCTGCCGGGTGGTCTGGTTGATCAGTATCCTAGTGACGGTGGCGTTGAGCATCACGTGCAGGTTGGGGCGGTGCTTGGCGGGGCGCAGGAAGGCGCGCGCTGCCGACAGGCGCGACCCGTTGCGGTTCGTGGTCTGGGCGATCGAGAACCCGGTGTGGTGGATGCCGTTGAGGTCTCGTTGTTTGTAACCTGAAATGGGTAGGAGTTTTGTCTTAAGCGAAAGTTCAGAATTAAACAGTAAAAGTGATAATTTAAAGTTTTGTGCTGATCCCATGAGGTAAAAATACGTGTCATGGGTCAACCTTATTATGCCTCTAGATTTGCTTACGAAATTATACGCACAAACGCTCCCATCAAAGGTAATCTCGCCCCATAAATCGAGAATTGTCTATTTGATTAAATACTTTTCTTAGCTGATGTGGAGCGGTACCAGCACGTTCAAAGACTACCAGGACTACAGAAAGAGTAAAAAGGTGCTTTTATCGAGCGTAATCGAAGAAGAAAATTTTTCAAGCATAACTTGAAACTCATTTGAAGCATTGAAACTAACTTAAAGTAATGTTCGACTCTTTCCTGAGCCTGACCTGATCAGAGCTGTCATAAAATACATAAATACTAAACTAGGTACATGTTAGTACAAGTTATAAGAGGAATAATTAGGAATGAGTATATAAGAGGAAGTCTGAAAGTGGCACCGCTGACTGAAAAGTTGTGTGGAAATCGGTTGTCGTGGTATGGGCATGTGATGCGGGGGAATGAAGAAAATGTCGTGAGGAAAGTCTTGTGTATGGCTGTGGATGGCTATAAGAGTAGAGGAAGGCCAAAGAAACGATAGTTGGACTGTGTGAAAGAGGATATGGGTAAAAAGGGGGTGACTACAGAGATGACGACTAATAGAGGAGTATGGAAGAAAAAGACATGTTGCGCCCACCCCAAATAATTTGGGATAAGGGCAGGAGAATGATGAGTACAGGCTATAAGAGGGTCGCGGGACTGTTAGAAAAGAGTCACCGCGGCTCTGGCACAGGCAACTGACGGAACAGCGATGGGTTTTAGTTAGTAAGAGTCTGACACGCCCTCCCGCTCCAACCAGAGCGGGAGAAGTTATTTGATGATTTCCCAACCTCACAAAAACTAAGGCTATTTGACTTACCCAACTCCTCTCCAGCCTTCACCAAGCTGTAACTCAGCGGCGGATGGTAGGGGAACTGCGCCACAGTGAGCGGCCCACCCGTCGCGTGGTAGCCCTGATCCATATCCTTCAGTTGCTTGTTGTCCTCCGATTTCAAGAAGTACGGTAGCACGTCCTCGTACGACCAGCCCTCGTTGCCAGCGGCAGCCCAGCTGTCGTAGTCCTTGCGCGAGCCACGGATGTACATCATGCCGTTCATCACTGAGGTTCCACCGAGGACCTGGAGATGGGATATTGGTTTGTTTTATAGTAAGTTTACATAATCAAAAGTCGTTATTATAAAACTGGCAGGGTGTCAGCACTTTACCTTATGGCTTACCGGTTCAAGTTCATTTTTTTACTGGAGGACTAATCAGGCTGTCTTTTTTTTCTACGGATTACAAAACGGCTCTTACCAAAATAAATAGAAAAAAATTTGGAGTACTTAAATGAAATGATTAGAGACGTGGTATCTCCATTTCGTGGCATACCTACCATGGAAATGATGGATGAATGAATGAATGAATGCATGAATTGGCGAGAAGAATGACAGGAACGATAGGAAGAAAGATGAAGGTTTTATTTCAGGAGTGGGTAGTACAGGCTTTTTTCAGCTTTCATAGCCACGCGCTTGACCACTATCTTACCGATGGAGCATGCTTGCCTATAAGTAACAGAAAAGAGTGAATGCACTCTTGTCTTAAAGATACCTAGATTGCAGATATCAGGCAACAGATTCCGGCAGGAAATTCCACTGTTTAAATGTACGCACAATGAATGTGTTCCCAAAACGTTTTGTGCATGTAGTTGAGATGTCCACCATGTACCGGTGGCACATCACTGTACGTCTAGTGACACAATTCAAGCTGCCTGTACTTGTTAAAATAAATTCCTTTGAGTATGAGTCAGCTTACCTTCCCCCTAGGCCAGTAGCACTTTCGATCCGTCTCCCCGAGGCAGGCAGCAGGCTCCGACTCGGTCTGGTAGCCCCAGTCGATGCTGGAACCGATAAAGTTCAGGAACATAGACGGTACTTGAGCTCCGGTCGGCTCGTCGAAACCTGTAAAATGTTCGTCATCATCAGTCGTTAAGGGAAGGAGTTGTGAAGTGGTCGCAAACGTAACTGCTCAGCATAGGGTCCTTGGTTTGAATGATATGACGGGTTTTTTCCATTAGAAAAGTCTCAGTCAGCAGCCTGGAGTTGTGTCCAGACTATGGCAAAAGGCTCGCTATTCGCACGTGGAACTTAATAAAAACTTTTTTACAAAAAATGGAACCAACTTCCAAAAAAAGTGCAAAATAACTTTAATTTCGGAAGTCGGTGTCAAAAAACGAAGACACAAAACCAGAAACCGTAAAGAAATTAAAGTTATTTCGCACTTTTTTTGGACGTCGGTTCTATTTTTTAACCGACATTCAAAAAAGGAGGAGGTTCTATGTTCGACTGTATGTATGTTTTTTTTTTTAATTTTTTTTTTATGTATGTCCGCCTGTTTCTTCGTCAGTTGTGGATCGATTTTCAAAATTCTTTTTTTATCCGAAACAAAAACGAAAAATACGTGTACCTCGATGACGTTTTGGTGTTCTCCAAATGTTTAAATTCCACGTTCCGTGTTATTGGGGTTTTTAGTTCTGGGGTATAACAACTAAAAAGTGAAAAATAAAGAAACTTTTTTACAAAAAAAAACCGACTTCAAAAAAAAATACACTAAAAATTAAAAAATAACTTTAATTTCGGAAGTCGGTGTTTGTATTTTACTTCTTCGTTATTTGGCACCGACTTCCGAAATTGAAGTTATTTTTTAATTTTTAGTGTATTTTTTTTGGAAGTCAGTTGTTTTTTTTTTGTAAAAAAGTTTTTTGTTTTTGTAAAAAGTTTTCATTTTTCACTTTTTAGTTGTGGTTCCCCATTGAATTGTGTTAACAATACATAGACATACGATCGCAGCAATCGCAGTTGATTTACTGTCATTTTTTGAAGACTTTCGGAGACTGACAATGGAATTGTCAGTCTCCGAAACTCATCATATCTACTTATATGATATTTAAATGGGATCATTTCGGAATAAAGCCCTTTCGAACAAAAAAAGAATTTTGAAAATGCGTCGATATCCGTCTTTTTGAAGTCGGTTAATAATATAACAGGACAACATAAGGATTTACTATCGTGTTGATTGTTATAATAATAATAATCATTTTAATTCAGGAATTCAATAATTTGATAGTAAACATTAACCTTAATAACTATGTTAGTATGTCATTGTATACATGCAGGTTGGAGAAATAATGGACGAGCGGGCAATCAAATTTCCCCTCAATGACACTCAGGAGACTGTTCGAGCTGCCCCGGACCCTCTGCAGCAGCGAGGCGGCACGCTTACGTCTGATCGCTGCGAAGCCATCAGTGTGCGCATCAGCAAACATTCCCGACGCGCTGCAGAAGCGTGGCAGCCCCAGCAGCATCCTGAATGCATTGTTGTATTGAACTCGAAGAGCATTGATGGCTTTCTGCGTACAACCCGTCCAGAGGCTGCACGTGTAAAAAGTCTGACAATATGCTTTAAAAAGCGTCACTTTCACTTCACACGTGCATCGAGCAAACCTACGGACAAGCATGTTGCATCGAACCGCCAATGCTCTTCGTTCCCTTTCTACATCTAGATCATTTTTAAGGCCCGCGGTGACAATATGACCGAGATATTTAAATTGTTGAACACGATTTAAGACACTACCTGCAAGTCTAATAGGTGGAAAAGTTACAGAGGATTTTGCTCCAAAAAATAAGAACCTCACTCTTTTTGGCATTGTAACTCAAACCGTGCTCCCCAACATACCTCTCACAAACATCCAATAGCTTTCTCAAGCCAGCGACCGACGGGCTCAATAGTGTGGCTATATAATAGACCGTCAATGTCTAACCTATGTTAAACAATGTCGGAGAAGTCAAACCACTCTGTCTGACTCCACACTGCAACCTATACTCATCAGAACTGGCCTCAGCCCAACGCACTCAGTTCACCTGATGACCATACCAGTACCTAAAGATGGTTATAATTTCCAGTGGTATATTTGCTTTGCTTAATTTACCCCACAACTTGTCATAATTGACCATATCAATCGCCCTAGACATATCAAGAAAGCAAGAAAAGACAGGACTCTGATTATCTATGTAATAGCTTACTGCTTAGTGAGGCCAAAGGAGATGATGTCTTACCAGCTTCCAAGAGCAGCACCCTCCACTCCGGTACCTCGGACAGTCTCGCGGCCACCACGGAGCCTGCTGACCCCCCTCCCACCACGATGAAGTCGTACACAGAGTCCATGTGGCGCCGGTACTGAGGAATAAAGAGAAATATGTTCTTACTAGGTGTTACATTCAGTAGATTCTTCCTTGTCAGTCATCATGCTGATCTTGTACTAGGTGATTTAGATGGGTAAATAAACTATTTTTTTAAACTAAGCTTTCTTAGTATTAAATAAAAAACCGGCCAAGTGCGTGTCGGACTTCTCTCATTTAGGGTTCCGTACCAAATGTATTTTTGACTATTTGTATGGCTTTGGGTCAACAAGATGCTGTGAAAATTTGAAGACTAGGTCCAACCATTTGGCAGTAAAACCTGTGTGACGTACGATGGACAGACAGACAGATAGACGGACACGTGAGTGACAGAAATAGGGCTACGTTTGGACTGTTCGGGTACCGTACCCTAAAAAGAACTAAAAACTTGTATAGTGAATTGTAACGGGAAACAATTAGTGTGTGCAAAATTTCAACTCAATCGAACACATGTCATGGTTGTTGCTTTTATAGTACTTATGTAACTCTTAGAAGTTCGTAGTAATATTGATGAATTTTCTATAGGTACTAAGGAATAGTAAAACCATGTTTTTTTCAAGTATTGAAAATAAAAACCACTGAAAAGTAGTGGCAAATCTTAGAATCCTTTCACCAAAACAGCCTCCCTTTACGAAGACCCTTTTTTTTCTTTTTTTTTGGGGGTTGGAAAATCATCCAATGACTTCTCTCGCTCTAGGGTGGAGCGGAAGGGCGTGTCAGACTCTTACTGACTAAAACCAACTCCTGTTCCTTCCTGCCCTTAGTGCCCAGGGGCGAGGTAACTCTTTCAAATTTATCCTCAACGCCCGGGCAGGCATCGGCCGTGACGGGCCCCGTCGTGTTTGCTGACAACTCTTTGAGGCGCACGTGGAACACTACGCGCCGTCGACTCTCGGGCTTGGTGCTGATCGGACAACGAGTTACCCACTCCTCGCCGTCCGCAGGCCCGGGTCTACGGTGGCCGGAGATCGTCTCGCGGCGCCGAAAGCCCCTGGCGTCTCCTGCGTAAGCTGCTGCTGAGGGCGTGAGGGCGACTTCGTTGTTGCGTCTCCCTCACCCATGCCACCTCCCTCTTCGCGAGCATTACTGCTTCTTACGAAGACCCTTTACATAACTTTGTTTTATTTCGTATCATCAAACGTCAGTCACAAATGATCATGATAATATTAATATTTCTGTACTGATTTGTATCGCAGTTTCTTATTGCGAATTCTCCGATTAGGTAACGCAGCGCGATGCCGAAAGTGACCGCAAATCTGATGGGGAAGTGACTTCGTTTCGGAGGCGACCTGCGGTCGTAATGAGTGCGGTGGAGACAAGATGCAACTGTGGATAACTAGCATTCAACCATGGACCACTAACTGGCAGCTAGCTCAATCTTAAAGCATTTATTTGTATACAAGCCTTTCCAAACTGACAAGAAGTCGAAATTTTTTGAAAAATAAAAACGTGATGGACGTCCTCCTAATAACGATATCAATACGTTTCATGAGAACCTCATAAAAAATCGCAAGTGTCTTTACCAAAAGCTAGCAAGCTCGTAGCATTTGATGTTTTTACGATAGTAACTTGAAACATATAATTTATTAAATAATAATCAAATTTTATTCATGTCATCTGGTAAAACAGTAAATTCATTTTTGCTGAAATCTATGTCAAGTTCACAAGTGTTATGTGCCTGAACTAGGACATCCTGTGTTTCAGGCGATATGAGGTAAAAATATTATGAAATAATCACGGTAATTATGTAAAATCAAGTAAAATAGTGATCTTAGAGGTAAAATAGTCATCTTAAAAAAAAAGGTGTATATAGTATTAAAAAATAAAAGTAGTACGCGAAAGTACCAAAACGACCGTTTTTGATACTTTTGCGTACTACTTTGGATACGAAACATTTTGAGTCCTGTTTTAACAACGTAAAAATACCTTATCCTAATTAGGATTCTTTAATCTTTATTTTCCTTGCACAGATACGATTTTTTTATTCAATAAGGGCGCCACTTATGCGGAGGTAGGCCCTTAAGAATAAAGTTCCCAAAAAATTTCGTTTTATTTTTAACTATTATTCACTGTATACAGCTTATCAGCAGCAAAAGACATGATGCCCTTCATTTAATATGCGAGTTTATTATAAGCCGATCGAAAAACACCTAGGGGATTTCCCCAAAAATGTTTTGGAGAGACAGAAGTAGGAACAATGCATGTGGTGATAGAGCAGTGGTGGCCCTGTGGTAACAGCCGCGACTTACAAGTTGTAGGTCGTGAGTTCAAACCCAGGCAAGCGCTTTACTTTGTGTTAGTTATTTCATCACCACTGCTCTCAAAACGGTGAAGGAAAACATCGTGAGGAAACCAACATGTACTAGAACCAAAAATTCGAAGACTGAATATGTCACATACATCCACCAATCCGCATTAGACCCGCGTGGTGGATTACGGACCACACCCTCTCACAGAGAGGAGGCCTGTGCCCCAGCAGTGAGGACATTAAAAGGCTGATGATGATGATAATGTGATAATGAATATAACAAGCCCAAAATATGTTAAGGAAATCGACATGTTTATTGATGCGATCCTTTCAAAGTCGGTATAATAAAATAATAAAAATGTTTATTCATTGACAAAAATTGGTTTGACAATACTGAGGTTGAATATTTCAGCAGATATGTTTTCGAAGTGAATCTGGTATTTTCGAAAAGAATAATCTGGCTTCATTTCAAAAGTAAGGAAAATTGCGTATCAATTGATATCACTATCGCTCTTCTACAATCATAGCTCGACTAAGGCCGTCACACACGGTGGAATATAAAATATTATATTAACTTAATCTAACACACACGGCTAAGATACGATGGTAAATAAAATCTTCTCATTCCTTCCACAATGAGGACGGTAAAAGATGACATATTTATTTATGGCGCCGAGTTGCTAGCCTGTCGGTTTTCTATCGAATACATTTTGGGGAGTGTGCGTCGAATTTGCGTACTCTAAATCCACCTAGCCCGTTCAATCATCGGACCACTAGCCGTACAGCGATGCACCACCGGGTACATGATGGACACCCTACCCACACCCACAAAACGTTTTGGGAACACATTCATTGTGCGTATAGCTAAGTAGAATTCTTTGCCTGAGACTGTTCTGTGTTTCCTGATAGCTACCTGGGAGTCTTTAAGTCGAGAGTGAATAGGTTACTTCTAGGCAAGCGTGCTCCATCTTCGACCACATCATCACTTACCATCAGGCAGGTGAGATAGTGGTCAAACGCGAGCCTGTTAAGGATAAAAAATATAAAGATAGTAATATTAACACAATCCTTCTCTCGCTCCCTCGATCTTCGTCATGTGTGTTGCTTCATTTTAATATATGGCTGGCGATATTGTAAAATATGCTCTAAGTATTCATCGTGTGTGACGGCCTTTAGATTATAAACAATTGGGCTGATGACGTATCTAACTATTATACTATATTAATATAATTTTAATTATAGTGCTATAATTTTATATTCAGTCCACAATCAAATACCTGCCAAGTGTGAGTGGTGTGGTCGCGAACACAAGTTGTCAGTGCTTGGCTATACGCTATAATATTATCTCAGCAAAATATTGGTGACTATAAAGGTAAGATTACGTTTTTTGTTTGCTTAAAGAGACAGTTTAGAAGCCATTTTTCCGAGTACTAAGCACTTTATCACGAGTTTTCTTTTCGTAACCCGACAACAGTCGGTCGAGCAAACTTTATGTGTTTTGACATTAAAAAAAAAAAAAAAAAAAAAACAACCACTCACATACTTAACTCAAACTTAACTATTTTACATGAAATATTTTGTATGGACTTATGGAACCGAAACGTGGTCGCTCACAATGGGCCTCATCAGAAGGCTTACAGTCACCCAAAGGGCAATGGAGAGGGCAATGCTCGGAGTTTCCTTGCGTGATAGAATCAGAAATGATGATATATCCGCAAGAGGATTAAGGTTACCGACATAGCCCGAAGAATCGCCAAACTGAAGTGGCAGTGGGCAGGGCATATTGCTCGCAGAACAGATGGTCGATGGGGCCGAAAAGTTCTGGAATGCCGACCGCGTACTGGAAGACGCAGCGTTAGAAGGCCTCCCACAAGGTGGACCAATGACTTGGTGAGGGTCGCGGGTAGCCGATGGATGCGAGACGCACAGGACCGATCATTGTGGTGACACTTTGGGGAGGCCTATGTCCAGCAGTGGACGTCTTTCGGCTGAAATAATGAGGATGGTGATAATTTTGTACATCAGACATCAGTAAAGAGTTTGTTTTGCTTTCCTGTATAGGCCTCCCCCAGACCCTTCCATAGTTCACGATCTGAGCTTTCCTCTCCTCCTCCATATCGCGCCTCCTGTCGATCTCAGGTCATCCTCCCACCGGTCTTGCTATTTTCCTATCTCGGATAATAACATCATCCATTTAAAGTTTGACTGTTGTATTATGTGATTTTTCTAATTCCTCGTCGTACTCCCGATGGCAGCAGAGCTTCGAAACCAGGCGAGTACCATTGTGACTGTTAAAATTCATAAACTTAATTACTTTTTAAGTAATTTTAGAGATCACTGGTGTACGTGAAAATATTGTGACTTGTGATTGTATGTACTTGTAATTTGAATTTAATGCGTTCAGTTTGGGATTGTGAGTTGTGAAAATACTAAACTTTAAAGTACACAAATCTTCCTCGATTATCGTTGTTTTTATTAGTGCCAAAATCAAGTGAAGTATCAAAAAATATATGCGAAGAAACAGACTGAGGCAGAGAGCAACTTTGTTTTATAATATTTTGAAAATCAGATGATCAAATTTTACGAGCAATGCGGGACGCGAAGACGCAGACGCGAGGAAACCCGATTATAGACAACGCGGTTACATCAATTCATATCGCATAAACAATCGGGCTGATGACGTGCGAACAATACATATCCCACAGTCCTACAGCTATTAAGGGTCTACTACGGAACAAGTGAATAAAAAATCGTAGCATAGCATAGAAAATAAACATTAAAGAATCCAACGTCACGTTTGTTACAAAGAGGATAAAGTATTTTTACGTTGTTAAAACAGGTCTCCAAATGTTTCGTACCCAAACTAGTAAGCAAAAGTATTTATTTTCTATGCTATGCTACGATTTTTTATTCAATGAGGGCGTCATTTGGCCCGTAGTCCCTACTACGGGCCAAGTGTCGCCCTCATTGAATAACTGTTACTTATATTCATTCAACGTAAAATTTGTGAGCGTAGGCACGAGGTCGGGAATTTAATACAATCTTCTCTCCGTTACGAATATCGTAATTGTTATTGGAATTATTATAAGAATTAAATGGAAGAATACTAAAAGGCTATGAGGTAAGATTAGTTTATAATAACTAAATAATTTTATTTCGGGTTCCATCAATGCACTATATGGACAAGTGTATAAGTTGAGACAAGCATGATATAATAAATTTGATAGAGAGTTTGTTTTCATCTTTTTGGTTTAACCCGTCCGATAGCCCGCGAAATTCAAATTTTCTTACGTTTTTTGCAATTTGCAGGTCAGTATCAGGTTGTATTTTAGGCAAAATATGATTCGCGGCTGTAGCAAGTACGTATTTACAGAACTGTAATCATTCAAATCATCAATACCACTCTCTCAGTTAGAATTGATGCCAAATGTCATGATTTCATTGAAATACTACATTTGGCATCAATTCTAACTGAGAGAGTGGTATTGTTATAGCTAGATTAATATACATGTACGGGACAACTATAAATGATAAGAAGTGATAGTTTATAATGATAAGTTTATTGATGCTATAGCTGATTGATACAGTGATCACTTGATTTTAGGATATCGATATGTTTCGATATTATGATAGTGAGTACACGCGGCGAAGACCGAACGCGAACTGAAGTAAATCGCGCACGCGGTACAAAACTGCTAATTCAACGTAAAAAGATATGAATTGTACGGGCGGACCGTACATGCTCCCAGGCACGAGAGACTAAGATAAAAATGAAAAGTACAAACAAATATAGAAGTCTAAAACAAACAAAAAGTCTAAGTACTTAAACAAAGCAATGATAATCGAAAGCACAATCTAGGTAGATACGCGCAAACTTAATAAGTCTCTAAAAGTGTTATTCACTTTCACTGAAAATAGATTCGCGGAACACAGGCGACGTTGCCTTGTTTTGTTTACGCGCACTGATTAGACCCGAAATTGTTTTGAGCTCAATTTCACTAGGTCCTGATTGCTCATTTACACTGATTACACTATTTACACTAGCACTCTGAAGCTGCTGATGAGTCGAGCGCGCGGGCAGAGCCACGCTGCGCACACGCCGAAGGCGCCGCCACACGTGCACGGCCCCTGCCGCGCACAGGGCGAACACCACCAAGTATGTCACCGTGTAGTGGTGCAAGTCGTGATATGAGAACCCGTTGTCATAATCTTCATCAATGCTCGTTACATCTTTCATCTGAATCAACTTATCATGGACTTCCTTTACTAGGCCTTGAGTCTCGACGTGAGTAATATGGTCAGACTGTTCATCGATTGCACCAATAG
Source organism: Polia nebulosa (assembly GCA_951329385.1). Lineage (NCBI taxonomy): Eukaryota > Metazoa > Arthropoda > Insecta > Lepidoptera > Noctuidae > Polia > Polia nebulosa. Next base: position 30,088,389 of record OX589606.1, read on the forward strand.
GTATCGATAAGTTGATTATATTGTTGATGGGTGGGATGTCTATCCTCAGAACGTCTGCCGTAGTCTTCAGAGTGTTGGACAGCTTTTTATGTGAATAAACTGTATAAGTATCGCCTTTGATGACGCATCCATCGCCAAGCATGATAACGCCGGCCTTGGTTAATTGTTCGGCCGTAACTTGATACTCGCATATGATTCGTATGGAGCACGGTCCGCAACAAAAATATAAATATGTGTTTAATTTATAAAGTTTAGTCCAACGGTTTGTGCAGATAGTAGATGCTGTTCTGCAACGATTGGACTGTTGATCTGTGATACAGAGGTTTTCATCCGATCTCATATGATAAATCGGACCCTTCAAAGGGCAGATGTATGTTTCTGTGTCGTAAAACATACAAGTTTGGATATCATTTTCTGTCATTGGAATATAAGCGTCCTTTTGTAAGTTCATTGCGAGAAGATCTGCGATGGGGATTATGCTGATCATATTACTTCCAACCTGCTGCGGAACTGTTATGATTCTGTAGATGTCGTAGTTGTCTCTGCTCACTAATGGTATTCTAACTTCGAAGATAATAAACTGCTGCATAACTCTGGCTTTAGTCTTCAGTAAATGATACAATTTAGATAAATCCGATTGAATATTATCTATTGGAAGAGTCAATTCTTTTGCTAACTGTCCTATTATGACGTTAAGTTCATCCGTCAGCTGTTTAGGTGTTAAAAGGTGAATATTGAACCCTGTATGGCCTTTCAAACGTCAGTCCAGACGCCAAAAAGTGACAACCTACGTCCGCTCGCTCGCTCTGGTATTTTTCCGCGCAAGCGCCGGGTCCCGTTGCCAATTTAAAGCTTAATATCTCGTAATCTCCTGCTTCTACACACAAGTAAAAATACGTGTGTATAGCTGATACTATATAGAATTGACATATGTGATAACTAAGTCACAAAAACTAGTTCTAAGTACTTAAAAAAAAAGTTAAACTAGAGATTTTTGGTTGAAAAACAGTAAAATTTTTGTTCTTACTAAGTTTTTACTAATAATTTTGTAGTTTATGTCTTTTAAACCTATGTATTATAAAACTAGACTATATAAGCTTTCTTTTGATACCCATAAGTCATTACTTGGACGGTTTTAAGTAGCACACAAGATGAAAACAAAACACCCCTTCCCGCATTAATTTCATGCCGCCTGCGCTAGCAAAAATAAGGCAAAATACGGCAAGATGGCCGCCCGTAGGGCTCATACGTATGGCTGCATACTGCCCGTCCTATATTTTAATTTCGACATTTAGTTTATTTTGTGATTTTTGTTGAAATGAGACAATGATTAATGTACATAGTTGTTTAATATTGTAAAAAATGTATTTCCTATTTAAAAATAAACTTTTTTTATGTGATATCTTTTTTTAATTTACATATTTACTTTAACGAAATACATTACACACACATTAAAAGTAAGGTGTATTACGAGGTTTACACAGATTACGAGGAGGAGGCTTTTTAATAAAGTAGCTAGCGAAACTCAGATATATAGACACATCCTCCTCCTCTTCTTCCAGACCGTAATTATTGTAATTATCCTGAGACCTGAAATCGAAACTTGTCTTAGATTCCAATTTATTTTTAATTTATGACAGCAATTAGGCATTAAAAAAAAACATTATTCTCATGCCCAAAACCATTGAAAGACAAGAAAGAAAAAAAAGTGCAACGAAAATATCATAACACTTCTTTCTGCTGCAGTCGGCTAAACCGTTGAAAAAGATTTATATACTAAATCATTAAATCTGAACCATCACATTAGTAAGCATTAATATTGTGGTTAAACTCAAATTGTGGTCAGTAAACCGTTGGAAAAAAATACAAAATCATTCAATCCAAACCATCACATTAAGGTTAGTACGCTTTATTAAAAACATCGTGCTAAAGCTCAAATAATAACCCTTCTTTGTGATCCCCGTAGTCGGATAAACCGTTGAAAAAAAACAAGCCATTACTCTCGTAATTTCCATGTTTATACAAACCTTTACTGTGGACATTTAAAAAAAGCGTTTAAACCAGAATTATGGCAAGTACTGACGACCTGTGGAATGAAGTCATTAAAACATGGAATCCTATATATTTTCGTCCTATTTTTACTGTCGAAGTATGTGTAAATACTAATAATGAACTAATTTCCATATTACGAGCAATATTCTAACAGATTAGTTAGTAAATCATACAAAATTATCAACAAAATACGGACGCCGGACGCGGCGCTCTCCCCTTGTTTTTTATTTCAATATTGTCGTTTTCAACACACTTTGAACCTACTGCATGTTTAGTTTTTCGTTAAGCTTGAATCTTGAAGATTCTTTTGATATATTACACTAATACACAGGGTTTTAAATACAATTGTATTTACATTGTAAATGCAGAGCTCCTGTCAGTTTCGCAACAACAGAAAATGGCCACAGAAAATCAACTTTTAACTTTTTTTTCTGGTATTCTCGTAGCTTGCATAACAGTGCGCCCAGTTTTATTTGACGCAAAATTTAGTTGAGTAACGTCTATAATAGAGAAAAACCGACTAAAAGCTGAGGACCATAGACAAAAACCGATTTTAATGGGAACACACCGCGGTAGCCATAATTGAGGTAGCAACGGTTCTGAGCCATGTTAAAAATGCTGAGATTCTGGTTCTAGACGGGCGAGTGGATGGTGTAGGTTCATAATAGTATCCACGATGGTTTCTTGGATGGTTTTCAAGTTCATCAGGACACTGTTGGCCATGATAGATGATATACTAAAGCTGTTAGACATCAGTGATTCTTGAACTCCTACCTGAATTGTGTTAAATCCTTTCTCTAAACTGATCAGGTGCTGATTAAACACCTTGTGATGTCTATCCATCGCATTTTCGACTCTTTTGATAATATTGTTCTCTGCTTCAACAATTGATGTGTTGTTTTTCCATAAAGAAGCCAAATGCTGTTGATTACGTCTGATTTGATGAATATCTCTGGCATATTGCTGAGCAAACTCGTCGTCTAAAACACCAAACAAGCTTCGTGCTATGCTTCCTATAGGATTGATAAGACCGCGCTTATGTCGGGCGTTCTCCGTGAACTGCTGACCAAGCAACATGCTATTGTAATGGTCAAGTTCATTGCTACCGTGACGTAATTGCATGAGGATTGCGTCACATTGTGTTATCTTTGTAGTATTAGAACATATGTTGCCCATATGATCGACGTATTTCTTAAGCAGATCTAAACCTTGCCAATAGGGCTTCATATCATAATACACAATCAACTTCCACTCGTCTCGTTCGAGACGCATGTTGGGCATCTTGTCGAAATAAATGCTCTGATTGCTATTTAAAGCCGCTGTTTTGTAATCACAACTAGATGGTGTTATGATTAACATCAAAAACATGAGAGCTATGTAAATGAAATTGCCGATTTTTCCTCTCCGACGTTTTGATCTATTTTTCGATGGCTCATTTTCATTGGATCCAGAAGGTTGATTGGGCTGCTTTGTTGTAATTTTATTTTGATCTGCATTGTTTTCAGGTTGTTGATCTTCGTGGACTGGCAGCAAGGCAAGTTTTGTGATTGGCCTCTTCATTACCCCATTTTTAGTTTTTACTGAGACCACACGAACATAGCCGTCCTTGCCGGGGTGCAGCTCTATGATTCTGCCGATGGCCCACTTTCCAGGTGGTAAGTTAGCGTCTTGAATGATAACTATGTCGTCGATCTTTAGGTTCGATCGCTGCTGCCGCCACTTACTACGTGCTGATAACTGACACAGGTACTCGGTTTTCCACCGTTTCCAGATGTCGTCAAAAATCTTCTGGGTAAGCTGCCATCGTGTTCTTGCGTCTCTTTCAGTCTCAATTATGGTAAGTGTGGGACCACTCGATAAAAAGTGCGACGGAGTAAGGTAATCTATGTCCTCCGGATCTTCGCTAATGGCGCAAAGAGGTCTCGTATTAAGGCAGGCTTCTAACTGTGCTAGTAATGTGGAATACTCTTCAAACGTCAGTTTCTGCTCGCCCACTACTCTCTTGATGTGGTGTTTGAGACTTTTGACAGCCGCTTCCCAGAGCCCTCCCGCACTCGGCCAGGAAGGCGCGTTAAAGTGCCATTGTATTTGCATATCTGTGATTGCTCTGTAGAACTCTTCGTCAATAGTGTTTCGTAAGTTGATGTACTCTTCACGCAACGCCTTGTTGGCTCCGACAAAATTTGTCCCATTGTCACTATAGATATGGGTTGGAGCTCCTCTGCGGGCTGCCATTCTCCTTAATGCTGCTAGGAAGGCTGCTGAGCTCATGTCGGAAACGAGTTCTAGGTGCACGGCTCTGGTCGCCATGCACACAAATACCGCTATATAGCCTTTGGTCGTCTTGATGCCACGACCTTTATTTGCCTTGACGTCCACATAGCCGGTGAAGTCGACCCCAGTATGATTGAAAGGTCGCGACGGATTACTTCGTGACTCAGGTAAGTCTCCCATTATCTGTGTATTTTTTACAGGATTATGCCTTCTGCATGTGACGCAGTTATGTATGCGTTTTTTGACAGCACGATTGCCGCCAATAATCCAGAACTCCTGTCTTAACCACGCCAGTGTCAGGCGAGCTCCACCGTGAAAGGTCATCTGATGGCCTTGATCAATCAATCGATCGGTAAGTAATCCGCTGTGAGGAATGATAATAGGATGTTGCATGTTTTTGCTTATCCTTGCATTGCTTATCCTGCCACCAACCCTCAGCAAACCGTTTTCGTCTAGATACGGATTTAGGTTAAGCAGCTTGCTTTTAGAGTCTACATTGCAATGCCTCTGAAGGTTTTTGATCTCCTTCGTAAACTCATGTTGCTGTACATGCTTGATCATAATGTGCTTCGCTCTTCTTAGCTCAGTGATTGTAAGAAAAGAAGGTCTTGGTTGCGATTTTGATGGTATAGTACGTAAAATCCACGCAAGTATACGAGTCGATTTTTCGAAGCGGCTATACTTGCTCAGTATTGAGTCGATGACTTCATATGATTTTTTCTGCGAGGAGGTGACTTGTTGTGCTATCTCTCTCATTTCATCGCATGTGTTGTAGACTGGGTTTTCCTTTGACTGATTTTCATCGAATGAAGATAACCATGTGGGTCCATGCCACCATAGTGTATGATTTTTAAGTTGTTCTACTGACATGCCTCTACTGGCGCAATCAGCTGGGTTATCTGCGGACTTAACATACCGCCAGCTGTTTGATGGTATGCTATCGGTCACTTGTTTGACTCTATTGGCAACGAAACGCTTCCAGCGACTTGGGTCACCTTGAAGCCATCCCAGTACGGCTGTTGAGTCCGACCAAGCAAAGATTTTGATATCGTGCCCAATCAAACATTGTGTAACTGTGTGCATTAACTTTGATAATAGTACGGCTGCACTCAATTCCAATCTGGGTAATGTGATACTTTTGTTTGTAGGAACAAGCCGCGCCTTCCCAGTTACTAATGATACTGATGAGATTTGGTCGGCATCTTCATTTTCGTATATGCAATAAATCACACAAGCGAATGCTTTTGTTGATGCGTCACAGAATCCGTGCAGCTTGATAGTTCCGTTCTTGTGACACTGCAGCCATCTCGGTAGCTTAAATTCATTGATATGTTGTAAATCTTGTGTCATTAGTGACCATTGCTTAACAATATCTTCGGGAACTTGGTCATCCCATTGGAGTTGTAACTGCCAGACTGCTTGGAATAGTAGCTTGAGTTTGGTGGTAATTGGAGACAGCCACCCCAACGGATCGAAGATTTTTGAGATATCTGACAGGAGTGATCTTTTCGTCACAGTTTTTGATGATGACACGTTAATCTTGCTTTGGAATGTGAATTGATTTGCAGTAGGGTGCCAGCGCAACCCGAGAGTCTTGGTCGACTCTTGGTGACGAAAATCAAATACCTCATCTGTTTTGCTGACGTCATCGAGTAACTCTACCTTATTCGATGACCATTTGCGGAGGTTGAAACCTCCTGATTTCAGGAGATCTATTAAATCTTTTTGCAACTGTTTTGCTTCTTGCAGGGAATGATGACCACTCAGAAGATCGTCCATATAGAAGTCTTCTTCTAAGACCTTTGCTGCTGCTGGGTACTTGTGGCGTTCATCATTTGCTAACTGCTTAAGCGTCATTATTGCTAAAAATGGCGCTGCTTTTGTACCGTATGTGACGGTCATGAGTTCGTATTCACGAAGAACTTGATCTGGAGAATTGCGCCATATAATTTTTTGATACTTCAAATCATCCTTGTGGCAAAAAATCTGCCGAAACATTTTCTCCAGGTCGGCAGTGTATGCAAATTCGTATTGCCTCCATTTTAATATTAATGAAAACAAATCTCTTTGTAAATTAGGTCCACTTTGCATTAAATCGTTTAAACTCAGTCCCGACGATGTTTTCGCCGAAGCATTGAAAACGACCCGCAACGCTGTTGTCGTGGAATCCGATTTCATCACACAATGATGTGGTAAATAGCAACTGACTTGATTTTTGTTATATGTACTTTCCTGCATGTGGCCTAATTCGATGTATTCGTGTATGAATGATCTATAGGATGTTTGAATATTGATGTTGTTCGAAAACTTTTTCTCAAGTTGATAAAATTGTCCAATGGCCTTGTGTTTGGACTCCCCTAATTTTTCCTCAATGTTTGCCTTCAGAGGTAATCTGACGACGTAACGACCATCTTCTCTTCTTGATGTATCTGCCTTGTAACGCTGTACGCACTGATGATCTTCTTCTGATAACTTGTTTTGATTGTCGTCAGCAACATCTTCGATTGCCCAGAACCTCTGAATATCATCTATGTTGGTTAGGACAACACTACATTGGTATGATATTACGTTGCCGCTTATAATCCAGCCAAGGCGTGTTTGTTGCGCTACTACCTGTAAATCGCCCTCCTTGATGAGGCCATTCATGATAATCGATGAGTAAACATCAGCTCCAAGTAGTATGTCGACTGGACGACTAAGGTTATATTCAGGATCCGCTAAATTCACATGCTCTAGACAAGTCCATGACGGCTTTTGAAATGAACGATTGGGCAGATTGTAAAGCAGAGTTTTCATGATAAGTACCTCGGTGGAAAAAGTAAAGTCTGAATACACTGCTGATGCTTCTATTTGTATGACACCCTTGCAGTTACTTTCCTTGGCACCAACTCCCATTACAACTCCCTTGCATGCTCGTCGAGGAAGTCCCAATCTCTGTGCAGCATCTTCTTTGATCAGTGATACTTGGGATCCCTGATCTATTAAGGCACGCATAGGGTAATATACCCCATTAACCCCCATAACCTTGATTTGAGCTGTTGCCAACAGGGTTTCTGATATTTCTGGATTCGACACGTGTGTGACGTTTTTGCGTTCCTTTAAAGTTGAAGCGCTAGCGTCAGACTTCGAGTTACTGTAACCCGAGAAGGTATCATGTAACAAGGTGTTATGATCGCCTTGACATTCGCGACATCTTTTGTCGGAAATACATGCTTTACCTTTATGATCATAAAGACAGTTTCTGCATAAATTCAGTTTATTGACTGTCTTGCGTTTAGAATCCGATGTTGATTCTAAGAAAGTTTTGCAACTGAATAAACGATGATTTTCACCGCAAACCGGACATTTCCATTGCTTTTTAGTCGCAGAATTGTTAGAAAATGATCTATTGGATTTATGGAAATGCTTCTTGCTGTTGGACTCTTGCTGAGACTTGATATCCGATTTTTGTCCATCTTGCTTGCGGCGTGATGCTTCCAATGATGTAAACTTGTTTTCTAGAAAACCCAAGAATTCACTCAATACTGGCAAATCTCGTGGGTTTTTCAGAGAATCCGTATAGTCAGAGTGGGTCTGCTGATCCAGTTTCAATGCTAGTATATGTACTATAAATGGATCCCACGTTGCTATGTCAATTCCAAGGTTTTTGACCGCATTCAGACACTCGTTAGTGGTGTCATACAGTTTCTTGATTTGTGAAGCTGACTGTTGTTGCATAGTTGGTAATGATAAAAGAATATTGAGATGAGAACTGAATATTAACTTAGTGTTATTGTATCTGTGGTTTAATATGTCCCAACAGACCTTATAGTTCTCGGTGGAAATATGCAAGTGCTGAATAAGTCTCTCCGGTTCCCCCCTAAGTTTAGCTTTCAAAAACTGCATTTTTTGTGCGCAGGAGATAGAACGATTGCTGTGTATCGATTCCGTGAATAAGTCTTTAAATGCTATCCATTGATGATAGTTCCCGTTAAATGTTGGGATGTCCATCGTTGGGGTACTCTTCTCACGGTGAGAGACAGACCACATCTTACGGTTGATAGATATCTTGATGTCAAGATAAAGGTGTTCGTATTTGCTGAACGAATCTTCGTATTCTTCATTTGCTTCAAACAACTCGCTATCAATCTCCCAATGTAATGAGTCTATTGTTGACCATCTTGATTGAACACTCTGCAAGATATCTTCGAACTCCCATTTCTCAGATATTTTATCTAAATCTATGATAGCAATGGTACGCGAGAATGCTTTAAAATTGCTTTTCTGTTTACGCAGCATCTCTTCCAGCTTACTGCTGTTACCTTGCGAAGTGTAAAAAGCCGGAGACTTTGGTCTAACCTTGCTGGTTGATTGCTGTTGATTTTCTCCTGCCTCTTGATCTGTTGATCCATTGCCGTGCCCTTGACTCTTCTCCGCTTCAGCTGCTTGCAATGGTGGCTGCGGAGTAGTCGGTTCATCAACAATCTTGGGATCGGTCATGGTGACCTTGTACTGCTGAATAAATGCACGCGACTCGTTGTAATATTTCCTCGTTTTTTGATAAATATTTTCTGTAAAATAGCTGTAGCCACGTTCTTTTGATTCTGATAAGTGAATATGATTGGACTGGAACTCTTCCCAATATTTATCGAGAAGCTCTAAACGTTTCTTGACGTATATTGAGGTTTTTCTCTCTGCTCCATCCTTTTTAAAGTTGCGCATAAGCTGCTCCATGCCCTGCATAACCTGATTCTGATTTTCGAGTAGGTCCTCCATCTTGGAGATGGTGATATAGCTTCAGTGTCAAAAAGCTTGATAAAATGATAATAGAATTCTTTGATATTTCTATGAATCCTACTCGATTATGTATTCCTTGCTTCGTCGACTAAGCGTGGAAAGTTGTATAGGTACCTTATGTTGATAAAATGATAAATTGGTTTTATGCAAGACTTGCACGGGAATAGACACCCTTCTCATAAAACGCTTGATGATAGCTGATAGTAGTCTATTTGAAATGCTGATGATACTGTACGCTGGTGTGGTCGTATGATGCAACAACCACGTACACGTGCTGCTAACCTCCCGGGCGAGTCCACTCGTAGAAATTAGATCAGCCGCTTCGCTGTTGCGATGATAATGAAAGCTCACTCACCGGTATCTGCTGTTTTGTTACCTGGTGGTTGCTACTGATAGTGATAGGTATATCCACTCACTGATTCGGCGGAATGTTCACACGCACTTTGTAAAACACGTGGTAGGTCCCGCCAATACGGTGGCTCGAAGGACCATAAAGTTGTACGGGACAACTATAAATGATAAGAAGTGATAGTTTATAATGATAAGTTTATTGATGCTATAGCTGATTGATACAGTGATCACTTGATTTTAGGATATCGATATGTTTCGATATTATGATAGTGAGTACACGCGGCGAAGACCGAACGCGAACTGAAGTAAATCGCGCACGCGGTACAAAACTGCTAATTCAACGTAAAAAGATATGAATTGTACGGGTGGACCGTACAATACAGATTAAGTTATTTAAGAAAATATATGAAATATCCCCGGGGCTCTTATCTCCGAAACCACCGAGCCTAAAATTAAAAAAAAAACCCAGAAGGAGTTCTTTACTTACAGATTACAGGAAAATCTATAAGAAGCAAATAAGCTCCTTTGCAAAAATAACAGGCACTTAAGGTTTACGTTCCAAGGCCGATTTGAATTTAGTTGTTTGACGTAGGTAGCCTGTATACTTACAATCTTATGAATTAATATGCGTGAAGTGAATTCTGGCCATTTTTTTCATAAATTTTCGATTAATTCAGTAAAATCGATGTACTCGTCTAAACAATTAAAAATGTTCAACAATAAAGAAAATAAGATTTATTTAGTTTTTTTAATTTAAAAAGTTAAAAATGTAAAATCCTAATAACGCGTGTGACGTATCCTCTTGCCAAAATCACAGATTGATAGGCTTGCTTTCCACGTTATTTTTAATAATGTCGTATGGGATACGTTCCCAATCTTCAGCAATGACTCTTTTAGCTCCCTAATGTTTTGAGGAGCAGGTTGTACTGATCTTACCCGTCTTTTTAGGACATCCCAGATATGCTCAATTGGATTGAGGTCTGGACTTCGAGCAGGCCAATCTAAACGACGGATCCCAACTTCTGGCAACGTGGAAGCGTATATACGCTTCCACGTCGTCGCCAGAACGGTGAGCGCGAGAATACATATCGTCCATAAAAATGGAATGTTCTCCAAGAGCAGTTAATGCGAGTTGTGCATGTGGAATAAGGACTTCCTTTAAGTGCCGGTGTGCATTTAATGTTCTATTTTCTATGAAAATAACTCCGTACGCTCCGTAGAATGAATTGCTGGTCAAAATATAACGGAGCCTCCGCCATAAGGAGTGATTTCCTCGAAATACATATCCGCATAGCGTTCCCCTGGTCATCGCAGCACTCACCGACGTCGATCCTCACCACATAAAAAGATACTAGCTTCATCGGAAAACAATACTTTGTTCTAGTTCTCCAGAATCCATGATGAACAATTTCGAGTTAATTGAAATCGGGCAGTTCGGTGTTCACGGAGTAAGTTAGGGCCCCGGGCTGGGCGGTAACTGGTGATATTGGCCGCCAAAAGCCTCTTCTTGAACGTCCACAAGCTAACTTCTACTCCTCTTACTTCTTCAAGGCTTTTCTTTAGGTTCACACTTGATGCCTTACGATTCCGCAACGCCTGTCTTACCAAAAAGCGGTCATGTCGTGGCTTTGTGCATAGCTTTCTTCCCAAACCTGGACTAAACCGGTCTCTTGATACCGTTGCCTCCAGTACTCTGAATAGTTGAATGACTCTCATTTAGCCGCTGAGACACGTAAGTTTGCGAACAACCTTATTCAAGGAGCGCTATAATTTTACCGGCCCTAATCGCTTTATCAATCACATCAGAAAGTGGTATTGAATGTAAAAAGTTAAATTAAATGAATTGATTTGCATCCCAAATACCCCAAAACCCAAAAAATCGCGCCATTATTAAAGCAATTTCACAATAATCATTGGTTTTCTTTTGTTCATTTTCAAAAATTAAATTTGGACGTCGAGCATTCATGTCAGGATACTTAAGTTCCATCGTCAAATCAATTTTTATAACAAGAAAGAGGTTTTATATTTCTTGTTATAAAAATTGAAGATTGAGAAAAAAATATTAAGTGCCCGTTTTATTTTTTTTGCAAAAATGATTAAGTACTTACTTAGATTTAAAAACACATGAAAAAATTGTGATATGTTCGGAACTCTTTGCGTGCCACTCCGACTCGCTCTTGGCCGGTTTTTTGTCTTATCTAAACTAAAATTAATTTTTATCCTTGTTCTATATAAACTACACGCTTAAAAGCTACACGCTTGTTTCGTAAGCTATTTTTATTTTGAAATAATGGAGTAAAAAAATATGTTAAACGAAATTATCTCATTAGCCGTTGTAATAAAAATAATAGTACTATACATTACACGCCAACCCAGTTAAAAATTGATAATAACATGAAGATGGCATCGCAGGAAAAACCCAGTACCGATAGCGCTCAGTCACCGAATCACAAATACATTCCCACGCACACAAACAACGGCTCATGTAGATGCGCGCACTTATCACACAGCTACAACGTGCATATTTCAAGTTACACTCATTCAACGGTAAACAAGCGAGCGAGCGAAAGGGCACGAAGTTGGAAGCAAAAACCTCACTGGACATATCATTATCATTGAAAACGCAGAATGAAACAGAAGAATTGGAGTTAGAGGTGAGATTAGTTTATTATTTTTATATTTTGTTGTTTTATATTTCGGGTTCCATCGAGTTACTCTGGGATAACTGATAAGTTGAGTGAGATATACCATGATGAAATCACCCTAGCATTATGTTAAATGAGTTTTTGATTTTGTTTTGCGTCTTGAAAATAAGTTGAGCGGATGGCTACATATTAATTTAACTTTTTTTTATAAAAGTTAAAGTAGGTACTCCTACTTTAACTTTTACAGTATTGTGTACCTGTTTAAGGCGCAGTTGTACGACTTAAAATGGTTTTAATTGAACATTACGTCTAAACGACTAGTCTTATTTCTTTTAAAAAATATTTGTTACTCTTTACAATTTTCGTCGTAATTTGATATGTGAATATTTGAAATTAGGTATATTTTAGTTAGCTCTGTTAGTTTCTCTTAGTTATAGTCGCCCAACTTAAAAAATGTACCTACCTACTTGGAAAATGACAAAATCATCAAAATATAAAATCATTAAAAAAAATTTATGAATACCTATGTATTTTTTAATGATTTTGTATATTGTACGATTTTTTTTTTAATTTTATGTCGGTTCCTCCCGACGCCTTCCTCTTCAAGTGAGATCGGCCCTCTCACAATCTCGCTCGGCGGACCTATTGAAGCACCTACACCTAGATAATTGTAATAAATTTTATTTAGTTTAGTTTTCTTTAAATTTAATTTAATTAATTAAGTATTTTATAAGTTTTGTAAATAGTAGATAGGCATACAGCATGTAACGGAAAGGTGTGGCCATATTTTAAGAACTGCATCTGCCCATCGATATGAACAGCTTTCTTCAAGAAAACCTGAGGAAATTCTCAATTTTTTTTTACCTCTCATACAAATATTGATCAGCTGATGATAACTTAGTACGGAAATTCCAATTTTTCTTTTAGGAATTTTCTAATTTTTCTTAGAAAAAGTTGTTCTTTTTCATGGGCAGAACCGATTCTTAAAATATGACCACACCTTTCCGTTACACCCTGTATATTATAGTTGTTATAATAAATTAATAATAAAGCATTATTTTAACAAAATAAAATATTTAAAATTGTAAAAAAAAAACATAATAAAGATATGCCTAGATAATAATTAAAAATTGTACTTCTTTCAGATCACATAGAAGAAGTACGGAGCCACATGCGAAAGACGACTGATATAAGGATGGACGTCACCGCACCTTCACCTAAAGACATGAGAGCCAACGTTGAGAATATAGACAACAGAAGTGACAATCGTGAGAAACAGAAGAAGTTGGTTCCACCTCCAAAACACGACGCAAACGTCTCAAGATGGACACTAAAGTATCGTGAGCCTGCGCCGGGACTTGTTGAACTAATGAAACATTCCGGTGTGTATATTAATGCTTACAAACTCGCGGAGTGCCAGAAATGGTCAAATGATTGCAAAACATTTGCTGAAAAGTTACTAACCGAAATCTTCACCATAAGTGCTTTGAGTGCATGTTCATGGTCTGGATTAGATAAACATGCAACAGATATATTGCTGCAGTTTGTTTCGGAGTATGGACAGATCCGCGATTGGATGGGAACTGATTACCAATGTATTCTGAAAGGCATTCGACAAGTTATGTTAGAGATGAGACGTGTTCAACAAAACAAAGACGAGGAGCTAGAACGTGAAGCTTTAATTGAAAAAGGATCTCATAAACGCAAGTTTCTTTTTCCTCCCGAATACGATAAATATAACTCAAGGTGGACATTAAAGTATCGTGAATACGCTCCAGGACTTGTTGAATTAATAAAAGATTCCTGCGTGTATGTCAATGAAGAAAAACTCGCTATATGTAAGAAATTTTCGAAAGATAGTGTAACATTGGCTCGAATGTTACTAGCCGAAATTTTCACAACAAGTGCATTGAGCATTTGTTCATTGACTGTTAGTAAAGGTAAAAATATCAGACCTGTATTAAATGAAAATGCAATGGCAACATTGCTGAAGTTTGTTGCGGAATATGAAACGAAGAATCGGTGGATGGAAACAGAAAACAAATGTATTTCCGGAAGTATTCGACAAAAGTTGCAAGTGTTGAGACGTGTAAGAAGAATAGAGGAAGAAGAGGAAAAAGAGGAAGAATGTAAAGAAGATGATAAAGATGAAGAAGATTCTTCATCCTTTTCATCTGAAGAGGATGAAGAAAACAAACTTTCAAAGAAAAAACATTCTCAGAAACGCAAGTTTCGTTATCTCGCACCAGAATACGATGAAAATGACTCAAGATGGACTCTAAAGTATAGAGGACCTGCTCCGGGGCTTGTTGAACTAACAGAACATTCCAGTGTGTATGTTAATGCTGACAAACTCGCTGAATGCAAGAGATTGTCAAATGATTGCAAAACATTTGCTGAAAAGTTATTTATTGAAATCTTTACAAAAAACGCATTGGCTACATGTTCATTAGCTAAAAAGAATCTCAAATGCTATGAGACTTACAGTGCAGATCCTAATCATTCCCTATCTTATTGGAAACGGGATAAACCTGAATTAGATGCTCATGCTGAAATAATAGTACTGAACTATGTTGATGAATATGGACTCGAGAAGGGTTGGCCAGTATTGGACTTCTGGTTTATTAGAAAAATTTTTGAGGGTAAAATGCTTGAAAAGGAGGAAATATACGTTTTGAAAGAGGACGAACGCAGACGAGCTGCTCGTGACAAAGAATTCCCTATGTGTTGACTAAAAGGACACTTGACAAGCTCACGTTTAGGTACTGGGGTGAATACCACTAAACCGTAGTTTAAATAAACTTCTTTGTAAAAGAAACGGGCACCTAAGGAAATTTACGTTCCGAGGTCGGTTTCAGTTAATTCAATTGAATTTGATTGTTTAACGTGGCCTGTACAGCCGGTCGATTCTGTTAACATCTCACCGTGAAAACTTAGGTGAAGTGAGCGTGAAGGGAACTGTCATTCGACCTTGATTGTATGGATTGACAGCTCACTTCATGTTCACTTCATCTAAGTTTTCACGGTGAGTTGTTTACAGAATCGCACTACAGTTATAATCTTATTCATTAATATGCGTGTAGTTAATTCTGGCAATTTTTTTCAAAAATTTTCGATGAATTGAGTAAAATCGATGTACTTATCTAAATAATAAAAAGTGTTCAGCAATAAAGAAAAGAAGATTTTTTAGTTTAAAAATATAAAATCCCAATAATGAGTGAAAGAAAGAAAGAAGAAAGAAAAATGCATGCTTTTTAATAATGTCTTGTAGGATTTTTTTTTGTGGGTTGGGAAATCATCCAATGACTTCTCCTGCTCTGGGTGGAGCGGGAGGGCGTGTCAGACTCTTACTGACTAAAACCCACCCCTGTTCCTTCCCTGCCTGAGTGCCCAGGGGTGCGGTAACTCATTTTCAGAATTTATCCGCTACCCCTAGGCATGTAGGCACCGGCCACGATAGGCCCCGTCAGAATGTCTTGTGGGATAAGTTCCCATTATTCAGCAACTACTCTTTTTCGCTTCCAGATGTTTTGAGGAGCAGGTTGTACTGATTTTACCCGTCTTTTTAGGGCATCCCAGACATGTTCAGTTGGATTGAGGTCTGGACTTCGAGCAGGCCAATCGATCGATCTGGTATTCGATTAGTATTCGTGTTTTTTAAAATGGACCATGAAAAATTGCCCAAAACGAATCACGAATACGAATCGACTATGAGTGAGCGCACAGCGCCTTTTCGTGAATTCTGATCCGTTTTTATGCTGTTTGTAAAAAAAAAAATTGAATCGAATACGAGGTAGTGCACAAACGTCCTTATGTGTAAGAATTGTATAGAAAATGTTATGTAATTATATAGGATGCATGTTATCTTATCTTATCGATATGTGTGAAATGAAAGATTAGGCATCACTAATTGTCATGTCAAATTCTCAAATCTAATTGTCAAAGATGGCAGCATTTTTGATTTGTGTTGTCGTAAACCGTTTAAGCTCTTTTAATAATTGTCCAATACAGAACGCAGAGTGGCCGTTTCATACAGATATTCGCAATGAGTATAATAAAATATACTTATAATTACTAAGTATGTCAGAGGTTGGTTGGTCCTGGGGCCATTGCCGACAATGTCCCTTAAATAAATTATAAGTTTTCATGTAAAATAGTGCTTGCAAGTTAGAATTTACGCCGTCTCTGTACATATTTCAAGAAAAACAATTATTTTTCCGACGTAGCGACCGATCGTTAGGATATAGCGATCGTTAACTATGTCGAGACTGCAGGGCCTGGTCTTCTTTGGACTAAACCGGTCTCTTGATGCCGTTGCCAAGTCCTCTGAATAGTTGAATGATTCACATTTAGCCGCTGAGACACGTAAGTTCGCGAACAGCCTTCTTTAAGGAGCGCTATAATTTTACCAGTGATAATCGCTTTATGAACCGCATCAGAAAGTCGTATTGAATGTAAAAAAGTAAAATTAAATTAATTAATTTGCATAAATTATCCTCAAAGTGTCAAAATTTTAGTAACAGGCAAGTCAAGAAAACAAAAATCGCAAAAATTCGAGCCATTAATTAATACAGCAATTTCACAATAATCATTGGTTTTCTTTTGTTAATTTCAAAAATTAAATTTGGGACGTCGAGCATTCATGATCATTGGTCAGAATACTTAAATTCCATCGTCAAATCAATCTTCTTTCTTGTTATATAAATTGAAGATAGACAAAAAAATCTTAAGTGCCCGTTTTTTTTGCAAAAACGATTAGGTACTTTAAAAACAACCTGAAAAAAGTGTGATTTGTTTGGAACTTTTTGCGTACGAGTCCGACTCGCTCTTTGCCGGTTTTTTGTCTTATCTTATCTAAGTATACAGGGTGTAACGGAAGGGTTTTTTTTTTTTTTGTCATGTTTTAGGAACCGGTTCTGCCCATGGATATGAACAACTTTCTCTAAGAAAAAACTGAAAATTCCTAACTAAAAAATTGGACTTTCCATACAAAGTTATCATCAGCTGATCAATATTTGTATGGGAGGTAAAATTTTTTTTTGTGAATTTCATTATATTTTCTTGAAGAAAGATGTTCATATCGATGAGCAGATGCAGTTCTTAAAATATGACCACACCTTTCCGTTACACCCTGTATATCGGGTGTAAAAAGACAGTTTCAGAAGCCGAAAGCCACATATTATACCCATTTTTTGGGTTATTATTTCCACAAGACCATACCTGGGAAGCCACTGGTTCTGGAGATATTGAAGGTCAAAGTTGCAATTCGTTTTTTTTACTTTTTTGCGAAAATGAATTCTAAGTGTTATTACTAAACTTTTTTTCAAACAAACATTACCTGAATTATCGTTTTTTTTTTCGAAATTTCGAAAATACGAATTTGCAGTTACGAAAACGCAATGAATATCAAACGTATCCGACAAGTACGAAGTTTAAGCGAAGGGCCGGGGTTTAACTCCACTTGCCTGTGTTCGCGTTACATTGCGCGGCATAAAAAATAGATTTATTTTACATACCTAAAAATAAAAGTCGTTTCCCAGCAATATTTATTGCGCAAAACTACTTTGTTAGACGTACCTACAGTATGCGTAGTTAACGGCTCTGTGATGTGTCTTTTTACACCCTGTATATATACATATATATATATCTATAAGTAATTTTATTAATATTATAAAGCTGAAGAGTTTGTTTGGTTGAACGCGCTAATCTCAGGAACTCAAAAACATATTTTTTTGTTGAATAGTCCATTTATCGAGGAAGGCTACATATAGGTGATGTTATCACGCTGCGACCAATAGGAGCGGAGCATCAGTGAAAAATGTGGCAAAAACGGGAAAAAAAAACATTCCTTTTGAGAGCTCCCATTGCGTGCGCTGCGTAAACGGTTTAAGTTACGCAAAAATTATGTTTGACGGAATTGTTTCTCTTGAAAAGTTCAAAAAAAAAATCCCGGGACAGCAAATGTCTACCCTTTAAGGTTAACTCATTATAATCTTTTTTATGGCAATCAAATTTGTTCTAAAATAATGCATTATTTGCGAAGGTGTTTTATAGATACATGATATTAATCCTTATCCAAATAAATACGTTATTCATCATAAGTATTTAATTTTGATCAAAATTGCCCTTGACATTATTTGATTTCAACGAATATCTTAGGAGATATCATAGTTTTAATCAAGTACCACGCGCTCATTCGTGATGTGCAAGGCGGGCGGGCGATCATGAGGGATGTCTGGTGCGCATGCGCTGGCCGGCCGCCGCCAGTAGCTCTGCGAGGTACCATTTTGCACTGTATAGAATACTTGTTGAGGAAGGTTATAGACCTTATAACATCACGCTACGACACAGTAACCATAAACGCGGGCACAGCTAGTCTAAACTAAAATTAATTTATCCTTGTCATAAATAAACTAAAAGAATTATAATTTTTAACTTTAAGTGGTTAAAAGCAACACGCTTGTTTCGTAAGCTATTTTTATTTCGGAAATCCTACTCCATTTGAGTAAAAAAATATGTCAAACGAAATTATTAGTCGCTCTAATAAAAATAATTGTACACAGTACAGGCTTTTTCCGGTATTCCCTTTCTTCTCCCAAAATTGTTTGTCCGAAAATCATTATCCATAACACGTTTGCTATAAACTTCAGTAACCAAAATGATCAAAAATTCGAAATTATGTTTTACATAATTCTTTATACTTTTAAAACTATTCTGTCATAATATCGAGTACTATAATAATTCTATCTCCTAATTTTGAAAGAAATAAAGTCATATGCCCCAAGTTTTGTATCATATAATGTGTATTATTTCGAACGTTCATTTATAATAAAAATTGTTAGTCCTAAAACATTTGCTAAAAATTAGTTATTCAGTTTCAGTTAATTAGTAAATCCGACTCCACACAGTCTTGTCTGCCCTACCCCTAGAGTGTAATTTAAAATCGCGTAGGCGCGGAGGGGCGAGGCGGCCCGCGAGTTGAGGAGCAGGTGGTTGTTTCAGCTTCGTCTTGCTGGCCGGTTTCACCGGCCAGCCTCAGCCGCGGCGGCGAGCGTTAAACCACCTGCGACGATAAGCTCGCGTGGGACCGCCGGAGCCTCGCAGCGTCGGAGCCATGACAGAAACCATGCCTGCTGTATGTTGCATGCTCGCTTGCATGCTGCATGCTTGCTTGCATGCTACATGTTGAATGCTTGCTTGCATGCTCACTTGCTTGCTGCATGCTTGTTGCATGCATAGTGTATGCATGTTTGCATGCTTCTTATAGGGAAATAAAACCACATGTTCACAATCAACTGTTTTATTGAGTGATGTATACATATGTGGCGCCGGAGCCGTGACAAAAGCCATTTATTGCTTTTGCACCTTTACTATTTATGTATTGTACCGGTTGGATTTGGTAAAATAATAAACAATTGTAAAATAAAATCAGATTATATTTAATTGTAAAAAATGTTACTTAAACGTACATTAATTCATTCATTAATAATTTGTAGATCAATTCTAAGCTAATTTCATGACAGTATAGCTCTATAACTCGTATTGCATATAACTCGTGTCTACGTAAAGCCTGAGAGAAGTACATAGGAAAAGCTTTGTTAAACAAAGGTTTAATAATATTATTAGGATAAATAAACATTTTATAAATTGAATTTAGGACTTATAACTTTTATTGAAAACGGTTATAAGTCTTTTGTATTATTGATTGTAATGTTTATGACAAACGGATTTAGGGCATATTGTATTTAGGGATTTAAATTTTATGGCATGTGATATTAAGTGACATTAAGTTCGGGCAAGTTATCATTCAGACAAATGATGATTAGGACAAAAAATTATGGCACTTTAGATTATGGATAAAAAAGTTAGGTAACACAATAGAGAACCGCTTTTTCCTTAAAAATTGAGGACAACATGAAGATGGGATCGTAGCAAAAACCCAGTAGGTACCGATAGCGCTCAGTCAGTGAATCACAAATACATTCACACGCACACAAACAACTGCTCACGTAGATGCGCGCAATAATATCACACAGCTACAACGTCCATCTTACAGGTTACACTTATTCAACACTAGTATTATATCAGTGCTCCTTCCTAAACAAGCTAGCGAGTGAAAGGGCACGAAGTTGGAAGCAAAAACCTCACCGTGCATATAATGATAATGATCATTGAAAACGCACAATAAAACAGAAGAATTCTAAGGAGTTGGAGGTGAGATTAGTTTATTATTTCATACTTTGTTGTTTTATATTTCGGGCTCCATCGAGTGACTCTGGGATAACCACGGAATAGAAAAAACAAGTGGTAGTGCCCACGCAGTTATCCGGCGCTTTTCGAAGCTTTTCGTCAAAACTGAATTTATTTATTTTATTGTTCATACAAAACCAAGACTACAACTGACGAAGGTTGTTATTATTTTACATATTTTTCCGCATAATAGTGACACACGCCAATAGCTGTGTGGGCACTTGGATAACTGTTAAGTTGAGATAAACCATGACCACAGATAATTTAATACTGGCCATGACGAAATCAACTTCTCATAAGTTAAATGAGTTTTTGATTTTGGTTTGTGTCTTGAAAATAAGTTGAGGGGATAGCTACAGATTAATGTAACTTTTTTGATAAAAAATAAAGTAGGGGTATTCACAGTATTGTGTACCTGTTTAAGCATCTATTTAAGGGTTTCGTAGTCCTAATAAGGAACCCTTATAGTTTCGCTCTGTCTGTCTGTCCGTACGCGGCTTAGCTTAGGGACTGTTACTGCTAGAAAGCCGTTATTTTGCATGGGTATATTAACCACGCCAACAAAAATGTAAAATATAATTTACAAAATATTTTGTCTGATGTACCTCCACTACATTATTGTAAAGTGGGGATGTTTTTTTTCTCGCCTATCCTTAAGTGTGGGGTAGCGTTGGATAGGTCTTTCAAAATCACTGCGGGGTTGTTTGTTACGACTATTTTTCGCTTCAGTTATTCGTTTGCGAAGTAATAGACTTTAAAGTAATATTTTTAGTTAGAGGAAAAGAAATGTATTATTTTTAATACAAAATATTTATTATTTAAGGATGTATTTTGAATGATTTTGTATATTGTACGAAATTTTCTTTAAATTTTATGTCGAGGCGGTTGCCTCCCGACGCCTTCCGCTGCGAGTCTGATCGGCACTCTCACAATCTCGCTTAGTGGACCTATTGAAGCACTTACACCTAGATAAAAGTAATAGATTTTATTTAGTTAGGAGTTTTTGTTTTAATTATAATTAAATACGTATTTTATAAGTTTGTAAATAGTATATATTAGTTGTTAACATTAAAGCATTATTTTTAATACAATAACCTATTTCAAATTGTAAAAAAAAAACTTAATAAAGATAAACCTAGATAATAATTAAAAATTGTACTTCTTTCAGATCACATGTATCATATAAGTAGAAGAAGTACGCAGACACATGCAAAAGACGACTCATTATATATGATGGACGTCACCGCATCTTCAACTAAAGACGTGAGAGCCAACGTTGAGAATATAGACAACAGAAGTGACAATCGTGAGGAACAGAAGAAGTTTGTTCCACCTCCAGAATACGACGCAAACGACACAAGATGGACACTAAAGTATCGTGAGCCTGCTCCGGGACTTGTTGAACTAATCAAACATTCCGGTGTGTATATAAATGCTGACAAACTCGCGGAGTGCCAGAAATGGTCAAATGATTGCAAGACATTTGCTGAAAGGTTACTAACTGAAATCTTCACCATAAGTGCTTTGAGTGCATGTTCATGGTCTAGATTAGATAAACATGCAACAAATATATTGCTGCAGTTTGTTGTGGAGTATGGACAGATCCGCGATTGGATGGGAACTGATTACCAATGTATTCTGAAATGCATTCGACAAGTAATGTTAGAGATGAGATGTGCTCAACAAAACAAAGACGAGGAGGTGGAACGTGAACCTTTAATTGAAAAAGAATCTCATAAACGCAAGTTTATTTTTCCTCCTGAATACGATAAATATAACTCAAGGTGGACATTAAAGTATCGTGAGTACGCTCCAGGACTTGTTGAAGTAATAAAAGATTCCTGCGTGTATGTCAATGCTGAAAATCTCGCTAAATGTAAGAAATTTTCGAAAGATAGTGTAACATTGGCTCGAATGTTACTAGCCGAAATTTTCACAACAAGTGCATTGAGCATTTGTTCATTGACTGTTAGCAAAGGTAAAAATATCAGACCTGTATTAAATGAAAATGCAATGGCAACACTGCTGAAGTTTGTTGCGGAATATGAAACGAAGAATCGGTGGATGGAAACAGAAAACAAATGTATTTCCGGCAGTATCCGACAAAAGTTGCAAGTGTTGAGACGTGTAAGAAGAATAGAGGAAGAAGAGGAAGAATGTAAAGAAGATGATAAAGGTGAAGAAGATTTTTCATCCTTGTCATCTAAAGAGAATAAAGAGGATGAAGAAAACAAACTTTCAAAGAAAAAACGTTCTCAGAAACGCAAGTTTCTGTGTCTCGCACCAGAATACGATGAAAATGACTCAAGATGGACACTAAAGTATAGAGGACCTGCTCCGGGGCTTGTTAAACTAACAGAACATTCCAGTGTGTATGTTAATGCTGACAAACTCGCTGAATGCAAGAGATTGTCAAATGATTGCAAAACATTTGCTGAAAAGTTATTTATTGAAATCTTTACGAAAAACGCATTGGCTACATGTTCATTATCTAAAAAGAATCTCAAATGTTACGAGACTTACAGTGCAGATCCTAATCGTTTCCTACTTTATTGGAAACAGGATAAACCTGAATTAGATGCTCATGCTGAAATAATAGCACTGAACTATGTAGATGAATATGGACTCGAGAAGGGTTGGCCAGTATTGGACTTCTGGTATATTAGAAAAATTTTGGAGGGTAAAATGCTTGAAAAGGAGGAAATATACGTTTTTAAAGAGGACGAACGCAGACGAGCTGCTCGTGACAAAGAATTCCCTATGTGTTGACTAAAAGGACACTTGACAAGCTTACGTTTAGGTACTGGGGTGAATACCACTAAACCTAAGTTTAAATAAACTTCTTTGTAAAAGAAACGGGCACCTAAGTTACGTTCCAAGGCTGATTTCAGATTGTAATTTAATTGTTTAACATAACCTGTATAATTATAATCTTATTAATTAATATGCATGAAGTTAATTCTGGCAATTTTTTTCATAAATTTGCGATTTATTCAGTAAAATCGATGTACTTGTATAAACAATAAAAAGTATTCAGCAATAAAGAAAGGATGATTTTTTTATTTAAAAATATAAAATCCCAATAATGAGTGTGACCTCCTCTTGACAAAAATTACAGATTGCATCCTTCTAGGCATGCTTTTTAATAATGTCTTGTGGGATAAGTTCCCATTATTGAGCAACTACTCTTTTTCGCTCCCAGATGTTTTGTGGAGCAGGTTGCACTGATCTTACTGATATAGACATGCTGAATTGGATTGAGGTCGGGTCTTCGAGAAGGCCAATCTAAACAGAGGTTCCCAACTTCTTGCATGTACGCTTCCACGTCGCCAGAACGGTGAGCGCGAGCATTGTCATCCATAAAAAACTAGCCAAGTGCGTGTCAAAATTCGCACATTTAGGGCTCCGTAACAAATGAGAAAATTTTAAAGAAAAAATCTGATATATCAATAAATTGCCTTTTGTTAGTGTTGTTGCTTATGCGTGATTTAGGGTCAGGTTAACTCGGCAAAATGAAGATACACTGCGTGGTTTGGATTCCTTCGACAAATATTTAATTTTGCTTTTAAAATATTACAAGAGTAAAATCAATGTGCGTTGTTCTAGAAAGTTTTTAGTTCAAGTGAAAAACCGATGCGCGTCGTTGGTGTCGCGGCGCGCCCGCCCTCCCGCAGCCCTCGCATCCTCGCTCGCCTCCGTCGCGCCTGACGTCAGCGCTGCGACGCGTGCACAGATCCAGAGTGCGGCCGCTGGATGGCGTTATGTGTCCCGTTGTTGATCGTTGACAGTTAGTAAAGTATACCTAATAATAAACATTATCACCAAATAGGCTCAGTGGATTCGGATATAAGGGGGAAAGAACATTTTCCATCTCATTTATCCATCCATCAAAAATACAAAAAAATACAAAAATGTTTATTTAAAACTCAAACAGTGTCATACATAAACTGAGGCAGCCCCAGTAAGTTACAAAGTACTTGTGTCGGAGTTGTCTCACTCTTCCCCTATGTGGTATCTTAACAATGAATACTGAAACTAATTAAAAGAAAAAGAAAAGAAATGAAATAATTTTAAGCAGCTCTCGATGTGTGAGGAGTGCACGTATTTATATGTGCGTAGGTGTGTCCTTGTTTATATGTGTGCTTGTGTGTATGTTTGTGCGTGCGTGTGATGGTGTGTGTGTGTATATCTATGTGTACAATCGCGTGTTTTACAATCGTATAACAGCATGGGATATATGTCACACTTAAGATTCAGTTTATTATAGATGTAGGTGGACTGAGTAGCATATTGACGTCTGGCAAAAGCCGATTTAACCCCTGGAGAGTAGGCCACAATATCTCTGCGTCTTCTGCTCTGAGTAATTGGGTCAAAAGGAAGACGTTTATGCAGGGTTAAGGTCACATTTAGAACATAAAGTTTTCTAATTGAAAGCAAGTTGCTGACTTTATAGAGGTCTGTTGTGGGGAACCTAATCCATCATTATTATTATTCTTTATTGTACACATGTAACATATAAATAAAACACATGTTAACAATTAGTTACAAAGGCGAGCTTAACCCAGCATTTGGGTTTCCATCGCCTTTTAATGTCCCCACAGCTGGGGCACAGGCTCCTCTCTGTGTGAGGGTGTAGGCCGTAATTCACCACGCGGGCAACATTTTTTTTTTTAAAGAAAGCAGTAGTGACGAGTAAGTCTAGGTTCAAACCCACGTCATGTAAATTGGTAGATTGTTTCGGAATCAGTAGTTTTCGAGGTTTTGCTTTCCACTCTCCTTATTTATTATATATATAAGGAGAGTGGAAAGCAAAACCTCGAAAAAGAAATGTTTTGGTGTTTACTTGTGGAAACATTTGAAAATAAGGTGCGATATTGATTTGTGAAACATATCTAATTAGGTAGATGTAATAGCACCTTGTACTTGTGATAGCACCAGTGATGGTTGGTGGAGTAGGGTGGTGACCGAGTGGTGTCCAAACACGGAAGGAGAAATGTTAGTCGTCTGGTAGCGGGATGGGCGGACGACATTGTTACCGACGTGGTTAAAATATGGATGAGACTGGCAGAAGAGTGTGGGAATTGGCACGAGAAAGAAGAGGCCTACGCTCAGCAGTGGGCGTTTCGAGCTGTGGATGATGATGATTAAATGTTAAAAGTACTAAAAATAAAAGAATCTGATTTAACACGTCAGGCCCCTCGCGTCGCCATAACAATAGGTTTTTAATTGTGTCGGCTAATGAGGGACTTGACGCGTTAATTTGTTTTCAATTGTCCTGAATACAGCGTGTGTTTAGGTACCGCACACGTAGGTATGTTAAAATAATTGGGCTGATGACGTTATTACTATCCTAATTTCCTAATATAAGTGACTTTTGATTCATTCAACGCAAAAACAACGGAGGGGTACCGTGTGTTCAGATTTATCTTTTAGTCTTAATTAGGTTTTCTGTTTTGGTTAATTCATTTAAAATCAGTAGGTACATTGTTTCAGTAGTATACAGTTACACAGTGTATACAGTTTATGTTGTTATATCAGAAAAATATTAGAGATATTAAGGTAAGATTTTTAATATTCTGTGTTTAGTTTTAATGACTCCTTTCAGGGAATCGGAGAGTATTTGATAAAATGATGTTAACATCATCCATACTCAGAGTTCAACTAATAATAACAATTAACAAACAAGGGGCAATTAATATCAGCCCCCAAGATGTAGCTTGTGCAGTCCGTCCGTTCCCTAACTGGCAATCTCCAGGGCCGGACGGGCTGCACAATTTCTGGATAAAATGGTTTAAAACATCGCACGGTCGCTTGGCAGCTCAGTTCCAGTCTGCCCTTGAGTCAGGGTCGCTGCCCCAATTCCTTACGACAGAAATAACCCACCTGCTCCATAAATCAGGTGGTACAGCGGAGCCCAAAAATTATAGACCGATCACGTGTTTATCGACTGTCTATAAAGTTCTTAAATCCATCCTGAGAGCAAAAATTAACAAACATATTGATACAAATTGTATCATGTCTGCCTCTCAGAATTAATGTAGGCACGGGTTTAGCGGTACTAAGCAGCTGCTCCTCATTCATGTTACCATTAGCCAACAGGTTCGTCGTTCTCGAAGAGATCTGTCGACATGTTAAATAGATTACACTTCTTGTAATCTATCTAACATGTCGACTGATCTCTATCGCTCCCTATGATTCAGTGCCACATACATGGCTCATGAGGGTGCTGGAGCTGTATAAAGTTGATGCAACTCTGCGCACCTTCCTGATTTTGTGTATGGGGCAGTGGAGGAGGGACCTTCACTATCCAGGATGTCGACAGATTCATTCAATATGGCATCCGACCTTGCTGCTGCTGAGCTCAACAATAAGCCGGTTAATGTACAGGTCGAACAAGCAAGGCGAACTTAATCCACCCTGCCTCACTCCGCATTCCAACCGGTACATACTCGACAATAAACCGTTCCGCCTTACACAATTGCGTTGACTGCTATACCAATATTTAAATATTATATATCTCCAATTGGCACAGAAGTTTCAGATAATAACTTATTCCACAGTACGTCATAACTGACAAGATCGAAAGCCTTCGATAGGTTCAAAAAACAGGCAAAAACAGGCGTTTTTCTATCCTTGTAGTACTACAAGGATAGAAAAACGCCTGTCTGCTTAAGACACAATAAAGCGCTTTCAGTGGACAGCCCCGCCCTAAAGCCAAACTGAGTGTCATGCAGTATTCGATCCTTAGCCAATTGTTCGTTAAGCAGACTGTCCAGCACTTTGGCTGAAACAGTTGTAAAATTCCTCGTCGTGGTGGACAAAAGTGGCGCCGGCTTCCCAAACACTAGGATTTTGGTCGAAACCAAGCCAGTACCATTGTGGTAGCTCAATACCGTAGGGGACAAGGAAGTCACTGATAAACGGTAAAGGAAAAGACGTGACGCTTGACGCTAATATAGAATAGAATTTATTTATTCATTATAATGTAGTTTTACAAAATTAGGTGTTACATTTAAAAGTTTATTTATTTAATCTTTATGCACAAGTAAAAAACACTGTAGACAGGCGGACGTGATGGCTTAGGCATTTTCTACCAGTCACACTTTTTTTTTTTTTTTTTTTTTGGGGGGTGGGAAATCATCCAATGACTTCTTCCGCTCTAGGGTGGAGCGGAAGGGTGTGTCAGACTCTTACTGACTAAAACCCACCCCTGTTCCTCCCTGCCTCGAGTGCCCGGGGGCGAGGTAACTCTTTCGAATTTATCCTCCACCCCCGGGCAGGCACTTAGACACAGATTATGGCAGGTGCAACTAAAAGGAAAGACAAACAAAAAAAATACAATAATAAATACATACATAGACACAGCGGTTCTATTATTGTGTTGTCAGTCAGTGATTAAAAGTATGTTGAAGAACAAATATGTGAGGAACTGTATTTTAAATAATAGAAAATATTATTACAAAATATGAAATGATTGCGTAGCAATGACATTTAAAAACATCAAAGTACAATATGTTAAGTGTCCACTCTTTTCAGGATAACATAATATAGACGAATTAATAAATCAACATAAATACTTTTACTTTGTTCCAGATCGAATAAGCCCGGCAAAATTTAACAAAACACAACATCAATATTGCCAAAATGGACGTTCCCGCATCCTCATCAACAGACATGACAGAAAAAGTTCCAAAACCAAATGAAGAACAGGTAGAAGCGAAACATAAAGTCAAGAATAAGTTGGCCCTTCCTCCAGAATACGATGAAAATGACTCAAGATGGACACTAAAGTATCGTGAACCTGCTCCGGGACTTGTTGAACTAATCGAACATTCCGGAGTGTATCTTAATGCTGACAAACTTGCTGAATGCGAGAGTTTGTCGAGTGATAGCAACAGATTGGCTCAATTATTACTAACAGAAGTCTTCACTATAAGCGCTTTAGGTACATGCACATGGTCTGCTATAAACGCTAACGCTACCGATCCTGACGGTGGACATGCAACTCCTCAGTTAGATAAACACGCAACAAATACATTGCTGAACTTTGTAAAAACGTATGCCCAGACGCATGGTTGGGAATTAATGGATTACCATTGTGTTGTAAAAAATATTCGTCAAATAATGCTACAGATGAGACATAACAAGATGTTGGCTCTACCTCCAAGATACGACCCGAATGACTCAAGATGGACATTAAAATATCGTGAACCTTCTGAAAAACTTGTTGAACTAATTGAATATTCTCGTGTTTATGTTAATGCTGACAAACTTGCTGTATGCATGCAGTTGTCAAATAGTTGTGTAACATTAGCTAGAATGTTACTAAGTGAAATTTTTACTACAAGTGCATTGAGTACATGTTCGGCAGATACAACAACCGAAAATACGAAACAAAGTGTAACGGATTTTAAACTTGTACTAGATGAACATGCAATGTTAATATTACTGCTATTTACTTTTCAGTATGGAAAGGATAAGAATTGGAGGATGGTAGCGGACGAGCAAAAATATATTCAAGAGAGTATCCGTCAAAAAATGGAAGTCATGAGACGTGTTGAAAGGAAAATAGTAGAAAAGACAGACCGCGATAAAATTCTAAAAAACAACTACTCTTTTGGACTCACGAATCTGCCGCCAGAATACGATGCAAATGACTCAAGATGGACACTAAAGTATCGTGAACCTGCTGAAGGACTTGTTGAGCTGATGGAACATTCCGGTGTGTATGTTAATGCTGACAAACTCACTGAATGCAAGGAAGTGTCGAAGGATTGTGTGGCATTGGCTCAGAAGCTACTAACTGAGGTCTTTACCGCAAGTGCATTGGGTACATGTTCCTTGTCTGCAGAGAATGACGAATGTTACAGGATTCGTATTTGGCAACGGTATGATCGTCCTAAACCCGAATTAGATGCATATGCCGAAATTATATTACTGAACTTTGTTGATGAGTATGGGATGGAGCAGGGTTGGCCAGTATTGGATTTCCAAACTATTAGAAACGGGATGTTTAACATATTGCGTGAGATGGAGCAACAGTACTTAAGCCCTCAAGCAGAAGGAGCTAGTCGAGATAAGCTTACGGCTAACGAAGAGAAGACGGTTGCTGAATTCTATCAGCAAACGTCTTCTTCTTCGTCGTCGTCTTCTCCTTCTTCGTCGCCGTTACGTTTAGTTAAATAAGTATTATTTAAATATTTTTCCTCCTTGTCTTGTATGTTTATTATTGGATTATAAACTTTCTTGTTTTTATTGTTTCCGTTTATTCATCATTTTTCTTATTAAGTATATTTTTAAATATTTCTTAAAATACTATAAAATAATTATATTAATACATTATCATTCCACGGAAGCCAACCTTTCATAGAGAGGAGGCCTGTGCCCTAGCAGTGGGGACATTAAAAGGCTGATGATGTAATGATGACATTATCCTCAATTTATTGGCGTCACAGCACTATAATTTATAACTGTAGGTAACCAGTTGTTATGTTATACATTTACTTCACGTTAGACCTTGGCCATGGCGAGTGTTGTCCATTGGCAATTGCCATTCGGCGAATTCAGCGCCGATGACGTCACAGAGCGAACATAGGACTCACATACACAAGAAACTGGCCAAGTGCGTGTCGGACTTCGCACATTTAGGGATCCGTACTAAATGAGGGAATTTCCAAGAAAAAATCTGATTTATCAATATATTGGTATTTGTTAGTAAAATATACGTAATAATAAACATATCACCAAATTTCAAGTTCATAGCAATGGGAAGTAAAAAAGTTCTTAGTAACAAAATTTTGTTAAAAAAGCTGACTTTTGGTGGCTTCTAATTCCACAGTATTTGTCTACTCAACGAGCTCTAAACAACGATACCCCATTTCATGGGATAGGTCAATTTTTTTTCGCACCCCCCTTTATCTGTATGGGAGCTCCCCTAAACAACATTTTGACAATTTGTATAGCTTTGGGCTAACAAGATGCTTATACTGTGAAAATTTGGAGATTGTAGCTCCAACCGTTTAGCTGTAAAACCTGCGTGACAGTCGACGGACGGACAGACAGATGACGGACGGACAAACAGACGGACACATGAGTGACAGCAATAGGCTTCCGGTACGGAACCCTAATAGGGCTCCTTTTGGACCCTTGGGGTACGGAACCCTATAAAGGAATATTAAAAAAAATGCTAAGGATTCCATGATTCGACTAAAATAACTGCCACGAACTGCATCAAACTGCTTGAAAAGTGACTTGTTAGGAGCCTTTAATTGTTTTTTGCAGTCGAATTTTTTTGAAATTTTTATTTTCTATTTTTTAGTAACTTTATTTTTGGAATCGCCTTCTCGAGCTCTTTCTTTTGATACCCCACATGACAAGTACACAAAAAAAAAACCGGTCAAGAGCGAGTCGGACTTGCACCCTGACAAATGATAAATGATAAATGATGTTTATTCAGTAAATAGGTTACAAGGAACACTTTTACAAGTCAATGGTTTTTGTCAGTTTAAGCTAGATGAGGCCGGTGTTTCCTAGCTGACTACCCTGAGAAGAAACACCGAAACAAACTCAGAGGTCAAAGTCTCTTTTAAAGTGTGTACTGGTTAAATCATATGAGAACCATGTACGTTTATGTCTGGGATGAGCTTTTCCAGACAGTGCAAGCATTTGTCAGTCATCGCGAAGCTCAACTCAGAACTTTGAGGAGCTCAACGAACCGACGAACAATACCAAAGTAAGGACATTTGAGTAGGCCGCAAAAATACTCAAACTGCCAGACAATCATAAAATCTACATGAATATAACGACATACATAGTTCTCACATTCACATTATTCTATATGAGGACCATGCAGCTTAGTGTCTGTAGTGGTCTTTTGAAGAAAGAACCAAACATATTTGAGTGGACCTGTCCAGTCAGTGCAAGCATTTGTCAATAGTCGAATAGCTCAACTTAAAAACCACTAAGGAGCTCAATGACATGACGAACAATACCAAAGAAACGACATTTGGGTAGGCCGCAAAAGTACTCAAACTGTCAGACAACGTTAAAAGTTACTGTAAAAAGGAGGAGAAAATAATAATAATAACCCACATAGTCCTCACATTTACAATAATTAAGTAATCAAAAAAAAAAATATAATACTTTACAAAGTAAATATTCGTGTCAAACAAAATAGTAATAATAATATGTCAATCAAAAAAATAAATATAATACTTAACAAAGTAGTCAAGTCAAAAAAAATAAAATAAAAATAATAATAAAATGTCAATAAAAAAATAAATAAAAATATAATATAATACTATACAAGTATTCATGACAAAAACGAATATTAAAAAAAATATATAAAAAATTTCATCAGTAAGTAGTACATATGAAAACAATGGCTCATGTATATCATTGAAGCAGCTCAATCCCACGCCTTTTTGTCCTCAAGAAAGTCATTAATTGTGTAAAAAGCTTTCTGGCATAGCTTACGTTTAATAAATGATTTAAATTTATTTATGCTTAGTCTTTGAATTTGGCTAGGAAGTTTATTATAGAAACGTATACATTGGCATCTAAACGAACCACCTATTTTTTTCTTGAGCCTGGTTTTAGGTACAATAAATTTGTGTTTGTTCCTAGTATTTATGCTATGGATATCACTGTACCTTTAAAACAGATTAATATTTTTATGTGCATACATGAGATTCTCATAAATATATTGAGAGGGAACAGTCATAATATTAATCTCTTTAAATTTGTCTCTGAGGGAGTGTCTGGGACTTAATTTATAAACTGCACGAATAGCCCTTTTCTGTAAAACAAAAATTGTCTGAATATCGGCGGCATTTCCCCACAACAGAATCCCGTACGACATCACACTATGAAAATAACTAAAGTATACTAAACGAGCTGTCTCTAAATCAGTTAAACCACGAATTTTACTTTCGGCGTATGCTGCAGAGCTAAGTTTTTTGGACAGTTTATCTATATGGGGGCTCCACTGAAGCTGCGCATCCAAAGTTAAACCTAAGAACACTGTGGCATCCTCGGGTTTCAACTGTTCACCCTTTATTGACACACTAGTGTTCACTTGTATTACATTGGGTAATGTGAACTTTATGCATTTTGTTTTTTTCTCGTTAAGGAGAAGATTATTGATGTGAAACCAACTACAGTTGAAAGAGCATTATTTACATTATGAACAACCACCTGCTGACGTTTGAGTTTAAATAAAAGTGAAGTGTCATCTGCAAACAGCACTATATCATGTTTATCCTTTATGAGGTAAGGCAAGTTGTTGATATAGACTAGAAACAAAAAAGGACCCAGAATTGAGCCTTGAGGAACCCCCATTCTGACTACAGACCCGGGAGACCTTTTGCCGTTCACATCAACTCTCTGAATCCTATTACTCAAGTATGAAATAAGAAGATCCAGAGAGGCGCCCCGGACTCCGTAGTAGTGCAGCTGCCTGATCAATGTATCATGGAGAACGCAATCGAAAGCCTTAGACAAATCACAAAAAATGCCCAACGCATCGTATTTATCTTCCCATGCATTATAAATGTGTCCCAAAAGTTCAACACCAGCATCAGTTGTTGAACGACCCTTTGTGAAACCAAACGGTTTGTTGTGTAATAATTTGTGTTTATTAAAATATCTTTCAATTTGATCTAAAATAATTTTCTCAAAAATTTTACTAAAAGTAGGTAGCACTGATATAGGTCTATAATTAGTAGGGTCTGAGGTACTACCCGATTTAAACGACGGTTCCGTACCATCATATAAATTTAAATATATATATATTTTGAATGTGTTACTTTACGTACAGTTGCAGTGTTAGGTCAGCGCCATGACTTGAACGACGAAAATGGAACTAATTGGCATTAAAAGAGACTTTGACCTCTTTTTTTTTGACCTCTGAGTTTGTTTCGGTGTTTCTTCTCAGGGTAGGCAGCTAGGAAACACCGGCCTCATCTAGCTTAAACGGACAAAAAAAACAATGTTGGTGTGTAAAAGTGTTGTTAAAACCTATTTACAAAAATAAAATTATTTATCATTTAATGTGATTTTAGTTGATTTCTGAAAATATGTGCTACGAGTATTTAGAGACATCCTTTTTATTTTTCCTGTAATCTTTTTTTATCATTTATAGGCACGCGTTTAACCGTTATGATGCTATCTCATCTGATGGTAAGTGATGATGAGGTCGAAGATGGAGCACGCTTGCCTAGAAGTAACCTATTCACTCTTGACTTGAAGACTCCCAGTTTGTAGCTATCAGGAAACACTGACTCTGGCAGGGAATTCAACTCCTTAGTTGTACGCACAAAGAATGTGTTCGCAAAACGACACACAACAAATCTTTACATAAACTTCTATCACAGAATAATTTCAGATTTTTCTCTATGCAAACTTCGGAGGTAAGGGGGGAGGATAACGGTATTTTTTTACTAATACTTCACATGCCCTAGTAGTCCCACTTCGAATTTTTAAGAACCACTTTATGTCATCATCATTCTCCTGCCCTTATCCCAATTTATTTGGGGTCGGCGCAACATGTCTTTTTCTTCCATACTCCTCTATTAGTCGTCATCTCTGTAGTCACCCCCTTTTTAGCCATATTCTCTTTCACACAGTCCAACCATCGTTTCTTTGGCCTTCCCCTACTCTTATAGCCATCCACATCCATACACAAGACTTTCCTCACGACATTTTCTTCATTCCTCCGCATCACATGCCCATAAAACGACAACCGATTTCCACACAATTTTTCAGTCAGCGGTGCCACTATCAGACTTCCTCTTATATACTTTAAGAACCACTTTATGTATTGTTGCTTAAAAAAATATTTCTTTCTTATTTGCAAAATCAGGGCAAACGTCATCTAAAACTAAGTATTACAAATTTCAAGTTGATAGCGTTAGTAGTTGTTGAGATATCCTTAATAGAGTAAGCTATTAAATTTAATAAAGACTACAATATTGTGGGAGACTGGTGCCTAAGCTAGGTGCGTAAGTGTGTGTGTGTGTGTGTGTATATGTATAAATGTGTGTGTCTGTGATGTAGGTAGGTATATGTATAAATGTTTTTAAAACACAGATCCAGCTGTGACAGACGGACAGACAGACAGACTGAGTCATACCATAAGGGTTCCTTTTTATTACCTTTTTGGTTCGGAACCCTAAAAACGACGTCACTGTCTTGTCTGGCG
Source organism: Polia nebulosa (assembly GCA_951329385.1). Classification (NCBI taxonomy): domain Eukaryota; kingdom Metazoa; phylum Arthropoda; class Insecta; order Lepidoptera; family Noctuidae; genus Polia; species Polia nebulosa. The sequence continues at coordinate 30,122,937 of OX589606.1, forward strand.
GCGGCCGCCATATGGTTTCTTTTTCAAAATTTTGGCTCAAGACGCATCTAATGATATCTCATTTGTTGAAATCCATTCAGCCGTTCAGGCTACAGGCTACAGAGCGTGCCAAAGAAATAGACATAGGTACATACATATTATGTATTATGTAACATACTCTCGAAAAACATTACCAACCTTCTGGGGTAGTCGTGTAAAACTGAGTTTATCATTTTTAGAAGTTACTTCGGGAGAAATACAAAATAAAAGAGTGGCAACACTGGTTCACTAACGTTCGCTTCGCTGTGAGTTTTCGGCGGGATTTTTTTGAGTGAACTTCAGTGGCTGTTTTAATTATTCGCTTATTGATATTGTGATGTAAAATTGGTGTAGTTTTGTGTTTCAAGTGTCTACGCAACTGGACAATATGTGGAATCATTGAAACAGGCGCGATCTCGGTAAAATGGAGATGAGAATTTTATTGTAATATTGATTACCTCAGCGAAGTTTGCCGAGAAGGCTGACTCGACTCATTTGTTGCCAAATACTGCAAAATACATTAGAATGCCAAACAAACATCTGCATTCTACAAGAAATATTTTCTGTATCTAATTATTAAGTATCCGACTGAAAGACTTGAATCTATGGTCATGAATAAAAATTAAAAGAAAAAAAATCGTTCGCTGTCATCCGTCGATCGAGTCGGCCCGGTCGTTGGTCAAGGTGAACGTCAATCAGTGATTCTTAGGCCCTGTCCGCACCGCGATTTTTATTCGCGCGGATTATATTCCGTTGCCGGAATTACACCTAGTACGCAGTGCGAATAAAATTTCGCGCTTTTTTGTCAGTTCGTTGTCAGCCGGGAGGCTGAAACGAACGTCAAATGTTTAAAATGAACAATTGATTTTTTCGCGGCGGTGTTAAGACGTATCAGAAGATGTCATGAACATTGGGTTCACCCATTACGGCCTATGTAAGGATTTTCTACATAGAAACATCAAGCGCTGCGAAAATACAGTTAAAAGTCTTTCAGATATTAAAGAATGACCATAAAATCATTCCATAATTTACTACGACTAGTTGGTCGGGAAAAAGATGTTCCAAACTTAGAGGTAGTAGGTACCCACTACCTTAGGTATCGTAGGTAGACTGTACAGTCTGTACAGCAGTGTAAGATTAAATAGAATAATAATTATCTAAGCTTTCTTACTCTCAAAACTTTTTAATAGGATTGATTTTTATCAAATATAAAATCAATCTTATTAAAGAAAGTATGGTGCTCTTTTGTTAGTTTCTTCGAAATAATTGGAAGTGCACCCTACTTTCTTTGAGTTATGGCCACTCTAAGGAAGGAGGGGGGGTAAGGATACTCTGCCACCTTTATCATTTTGTCGCTGATAATAACCATTCATTTTTCTTTTTTTACGTTCTCTTAATTAATCTATACCCCCATTTGACTACTGTAACAATCCAGTGTATATTTAGTAATTCTTAATTCTTTATTGTATACCAAAATTTCACATAGTACTTAGTGGTTACACAATGCATGTACAAAGGCGAGCTTAACTCAATGTTGAGTTTTCTCCCAGCAAACCTTTGAGTGATAGAGAGAGATCACATTCGAGGGTAGGATCCAGTGCAAAAAAAAAAAAAACTTACATAAATAATTCCAAATATATATTATACCTACATACTAATAAATACCAATATATACTAATATTATGTCAATTTGAAAGGAAGTGCTCATTGATTTTCTTCTTGAAGACATCTAGAGAAGGACTGTCGCGTAGTGAGTGTGGGAGAGAGTTCCAGAGACGCACTGCAGTAACTGAAAAGGAGCCATTATAGCGGCTGGAAGTGTGACGCGGACTACGAAGGAGAAGAGAATTGGCAGTGCGATAGGGTTTACCCCTCGGAATGAAGTACTCAAACCGTTCACGAAGGTATTGAGGAGAAAAAGGATTGTGCAGGATAGTATAGAGAAGAGATAGGGTATGGGTATCTCGCCGACGCCGAATCGTCAGCCACCTCAATTTAGACATAGCCATACGACTGTTAGCATTCACATTAATCGACTATTAAATTTATTACATTGCAACACTTATTTTTGTGTGGATTGATCGTAGGATCCTTTTTGAAAATAAAAGAGCGCGAGCCGTCTAGTTTTGTTTCCATCCTGAGCTACAGACGACAAAGGAGGACTCGAGTCACATTTCAAATTTGTGATATATCCATAAATTGATTTAAAGAATTATCTCCAGGTGTTTTCTTTCACTACTTTATACTCTACAAAACATTCGCGCGGAAATAAACCCGCACCGCATCGCGTTCAATTTGCATTAAATTACCGTTTTTTCCCGCGCGATTTTTTAAGCGCCAGTGCGGCTACTCTGATTACTACTACTACTGATTCAATGTGTTACAGAATTGCGAAAAAAAAATCGTGCGGTGAAAAATCGCGGTGCGGACAGGGCCTTACCCGCTATCGTCTTTTGGCGTCTGTTCACTCTTTCGCTTAGTCCGTGGCCGTCAGAAAAAAAAATCGGGCTGATGACATTGGTTCGTGCGTATTCATTCATTCAATGTTGAACTCAAAGAGTATAATAATAATACGGGACGTTGAACTACTACTATGAGGTTGTGTGAATCAGCCGGTCGATTCTGTTAACAGCTCACTGTGAAAACTTAGGTGGAGTGAGCGTGAAGGGAACTGTCATTCCACCTTGATTGTATGGATTGACAGCCCACTTCACGTTCACTTCACCTAAGTTTTCACGGTGATTATATTACAGAATAGCACTACAGTTCGATTATTTGAATACCATAAATTCAGTTAATTGGAACACCGTGACGTCAGGACTTGGCGATTCAAAGGTAAGGTTTACTATGTATTGTGTTTTGCGTTAGTGGGAGGTTCGTGGTTCGATAATAACAGCCGCACATTGGTTCCAGGGTTATTAGTAAGTTCTATGGGTCTTAAGGCGCTATTAACTGCCAATGACCTTGAGTGGTTAGCTTGCGTGTTCTGCGGGCCTGGGCTTTAGACAAAATACTTTTCTGTTAACGTTAATGCTAATGCTTCGTGCAAAATGTATGGCAACGACATTACTGGGCGTGAGTCACGTGACAGTTCTCTCCGCAAGTAATGTCCTTGCCATACATTTTGCACGAAGCGTTAGCGTTAACGTTAACAGAAAAGTAAATAATAATAAATAATAATCTTTATTCATCACAAAGCCAAATACAATTTGTCCATCTCAAACAAAACTCGAAAACAATAAGGTACAACGCGTATGTATACCTAGTATGCATTATTTGAGACAGAGTGAACGTCTGTGTCTGTGCTAGCATAAACTGTGTTATAGACACAGACGCCTTCCTCTTACAGTTCATTGACCATTTGCTGCACCTGACAGTTACCAGTTTAGGCTGGCATAAAACTTAGTTTAACATAATTAAGTACTTAAAGCATTAAAATTTATGTAAGCAAGGAATGGGTGTGTGTAGTCTTGGTGTATGTGTGTGTGTGTGTTTGGTTGTGTTTTTCGTATAAGTATGTCATGTCACAATAAAAAAAAAAATATAGAAAATATAAATAAAAAAGTAAAGCAGCAATTTAAATCTGTTATAGGACGCGTTAATAATTTTTTTTTGCAAAGAGTTGTTCAGTCTCATCGTATGTTAACTTTTGGAGAAAACTTCTAACTACAGTTTTACATTTGAATTTAGGGAAAGAATATACGTTGCAGGTTTCGTTAATAGTATTATAAAGGTAGCTGCTAAGATACGGGTAGCTTCGCCTCGCCAAAGCAGTTTTGGTAGTGACAGGTGGGCATACAGGGGGCCTACCATAAACTTTAAAAATATTTGCCAAGTGCAGGGCAGTTCAACACAGCATGTTAACCTGACAGGTTTTGTGTTTGTACCATGAGCATTTCCCACTGACCTGCAGCAGGCCAATATTTGACCTGCAGCAGGTCAACTGTTGGCCTGCTACATACGGCTCAGTAAGCTGGCAGCACAGATTAAGTAAGATTAATAATAATTAAACGTTCTAAAATACATAAGCGGTTTTACGGTTTTAATACAAATTAATTAGGTGTCTAAGATAACAGTTAAAAAGAGTGATGAAGGAAACATTGTTTCGTGGCAAAAAAAGGAATTTGACATTATTTGTGAGAGCGAATTGGTGTAGTTTTGTGTCTCAAGTGTATACGCAATCGAACAATATGTGGAATCATTGAAACAGGCGCGATGTCGGTAAATTGGAGCTGAGAATTTTATTGTAGTATCGACTACCTCAGCGAAGTTTGCCGAGAAGGCTGACTCAACACATTTGTTGCCAAAGACTGCAAAAAACATTAAAATGTGTTACATCTGCATTATCATGGAAAAAAAGTAAAAATACACTACGTAAGACTAGGCAATATGATCATAAGACTTGAGCCTTTCCTTCAGGGTAAATAAAAAAAAAAATTACGAGCATTTAAGGCTCAATTACACCTTCCTATTTCAAGGGACCCAATTTAGGAACAAACTAACTAGGAAGCAGGAAGCGAGCGATTACACTATCCTAAATTGAACTCCTAAGTCGGCAGTGTTGCCAACTCTTACAAATTCGAGTCCCTAAACAGAATATCAAAAGTCACTCTAAAGTCTCTTAAAAACTGATTCTACCAGGAGCGGACTTAAAAATAAAAAGAGCGGACTCAGATTTTTTTTCTGGGAAAGGGACTTTGTGAAATTTAATTTAATTTTAAACACAAACAAAAATACTACTAGCCCATTTGTAGCGATAAAGTTTCTAAATTGGCAACACTTAGCTCTAAATCGGGGTGATGCGATTACACTATCCTAAATCGTACACAATTTAGGAAGTCAAATCGGGACCTTTCAATCTCACTAAATCGGACACTAACTGCTCTAACTGCTATTACACCTTCCTGTTTCCTAAATTGGGTCCCTTGAAATCGGAAGGTGTAATTGAGCCATTAGGTGTAAGTTAGTTTTTGTTGTTTCAAGTTTAACTTTAGATTATTAACTGAAAGTAGAATAGAAATTAGTTTTGCGGCCGTGTCTGTAAGTGGCAGGCAAGTGTTTGTGATCATGTCTTCAAGAAGAGTTTCTTACGAACAATTAGAAACTTTGTGGGATTTTTTGAATGCTCACAAAGACATCGCTATTGATCGCTATGGGCTACAATAAATGTGCTCAAGCTCGGGAAATGTCCCGAAGAATGTGGACTGAGGTGGCAGAAAAGCTAAATTCGGTTGTTGGTGGTGCTAACAAGGATTGGAAAACTTGGGCTGTAAGTTTTACAATTATTTAAATTATTAATTACATGAATAAAATTATGTTAATTATTAATCAACCTTTGACTTACTACTTAAATAGATAGGTTTTACATGTACTATTTTGTTTTTGCAGTATTGGATACATTACAAGGGAAAATTAAAAAGAAAATGTGCCACTATCCGAACGTCCCAATTACACACTGGTGGGGGACCATGTTATATACCTGCAGTGCTATTCTGTAAAATCTCACCGTGCAAACTTAGGTGAAGTAAATGTGAAGTGGGCTGTCAGTCCATATAATCAAGGTGGAATGACAGTTCACTTAACGCTCACTCCACCTAAGTTTTCACGGTGAGCTGATAACAGAATCAACCGGCAGCTTTTACAGATATAGAAAAAATATATCTGTCAATTCTTGGTGAGGATTATGGTGCGGGTCTTCCAGGAATCCAAGTGGACCCATTTCACACAGAAAGCACTCATGTAAGTAGAATTTTTGTAAATAAAAATAGATTTACATTTCCAACTTTATTAAAATAGCAATGGTGTAATTAGGTACTCCAATTTGTTGAAGAAATTAGAATTAAAAGTACTCAAAATTTGTAGCCATGAACTTTTGTTTTGACACTCAATATGTAAGAGAATTAACTATAATATCCTTATTAGACATAGAGTTATAAAAGCATACTAAATATAATTAAAATTCACTCTTTATCAAATCAAATATTTATTTGCAAAACCTAAAGGTAAAGAGTGAATTTTTTGAGACTTCATTTTCAGTCTATCAACTTAATTATATATTATTTAGAATGACATAGGTACTAACTTCTTAGTCTTGTTATATAATAGAGTCACTAAGTTTTGTATTAATTAATTTCAGGCATCAACATTAAGTGCTTCTCAAAATGTACCCTCCCCATCTATTTTGTTAATGCCTGATGAAGTTGTGGGGGAAAACATTTCTGTTGGACCGTCCTTCCAAGAACCACACGTCCAACAGTCGTCTCAAGAAGATCTTGTGCATCAACAAGGCAACACGTCAACCCAACTCACTCAGCCAGCAGAAGCTATGACGTCTACTCAGTCCCGGAGACGGCGGTGTCGGTCAGCACCTATGTCTCAAGAGATGGCAAGAAGAGCTCTCGTCCAATCAAGCCAAGTGCGAGAAGAGGCAACACAAAAAATAAGCACAGGCCTAAGAAATATTTGCAATGTACTTTCTCATATAGCAGCTACATTAGACAGCATAAACAATAGGTAATTAGTTCCTGACTTACAATACACTTTAAAACATAAATTTACTAATGACGACAAATATTATATTTACTTAGTAATCTCCTAATAATAATTATATAACTGATTTAAAAATATAGTACCTGCATGACCGAGCTTTGCTCGGTTTTTACATGGATAAAACGACGTTTTATAAAAATGAAACCTAGCTAGATCGAAACTTTAGCATACTAAATTTCATTAAATCGTTGGAGCCTTGTCTGAGATTCACATTATATGTATTTAAACAAGAATTGCTTGTTTACAGGTGTTAGCTATGTATGTACTTAAATTATTTTAACATTCTAGGTTACATGTCGGCGCTCCCACAAATGTGCAATAAGCTCTCTTCTAGTAGAGAGGCCATATTGCAGTTCAAGATTTTGGGCCCTCCTGGAAGAATGTCTGAACGTCTCTGAAGTGCTGTTTGTCATATTTTGAGTAGAAGGTTGCAATTGCGCTTCTTCTAAAACTTCTTCAGAATCGATCTCCTGCACAGGAACATTGGCCCTATTGCAAATGTTGTGCAGTACAACACATGCATTTACAATAGATGCCGCTACTTGAGGTTCATAATGTAGAACCCTATGTACTAGTAGGCATCTAAAGCGTGCTTTAAGAAGTCCAATTGTTCGTTCTATCACATTACGAGTTCTCACATGCAATCCAGTGTAGTAAGCCTCAGGTGAATCTAGAGAAGCATCTATAATAGGAGTCATCATGGTCTTCCTTAACGGATATCCAGAATCACCTAGAAAAAATAAACAAATTGGTGATCTAAACATTACTTTATTTTATTATAGACTCAGATGTTCTCAGACAATCTTTGTATTTTTTTGTTTTTACATACCTAAAAGCCACATAAACTCCTCCATATGTACTTTTAATGGATGGATGGTCCATATGAATGATCGGGTTGCTCCTCCATTGCTGGCATCTATGCTAATAATTTCCATGTCTGAGTTGCAAATCTAGAATTGTAGTCATTTTTTTAATTTACACAATATCACTAACTAGGATAATAACTTTATCTTATAATAATCTATCTTATATATTTATATCAAACAAGAAAAACTGTTTGATATCATTTCATTTGTGTACCTACATATAATATGTATATTATTATTACTTAGTAGTAGTCTTATAGTCAAATAGGTTGATTGTTTTTATATTGACATATAATAATATGTTTATACAATTTTAAATAGAAATTGAAGACAATCATCAGGTTTTGTTGAGAATCAAGTATTTAGTGTTAAGGCCCTGCTAACGATCCAGTGACCAAAAACAGCCGTTTCTGGCACTTTTGCCTACTACTTTGGATACGAAACATTCTGAGACCTGTTTTAACAACGTAAAAATACTTATCCTATTTGTAACAAACGTGACGTTGGATTCTTTAATATTTATTTTCTGTGTTATGCTACGATTTTTTATTCAATGAGGGCGCCACTGGACCGTTAGTAGACCTTTAAAGTATAAAATATAAATCATTGTTGTGTAAATTGGCTGTAATATATTGTCATGCTTTTTTAATCTATTTTGTTTTTGGTCTACTCTGTGTGTTACATTAAAAAATGATTGCAATGTACATTATTCTAATTACTTAATAAAGATACCTACCACATGCACATTTAAAGAATGATATTGTTTTCTACAGTAAAAACGTTCTTCATGGTGTGTTGGCTGTTTTATTGCTACATCCATCAATGCAAACTAAAACTCCAGGCATACCAAACTTGTTTAAAAATCTGAAATAGTAAAACAAAGTTATAAAATCAAAAGAATTTTACAGGATTTACCCACATTTACTCGCCGTTCACTAGGACTAGCTGGGAATTTTATATATTTTCGGCGAAAATGTGGTAGATTCAGGCATTCTGTTATTTGTGCGATTGCAGTTGATACTGTTTGCTGTGCAACAGAATGTGCAGCGATATCACCTATTGGTCTTTGATACGAACCATTCGCGTAAAAAGATAATGCTAATAAAACCTGAAACATAGCAACAGAATCAATTAGGTACATATGATTACGATGATTAGCCGGATAAATAGAATAAATTAGTATGTACCAACCTTGACTTCAATCGACAAATCTGTTGATTTCGTAGGGCGTGGCATGAAAGCTCGTTACAGAGCTCAAGTGCAAGCTCTTTAGTGAGCCTATATCGTTTAACAAAAGGACATGCAAATGGTTTTATCGAGTTTCCTATAAGATTTCTTTGAATTTTAGCGTTTTGTTTAACAATATTGAAACAATTATCTGCCTCGAGAAACTCAAAAATTTCATCTTCATCACACATCTAAAATAAAGGATAACACAGCTGCTTATAGAGGATTTTCTATGTTTAACAATACTTTGAAATAACGTCCGAAATATATTTTATGCACATTTTTACAATTACATAGGTTTTTGTTGTATTTTTTAATTGAAACAGGTCAATTTAAGTTAGTTTCACAAGGCTGCAAATTATGACGGCGGGGCAGTTCAATTGTTGGATGTTTAAATGTCAAAAATACTTAATGGTAGGATAAGTCGCAGGTCAGTCTGCTGAAATGCTGTGACGTAATCACTCACCGGCTTAGGTCACGTGATCGCTGGCTCGCCTGCTAATTGGTGCGCTCATGGTACGAACTAGCACGACAGTTTATTTTTCGTCTAAAATTGACCTGCTTTAAGAGTTCATAGTAGGCCCCAAGGCTGCAAATTATGACAGCAGGGCAGTTCAATTGTTGGATGTTTAAATGTCAAAAAATACTTGATGGTAGGATAAGTCGCAGGTCAGTGCTGAAATGCTGTGACGTAGTCACTCACCGGCTTAGGCCACGTGATCGCTGGCTCGCCTGCTAATTAGCGCGCTCATGGTACGAACTAGCACGACAGTTTATTTTTCGTCTAAAATTGACCTGCTTTAAGAGTTCATAGTAAGCCCCCAGGATCTTTTCTACGTTTATTTTGCTCCAGTAAGCTTGGGTCATGGGTCAATGAGGAGTGTACATGTAGAGTGATGTTAACTGCACAGAGCTGTCGGACAGTGAGTACAGATATGTCTTTATACAGCTGGGTAGTGGGGTACCGATAAGGTTTCTGAAGCATGACTTTCAAGACAGCTCTTTGTGCCCTCTCAAGGCGAAGCAAATACGTTTTAAGTGTACCGCCCCAGACAGATATACAATAGGTGAGAAGTGACTGCGCCAAGGCAAAATAAATAGTTTTTAACAGTCGGTCGTCAACTACTCTTCTTAGTTTTTTTAAAAGGAACATAAGCTTACGAACACGCGTAACTGTCACACTGATATGCTCTTGCCAACTCAATGTGTTATCGATGTGCACTCCCACATATTTAACACAAGAGCTTCTGTATATAGTAGGGCAGCTGCAAGGGGTCAGTGCAGGGTGACAACTATGGGCTCTAACGTCTGGCATACTAGGCTGTGTAGCAGAGTTCGCTGAGAAGGGGGTTTAGTGACATTTAGTGTTAGTAAATTCAATGAAAGCCAATCCATCACTATGCCTACCTATGATTCCCATGTGTCTCCTTGTGATAAGGGCAGTATCGTCTGCATATACGACTATCTTGCAGTTTGGGATTGACAGCTGACACAATCTGTTAACAAATAGAAAAAAAAGAGTGGGACCCAGCACGCTACCCTGTGGTACGCCAAAGGTTAGATTCACATCGTCGCTGATATAGTTACTTTAACTCGTTGGTTACGGTTTGTGAGATAGTCACGGAAGAGGTTTAAAGTGATATCTCTTATTCCTAAGCTTTCTAATTCTCGTAGAAGGATGGGAGTAGAGACCGTGTCGAAAGCCTTGGCTACATCTAGAAATATACCTATAGTTTTAGTCCTAGAATCAAGATTATTAACAATTCGGCTTGTCAGTTCAAGAACAGCATCCTCTATACGCCTCTCCTAAAACCGTATTTTTTTTTTCTTTTTTTTTTTTTCTTTAAAAAACGTTGCCCCACACTAGGAATATTCCTGTATCGTGGGTGCGTTCACAAACACGTAAATTCACATACACAAGACACCCAGACCCGGAACAACTATCTGCAGGTCATACAAATATTTGTTCCGTGCGGGGATCGAACCCGCGACACGCAGCGCAGCAGCCGAACGCTCAACCACTGCGCCAACCGTGCCGTATTGGTTTGGCGCAATTATGTTGTAACATTCAAGATAGTCAAGCAACCTTTTATTCAGAACCTTCTCCATAATTTTGGACAGTGTGGTGAGCACAGATATAGGCCTATAGTTCTCGACACGGTCACCATCTCCCCCCTTAAATACTGGTGTGACCAATGCCTTCTTAAAAGTGTCGGGGAAAATACCTTTTAAGATACATAAGTTACAGATATGTGTTATTGCTGGAACAAGTACATGTCTGGCAGACTTAATAACTGAGGCTGGAATTCCATCGTGACCTACTGTACAATTATTTTTTAATTCTATAATTATATTTTCTATTTCTGAGATATTCGTTTCAAGTAATACGAATGAGAAACCTTGAGTTACCTGTCAAATTCAAAGTTTGGGCGAACTACACGCTGACCCTGCGCAACCTGCCTAGCAAGATCTGCTCCAACGTTTGCAAAATACTTATTTATAAAATTGACAGAGGAGTTTGGATCGCTGCACATATTAAGGAGCTCTCTTGACTTACTTATGGGTGCGGTGTTCTTGTAGCTATGCAAGCAAGTATGTAGTATGTTCAAAGTTGGTTGGGTAGTGTTTATATGCTTCAAACATTGGTCTGGCAAACTGACATACGCCCGTGAGATATTAAATGATTCTACAGAATTAATAAATTTATTTAAGTTGTCTTTATCGAAAGTATTTTGTCTAAAGGCTCTGTACTGAGCTTTTTTTTTTAAAATTAGACGCATTATTAATTTATTATACATAAAATACAAATATTATACTAAAACACGTAGACTAAAATATAATTAATTAAATAATCTTTAAAATGGTGGAGGTTTCATAAAAATACAATTTAGTTTTTGCGTGATTCTCAATTCTTTATCCGGGTTAGACATAAATTAATTACAAGAACACAACATCACATAATTTTGAATATTCACGTATAAGAGAGAATAGAGAAATAGGACTACTCGTTTAGACGTGATGTTCAATTAAAAAACATTAAAAGTCGTGTAACTGCGCCTGTAGATGCTCATTATTTAGCATTGACGTTTCTTTGCGAAATTAATTAAGTTCAGTAATATTATTACTTAATAAAAAGTTCGAACGTGAATTAAAAAACGGTTAAATTTGTATTTAAAACATTTTTTTTTGGGTAACGTAATTTGGTAGATCATGGTTGGTTGTTCTATAACGGAGCGTGTCGTGATCAATCTTAAAAACTAAAAATAACTCTTTTAAGTAAGTAAGTAATGTTTTTCTAGTTTTGCTTCTTCGTTATTTGACACCGGCTTTCGAAATTAAAGTTATTTTGCAATTTTTAGCGTATTTTATCTTTTTTGGAAGACGGTTGTATTTTTTTTGTAAAAAAGTCTTTTAATTTTTACTTTTACTTGTGCCCAAAACAGTAAAGTTATATATGTATGTAACCCCAATAACATTGAATATGAACATATTTGGAGAAAACCCAAAACGTCACCAGTGTATTCGATAAAATTTCTTTTTCTTTTTTTTTTCTTTAAAAAAAAAAAAACGTTGCCCCACACTAGGAATTACTCCTGTATCGTGGGTGCGTTCACAAACATGTAAACTCACATACACAAGACACCCAGACCCGGAACAGCTATCTGTAGGTCATACAAATATTTGTTCCGTGCGGGGATCGAACCCGCGACACGCAGCGCAGCATCCGAACGCTCAACCACTGCGCCAACCGTGTCGTCCAGGTTATATGGGACCATCTTCTGAACTATGACTTATCAAAAAAATAAGTAATCATCAAAATCAATTCATTAGTGGCGGAATAATCTCGTAACAAACATACCTCCTTTTTGAAGTCGGTTAAAAAGTGGAATACTTGTTACTTTGGTAGAAGCATACCTAATAAAGTAGCGTACCTAATATTTATTGAAAAAACACGAAAAAAGCTTGCGCATTTTTAGATAACAAATAGGTGTAGATTTGGTAGATGTTATTTATTATCCATACAAAATAGCGAAAACTGAAAAATAAAAAATAACCATAATTTAAAGTTGTATACGAGTACATCCGAGTTGGTCATCCTGTATATACAGACAAAACAATAAACTAGCGAAACTAAGCAGACGTTATTGGTTTAAGATCTCCAACAAAATATCTACACAAGTAGATTTTTTATCTATACATATTTAAAGCTGATGACCTAAAATTGTTTTCAGATCAACATCGGCAAAGTTTGAAGTACTCCAAACCCAAACGCGACGCAAACGTAAATGCTAAGATGGACACAGCCGCATCTTCATCAAGAAATATCATGACAGAAGTTCCAAAATTAAATGAAGAAAAAGTTAATAAAGAACAGCCCGAGCAGGTAAAAGAATATGGTGATGATGCTAGGTTTCTAAAGAAAATGCGTCGGCATAAAAATTCTGAAGATCTTCTTCCTGAATATAATGAAAATCACTGAAGATGGACACTAAAATATCGTGAGCCTGCTGAGGGACTTGTTGAACTAATGGAACATTCCGGAGTGTATATTAATGCTGACGAACTCGTGGAATGCAAGAGATTATCGAATAAGTGCAAAACATTGGCTGAATTATTACTAACCGCAGTTTTTAGTACTAGTGCATTAAATACGTGTTCAGCGATTGCTGTAAAAGTCAGAAATTTAAACTACCAGGATGCTTATGTTAGACCTAGATTAGATGAAAAGGTTATGACAACATTGCTGAAGTTTCTTGCAGTGTATGGATTGGAGAAAGATTGGATAGTGAGAGATAACAAATGGATCAGAAACATTTTATATCGAAGAATGTTAAAAATAAGACGTCTAAAGAAAAGTGACTTTAGGAATACAAAGATCTTGCTCCAGAATACGATGAAAATGACTCAACATGGACACTAAAGTACCGTGAACCTGCTCCGGGACTTGCTGAACCCATGGATCATTCCAGAGTGTATATTAATGCCGACCAACTCGCTGAATGCAAGAGATTATCGAATGATTGTAAAACATTGGCTGAATTATTACTAACCGAAGTTTTTACTGCAAGTGCATTGAGTACGTGTTCAGCGATTGCTGTAAAAGTCACAAATTTAAACTACCAGGATGCAAATGTTACAACTAGATTAGATGAAAATGCTATGACAACATTGCTGAAGTTTCTTGAAGTGTATGGATTGGAGAAAAATTGGATAGTGAGAGGTCCATCTATCCTTAATCATTTCATCCTCTGATAGAAGCATTCCAGCTTCATCCCTTACACATCTTATCCGACTAACATCCTTCGCCTGCCTCTCTCTGGCTCTAGCAAGCCGGTACAGATCTTTTTGGCCAGCTGGACTGTCCAGTGTATCGTACAGTTGCGCTCGCTATTGCCACGGCTTTCTTAGCTTTTTTCTTTAACGCATCATACTCGCTCTTTTTCTCCCTATTCCTTGAATTTCTTCTTTTTTTTCCTTCAACACTTCCTGTATTTCTGTAGACTACTACCATGTATCCCTCTCTATTGTGGTTCCTTTTGTCTCTCCCAAGATATCTTTTGCTGCATCCCTAATACACCTAGCTATCTCATTCCAGCTTTGATTTACACTTCGACCATTCATTTCTATTATTTTGTCTACTACTCGCTATCTAAATTCCTTCGCACAATCATTCTTCTCTAGCATATGTCATTTTATTTTAGGAGGAGGACGCTCTTTGCTTTTTGTATACTGTGTTTTTATCGCTAATGCCATAACCAGGAGATAGAAAGATATAAACTATAAGTAAAATATAAACTTATACTCAATGTACACACTAAAACCAAAAATCTTTACCTAACTACGTAGGTAGGTACTATAAAAAATCAAAATACGTTCAGGCGTCGAAGTACTCCTCCACATCGCTTTATTCTGGAAATGTGCCTAGAAGACTGGCAGCATTGCCACGTTGAATGGTAATTCTTTGGGCAAAGAACGAGCCAGCCCTCTGGTCACGCAAAGTGTCGATCAGTCGGCGAGAAATATCCTTAAAAAGGAGACGCGCACTCGGACCCCATAACCCGAGCGTTTCGACCCCAAACGACTCAAAACTGTTATGCCCAATAAGGTTATACTTGCGCCGCTTGAGGGCCTCAGCAGCTGCAGCGGCAGCGCTATGATAGTTGATGTTGATAATAATCTTGTTTAGTTATAATTGTGGATTTTTGTAACACGTATCTTTTATGAAAATAAATAATAAATATATGTTTGTAATAATGATTGTTGTTACAGTCCAGCTGGCCAAAAAGATCTGTACTGGCTTGCTAGAGCCAGAGAGAGGAAGGCGAAGGATGTTAGTCGGATAAGATGTGTAAGGGATGAAGCTGGAATGCTTCTATCAGAGGATGAAATGATTAAGGATAGATGAAAGGGCTATTTTGAAAGATTGATGAATGAGGAAAATATCTGGAGTGGTGTTGTAGAGAATAAACCAATGAATGAGGGGTTAGTGAGAATGGTCAGTGTGGATGAAGTGAGAATAGCAGTGAATGGAATGAATAATGGTAAGGCAATT
This sequence comes from Polia nebulosa, assembly GCA_951329385.1. Classification (NCBI taxonomy): domain Eukaryota; kingdom Metazoa; phylum Arthropoda; class Insecta; order Lepidoptera; family Noctuidae; genus Polia; species Polia nebulosa. The sequence continues at coordinate 30,138,150 of OX589606.1, forward strand.
GGTCCAGACGGAATACCAATTGAAGTGTGGAAGTCATTACGGGTAGATGGATAGACGTGGTTAACTTTGTTCTTCAATAAGTTGTTGCTGGAAGAAGCCATACCTGATGAATGGTACAACAGCTCGTTGGTGCCCATCTTCAAGAACAAAGGTGATGTGCTGGAGTGCAACAACTATAGAGGAATAAAGCTAATGTCACATGGTATGAAAGCATGGAAAAATGTTATTGAAAAGCGGCTGAGAGAAGAGAGTGAAATCTCACAAAACCAGTTCGGTTTTATGCCTGGTCGGGGTACAACGGATGCCATTTTCGCTATCCGCCAGCTGTGCGAAAAATACAGAGCTGTGCATAAAAACTTGCACATGGTGTTCATTGACCTCGAAAAGGTATATGACCGGGTGCCTCGAGAGGTTATGTGGTGGGCCCTTAAGGAGAAAGGTGTGCCTGGGAAGTATGTGCAGTTGATCCGAGCGATGAACAGTAGATGCAGTACCCAAGTCCGGTCTGCAGTGGGCACTACTGACAGTTTCAGTGTAGCGGTCGGTTTGCACCAGGAGTCGGCTTTCAGCCCTTACCTCTTCCTGGTGATAATGGACGCACTGACGTTGGACATCCAGAAAGAGGCTCCCTGGTGTATGCTGTTTGCTGATGACATTGTGCTGGTTACCGAAAGCGGCTTAGAGGTTCAGAGCAGATTGGAGGCGTGGTGGCAAAGACTGGAGGGTGTGGGCCTGAAATTGAGCAGAACCAAAACGGAATATCTGTTCTGCGATTTCGGCGGTCTCTCCAGTCCTATGCCTGTAGCTCTCAACGGAACGCCTATACCGATCTGCTCCGACTTTCGATACCTCGGGTCGCTTGTTCAGGGGGATGGCGATATAGACCGAGACGTAACGCACAGGATCAACTCAGGATGGATGAAATGGCGACAGGTCACTGGAACAACTTGCGACCGATGCCCCTTAAGTTAAAGGGGAAAATCTATAAGTCCGTGATTAGACCTGTCGTACTGTATGGGTCAGAATGTTGGGCTGTGAAAAAGACGGATGAAAAAAGATTACATGTGGCGGAATGAGAATATTGAGATGGATGTGTGGAGTAACGAGAATGGATAAAGTGAGAAATGAGTACATTAGAGGTAGTTTAAAAGTGGCGCCAGTCACAGAAAAGTTGAAAGGGAACCGCTTATCTTGGTATGGTCATGTAAAGAGGAGGGATGAAATACATGTAACTAAAAGAGTCATGAATATAAATGTGGATGGATGGAGAGGGAGAGGGAGGCCAAAGAAAGGATGGATGGATTGTGTGAGGAGTGATATGAAAGAAAAGGGAGTTAGTGATAGCGTGACGTCTGACAGGACAGAATGGAAGAAAAAAACGTGTTGCGCCGACCCCAAGTAACATGGGATAAGGGCAGGAAGATGATGAATAATGATTGTTGTTAATCATAAGTACTAACAATTAAATCGAACCTCTTACAGAAGTTGAAGACGTATTTCATTAAACTGGATAAAATAATGCGGAATGTTTACATCGATGTAGGAATTGTTACATACGAGTATTTATAGGTAAGCCTAAAAATGTAAACACTAGATGATGGCGGGTCCAAACTAGCCACACGTGTCTTTTTTAGTCAACCTGACCGCCCTACTCCTGGGCAATGATTGCCCCCATTTCTTCCACTTCTCTCACGCCAATTCGTCAGGCCATTCAAGGCGTCCCGCCATCTTCTCGTTTTTTTTGTTTTTTTTTTTTTGCAAATATTGTTTAAATTAATATTATAAAGAGGTAAAGTTTGTGAGTTTCTATATACATAGATTATATATATGTATAGGCTATAAATATTTGAAAACCACGCGGACGTTGTCACGGGCGAAGTGCTAGTACATACATAAATGCGAAAGTAAGTCTGTCTGTCTGTTTGTCACCTTTTCATGTCTTAACGACTGAATGTCTTTGATTTGGACATTTGACACTATGTATTCCGGGCGAATATTAAATATTGTTTTGTTTAATTCTGTAGAATATGCCAAGAACAAAGTACAATACATTTATAATAAACTAATAAATAACTAAATAAATAAAATATGTACAAGCGGCATAAAAGATCCGGTAGGAGTACAGCTCATTGGGCATCAAAAAATTCGTCCACATCGCTGTCAATGGGAAAAGTCCCCAGAACGCTGGCAGCATTGCCACGTTGAATGGCAAATACTGGGAGTATGTTTCCTTAGGATGATTTCCTATTTTCCAGAAGGCGAAGCTGCTCGCAGAATCAAGTCAAAATTCATTTATTCAAACTAAGCTGAGAGCCAGCAATGTTTGAACGTTATAGTTCTACATTAAGGAGACATTATTAGTTCTACATTAGATACAGGAGGAGCTCGTCGCTAAAGTAATAACATCCGCACGGGTCGATCCGTCAGGTTAAGCTAGGCTTACCGGGGTTGGTCCATGGATGGGTGACCATCTTTACATACCGAGACTCCTCCGTGCCTCGTAAAGCATGATAAGCTGTTGGTTTCGGCTGTCAATCGTGGTTCTTTGACAGTCGTTACGGGTCGTCAGAAGCCCGAAAGTCTGACAACCAGTCTTACCAAGGGGTATCGTATTACCCAGTAACTGGGTTGTGGAGGTCAGATAGGTAGTCGCTCCATGTAAAATACTGGTATTCTGCTGCATCCGGTTAGACTGGAAGCCGACCCCAAGATAGTAGGGAAAAGGCGCGGGCAGATTGATAGTTCTACACGAAAACGCGCGCCCGTCACCACTTCCTAGTGTTTTAGCTGTGAAGAAGAAGTAGCGCAACAAACTCACCAGCAACACGTCTGTTTAGTGGGAAGAACTTGAATTTATACAATACTATGCAGAGTACTTAACATTATATATCGATGCCTTAGTTCACAATAAAATTGCACTAACTCCAAATTGTCAATTTTGAGGAGAGAGTTTCAAAGTTTTTAAAGTTTAGACAATAACAGTACGAAAACAAATTTTATACGGTATTACTTATGAATAGATTATTTGTTTTGGTATTTAACTTTGTTTTCGTACCGTTCTTCTCGGTCTAAACTTTAAAAAACTTTGAAACACTCTCCTCAAATTTGTCAATTTTGTAGGTAGTGTAATTGTGAACTAAGGCATCGATATAGTTCTAGAAACCCCAGCTTCGAACAGGTACAAAATATGGACCTAAACCTTGCTCATGAATCACTCTGACTATTGGTGAATAACGCATGAAAATCCGTTCAGTTGTTTTTGAGTTTATCGCGAACGGACGCAGCGGGGGGCTTTGTTTTATATAATTACTAGCTGACCCGGCAAACTTCGTACCGCCTCAGAATCAATAAAGGAATCCGCTCTCTAGATACTCGTATATCAGAAAAACAGTTACCTACAGAATGTATGAGAAAATGAATTTTCTTCATATTTTTTTTTTAATTGAATTTTTAATAGTTATTCTGCTATTCCGGGTGGAGACAAATCAAACCAATAAAAAACTTGTTTACAAAAAATAGAACCGCCTTCCAAAAAAGTGCAAAATAATATTAATTTCGGAAGTCAGTGTTTCTGGGTTTGTGTCTTTGTTTTTTTGACACCGACTTCCGAACTTAAAGTTATTTTGCACTTTTTTGGAAGTCGGTTCTATTTTTTGTAAAAAAAGTTTTTATTTTTCGATTTAAGTTGTGTTTCCCCATCAAATTGTGTTAACACTACATAGACATACGATCGCAGCAATCGCAGTTGATATGCTGTCATTTTACGAAGAGTTCCGTCGTCTGTCTCCGAAACTCATCATCAGATCTTAGATATGAAATTGAAATGGGACCATTTCGGAATAAATCCCTTTCGAACAAAAAAACAATTTTAAAATCAAAATCAAAAGTCATTTATTCAAACTAGGCTGAGAACCAGCACTTTTTGAACGTCAAAGTTAAGTCATTAAGTCCGCCTTTGTACATTTGTGTTGCATGAAGTTTTAATAAATAAATAAATAAATAAAGTTCTACATAAAGACAGTCCCCCAAAAACGCCCGCCCGTCACCACTTCCTAGTGTTTTAGCTGTGAAGAAGAAGTGGCCAACAAACTCCCCAGCAGTGTTGCTAAAACAAACCTAACAGATAGATGTGTATCTATCTGTTAAGTTTGAAGAACTTGAATCTATATAATTATATGCAACAATCTTAACATATGTAAAACAGAAAAATAAATATAAGTCGTCTAAAATATAATCATAAAATTAAACAATCCGCCACTTGTTAGCTAGCACACTCAACTATGCCATTAAAAACGAACTCAAGCATAAACACTAAACCAAATTAAATAAGCCTCCATACATAACTGGTGTGCCTGCTTACAAGAACAAAGATAGAATCTATCAAAGGGCTGTGATTCGAAGCCACAAGTGATGAACTAGGGCCATCACATTTATTATTTTATTTTGCATATACGTCTATATATGACGGACTTATATCCGAACATACAAAAAAAAAATATATATGTACGGTCGAATTGAGAACCTGCTCCTTTTTTTTTCGTCGGTTAAAAAGATAATAAAAATTGGTCTAGCCTTTCTTAAGTTATAAGTGGTGTAAGCAACCCGACTTTGTTTTATGTATACACATATAGATGTGGTGATTTATCATAACACAGAAAAAGAATATATCAGTCGTAGTAGAAAATAGGTTACGGAAGAATGAGAAGTTTAGGAATATGATCAAGTACCTAGTAAACGTTGATAATTTTACCATTTCCACTAACTGGATACTGCACGATACTCAGAAAAGATAACGTATCTGATAGTGCACTAAGATCCAACCCATAATCCTACTAATAAAATAAATGTAAAAGTTTGGATGGATGTTTGTTACTCAATCACGCCAGGACTGCTGTACGGATCTGGATGAAATTTGGCACAATAATAGATGATAGGGAACGTGCACGACGAAGTTTCTGCCACTTGGTGGCGCAAATCCGAATAGTTTATGGCAACAATTAGAAAATAATCAACAACTACTAGCTACTACCTGGAAGTCTTCAAGTCAAGAGTGAATAGGTTACTTCTAGGAAAGCGTGCTCCATCTTCGACCACATCATCGCTTACCATCAGGTGAGATAGTGGTCAAACGCGTGCCTATCAAGAATAATACAAAAAAAAAACACGGGCGGGCGTTTTTTGGGGGACTGTCTTTATGTAGAACTTTGACGTTCAAAAAGTGCTGGTTCTCAGCCTAGTTTGAATAAATGACTTTTGATTTTTTGATTTTGATTTTGAAAAATAGCATTTATCTAAGTGAAAATGTATTGTTGCATTTCGGGATGTTTGATCACTTTCAAGAAGAATAAAAATAAGTCAAATGGTGTAAAATTCTATTACTTTCAAATGCAATAAAAAACGTGTAATTATGAGTTTGTAAAACATTTAGGAATTAGGTAATTACTAATAATGTTGTTTGTAAAAATAGCTAAGTTTTGTATATAGTGGTACTATTCAATACAAATAAATCTGGTAAACAACCTTCTACTCCTAAGACATGCACGGATTCGAAAATTTTTTGGCCTTTTGACATATTCTGACCACGCGGACGATTATTAATAATCGGCCGGTACCCATATTTTATCAATTTAATCATATTAAAAACGATATAATATAATGTAAACAAATAGACGGCAACACGATAACAGCTCTGCATGGATAATTTTCTTACCACACTGTGGCGATCGTGTCGATGTGTGCTGCCACTTATAGTTCGTACACGTTCCCTAAAGTCTGAAATAGCAAGTAGGCTATAATTTATAGTGGAGGAAAGTACTAATTCAACGCGAGCGAAGCCGCTGGCAAGAGCTAGTTTTAAATATTCGTCATAACTCCGATCACAATATTAAGGAAAAATGAAAGCAGAATGTCTTATTATCAAAAACTGTAATCAAAGCAAATAAGTAGGAATTTAATTGGATTGATAAAAAACACATATCAACAAAAACGACTGCAATTTCTTTTGTTTGATAAGACGATGATAATGCCTTTAATAATAAAACAATAACAATATTCCACGAAGATAATAACAAGCAATCCTCGCTTCGTGATTTCGTGACGATACATCATCTAACAATCTTTCCAACTAAATTATGACAAGAAAACTAATTCCCATAGCTGGGAAAGCTATCGATTGAACGTCTTACTAGTTATTAAATAACTAACAAAGTGCTTTGAGATACGTGCGAATGTTTTGGCACCTATACCTAGACAAAGTAGTTGTAGCGACATCTATGACGCCGCACGTGAACTAAAAGAGCAAAAATTCTACATCGCGCAAGCAGAGTTCTCCGCGCGATTTGAACACATACAACAGTCCGAAATCAACCATTGGGCAGTTGCTCGGACCAGACACAACACCCGTCTGGTCGGAGGATCCTCCCTTTTCAACGGAGGTTTGCGGGACTTTACACCCTGTTCCGCATACCTCTAAACTGGTGACCCTCGACTATGAACGTGAGCGCAGCCTTCGTCATGACGTCATCACCTCTACACTGGTGACCCTCGACTATGAACGTGAGCGCAGCCTTCGTCATGACGTCATCACCTCTACACTGGTGACCCTCGACTATGAACGTGAACGCAGCCTTCGTCATGATGTCATCACCTCCACACTGGTGACCCTCGACCATGAACGTCAGCGCAGCCTTCGTGCAGCTACTTCAGCGTGACGTCATCATCATCGCTTCCTTCAAGCTGTTGAGCAACGAGTCATACAGCCAGCCAGTACCAACGGCTTCTACGGATATCTTGACCACCAGCATGCAGCGGATGCGCATTCCTGGTCAGCATCCTCAGCCTCTTTCATCACCATCAACCTCATCAGCGATCTTGGCGCAGCGAACAGCACCTTCGGCCGGTCGAAGAACCTCTCCTGGTCGACGCCAGCAGTCAAGCCACTACGTCGCACAGCACCGCTCCGACCCACTGGAGCGTGCAGCATCATCCCGACTCACTGGGACATCATCACCCCGACTCACTGGGGCATCATCCCGACTCACTGGGACATCATCACCCCGACTCACTGGGGCATCATCCCGACTCACTGGGACATCATCACCCCGACTCACTGGGGCATCATCCCGACTCACTGGGACATCATCCCGACTCACTGGGGCATCATCCCGACTCACTGGGGCATCATCCCGACTCACTGGGACATCATCACCCCGACTCACTGGGGCATCATCCCGACTCACTGGGATAGCAACACCCCGACTCACTGGGGCATCACCGCAGACAGTTCCGACTCACCGTGAACTATGCGGCTCTTCCGGTTCCGACTCACTGGAACCAACCTTCCACTGGCCCGGCAAGCATCACTAGATGTATGGACGACTCATCAAGAACCATCGATCTCCGATCTCTGGAGGGGAGTGATGTAGCGACATCTATGACGCCGCACGCGAACTAAAATAGCAAAAATTGTACATCGCGCAAGCAGAGTTCTCCGCGCGATTTGAACACATACAACAGTCCGAAATCAACCATTGGGCAGTTGCCCGGACCAGACACAACACCCGTCTGGTCGGAGGATCCTCCCTTTTCAACGGAGGTTTACGGGACTTTACACCCTGTTCCGCATACCTCTAAATAGTCATTGTTACATTAGTCCAAAAAAATAGAACCGGCTTCCAAAAAAAGTGCAATATAACTTTAATTTCGGCAGTCGATGTCAAAAAAACGGAGACATAAAAAACTTCTTTACAAAAAAATAGAACCGACTTCCAAAAAAAGTGCAAAATAACTTTAATTTCGGAATTCGGTGTCAAAAAACGAAGACACAAAACCAGGAACACCATCCGGCCACGACCATTTCGGAACCCCTTTCGAACAAAAAAAGAATTTTGCAAATCCGGCAATATATGACGGAGCTATGCCCGAACACACACAAAAAAAAATACAAACATACAATCAACCTCTTTCTTTTTGAATCGGTTAAAAACCAGAAACACTAAATTCCAAAATTAAAGTTATTTTGCACTTTTTTTGGAAGTCGGTTCTGTTTTTTTTTGTAAAAAAAGGTGGCTCCCCATTAAATTATGTTAACAATTCAGACATACGATCGCAGCAATCGCGGTTGATTTGCTGTCAATTTTTGAAGAGTACTGTTGAATGTCTCCGAAACCCATCATTATATCTATATGTTTGAATGGGACCATTTCGGAACAAACCCTTTTTCGAACAGAAAAAGAATTTTGCAAATCCGTCAATAATCCGTCAATATTGACGGAGTTATGGCCGAAAATACATTTAATAAAAAAAAAAAACATCCGAATTGACAACCTCCTTCTTTTAGAAGTCTGTTAAAAACGTGCCTACCGTTGATCGTGAAAATACCCATTCTATTGGAACGAAGATCTTTATCGCACGTTCCAGACTCTTGGCAAATGAGAGATAGCCCGAGGTTTTTAGATTGCAGCTCTAGTGAGGTTCTGCGGTGAGAGTTAGCCGGGAAAAAGTGTAACGGATCGCGCTTTCTCAAATAATAAAACCTATGTCGTGTCTCCTTCTCTGCGGTATGCATAGAAGAAGAAAGACAATGAGAGTGAGAGAGAGAGCACGAAAAATTAAAAGCTTCGCTCTTGTCCTATGACACACAGGGGAAACACAGGGGTTGAGGAAGATTTCCTGCCACCGTAGGCACGGTCTTGCGAACGGCAAGCAATGGGTAGCTCACCATTCGGTAAGGACCAGGCCCGAGTCGACGGCGCATTATGTTCCACAGAAGTGGCCGAAAGAGTTACCCCGGCCGTGGCACAGGCAATTAAAGGAACACTCTTACTCTTACTGACTATATACCCGGTTATAGTCAGTAAGAGTCTGACACCCCCTCCCGCTCCATCCAGAGCGGGAGAAGTCCTTTGATGATTTCCCTCCATTAATAAAAGGGGGTATTTTACCGATATTAGGCGACAGGAATACCTTGGTGTCTAATATCTCGGCCGTTTACTAGATACCCTTCTTCTGGTGTGAGTACATGGATCTCATATGTATCAGAATTTTTGGCTCTAGAAACATTGTGGTTTCCTCACGATGTTTCACCGCTTTGATAGCGGTGGTGATAAAATAATTATTTAACGCCTAAGTGCCACTGCTGATATTAGGAGCAGATAATAAGATTAGAATGCGTGAGCCCGTCTGATGGCTACTCCGCCTCAGAAAGATGCGACCTCTGGCGGGAGAAACTCAATCTACCTGACTATTTTATCAAGCCATCGGAGAGCCTTCCACCTAGTCACGCATTGCCGTCGTTGACCTGAAAAACTTTAAATTGACTCCGTACTCAGGTCGGCCGCAGTAAAGACAACCTCGACAGGTGGGAGTTCTCGGATGGCTCCGATCTTCGGTGTTTATGCGGAGTCTCTCCGCAGACCATGGGCCTCCTCACGTCTTGCACCGCATATACGCCCTGTCGCCTGTATATGTGAGGACCTTATGGCTGCGTCAGCGAATGTTGCCGTTGTTGAATACTAGACGAATAATTTTATTTAAAGACTTTTGCCATCGACACGCTTATGAGAAGACAGGAATATACGTACGAGTAAGTATTACTTAAAACTACCAGGACTGCAACTGCTCAGAATAGTACATCTAGCTAATGCCAAAGATATCCTTCCTCGCTCTATTTCGTCTTTCTCCAAGATGAGTGCTCGATAAGATTCATCAGCGTAGGTATATCGGCGGATCGCTAGAAAAGCGATGGGGAGATAATGTCGGGCACGTGTCAAACTGTCAGGCACAATGGAATGTAGCCAGGCATGTGCCAGCACGTGCCATTATGCCGCCAATCATTTTTTGCCTTCTGCTTTCTGTATCTCTCACAAGAGATGAGAAAGGCATGGTTTTTTTAATCTAAACGGTTTTGTTCGTAATTTATAGGAATAGGAGCAGTAAAAAATCTTTTACCAATTAATGTTGTCTTTAAGCTAATGAGATCTGAAGTGAACATGCCAAGTTTTTACAACGTTTACCATCTTATATTTCTCTCATGCCAATCTAGTGAGGTTTCTCTCAGACTTTCATTCATGTTAGTATTTTATATGTATAAATCTTTACTTTATAATTAACTGATCACGACAGCTGTTTTTCGCCAACTCTTTCGTCGTGTTTCGACGACGACATGTGACGAGGAGCAAATAACAAGAAAAGTTACAACAATGAAAGTGGAAAACTAATAGAAACATGAGATATCAAACAAAAATATGAAAAGGTTTAGATATACCTATCGGCTACGCTCGGATGACTACTTTCCGTATAATCTTATCATCAGATACGTAATCAAAATTAGTATGGGAAAGCCATTTTATTTTACCCGATTGCGCGACGCAAGGGAGGGTAATGTGTTTATCAGCCTATGTTTGTATTGAACGCTTGTTCCTTTGTGGCGCTTTAGAAACCAAACGCGTGGACCGATTTTGATAATTCTTACGTCAATTATTAATGTTAGTGTTAATCTTGAATGCTACAGAGAAAAAAATGAAAGTTGACGAACTATATTAAGGCCCTACTACCGGCTAAGTGGCGCCCTCATTGAATAAAAATCGTAGCATAGCATAGAAAATAAATATTAAAGAATCCAACGTCACGTTTGTTATAAAGAGGATAAAGTATTTTTACGTTGTTAAAACAGATCTCAGAATGTTATGTATCCAAAGTAGTAGGCAAAAGTGTCAGGAACGGCCGTTTTTTCCCCGATTCTTTCCCCCTGGCCGATTCTGGAATATAAAACAGATATGAGCAACTATAGACCCATAGCATTGATACCTATTTTTGGAAAAATTGTTGAAAAGGTGATGTTTAACTGTTTCTATACTTTCTTTGAAACACAGAACATTCTCACACCCAGCCAATATGGTTTCAGAAAAAACAAATCCATTAATGTTGCCATATATAACTTCTTACATAAGGTAATGACCAACTTGGACAACGGGCTGCCGGCTGTCGCGTTATACATGGATATGTCGAAGGCTTTTGACCGTGTTGACCACAAAGTCCTCTTAAGAAAGATGTATGCATATGGAGTGAGAGGTAATGTGTACAAACTTATAGAATCATACCTTAACAACAGACAACAGTTTACAGAAGTAAGGAGGATAAATCCCGCTACTAAAACAGAAGAAGTATATGCTTCTGAATCTGGAACTGTTAAATTCGGCGTTCCTCAAGGGACTATTGTGGGTCCTTTATTCTTCCTTGTATATATAAATGACATGCCTTCGGTAACAAAACATGACATTACACTATTTGCTGATGACAGCACTATTCTATTTGTTAATGATAATACAATTAATCTAGAATCTGACATTAACCAAACAATATTATTAATTATAGACTGGCTTAAAATGAATAATTTAATGATTAACATTGACAAAACTAAATTAATGAATTTTAAAATACGAAATCGACGTACGGGTACTTTAAAAATCCGTTACCTAGATAACGAAATTGGCGAGACTGAAGTAACGAAATTTCTAGGGTTATATATTGACAACAAACTTAATTGGAAATCACATATTGACCATGTATGCAATAAGCTGGGACAGTTTTCATATGCACTTCGCAGATTAGGGAAAATAGCGAATCAAACTACTTTACTAACAGCTTACCACGGTTACGTTAGCTCCACCCTCAGATACGGTGTAATATTTTGGGGCAACAGTACAGACAAGAAACGTACTTTCATTGCTCAAAAACGTTGCATCAGAGCCATATGTAACTTACATGAAACTGATTCCTGTGAGCCATTTTTAAAAAAAATGAACCTATTAACACTACCATGTATCTACATATTTGAAACCGCAGTATTTGTCAAAAATAATACTGGATTATATGATTACTACACTCGTGTACGGCGTAAGGACAAATTGCGTACAGTAGCTAGCAATACTCATTTCATGTATGAAAGTATCTTTTGTACAGCTTCACGCATTTTTAATAATATTCCGGGGCCTATTAGAATAATTCCAGAAATAACAAAATTTAGAAATAATCTCCATGACCTGTTAGTAAACAAATGCTACTACTCTATAAAAGATTTCCTGTTAGACAAATCACTGCTCCAATACAGCCTCCCTCAGTCATGATGCGTTCGGTGGCCCACTGATGTGTACCTACCTAAATTATGATCTCTATTATATTTTATATGAAATTATAATAATTTGTAACAATAATGTAGTAATGTATTTAATTTAATTTAATAACGATGTATGTAAATATTGTATGCCCAATGGGCGGGACATAGTTGATCCTAATTCAATTATTTAAGACCTGTATTATGTACCTACCTATGATCCACAATAAAGATATTGATTGATTGATTGATTGATTGAAATTTTCTATGTAATGAGGGCGCCACTTGGCCGGTAGTAGACCCTTAAGTGGGGTATTAAAATAAAGGGTCCGAGGAGGCGATTCCAAAAATATAACTCACTAAAATATGGAAAAAAATATTTTTTTCAAAAAACCCGACTGTAAAACAAGTCACTATTCAAGCAGTTCATGCGGTTGCAGTTGGTGGCATGAAATAAATAATTGAACTAAAATAACTGCCACCAACTGCATCAGCCTGCTTGAAAAGTGAATTGATCGGAAGTTTTAGTTGTCTTTTATTTACAGTTGGATTTTTTGAAAATATTAATTTTTTTTCACCACTTACTGTGACTAGTTTGAAGAAAGTTGTTCAATTTTATGCACAGAAGCGGTATTTAAAATATGGTTACACCATGTATAGTTTAGACTTTATAGCTTATAAGCTTAGACTTTATTTATTTCTACGTGGGATGCCCACATAGAATAAATTCGTAGTTCCAGTAGCTGCACACTTTGGAAACGCCCTGGGCGTTGGAGGTCGCAAGCCGATCTCCGGCCACCGTAGGCGCGGGCTTGCAGACGGCGAGTAGTGTTCCACGCACGGCTCAAAGAGATGTCAGCAGTACCTGACGGGGCCCGCCAGGGTCGACGCCTAAGGCTCGTGGATAAATTAGAAAGAGAGTCAAAACGCCCCTAGACACAGGCACTGAAGGAACAGGGGCCCAATTCTGTAAAATAACTAACTTGTCAATAGTGTGTCAGTGGTGTCTCAATAGAATAGTCATTGACATTTGGTATTCTATAAATTATTTATGGTCATTGACTTGCCACTGTAGTGCCATTGAAACGTCATAATAAGACTATTGTAACAATTGGTAGTCTGATCTACTATAATAATGTCAATATCATTTTGAAGTTTTTGCTGAATACCAAATTTGCAACAGTGGTAAAATAATGTCTGTTGTGTGTCGATAGAGTGTCGATGGCGTGTTGCTTAACTCAAAGTTACAGAATTGGGGCCCAGTGGGTTTTAGTCAGTAAAAGTCTGACACGCCCTCGGGAGCTCTACCCAGAGCGGGAGAAGTCATTGGATGATTTCCCACCCCAAAAAAAAAATAGCTCCACACTTACGCCAATTGAGATTAGTGTTGAAGGTGTGTTTGTGAGGATTGACGTCAGTGATAAGGACGCACGGAGGCGCGGCACTAACTGATTAGCAGTTTGGAAAGTATTTACCTGTCTTTGAAATAATTTCGTGACTTCTGATCGGTTTTCATCATTTATCAGTAATTTTTAGTGGCTTTTTTCAGTATCTTGTTGGACACACTAGATATGTGGATTAGAATTAATACTTCGTAGATATAAAATATCTACCAGATAAATGAACCGGTATTTTCCGGAAATGATTAAACAGGTGATGATTTTATGTTTTCACTTAATCTATTCATAGTTAGTATTTTAATGAGGAAAAATTGTTTGTTATTGTTGAGAAAATCTCATCTGTGAAAATCCTGAAACGATTACGATAAGTCTGTCGCTGATAGCAAGCTGCACTGATTGGACGGTCGACTTACCTGTGCCCTTCCACAAGGGTCCTCCAAGTCACACTGGCTCCTCAGGAACACCTCCAGGAGCCCCATGAAGAGCATGAAGGCACCTCCTCCGCAGGTGGCGGCGAGGGTCGGGCCCGGCTGCGTCATCGGGCAGTCGCACGTTATCGCCATCTGGTAGGGAAGATACGAAACTTGTAAGTATGAGGATTGAGAGACGGATAGTCTGTAAATTTTAATTAAATTAAGTTTTTGGTGATAAACGGCTTAACTAATTAATCCGTCTCGCGTCTAGTTTAGACACAATAGATTTTAAATTGTTTATCCCCATGGCATGCGGGTTTAATCCCATCTCTTCCTAATCTACTTAAAGAGTGTCTATTTACCATTTCCATACATAAGTAGAAAGTGTAGATAAACTAAACTTAAAATAACTCAACAGGAAGAGAACTTGAAAAGAAAATTAAACAAAAATGTAGGAAATGCGGAACCGCAGTAGTATCAACTTACTTAAGAAAGTAAGTTGGATTTGGTTGGCTGATTCAAAATCTAAATTATTTCATTGTTTATTTCTGCCTGCGCACGAGTGGACAAGTTAATGTCGATGCGCTTGAGCTTATGATAAAACCGTCAATTGATATTACATCACTAGATCTATACCAAGTCTAAACCAAGTATTTATTGATTGTTTTAGCAATAAAATATTGACATTGAGTCTGTATTAATGAATGACTGTTTAAGTATGCAATGCGAAGTAGCTGGCAGGCGAATAGTTACAAGCCGTTCTTAGGGTATCGTTACACCAATCGATCGACCGTCGATCGATGCCATTGATCGATGTTGATCGATTGGTGTAAAAACTTTTGCTGATCATGATTGGTGTACCTAGTAGAAAATATCCATCGACGTCGACTATTCCATTCTACCATCGATCGACGCTCGATCGATTGGTGTACCTACCTAGTAGAAAATATCCATCGTCGTCGACTAATCCATTCTACCATCCATCGACGCTCGATCGATTGGTGTACCTAGTAGAAAATATCCATCGACGTCGACTAATCCGTTCTACCATCGATCGACGCTCGATCGATGGTAGAAAATATCCATCGACGTCGACTATTCCATTCTACCATCGATCGACGCTCGATCGATTGGTGTACCTAGTAGAAAATATCCATCGACGTCGACTATTCCATTCTACCGTCGATCGATGGCATCGACCGACGATCGATCGATTGGTGTAATAGAAACTATCGATCGACGATATTGTTAGTTATAGTAATAATTTTGATGCACCTATTGCTAAGTGGGTAGTAGCTAAGCTAGAGAGTGTCTGGAGTCCACTGTTTCGATGCATCCACTATTATAATGACATTGTGGAACTCGATTAGAGCATCCATTGAATACATAGAATTGACACAGGATTGTAAGTATGTGACTGCCACTTGGAGAGTGGAAAGACGGCCGCGTACCGGAAGACGCAGCGTTGGAAGGCCTGGGCCTGCCAATACGGTGGATCGGTGGACCTCGTGAGGTTCGCGGGAATCTGGAGAAAAGAAGGGTTCTTTCGGGTAGGAAGAACGTGCTAATCAGTGATTAAGGCGCAGTTATTTGACTTCTAATGATTTTTAATTGAACATCAAGTCTAAACGACTACTCTAATTTCTTTGAAAAAAATATATGTTACTTTAGACAATTTTTGTCGTAATTTGATATGTGGATATTTGAAATTATATTTTTATAACATAGTGTAATTAATTTGTAAAGTTATGTCTAACACGGATAATAAATTGAGAATCACGCTAAAATTATAAAACGCATTTGTATAAAACCTTCACCATTCTAAAGGTCATCTAATTAATAATATTTTATTATACGTGTTTTAGTATAAAACTTGTTATTTTATGTATAATAAATTAATAATACGTCTAATTTCGTACAGCGCTCCTTGATGGGCGAGTCCTATTACTGGGCGGATGTACGACGCGTTACGTGAGCTCAGCACAGAACACGCAAGCTAACCGCTCAAGGTCGTTGGTAGTTAATAGCGCCTAAACTAATCGACTAACTGACGACACGGTTGGCGCAGTGGTTGAGCGTTCGGCTGCTGCGCTGCGTGTCGCGGGTTCGATCCCCGCACGGAACAAATATATGTATGACCTGCAGATAGTTGTTCCGGGTCTGGGTGTCTTGTGTATGTGAATTTACATGTTTGTGAACGCACCCACGATACAGGAATAATTCCTAGTGTGGGGCAACGTTTTTTTAAAAAAAAAAAAAAAAAAAAAATCACATGGTTACTTTTTTATAAATAAGGCCCCAATAAATACCAAATTGCTATCCCTACCTGTTTTCCAGCAGTAAGAACTTTCCTTACGATAAGGTTAGCTTCTAAAACTTTTTTACAAAAAATAGAACCGACTTCCAAAAAAAAAATAACTAGAAAAGTAAAAAAAAACAACAAAATTACTTTAATTTCGGAAGTCGATGTTTCTGGTTCCGTGTCTTCGTTTTTCGACACCGACTTCCGAAATTAAAGTTATTTTGCACTCTTTTTTAATTTTTTTTGGAAGTAGAATCTATTTTTTGTAAAAAAGTTTTTAGTTTTCACTTTTTAGTTGTGGTTCCCCATTAAATTGTGTTAACAACTCATAGACATACTCGTACATACGATCGCAGCAATTGCGTGTCATTTGCTGTTAATTATTGAAGAGTTCCACTGTCTATCTCCGAAGATCTTCATCAGATCCTAATGTATGATACCTATACTAAAACTTTTCTTGAAAAATATGCATTTCAATACAGAAAACTCCATCCAAATCCGATCAGTAGTTTTGGAGAAAATCACGGACATACAAGATACATACATACATACAAACTAGTCGAATACAGAACCTCCTTTTTTGAAGTCGGTTAATAATAATTATTAAAGAATGCTATCTGACAACCAGTTCATTGCCCCCAGCTTATTAAGTCAATCACACACTGATTGTCCTTGAACCTTCGATCATAATAACATATGATGGATATGTTATCATACTTTATTATGTCTCTCGGGTCGTTGAATTTATATGTCTGTGTGTCACGGCCTTATCGCTAACTACCTACTTATTATTGTCAGGCTTACATAATAATTAGTGGCTAAGGCAAGAATTGTCAATGGCAGTGTTGTTAAGGCGCAGTTATACGACTTTTAATGGTTTTTAATTGAATATCACGTCTAAGCGACTAGTCTTATTTCTCTGAAAAAAATATATGATACTCTAGATAATTTCCGTCGTAATTTGATCTGAGAATATTTGAAATTATATTTTTATAACATAGTGTAATTAATTTGTGAAGTTAAGTCTAACGCGGATTAAAAAATTGAGAATCACGCATAAACTATAAAGCGTATTTTTATGAAACCTGTTATAACCATTTTAAAGATTATTTAATTATTTTTTTATTTTTCTAAGTGTTTTAGTTTAACACCTGTTGTTTAATGTGTAATAAATGAATAATGCGTCTAATTTCGGACAGCGCTCCTTGATGGGCGAGTCCTATTACTGGGTGAACGTACGACGCGTTACGTGTGCTCAGCACAGAACACGAAAGCTAACCACTCTAGGTCATTGGCATCCTTTGTTGCGTTTGTTACTCCCGGATAAGGTATTTTTACGTTGTTAAAACAGGACTCAAAATATTTCGTATCCAAACTAGTAAGCAAAAGTACCAAAGACGGAACTAACGGAGAAAAACTTACGGAGGTAGGCCCAACTGACATTACCGATGAAATATGTGACACATTACGTTTAAAATTGCGCGTGCGCACATCCGCCGTATGGCAAGTAAATTAGCGTGATTGGGCAAGTAATCAATTAGATCACATAAATTAGTCAATTAATCAATTAAATCACATAAATTAGTCAAATGTTGTGTATTGCTCAGGATATAGGCGATTTAGATCGCTTTGGACTTGCCGCAAACTTACGTAGTGGTTAATTGTATAATACGAGCATATTTCTTTGAAGAGGCACTACAAATAAAAACCGGCCAAGTTCGTGTCGGACTTCACGCATTTAGGGTTCCGTATCAAATATATTTTTGACTATTTGTATGGCTTTGGGTCAACAATATACTGTGAAAATTTGAAGACTGTAGCGCCAGCCGTATGGCTGTAAAACCTGTGTGAGAGACGACGGACAGATGGATAGACGGACACGTGAGTGACAGCAATACACCCCGGCCAATAGGCTCCGTTTGGACCCTTCAAGTACGGAACCGAAACCGGTCAAGAGCAAGTCGGACTCGCGCGCAAAGGGTTCCGAACAAATCAATTTTTTTTTCAGATTGCGAACTATACATAGGTCTTCTTATATTCTTCTTGTAATCTACAGGGTGTAACGGAAAGGTGTGGTCATATTTTAAGAGCCGGTTCTGCCCATGGAAATGAACAACTTTCTCTAAGAAAAAATAGAAAATTCTCAAAAAAAAAATTGAACTTTCCATACAAAGTTATCATCAGCTGATCAATATTTGTATGGGAGGTAAAAAATATTTTTTAGAATTTCCTCGGATTTTCTTGACGAAAGTTGTTCTTAGCGATGGGCAGATGCAGCTCTTAAAATATGACCACACCTTTCCGTTACACCCTGTATAAGTAAAGAAGTACTATGTTTTTCAAAATTTTAGGCCTAGTGGTTTTGGAGTTATGGGTATCTATATACTTAATTATATAAAACAAAGTCGGGTTAGCTACATCATTTATAATTCAGGAACGACTTTATTGTTTATTGATTCTGAGGCGGTATGAAGCTCGCCGGGTTAGCTAGTGAATTAAAAACTTTTTTACAAAAAATACATCCGACTTCTAAAAATTGCAAATAAACTTTAATTTCGGAAGTCGGTGTTTGTATTTTGTTTCTTCGTTATTTGAAACTGACTTCCGAAATCAAAGTTATTTTGCAATTTTTAGAAGTCAGTTTTTTTTTTGTAAAAAGTTTTCTATTTTTCACTTTTTAATTGTCGTAGGTACCCCAGAACTAAAACTAAATAACAAAGTTGTGCCCGAATGGATAGCCCCAATAACATGGAATTTGAACATAATTCTCCAATTATGTTCACAACCAAAACGTTGTTGTCTCCACAACCAAAACGTCATCTGTGTATGTCATGTTTTAATGTTGATTATTTCAAAAAGTGCTGAATCTATTTAGATATTTTTTTTATTTCTTTATTAAAAAAACGTATCGTCGTCGTACTGTATCGTGGGTGCGTTCATAAATATGTATATTCACATACACAAGACACCCAGACCCGGAACAACTATCTACTACTAAGTAGGTCATACAAATATTTGTTCCGTGCGGGAATCGAACCCGCGACATGCAGCGCAGCAGCCGAACGCTCAACCACTGCGCCAACCGTGTCGTCAACATCTAAAGTATGGCCTACCAAACAAAAATAGAACTATCAAAATCTATTCACAAGTGGCGGAGAAATCGCGTAAAAAACATACAAAAAAAACATACAGATGAATTGAGAACCTCCTCCTTTTGGATGTCGGTTAATAACTACATAGTTTTCAAAATAAGAAGCTGTTTCTGTGACGGACAGAGCGGTGAGTCGTAACGGTACCTTTTTTGCAATTTTGGTACTTACAGAAATCTAAGAAGATATAAAATGAGTAACTAATTATTTCTAATATTACATACATATTCCTCTTTTCTATAACTTTTTTCATGTCATGTCATTTTCAAAGACCTTTCGAGAACATTTTGTGTACAGCTAAGGAGTGGAATTCTCTATCAGAGTCTGTGTTTCCTGATAGCTACAAACTTTGGCTCTTTAAGTCGAGAGTAAATAGGTTACTTCTAGGCAAGTGTGCTCCATCTTCGACCACATTATCGCTTACCATCAGGTGAGATAGTGGTCAAACGTGAGCCTATTTTTTTTTTATGTTTGATAGGCTCGCGTTTGACCACTATCTCACCTGATGGTAAGCGATGATGTGGTCGAAGATGGAGCACACTAGCCTAGAAGTAACCTATTTACTCTCTCTCTAATGTTGAATACAAAGTTATATTTCATAGACAAAATCACATTTAGAATAAAATTATCATTAAATACCAACGGCTCATGTAGAATCAATTCAAACGCATTATTTAATAAGACAGTTATATTTTCATAAAATACTGTAACAGCTATAATGCCGAGTGCACAAGTCCAGTTATCGGATTAGTCTCGGTCATGCAAATGTACAGTCGGTGTGTAATGGCCTAATAGTTATATATTTCTTCGATACATTTGATGTTACATAACACGTAGTGAGTAGACGTACTGACCCCGTCTATTATTGCAAATCAGTAAAATATTACGTGTACAGATGGCATAGATAGACGGATAGTATTGTAATTAGAGAATACAATTCCAGGATTTCGAATCCCTGATCCCGGGAACGCAGCCCGTAAATGACCCCAAAAAGCCCGGGATTGTACTTGGCTAATCTCGGGATTTGTAGTTTACCACAAACCGGTCTAGTTTGCATTCTGTAATATATAAGGGATCTTTTAAGAGACAAAAAATAAACCTACGATACAAGAACTACAAGTACAGCCCAATAATATGTTTATCGTCGAACTTAGAAGGAACTTCCCAGCCCAGATTACTTCAATACAGGTAATTCCCCAATAGGACAACATGGGAATCACCTGATCGCCTCATATCACCAATAAAGGCGTATTCCTGGTTTAACATACTTACTAGAAATAAATAGTAAAAAAAAATGAAACTCGTAAAAAACCAAAAGTTATAAACAGAAATTTACCACTAAATATGGCAAATTTTCATATGTCGACAACACTCCACCGGCCGGCGAAATCTTTTCATTTTTACCTATTTTTATTTCAAACGATACCGCCCTGCACTAGCCGCGCTGTAGGCACTGTCTCGCTCAGGCGACATCTTTAAGGGCCTTCTCGCGGTCCAGTGGCGCCCTCATTGAATAAAAAATCGTAGCTTATCACAGAAAATAAATATTAAAAAATCCAACTTGACGTTTGTTACAAAGAGGATAAAGAATTTTTACGTTGTTAAAACAGGTCTCAAAATGTTTCGTATCCAAAGTAGTAGGCAAAAGTGCCAAAAATGGCCGTTTCTGAGAGGGGCCTTAAGAAGACGGCACGGTTGGCGTAGTGGTTAAGCGTTCGACTGCTGCGCTGCGTGTCGCGGGTTCGAACCCCGCACGGAACAAATATTTGTATGGCCTACAGATAGTTGTTCCGGGTCTGGGTGTCTTGTGTATGTGAGTTTAAATGTTTGTGAACGCACCCACGATACAGGAGTTATTCCTAGTGTGGGGCAACGTTTTATTAAAAAAAAAATCTTTAATAAGTTTTTCTGTAGGTGAACTTTGTCGAGCGCTCAGTGTTGCCTTTGATAAGTTTTTTTTTTTTTAATCAATTATTTTCATTGCGGAAAAATAATAATCTCGTATCCACTAAATGATTACGTATATGTGTACGCAGTACGATACCAAATAATACCCTTCAGGATCGGATAGGGTTTTTGTTACATGATGTATTGTTGCGAGGTATTCCTTATAAGAAAGGACAAATACGCCAATTAGTAATTGGAACGCAACAAGGGTTCCGTACCATCATACAAGATTATTCACGTCTATTAATGCTATTATTGAGATCGAGCCAAAAAAGACAAAAAAAAACTACTAGCGGTAACAGAAATACACATTCTGTGAAAATTTCAACTGACTATCTATTACGGATCATAAGATACAGCCCGCTGACAGACAGACGGACGGAAGGACAGCTGAAGCTTAGTAAGTAATAGGGTCCCGTTGGTTACCCTTCGGGTACGGAACCCTTTTTTTTAAGAGACGTCAGTGTGGAGTAACCTACTTTTTAGTTGCGAAATAATCTTAATAATGCTAAATGATGTCCAGCTATTCTCAAGAGTGGGTAGATCGAGGAATTACTTACACCTCATTAAATTTTATCATCAGAACATGAACATCAAGATATTGGCTGACGTAAATCGTTTAACAGTTTCAAAAAGGCAAGATACCGAAAATCTGAACATACGAGTAGCGCAGTCGGTGGCCAGCTAAGCGAAAGTTAGGTGATTATTTTCTTAGAAGTGCCGAACATGCTTTTTTTGTGTGGGTAGGAAATCATCCTATGACTTCTCCCGTTCTGGGTGGAGCGGGAGGGCGTGTCAGACTTTTACTGACTAAAACCCACCCTGTTCCTTCCTTGCCTGAGTGCCCAGGGGCGCGGTAAAAAGGTAAACTTGATCATATAAATGAGAACATTCATCCCCTGAAATTTGCTAATGACTTGAAAATGGTCTGTAGTGTTAAAATCAAAACAGAATACAAATAAATATTAAAAATATTTTATTAATTTCTTACACATGTATTAAATTTAATGGAAAAAATACCACATTTTTTTTATATTTCGCTTCTCAGGACGTATTTTTAAAATAAAATAATAATGTCTTGTTTTTATTGCATTCTTATCAAGGAACTTAATTAATATGACACTTCCACAGGAAAAAACAATTATAACTAATTTAAAACTCTAAGTAAGTACCAAATAACAGGAATGTTTAAAAACTTCGGACTATTTAATTCAAAAGAGGTAGGCTGCAAGACTAGGATAAACAACATATAAACGAAAGGTTTGTTTAGTAATACAGTCAGGAAAATTTATTAATATCACTTTGACAGTCAAATTTGAACCTTAATGAAGTTTCAATTCACTATAAATAATTTGCCTGATTTTACGCTTAGTATATATTACGTTAAAATTCAAACGGATGATTGACAAAAAAAAAACCGGTGAAGTGCGAGTTGGACTCGCATGTAATGGGTTCCGTACGAATCATATTTTTCTAAGGTTTGCCTACAATCTAAGTATAGAACTACTTTGTGCATTTATTTTAAAATTATACGCTCAGTAGTTTCGGAGATAAGGGGGGAATTGTCATTTTTCATCTATTTTCTTAAATAATTTAAAAACTACACATTGGTACTTAAAAATAAATTATGACTAGTTAAAAATCTAACATTCTTATTCGAATAATAATCGTATCTGACTAGCTATAATTTTTTTTTTTTTGACATTTAATGGTAAGTACACAATAGTTGACTTTGAATTACAATAATAAAAACTTTTTTACAAAAAATAGAACCGACTTCCAATAAAAATACAAAAAAAACGTGCAAAATAACTTTAATTTCGGAAGTCGCTGTTTCTGGTTTTGTTTCTTAATTTTTAACACCAACTTACGAAATTAAAGTTATTTTGTAAAATTTTTTGTATTTTTTTTGGAAGTCGGTTCTATTTTTGATTTGAGTTAAAAAATAAAACGTACCAAGTCAAATACCCTATAAATATGTAATGCTTACAGTACTTCAAAAATAATATTATTATAATTCAATAAGTTTACACAACAAAATGAGGTAGGATAATAAATGCAATTATTTCTAACTAGCTACGCCCCGCGGTTTCACCCGCATAGACCAGGATAAAAAGTAGCCTATGTGTTAATCCAGGGTATATGCTATCTACATACCAAAATTCATTAAATTCAGTCCAGCCATTTGAGCGTGAAGAAGTAACAAACATACACACTCACAAACTTTCGCCTTTATAATATTAGTGTGATTATTTCTAATAAAAGCTTAGAAAGTGGAGTTTAAAGATCTGAATTTTCAATCTATTTTGGAGTAAAGTATATAAATATAACTGTAACAACACATTAAAATGCAGCAACACCCGTACTAGTAACTACTATGATAACAACTACAACACCCGTACTAGTAACTACTATGATAACAACTATAACACTATATTGCTAGTTTTTTTCTCGCGAACTACCATAAATAATAATAATAATATAATAATATTCCACAACTATCACACAACGCCATCTAGTCCCAAGCTAAGCAGAGCTTGTGTTATGGGTACTAGACAACTGATAAACATACTTATATATTTCTAAATACATACAAATTATAGATAAATTACACCCAGACACAGAACAAATGATCGTGCTCATCACACAAACATTTGTCCTGGGTGGGAATCGAACCCACGACCTCCGGCATAGCAGTCAGGGTCACTAACCACTAGACCAACAGGCCAGCCAAATAAATAGTTGTTCTATGTCACCAAGGTGGTTTATGTTTTTTTCTATAACACGGAGCACTCCAAGTTTACGCACACGAAAAACCGGCCAAGTGCGTGTCGGACTTCGCACATTTAGGGTTCCGTACCATATGAGGTAAATAAATATTTTGGTATTTGTTCGTAAAATATACGTAATAATAAACTTTTTCTACAAATTTCAAGTTCATAGATCAATGGGAAGTTAAAAAATACTTCGAAACAAAACTTTGTGACAGACGACGGACAGACAGACAGACGGACACGTGACTGACAGCAATAGGGTTCTGGTTGGACCCTTCGGGTAGGGAACCCTAAAAAAATGTGCACGTGAATCTACAGCCACAACCAAGACCAACCCGCCTTCGTGAGATAGCACTACTTTACAAACATAAGAAAAACCTTTTTTTTATAGTAGTTTAGATTTAGACAACCTAGACTTATATTTAACTCTCATCTCTTGCATTTTATTGCGAATACTATTAAGAATAGTATGGTTTTCAAAGTACCAGCCCTCCTGTCTTGCATATTCTGCGACATAATTCATTAATACCGTTCTGGCATGCTCGTCTAACCCTGGTCTGACGTTTGTTCCGTCTTGGTCAAAAGCCTTGGCTCTAGCGCCTGTCCATGAGCATGTACCCAATGCACTTGTCGTAAAGATTTCGCTTAGTACCATACGGGCTAAAGATTTGCAATCTTTCGACAATCTCTTGCATTTAGTCAGTTTTAAAGCTTTAACGTACACACTAGAATATTCCATTAATTCAACAAGTCCCGGCGCAGGTTCACGGTACTTTAAAGTCCATTTTGAGTCGTTTTCATCGTATTCCGGTGGTAGAATTACCTTTTTGATTTGTTTAGGACTACTTATTTTATTAAGAGGTTGATCTTCATCATCATCATCTATATCTTTAACTTCTGCTTGTTTTTCATTTCTTTCATTTGGTTCTGAAGCTTTCTCTGGTGTGATTGTCGGTAAAGGAACGGTATAGTTGTATGGCCACGTATTCTCAAATACGGTAACGTTATTCATGATTTTATTCACTGCTTTAGCAAGCAACGAAGCCGTGTAAACTTGAAAATCTATTTGAAGTTCTCGTAAGACACCCCTAATAAATTCGCCACATAATGCTTGTTTTACAACTTCTTCAGAACCCGAGGAGCGGTTTGCTTCTGCAGGATTTTGTTTAACAGTTGGTACGAGTTCTAAACCATATCTATTTTTAACTGCAGTAACTGGTGTTTCTGGTGTACTGTGATCTTTGTCAGAAGTTTTATGAAGAAGTGACAGATCTTTACTTGTAACTTCAAATGCTTGACTAGCTGCTACGGCGGCTTTATCATCAGATTGATCTGGCTCAGTCACTCTGGATCGTTTACTATGAGGTTCCTCACCGGGATCCGATGAAGCTTTTTGTTCAAGTGTTGTGGTATTTTCAGTTTTACTCTTTCGCTTGGATCTTCGTGGTTTTCCCTCAACCTTAGCTGATGGCAGTGGAGTGAGTGTGAGTGGATCTAAAACAAAATGCCTTGATCATTACGTAATATTGAACTCGACTTGCTTTGCTGACTCTGTTATAGTAAGATAGTCAGCTTATAATGTTCCACAGCAGAACCCAGGTCACCTCTCTGTAATTAGAATCCAATGCTCGTCTCTCCTGGCTGTTACAACATTTTTATGAATACTATGTATCACTTTTTATAATATATTTACCTTCATTCTGCAACGGTGGTATCATTCTTTCAATATAACGTTTCGCGTCATCATAGTCATCTGCAAAAAGAATAATTGAAGACATTATCATATCGACTCCACTCTAGAAATGTATTTTCGTCCCATAATAAATTGAATTCGTTTTCTTAGCCTATCTTACAGAAACATGCATTCTTCTGTGAAAAAGTGTCTTTATTGTCGTTATTAAAATGTCACTCAAAGATAGTGTATTTTTCTTATATATATTTAAAAAACACAAAAATTGTTTCTACTTGTACGTTATAGACTTTGAAACCATTGATCAAATTGTGATTAAACTTTCACGTCCTCAGAACAACCTACGTTGTTTTGGGGAACCCGGTGAGGGTTCCTGGCCCAAAAAAAAATATACAAAAAAAAAAACGTGGCATTGCAACATCGTCATGAAGTTTTTATGAATATCTTCACAGTTCGTTATAATGTAGTTAACATTTCTCTCTTACCAGTGCGAAATTTAATAACGGACAAGTAAGAGTTCCATTCGTCCGACTTCTTCTTCCTTTTCTTTACTCTTATTTCTGTCTCCAAAGGATCTTCGACAGGATACGAAACCCTTACTTTAGGGTCGTTGGGTCCTCGCGCATGGACCCAAGACCTCGGAACACAGACATAGTCCGCTACATCTTTGTAAGGAACTTCCGCAAATTGTATGACGCTAAATTTAAATTCGTTAGCTTCACTCATCTGGAAATAGAAACAAAACCAAAGTATAGTCACCTACATACAAATATAGCCTGTTTTTTTTTTGGTGGTGGGAAATCATCCAATGACTTCTCCCGCTCTAGGGTGGAGCGGAAGGGCGTGTCAGACTCTTACTGACTAAAACCCACCCCTGTTCCTCCCTGCCCTGAATGCCCAGGGGCGAGGTAACTCTTTCGAATTTATCCTCAACCCCCGGGCACGCATCGGCCATGACGGGCCCCGTCCTGTTTGCTGACAACTCTTTGAGGCGCGCGTGGAATACTACGCGCCGTCGACTCTCGGGCCTGGTGCTGATCGGATCGAGTTACCCCCTACTCGCCGTCCGCACTACCCCTAGGCATAGATATAGCCTGATGGAGTCGTGTCTGGTCAAGGTTACTCAGATCGTAAATACTTTAGTCGCTATTTCAGTAGCGGCTTAGGGAGTGATGAGTACCTGACTACTTCAGTAGACTATAGTTCTACGGGGTCAAATTAAATAAAAATTAGTATAACTCCGCAAACGTGATGGTCGTCTTGATAAAAAAAAACCACCTTAGTGCGTGTCGAACTCCGCACGTTTAGGCTTCCGCACCAAATGTATTTTTGACTATTTATGTGCCTTGGGGTAAACAATTTATCAATCAGCTTATACTGTGAAAATTTGAAGACTGTAGCTCCAATCGTTTGGCTGTAAAACCTCTGTGACAGACGATGGACAGATAGAGAGACGGACAGACGGACACGTGAGTGACAGTAATAGGGCTCCGTTTGGACCGAAAAAAATATATATCAAGTAGATTGTGTAACATCGGTCATTGATCCCGTGGTCGGTTGAAATTTAAAAGTATAGATTTATTTGCTAATTAAGAGTAAATTCTCTTAAACATCAATATTGTAATCGCAACAGAAGGTGTGTTGGGTTATCTAGAGCATTTTTGCAGTCTTGTTTGTAAGCAAGTCATATCGCTTTAAGATAAGAGGCTATTGGTAATATGGTTTTTTGATGAAGTCATCGTCTGGCAGATATTGATAATTATACGCAAATAACTGAGTAAAGTGATTATCATAACTTAAGCATAATCAACTTTTATTATGTTTCCACTGCTGAGAATCAAGCCTGCTCTCTGAGCGCAGTGCGGGTTGTTGGATGTTACATGTCTTCGAATTTTTGTTTCTAGGACATGCTGGTTTTATCACGATGTTTTCCTTAACCGTTTTGAGAGCAGTGTTGAGGAAATAAATAAATTACACAAAGCACCTGAAGCGCCTGCCTAGGCTTGAACCCACGACGTGCAACTCGTAAGTCGGGGCCGTTACCACAGGGCCACCACTAGTCAGTGGGGCTGTTGTCACTGGGCCACCACTGGTCAATGGGGCTGTTGTCACTAGGCCACCATTAGTCAGTGGGGCTGTTGTCACTGGGCCACCACAGGTCAGAGGGGCTGTTGTGACTGTGCCACCACTAGTCAGTGGGGCTGTTGTCACTGGGCCACCACTGCTGGTCAGTGGGGCTGTTGTCACTGGACCACCACTGGTCAGTGGGGCTGTTGTCACTGGGCCACCATTAGTCAGTGGGGCTGTTGTCACTGGCCCACAACTGGTCAGTGGTGCTGTTGTCACTAGGCCACCACTGGTCAGTGGGGCTGTTGTCACTGGGCCACCACTGGTCAGTGGGGCAGTTGTCACTGGGCCACCAATGCTCAGTCGGGGCTGTTATCACAGGATCACCACTGGTCAGTGGGGCTATTGTTACTGGGCCACTACTGGTCAGTGGGGCTATTGTTACAGGGCCACTACTGGTCAGTGGGGCTATTGTCACTGGACCACCATTGTTCAGTGGGGCTGTTATCACAGGGCCACCACTGGTCAGTGGGGCAGTTGTCACTGGGTCACCACAGGTCAGTGGGGCTGTTGTCACTGGGCCACAACTCGTCAGTAGGGCTATTGTCAGTGGGCCACCACTGGTTAGTGGGGCTGCTGTTACTTGGTCACCAATGGTTAGTGGGGCAGTTGTCATTGGGCCACCACTGGTCAGTTGAGGCTGTTACCACTGAGCCACCATTGCTCATTTGGGGCTGTTATCACTAGGCCACCACTGGTCAGTCGGTTCCGTTACCACTGGGATACCACTGCTTAGTTGTCGCTGTTATCACTGGGCCACAACTGATCAGTCGGGCCTGTTACCACTGGACTACCACTGCTCAGTCGGGGTTGTTATCGCTAGGCCACTACTAGTCAGTGGGGCTTTTGTCACTGGGCCACCACAGGTCAGTGGGGCTGTTGTCACTGGACCACCCCTGGTCAGTGGGACTGTTACCACTGGGCCACCACTGCTCAGTTGTGGCTGTTATCGCTAGGCCACCACTGGTCAGTGGGGCTATTGTCACTGGGCCACCACAGGTCAGTGGGGCTGTTGTCACTGGACCACCCCTGGTCAGTGGGACTGTTACCACTGGCTAGGCCACCACTGGTCAGTGGGGCTATTGTCACTGGGCCACCACAGGTCAGTGGGGCTGTTGTCACTGGACCACCCCTGGTATGTGGGACTGTTACCACTGGGCCACCACTGCTCAGTTGTGGCTGTTATCACTGGACCACCATTGGTCAGTGGGGCTGTTATCACAGGGCCACTACTGGTCAGTGGGGCAGTTGTCACTGGGTCACCACAGGTCAGTGGGGCTGTTGTCACTGAGCCACCACTGCTCAGTTGGGGCTGTTATTTTACTGACAAGCCGTGCCAATAGATGTTTCACATCAAAAACACGCTTCACGTTTGTTTAGAGTGACGTCAGTTTAGTTTTCGAATTGTTTTCAGCAAACCTTTTACGGCACGGTTGGCGCAGTGGTTGTACGATTGGGTTCTGCGCTACGTGTCGCGGGTTTGATTCCCACACGGAACAAATAGGCATTTGCATGACCTACAGATAATTGTTCCGGGTCTGGGTATTTTGTGATCTGAGATTACATGTTTTTGAACGCACGTCACACGTTATAGGAGTAAATCTTAGTCTGGGGAAAAGATAAAAAAAAACCTTTCATTAGATACCCATAACATGGGAATGCATAAAAAATAACTAGTCCGCCATATTTGTAATGAGTAGTAGATTTTAGCATCTTTTCATCTTATTTACGCAATATAGAACCTGTCTCACTCGGAGACGCTATCTGTACCGCGTCTATATCGGTTATCCTCATGACCTACGACAATATTAGTTTATTCCGTACTTAAAGTTATTACTTTCTATTTGTTTATTTTCTTTAAAAAAAAAAAAAAAATCCACACTAGAAATTGCTCCTATGTCGTGGGTGCGTTCACAAACATATAATCTCACTGACACAAGACGCCCAGACCCGCAACAACTATCTACAAGCCATAAAAATATTTGTTTCGTGCGGGAATCGAACCCGCAACACGCAGCGCAGCAGACAATCGCTCAAGCATCGCGCCAGCCGTGTCATGCCGTGCTAATTGCTCACTTAACTCTGTGTTCTGTTAACAGTGTGATTTTAAATACATACGTTGGCAATCTATCAGGTGGTTAAAACGCTCATGAAAATGATCAACTTTACTATAGCATCAACTATAAAAAATTAAAAAATATTTACTGTTCAGTACATTCATTCATTTCATTTTTTTTTCTAATGAAAATGTAGTGAACAGTCGATTTCTAAGGTGGTCTCATCACCTGCAAGATTGCTAAAAAAATAAAAGTAAATATGTATTTCTAAACTAAGGATTAGCTATGCACTGACATTTTAAAAAAAAGCATCATTAAAAACAAAATCATAATATTGCCTAAGCTAAGGTATCTATCCCTAATTAATGCGGTCACCTTGAGAGAGATTCGAAGTCAATAAAATAAAATAAATACTTATCTTACCTTTTATCTTAGCTGTTTTCCTCTTGCACAATAATTACACTGTCTATAGTTCAAAATTATTTAAAAAAAAAAAAAACACGGAAGAAGAATTCCTGGGAGGACTTGGAAGAGGTCCTTGCCAACCAATGGGACAGTTTAGTTAAATAAAAAAAATTGTAACAATACAGCTAAATCGATTCCCGCATACAATACTGCGCGCTTGCCAATTGACGATTAACAAAATCGAATTGCGAAACGATATTTTATTATCTTTGTACCTACGTCAGAGCGGGAGGAGTCGGCACCGCCTGCCGGAGTAAATAAAACACTTTACACATTATATTATTCTTTGTCCCTGTCTAAATTTGCGAAAACGTTCAGACAAAAACGAGCTAGCAATATTGTACCCGTCACCTACGCTTCGAAATCTAGTGGAATCATACTCTATGGCAAGATCTAAAAGGGTTTCCCCGTGTAGCAGGGTTACCAACAAAGAGGCTTTCCTCCTAAATTTTGGGTGTACATAAGAGAGATGGGATTTTTTTAGGGGTATTTTTAGGGTTCCATAGTCCAAAATGGAACAATTATAGTTTGGCTCTGTCCATCTGTCTGTACCCGGCTTAGCTTAGAGGCTATTAGTAATAGAAAACTGTAATTTTTCATGGATATAAATATAATTATATTAATTACGCTGACAGAACAGTAAAATAAAATCTCGGAAAAAGATCTTGTTTTTAAGGAGTACATGTAGAGGAGGTTGGTACCTCCTCTACATGTAAAGTGAGGATGATTTTTTTTTTCTCACCTATCCTATAGTGTATTGTTGGATAGGTATTTTAAAATGATTTCAGGGATCTAAAAAAATATGTTTCGATTCAGTGATTTGTTTGTGAAATATTAAACAAAAGTGATAATATTTGTTAGAGTCGACCGTCCCCCTATCTTAGAAGGTAAACTGTTGGCTTGAAAACTGAAAAATATGGCGATGGAACGGCTAAGTTAATTCAGTTAGTATAAGTGTCGTCCAAATATAAAATGTTTGGAAAAATTTCGTACAAAAGAAAAAAAAAATTGGTGAAGTTGTTACTCATTACTAAACATTTAAAATTTTGGAATAATAAAATTATAACGCACATACATACATAACGTAACGAGCTTTATCTCAAACGGTGTGGACAGAAATGCTCAAAACAAAAGCGCTTGGGTGTTCCAAACATTAAAAGCTTTAGTGCGATGAAGTTGGATTTTATTATTGCTTCTTCAGTTATCATTGTCATATGTGGGCCTATTATTGGTCGTAAAACCATGAACTCAATTAATATTATGTTGAAAATAACAAACATAAAGCCGCCTTATAAGTCCGCGTGTTATAAGGGGCAACTATGGAACCCTACACTGCACGTGGCCTGATATGCACTTGGCAGGTTCTATTTACAAATACAGGCATTGGGAAAATCCAATATTTAATCACTCAGCTCCCCCTAGTGACTTAACAACACCTTGTGCAATTCCTCTTTGATAAGAATAGGTACTTGCTTGTATAACATTAAGGTAATCGATTCACTGTAATGTTATGTTTATTTATCCAAATTATGATTTTATAAAGACAGAACACAGAAAAATAATTATAAATAAATAATTATTACAAAATATAAACTATTTTTGTTCTTTTATTTTTAGGGGGTTTCCGTGTAAATGTGTGGATTTTAGGGGTTTTTGACTTTATGTTTAGGGGTAAATAATTTTAGGAGTTGGTAACACTGCCGTGTAGCGCCTAGTACAATCCGTTCAGAGCTATCAGCTAAGAAGCTGAAACTTTGAACAGAGTTTCTCCTTAAGTACCTATGATATCTATAGTCAAGTTAAAAATAACCGGTCAAGTGCGAGTTGGACTTGCCCATCGAGGGTTCCGTACAAAGTTAGTAGTAGGTATGTTAATAGTTCGTCCATCACGGGACTTAATTTTGCCTTTGGAAAACTCTTGTCCCTCTGTGTCAACGCAGGTTGCGGTCTGTTTACCAACAGTAAATACGTTTATAATCCAAAATAAAAATAAAAAGTATGTGGTATTAAGCGATATAAACGGCCAGTTTTATCGCTTTGTAAACTTCGGAGATAAAAGAGGGAACTGATACTCCTTCTTTAAATTTTTCGTCATTACATTATTTTTGTTTAATTTGTTTTTGATTTAATTGTGATTTAGTTTTGATGTTTATGTTTTTATTAGTTGTGCCTTACACTTTATTGACTATTATTGTCTGAAATATGTTTGAATTTGATTTTTTTTTGAATAAATCAAAAATTAAAAATAATTAAAATTTGTTTTAGCTTGTGCTAATGAGCCCCTTTCATAGATACCCCAAATAGTACGGACGTCATGTATATTCATAGAATTTTGATTTTTGTACAGCTCCAAGAGACTGCAGACCTGAGTGATTTTAATTACAACTTGATATCTCCACGCGCTCCTGAGAAAAAGGATCTTGACAGAGGGACGGATGGCTGGACCACAAAGTGATCCTATAAGGGTTCCTATTTCTTGTTGAGGTACGGAACCCTAAAAATGGAAACGGTAAAGGAAGTGCATATAAGTCGTGCGGGTTTTTCCAGATGAAAACCCGACCACTAGAAAAACCAACGAGGCATTGTAGTTATTACTAGTAGACAGTTGTTAGACATAAGAATCATTAAAAGGTACTTCGTATTCTAATGGGAACGCCACTTTTACGAGCACACTCAAGAATGTCTTTATAAATATTTAACAGTCATGACTCTTAGCCTAATTTGAATGAAATGATTTTCGAATAGGACTTGATGAACTACGACACAGTTTCATTCAACTGCACGTCGAAAGTATTCAAATTCATTGCTTAGCTTCCATCGTCGTACAGACGCACGTCTGTGGAAACACTTGGACCTTGAGTTGGCCCAGCGTAGAGTACTAGGCTAGGCCAACTCCAGGTCAAAGTATGCCACTCTTTTTTATATATAATATCATTGGCGCCAGTTATTAATCGACTTCCAAAAAGAGGAGGTTCTCAATTCGTCTGTATGTTTTTTTTTTTTTTGTATGTATGTTACCCGATTTCTCCGTCTTTGTGAACCAATTTTCAAAATTCTTTTTTCATCTGAAAGTTGATACTCCCGAGGTGGTCCCATATACATTTTATCGAAATTGCTTCTGCACTTTTTGAGAAACTGAACAAAAACGGAAAATACGTGTACCTCTATGACGTTTTGGTGTTCTCCAAATGTTTAAATTCCACGTTCCATTATATTGGGGTTTTTAGTTCTGGGGTATAACAACTAAAAAGTGAAAAATAAAAAACTTTTTTACAAAAAAAAAAACAACCGACTTCAAAAAAAAAATACACTAAAAATTTCTAAATAACTTTAATTTCGGAAGTCGGTGTCAAATAACGAAGAAGTAAAAATACAAACACCGACTTCCGAAATTAAAGTTATTTAGAAATTTTTAG
The DNA here is from genome assembly GCA_951329385.1 of Polia nebulosa. NCBI lineage: Eukaryota > Metazoa > Arthropoda > Insecta > Lepidoptera > Noctuidae > Polia > Polia nebulosa. The sequence goes on from OX589606.1 coordinate 30,172,002, forward strand.
TGTATTTTTTTTTTGAAGTCGGTTGTTTTTTTTTTGTAAAAAAGTTTTTTTTATTATTAAAAAAAAAAGTTGCCCCTCCCAAGGAATTCTTTATGGGTGTGTTCACAAACATGTTTAATTCACATACACAAGTCACTCAGACCCGGAGCAACTATCCTGTAGGCATATAAATATATGTGCCGTGCGAGAATTGAACCCGCGACCTGCGCGGCAGCCGAACGCTCAACCGCTGCGCCAACTGTGTCATACAATTAAATCTCTGCAGTTTCAACAATATGTACTTTTTTTTTTTTGGATTTATGATCACTGATGGACGTGCTTGGTTTATTTACTCTGTTACAGAATAGGTACCAAAATACTTCTAAATAATAAATGATTTTATTTTGTAAATCTCTAAACAACCCTATTTTTACTTTTTTTAATTTATTTTTTTATTGTTGATAGGCACACGTTTGACCACTATCTCACCTGATGGTAAGTGATGATATGGTCGAAGATGGAGCACGCTTGCCTGGAAGTAACCTATTCACTCTTGACTTAAAGACTCCCAGGTTGTAGCTATCAGGAAACACAGACTCACACAGACACAGACTTTATACTAAAACCTCTCTAGGGGTATTATATTCAACATTACGAACAATTTTTACTATGAGACCAACCACGAAATCGCGAAAAAATAAATCAGCTGTTCAGTACATTTATGTGCGAATAACTCGACAAAATGTACTGAACAGCTGATTTTGAAACAAGACGAATTGCAATTGCAAACGTTTTTAACACACTTCTCCGAAAACCCCCTTCTACCCTTATCGCGTTTAGGCTTGCAATGTGGTGTATTTCGCACAAGTGCGGCAAAGTGCGGCGGCCAGCCCCGCCAATTTATTATGTTTATTGTATCAGATCGAGATTTATTGACCATATCACAGAGAGGAGGTCTGTGCCCTGGCAGTGAGGGCATTAAAAGGCTGATGATGATGATGATGCTTGTATCAGGCTGGTCGCCTGCCAGCCACCACCTGGTTGAGCGGGCGCCCCCACCAAGCTGCATGAAAAAGAAAGCCGCGAGCCATTTCTTACATATATATAAAATACTATGTGTAGTGAGTTTTACTTTATTTTCAAGTTAAAGGAACTGTATTGAAAAATGTCCTTTGATACACGGGGCAATTATTATTGTCATTGCAGTTTCACAGCTCAAAAACGATCTCGCTTTCGGCTCGGGAACGTTGTTATTCCAGCCGAAGCGGAATATATATTCCGCCAAGACAAAGGAGAATGCACATCTGCATCATACAAAAAATGCCTGAAATGGATAGAAACAACTAATAGTCCTTAATTCTATTTATAACAAAATATGTATAGTCAAATAATTCTTGAGTTTGTTTAACTAGGGTAAAAATATAACAATCACTAAAATATTTTACTTGATATTCGCCTTACATTTTTATTAGAGGTCGTGTTTATGTCGCAGTCATCTGGTTGATTTAGCCATACAATTGGATGCCTAGACCGTTCATTGAATGGCATTCAATCAAATGGCTAGGCCGATAGTTAATTCAACTAGAATCACTCAAAGTTTAACCACTTGGCGTATTGAAAGTCAGCTCTTTAAAGATGACTGACCAAGACTCAGCCAAGTGATTCAAATTTACTTCAAGTAAAATGAAAAATGATTAAAATGATTATTTATTAGTGATTTAATTTATTTACAAGGCGTAGTCGGAGCACCGCTTCGCAGGGCGCAATGGTTTAAAAAAGAATAACAACGAAGGGGACGGCGGGGTCTGAGATCGCTTGTCTGAGTCGTCAAACTATTTTATAGAATTAGTGCACAGTTATCAATAATTAACTATCATTTGACCTATATGTACCGTTAATCTGATTAAAATAATATGTTATTGTCAATATTAATTAAAATCAATAAAAAAAAAATAGAAAACGTATCTTAGGCTGCATGAATCACATGTCCTTTGCTTTACTGACAGTTTGACATTACTGCATTTTTCTTGTTTTTTTAATGTTTATGGTCTTGCGTTTGCGTCTTGAGTTACCTGCATATATTATTTTAATTAGATTTACGGTAAAATAGGTCGAATTAGACTAAATGAATGAGAACTGTAAATAAACACGACGTCCAATAAAAATATAAGTCGAATAATATCAAGTTAAATATTTTAGTGATCGTTATATTTTAACCCTAGCTAAACAAACTTAAAGAATTATTTCATTATACCTAAATATTTTATTTTAAATAGAATTAACTAGTAGTTTCTATCCAATTCGGGCATTTCTAGGCATTCCCCTTTGCCCACTTGCATCAAAATGTGCTATTTTTAACCGACTTCAAAAAAAGGAGGAGGTTCTCAATTCGACTGTATTTTTTTTTTTTTTTGTATGTGTGTTACCTCATAACTTCTTACTACGTGAACCGACTTTGAAGATTTTTTTTTATTTGAAAGCTGTTGCTTCACATTTGGTCCCATTTTAATTTGGTGAAGATCTGATGAAGAACTTCGGAGATACACAATGGAACTCTTCAATAAATGATAGCAGACCTTCCAGAATTGCTGCAATCGCATGTCTGTATATTGTTTTCACCACTTCACAACATTACATCACGCTGATGCACTCTGAAGGGGTATACAGATTTGTACAGTTCACCCTGATACACCCTAATTTCACCAACTACGTTCAAATTCCCTATTTTTGGGGCTATCAATTCGGGCATAACTTTACTATTAATTTAGTTTTAGAATGGGGTAAAACAACTAAAAAGTGAAAAATAAAAAACTTTTTACAAAAAAAACGATGTCAAATAACGAAGAAACCACCGACTTCCGAAATTAAAATTATTTTGCATTTTTTAGTATTATTTATGGAAGTCGGTTGTATTTTTTTTGTAAAAAGTTTTTATATTTTTAGATTTAAGTTTTTATTTGTGAAAAGTTTCGGGTGGGTTTGCACTGAATGTATTTAGATTAAGTTTTCTAGTTATAAATCATGTTTCACTGAGCACTGACACTGCACTACAATACATGTAAACAATCTTATCTAGTACAAGCACTTTATCAATAAAGATTTTTTGTTAAACACTTTGTTTATATTTAAAACACGTAAACAAGCAAGCTAGTCAGCTGTTACCGACGTCCGTGACGTCAATTTCCCGGGGTTGAGATAGTGGCGAAATGCGAGTCAATCAATAAAAAACCGACTGACAAAAAATTAATATAATGTTTCCATTCTTCCAAACAAGCCACTTTTCAAGCAGTCTGATGCAGTTGGCGGAATTAACTATTTTGGAACTTTTTAGTTGTTTCTTGTCAGCCGGGTTTTTGTTTATTTTTAATTTGTTCAATATATAACGCGTAACCCCATCGCAAAACTGTCTATGTCACCACGTCTCCAATCTGCTCTGGACCTCTGAGCCGCTTTCGGCAACCAGCACAATGTCATCAGCAAACAGCATACACCAAGGAGCCTCTTCCTGCATGTCCGACGTCAGAGCGTCCATTATCATCAGGAAGAGGTAAGGGCTGAGAGCCGACCCCTGGTGCAAACCGACCGCTACACTGAAACTGTCAGTAGTGCACTTTGCAGACCGGACTTGGGTACTGCATCGACTGTACATCGCTCTGATCAACTGCACATACTTCCCAGGCACACCTTTCTCCTTAAGGGTCCACCACAGAACCTCTCGAGGCACCCGGTCATATGCCTTTTCGAGGTCAATGAACACCATGTGCAAGTTTTTATGCACAGCTCTGTATTTTTCGCACAGCTGGCGGATAGCGAAAATGGCATCCGTTGTACCCCGACCAGGCATAAAACCGAACTGGTTTTGTGAGATTTCACTCTCTTCTCTCAGCCGCTTTTCAATAATTTTTTCCCATGCTTTCATACTATGTGACAATAGCTTTATTCCTCTATAGTTGTTGCACTCCAGCACATCACCTTTGTTCTTGAAGATAGGCACCAACGAACTGTTGCACCATTCATCAGGTATGGCTTCTTCCAGCAACAACTTATTGAAGAACAAAGTTAACCACGTCCATCCATCTACCCGTACCATTCTCACTAACCCCTGATTCATTGGTTTATTCTCTACAACTATTCTTTCTTGCCCTGAGTGCCCAGGGGCGAGGTAACTCTGTTTTGAATTTATCCTCAACCCCAAGGCAAACTTTATAAAATTGTAATAAATCTTGCGGGAATAACTCTCGATATGTTATGAATAGATTATTTCAAATATATAATGAGTGACTTATAGTATAATGAGTCTATAATTTACAATGTATCGTATTTTAAACCGACGAAAAAAAAGGAGGAGGTTCTCTATTCGACCGTATATATATATATATTTTTTTTTTTGTGTATGTTCAGCCCTCGCTCCGTCCTTTATGAACCAATTTTGATGATTCTTTTTTTGTTAGATAGGGTATACCTCAAGGGTGGTCCCATGCCAAGGAAATTAGGATCTGGTAATAGAATCATGATAAAATTGAGAGAAAACCTCGAAAAAAGTGGGCACGTTTGGCGTTTCTGTATGTATGTTCGGCCTTCACTCCGTTATTTATGAACCGATTGTGATGATTATTTTTTTGTTAGATAAAGGAGCCCAAGGATGGGGCCACGCCAAGGAAATCAGGATCTGATACGATTTTGCATTTTTTAGTATTATTTATGGAAGTCGGTTGTATTTTTTTTGTAAAAAGTTTTTTTAAGATAGTTTTGGCTTCTAGTACCTACTGTCTTCTAGAAACCCTTCATTTATAATGTCATGTATATAAGCGCTAACGAGAGATTAAAAGTCCACAATTGAGGGCTTGAATGACATGACGTACCTACACCAGATGGCATTACTGAGACGTCACAGACGATTCAGACACCTGTCAAAACGTTCAGATAATGTAAAAACCGGTCAAGTGTGAATCAGACTCACACATGAAGGGTTCCGTACCATCGCACAAGATTATAAGCGTCTACTTGTTGCCATTATTAAGATCAAGCAAAAAAGCCAAAAAAAACACGTTTCTAGTAGAGCAGTCTCCTTTAATTTTTATTTTATTTTAGTTTTATTTTTTGTTGTTATAGCGGCTACAGAAATACACATTCTGTGATAATTTCAACTGGAGATATAGCCCGCTGACGGACGGCGGACGCTTAGTATTAGGGTCCTGTTGCTTACTCTTCGGTTACGGAACCCTAACAACACACACACATGTTTGTATTATTATGTTTCCAATGGGCGACGGTAATTTTCACAAATCACGCCGCAGCCGTTGTGGCGACACTTGAGGGCAGCCTATGTTCAGCAGTGGTCGTCTTTTGGTTAAAATGATGATGATGAATTCTGTCCTAATCCCACTCCAGGGTAAAAGCCCCCCGACGCGGGCCTGCGGACGGTGAGTAATAGGTAGCTCGCCGTCCGATCAGCACCAGGCCCGTGAGTCGACGGCGCGTAGTGTTCTACGCGCGCACAGGGGTGGTCCCTGGGCACTCAGGCAAGGAAGGAACAGGGGTGGTCCCGCTTCACCCAGAGCGGGAGAAGTCTTAGGATGATTTCCCACCCCCAAAAAAAAAAAAGGTTAAAGCCCCTTCTCATAGGACCGAGCATAGTTCACCATGCCCACAACACACAAACACACAAACACACCAAAGCACAACAAAGTTACACCCCATGCTCACCATGCTCCACCATACCACCACCACCACCATACCATGCATGGTAGGGGAGCGTTGTAACGAACAATGTTATTTAAATGGCTGAGTACTGGCGGAGATTACTGGCGGAGAGTACTGGCGGAGATTACTGGCGGAGAGTACTGGCGGAGATTACTGGCGGCGAGTACTGGCGGCGAGTACTGGCGGCGAGTACTGGCGGCGAGTACTGGCGGCGAGTACTGGCGGCGAGTACTGGCGGCGAGTACTGGCGGCGAGTACTGGCGGCGAGTACTGGCGGCGAGTACTGGCGGCGAGTACTGGCGGCGAGTACTGGCGGCGAGTACTGGCGGCGAGTACTGGCGGCGAGTACTGGCGGCGAGTACTGGCGGCGAGTACTGGCGGCGAGTACTGGCGGCGAGTACTGGCGGCGAGTACTGGCGGCGAGTACTGGCGGCGAGTACTGGCGGCGAGTACTGGCGGCGAGTACTGGCGGCGAGTACTGGCGGCGAGTACTGGCGGCGAGTACTGGCGGAGAGTACTGGCGGAGAGTACTGGCGGAGAGTACTGGCGGAGAGTACTGGCGGAGAGTACTGGCGGAGAGTACTGGCGGAGAGTACTGGCGGAGAGTACTGGCGGAGAGTACTGGCGGCGAGTACTGGCGGAAATTACTGGCGGAGTTTACTGGCGGTTGATTACAGTTTAAGGTAACCAAGTTAGATCAAGAACAACTTGCGGCCGACGCATGCCCCTCAAGTTAAAGGGGAAAATCTATAAGTCCGTGATTAGACCTGTCGTACTGAAGAAGAAAGATTGCATGTGGCGGAGATGAGAATGTTGAGATGGATGTGTGGAGTAACGAGAATGGATAAAGTGAGAAATGAGTACATAAGAGGTAGTTTAATAGTGGCGCCAGTCATAGAAAAGTTGAAAGCGAACCACTTATCTTGGTATGGTCATGTGAATGGGAGGGATGAAACACATGTAACAAAAAAAAACAACCGACTTCCAAAAAAAAAATACACTAAAAAATAAAAAATTACTTTAATTTCGGAAGTCGGTGTTTGTATTTTACTTCTTCGTTATTTGACACCGACTTCCGAAGTTAAAGTTACTTTGTAATTTTTAGTGTATTTTTTTTTTTTTTGAAGTCGGATGTTTCATAATAAACAGTATTTGCAATTACCAGTGACATATGAATTGAATGTAGGTAGGAATAATAAAAAATGTTTTTTCGTTGTTCGTTTTTTTTGTCGAGAGCGAGTAGGTTAGTTCTAGGCAATTCGAGGCAAACGTGCTGCATCGTCGACCACATCATCGCTTACCGTCAGGTGAGATAGTGGTCAAGCGTGAGCCTATCAATAATTAAAAAAAAAATAGAACCGACTTCCAAAAAAAACTTTAATTTCGGAAGTCGGTGTTCCTGTTTTGTATCTTCGTTTTTTGACACCGACTTCCGAAATTAAAGTTATTTTGCACTTTTTTTGGAAGTCGGTTCTATTTTTTTGTAAAAAAGTTTTTTATTTTTCACTTTTTAGTTGTGGCTCCCCATTAAACTGTGTTAATAATTCATAGACATACGATAGCAGCAATCGCGGTTGATTTGCTGTCAATTTTTGAAGAGTTCCGTTGTCTGTCTCCGAAACCCATCATTAGATCTTTTTGTAATTTAAATGGGACCATTTCGGAATAAACCCCTTTCGATCAAAAAAAGAATTTTGCAAATCGGTCAATATATGACGGAGTAATGCCCGAACATATATAAAAAAAAAAAAAAAAAAAAAATACAAACATCCGAATTGATAACCTCCTCCTTTTTCGAAGTCGGTTAAAAAAATAAAACGCAACCGATTCCCCAAAAAAGTAAAAAAATTGCATAAATAACTTTAATTTCGGAAGTTGGTGTCAAATAAAGAAGAAACAAAACCACCACCTTCAGAGAAGAAATCATTCTCGCTTTACTTGTACAGGAACTACCATACAAAAAAACCTTTTTAAATTTTTTATTGATGTGTTTTCTTAGCGTGATTAACATACCCCCGGGCCTGCGGACGGCGAGTAATGGGTAGCTCGCCGTCCGATCAGCACCAGGCCCGAGAGTCGACGGCGCGTAGTGTTCCACGCGCGCCTCAAAGAGTTGTCAGCATTCATGACGGGGCCCGTCATGGCCGATGCCTGCCCCCCTAGGCACGAGGATAAATTCGAAAGAGTTACCTCGCCCCTGCGCATTCAGGGCAGGAAGGAACAGGGGTTGGTTTCAGTCAGTAAGAGTCTGACACGCCCTCCCGCTCCACCCAGAGCGGGAGAAGTCATTGGATGAGTTCCCACCCCCACAAAAAAAAAGCGTGATTAACATGTACTTACCTATGTAAAATTGCAGCATTCTGGTACTAACAGCCTCTATGCTATGCTTTGGACGGACAGACCGAAACTATAAGGGTTCCATGTTCTTTTTAAGAGACTTCAAAAAAGGAGGTTCTGTATGCGACCCGTACGTTCGTATAAATGTTTGTCCACGATTTTCTCGAAAACTACTGATTCGATTTAGATGGATTTTCGTTATTCAAATTCATATTTTTCAAGGAAGGTTCTAGTAGGTACATAATACGAATGAAAAGTTCTTTATCACATACTAATGCATCTGATGAAGAACTTCGGAGATGGGCACTGGAATTCTTAAATAACTAACAGCAAATGACTCGCGATTACTGCGATTGTTTGTCTATGTATTATTTACACAATTTGATCCACAACTAAAAAGTGAAAAATAAAACACTTTTAGGTATACAAAAAATAGAACCGACTTCCAAAAAAAAAAAAAAACAAAAATGTGGAAAATAACTTTAATTTCGGCAGTTGGTGTCACTTTGCTAAAGTTTTAGGTATTTTTGATCTTTTAATTATTAATAAAGATCTGCTATGGCGTCAACTATGATAATAACTTAAATATCAGTAGAGTTGCGCCATAAATCATTTTTAATTTGGCTTCAAGTGATTTAATCTGGGATTTTTATAAAAAACTAAAAATCTAACGTAACGAAAAAACTACTGAACTTCGGTAGAACATTTGGTAGCTTAATTTATTGCATTTAACCCTACTATGACGTCCTGCGAGGAATACGTCGACTTACTAGTAACCCTGTATATACAGGGTGTAACGGAAAGGTGTGGTCATATTTTAAGAACCGGTTCAGCCCATGGAAATGAACAACTTTCTCTAAGAAAAAATAGAAAATTCACAAAAAAAAAAATTGGACTTCCCATACAAAGTTATCATCAGCTGATCAATATTTGTATAGGAAGTAATAAAATTTTTTGAGAGTTTCCTCAGGTTTTCTTGAAAAAAGTGGTTCATATCGATGGGCAGATACGGCTCTTAAAATATGACCACACCTTTCCGTTACACCCTGTACAGATGTCAACAATTACCCAAAAAGGTTGAATTGGTAATTTTGAATTAACGAATTAACATTGTATTTAGATTAATTTAAAACCGTGCAAAATAATACATAAAAGTTTGTACATAAATTTTAGTTTTTATAAACTACGTAACAGTGTCTGTCTGCCAGTCTTGCCAAGGATTAGCTGGGCTGTGGTAGGTAACCAGATCCAGCCTTCCCTTGCTGCCCCTCAGTGACGCCCTAAGCCGAGGCCCGTACTCCGCAGGGAGTGCCCTTAGTGTGGTCACTTAGTTTTGTAAGTTTAATAAGTCCTGGCTGGAGGCTTTAATATATTAAAGCCTACACAGGCAAGCCCGGTTAAGCAGACGACAGCCTCAAAGGCTGACCTGCAAGATGCCCCACAAAAAAAAAAAAAAAAAAAGGGCTGTGGTAGTCGCTCCTTAAAAAACTGGTACTAATTCAGTTTCACAATTAGTATTTATCAGGTTGGTGATTATTTAATTTTTTATTTTTTTTATTTCAAAGACGATGAAATTTTCTATTCATAAAAGAGTATTTTCGAGAAATCTCATATAGCCTCATCATTTTTTACATCAAAAGAAAGAAAAAACTATGTTATAATAATAAAACTGCATATTATAAATTCTGAAAGCAACAGCATTCCTGAAAATTTTATATCTTCAAATAAACTGTTATGCAAAATAAAAATCAAAAGCTACACGAGCCCATATCCTGAACTAAAGATTAAATTCAGCCCACATCATCAGGGAAGGGAACGAATATTAAAACAGCTTAAGAATTTGGCTACTTGGCACTTATTCTCCAGCTTGATCACAAGTAGGTATGTTTTACCTATATGTCCTACACTCTTTTTTTAATTATACAAACGTGTCTGTGTGTGTATTTCAAAACCATTATTTGTTAAAAATCTCGATCTCACTGGTTTTCAAATTACATGTATTTTGTGAATAAACTCACTAAAAAAACTTTTTAACAAAAAATTAACCGACGAAAAAGAACTAAAAAGCAAAAAATATATAAACCTTTTAAGTCTTGAGTAATGAGCATATTTACCTAAATAAAATATCAAATTTTATATATCTAAACTAATTTTGAGTCGGCGCCAAACAATAATCTGATTATTAAATATCTAAATTTTATAAGTACTTACAAATGAAGAAGGCTGTAAGTAGGTAATCAATCATTTTATTAATTGGCGCTGACTCAAAATTACTTTATATAAAATTTGATATTTTATGTAGGTAAATATGCTCATTACTCAAGAGACTCAAGACTTAAAAGGTTTATTATTTTTTTGCTTTTTAGTTCTTTTTTGTTGGTTATTTTTTTGGTTAATAAGTTTTTTTAACAAACAATTTCATACTGCTTAAAACCTTAGAAATTTGGGATTCCGCGGGCAATCCTGACGATACGTTACGTTACGACGACGATATTTCTCATCTATCCGTGACCATAACCACATCACGAATTCAGTTCCAAATTGACAAAGAAACCAGATATTTTACAGAAACAGTCCTATTAAAGTGATGTCGTAATTCCGGCCGAGCTTGGCAGCAAAAATCTGCGAACACCGACCTCATCAGAGGCCTGTCGTAACGCACTTAGCGTCAATTGAGGCACGTTCGCGCAATCAGGAAAATTCACCTGCATTGCCTCATATGTATAAACAAGATAGTCAGAACTGAGAGCTTTTTGGCGGTTCCGTATCCATGGAGTTAAAAAGAACACAATTAACTGTGTGTGTATTAATTAGTGCTACGATTTTTATTTTAATATTTGATAACAGCTGCAAGAAAGTAGATTTGACGGCACGGTTGGCGTAGTGGCTGCTGCGCTGCGTGTCGTGGGTTCGATCCCTGCACGGAACAAATATTTGTATGGCTTAAAGATAGTTGTTCCGCGTCTTAGTGTCTTGTGTATGTGAGTTTAAATGTTTGTGAACGCTCCCACGATACAGGAGTAATTCCTAGTGTGGGGCAACGTTTTTTTTTTAATATAAAAAAAAATGTTGTTTAAAAACTAAAAAAACAGACTTAATTTTTCGTGTCCTTCTCAGCAAACCCTTTCATGTGATATCCATATCATGGGAATGCATACAAAATAACTAGTCCGCCATCTTTGAGAGTCCGCCATATGGGATTTAGAATGACGTCACTAACCATGCATTGTCATCCAAACTAAAAATGAACGCATCATTTCAGATTAAACGGAAACCGAGAAGTAGATAAAATTTAATTTCTAAGATTTATTTACATAGTTACAATCTAATATAATAGGTACCTCATCTGTCACGCAGGTCACCGGTGACCACGAACAATGTCATTTTTAGTGCGAGCGAGTGAAGACTTTAATGAATTATGCAAGCAGTTCTCATTTGACATCTTTTCAACCAAAGGCTCAAGCGTACGCAATAGGCTGAACCTTGAATTCTTCAAAATTGAAAATTAATTCTTAGTGTTACTGTTAGTTCTTATTTAAATTAATTTTATTGCAGTTTATTTCTTATGTTTGTCGGTGCCGATTTGGCGATTGATACTCTTCTTTTCTTGATATCTTGTCGTGTATAGGATCTTTTGTTGTATTACTGTAAAGCTAGCCGTGAACACCTATAATTGGCTTAATGTCTCTTATTCTAGTTTACTTATTGCATTTATGTAAAGCTGTTGGTTTGCCATGTGATAGATAAATAAATAGATTTTCTTTTGTGTCTGTTGTCTGACAGATCAGCCAATACGTGTGTTATAAGATACCAATTAAATTAAAAAATTGAAAAACCCCCAACCCTTATTTTAAGGTGCAGTTATACGACTTTTAATGGTTTTTAATTGAACATCACGTCTAAACAAGTAGTCTTATTTCTTTGAAAAAAATATGTTACTCTAGACAATTTCCGTCGTAATTTTATCTGAGAAAATTTGAAATTATATTTTTATAAAATAGTGTAACTAATTTTTAAAATTATGTCTAAGCATATTTTTATGAAACCTTCACTATTTTAAAGATCATTTAGTCTAAGTGTTTTAGTTTAATACCTGTTGTTTTATGTGTAATAAATTAATAATGCGTCTAATTTCGGACAGCGCTCCTTGCTGGGCGAGTCTATTACTGGGTACGTAGTACGACGCGGTACGTGAGCTCAGCACAGAACACGCAAGCTAACCACTCAAGGTCATTGGCAGTTAATAGCGCCTTAAAAGAAAAAAGAACATTTGAAAAACACAAAAGAGCTGATGACCTTGAAACGGCTGAATTGATTTTGATAAAACATGTCTAAGAACCATCGTTAGAAAACTTGCTTTCAAATAAAAAAAACGCATTCAAATCGGTTCACCCGTTTAAGAGCTACGGTGCCACAGACAGACACACACATATAGCGGTTAAACTTATAAATAACACCCCTCTTTTTGCGTCGGGGGTTAAAAAAAAGTTACGGTCAAAAAATTCAAAACTGCAAAAAAAAAGGTTGACAGCGCGTACCTACCACAACAAACAATTAAATATCTCGTAGATCTCTGACGTAGGGACCTTCCATAGGTACCGTTCAACACTACGCCCACCCCACATCCATCCTAATCGCAGCGGAGCGGAAGTACCGGGGGGGGAGGGCGGTTTGTCATTGTATTTGACAACAAATCGCACGTGTTTGGTGCACATGTGAAATATTGCAACACGATGGGCACCTCTATTCTACCGCAGTCTATCCTTCTCTAATAACTACTTATTTAATAACTATATTTTAGTGGATATCTGACTTCCATGGCCCAGTTATCATGGCTCTTCCCTAAAGAACAAAAACAAAAAAAGTCTAAAATATATTCTAGTAAGTATTTGGCGTGTACCTTATACTACTGGTACTTACCTATATTCTTAAAAGCTTGAGGCACTTCCCGTTACAGGTTACAGGTTAGGTACTTACTATACTTCAGTAGAATATATTTTTAACTTTTTAGTTCATTGTCCTAGATAAAAGCTTGTTTTTGAAAATATTTTTTTAACTTTAATTTAATTTTTTAGTTGGTTAGTATTTTAGAGTAGGCGTGATATTTTAGAAAATATTCAACGAATAGTATGATGTGACGTAAAATACTCCTCACGAAGAATCAATCGAGTCCAGACTCGATGGGTTTATCTTTAGTTAAGAAGTTCCTATGGCCAACTTCCGTCTTCATCATCAGACCAGCTTTATGGTACAGACTGTTGTCAACATTATCTGACTTACCCCAAAATCAAACGACTTTGGACCCTCTGCCTGTATCATTAAGGTTTATTTAATTCCCTGGTCCTCCGACCAGACGGGTGTTGTGTCTGCTCCGGGCAACTGCCCGATTTCAGACTGTTGTATATTATGTTCAAATCGCGCGGAGAACTCTGCTTGCGCGATGTAGGATTTTGCTGTTTTAGTTTGTTTGTAACGTCATAGATGTCGCTACACATACTCGTACATACATTGAATGTTAAATATAGGCTTATAAAAAAAGTCGTAATGGGTCAAACATTTTCAATATGAAACGGCTCTCTTGTCTACAAAAGCTTTCCTAGTAAAAGTTATTTCCTAGTTTCTAGTCGTGCCAACACATTCTGTACACCTCATCAAACATTCATAAATATTCATACCACGTTTGACTCTTTAATGAAAATAATTATAATACACCGTGTAATCTCTTACCTACTGTGTATTCTTTTCAATAGATCGTGCAATCTCTTAATTTCAAAACATTTTTTTTTTTTTTTTTGTCCCTTTTTAATATACCTGGAAAGGTAGGTAGCTGATGTTAATTTAACTAACATCACAAATATGTGTGATTCTAAAATACATAAACACAATATACGCATTCTACGATGATAAATATTGCTATCGTTATCTGGTAATAGAGGCACTCCCCTACAAAAATTTAAAAAAATTGCCCCATTTTTACCACCATGATTAGAGGACTACCAGATAAATTCGAAAAGTTTTTTGACATGTAATAGGAACCTAGACATACTCTTTCTTAAAATGTTTGTTCCAAAAATAATTGAATCGGTTCAGTTTTCAAGGAGAAAAATGGGAATACGAAACGTCGATCTCGTTAAAAATTTTGTCATAAAAACAGTCTGAGCTGCAGCTGTCCCTATCGCACTCTACGGGAGCAGGCTTGAGGCAGCACGACGGCAATAGTTTCTTCAAATACCTATTTATCAAATTCCTCACAGGCCCTGAGGTGAGCGAATGAAGGTTTATGTTATGAAATATTATTATCTTAGTACTGGCGACCCGCCCCAGCTTCGCACGGGAACACATTATCAAGAATCGTTCTATCTATTGGTGAAAACCGCATGAAAATCCGTTCAGCAGTTTTTGAGTTTTTCACGAACATGAATATGCCATCTATTAACATGACTGTGGAAGAAATTATATGATTTTAATTTGTCTGAATTTGTTTGAATTTGAAAATACGATAATATATTGAATTGAATGAAGTTAGTAAAATATTTTATCTTAATATGAAAAATTATGGTAAAATCATTGTGTTGTGTGTGAATGGCCGTTATACCTATAAAGTGTAAGTATATACACTAGCGTCTCGCTCCAGCTATGCGCGGGTGCAATTTGTGTCTGTGTATGTCGTTGGATGATATTTTGATAATTTCGAATTTTCGCGAAAACCCAGATAATTACCCAATGGTTGAAAGTGATAGTTCCGGGTAGCCTACTAAAAATAAAATCTAGGTAAGGCCCCTCTTTGAGGAGTGGCTGGAGAGGCGCCACGGCGTCCTCACCTGCCGCCCGACGCAGGTCCTCACCGGACACGGAAGTTTCGGGAGGTTCTTGAGTCGGATAAGGCGGGAGGAAACGCCCGGGTGTCACCACTGTGCGGATCGCCCTGAGGTCACGGTGGAGTTGTGCCCCGCTTGGGCGGAGCACCACCGTGTCCTCGTGGAGGCGATCGGCGGCAGCGACCTCTCGCGCCCGGCCCTGGTCCAGGCCATGGTACGGAGCGAGAGGGAATGGGAAGCAGTCGCCTGCTTCTGCGAAGCAGTAATGCTCGCGAAGGAGGAGGCGGAACGGGTGAGGGAGACTCAACAGAGTCACCCTCACGCCTCTAGCAGAAGCCGCCGCAGGAGACGCCCTAGGCGATGACGGGTGTCGCGAAACGATCTCCGGCCACCGTAAACCTGGGCCTGCGGTCAGCGAGTAGTGGCGGGTAGCTCGCCGACCGCAGCGGTCGTGGATAAATTCGAAACATATAGTTAACGCGCCCCTGGGCACTCAGGCAGGGAAGGAACAGGGGTGGGTTTTAATAGGTAAAAGTCTGACACGCCGTCCCACTCCACCCAGAGCGGGAGAAGTCACTGGATGATTTTTCAACCACACAAAAAAAAGCACTAATGTGTAATGTACGTACACACATTTAGTTCGTCAAAACATCCTGTTATGAATAAGAGGTTTTTGACTTCGTTGTATGTTTATATATTATTGAGTCATTTTTATCTCTAATGTGCGTTTTATTTGTGCAGAATAAACAATTTTTCTTTCTTTCTTTCTTTATGTTACTTATTAACCAATCAAATTGTTTGTTGTCCTCATCTCATTAGGTAACGATTTGTTATGCATGTAGGTACTGTGGCGATTATAGACACAGCCTAAACTCAGTGGGTCTGTACCGGCCTTCAGCTGGCTGTTGAGATTATTGGAGAGCCGATGGAATATAAAAGAATAGGCGACACATTTGTTTTATGTCAGACTGGACTTCGCCCGTTTGAAGTGGGCACATGTATTTCTTTTCGAATTAATATAATAATCCTCAGTCTATCCCTCTTTTTTTATCACACTCCTCACATTAGCCAGTAAATCTCATACACCACACTCTCGCGTAGCCAGCGAGTGAGACAATCCCCCAAATTATAGAGCACCCCTGGAGCCCTGCAGGCCTTACTGGAGCCCTGGGGTGCTAAAGTACCTATTCCACTAATTGTTGCTGTGACCTTTGGCGCCAATTGGCGGCTATATACGCTTTAAAGTAGACTAGTGTGCGATTACTCGAGCGAGTACCATCTCGCTGCCATCCGAAATATTGTTGAAACACGATAGAACATTACAGTAGCTGTCGTAATCGCTGCTTTATACATGATAAAGACGATGAGTCATAAATGTATCTTGCCATAGAACTTGCTCAATATTTAGTGTTAGTAAATAAAAACTTTTTTACAAAAAATACAACAGACTTCCAAATAAAAACACAAAGGTTTGGTCCGTTGTATTTTTTTGTAAAAAGTTTTTTTTTCATTATTTGTTATTATTTTACAACTTCGTATTGTTTTCTATATATTACTATTAACTTATGAAATAAAATAAATTATGTATATACTAGAGCGGTGGTACCTCAGTGGAGCGCTTTAATTTATAAATTTAGTTGTTACATCGCCACTGCTCTCAAAGCGGTGAAGGTGAAGAAAAGTCGAAAATGACATCGTGATGAAACGGGAGAAAGGAGTCCTGTACTCAGCTCGGCAGTGGGAGACTGTAGGTTGATTCTGAAGTTACTGAAAGATATATGGAAGAAGAAGACATTTTGTGCCGAATACCAGTGAATCAGGATAAGGGCAGGATGAATGATGATGATAAGAGCATTCACTTTCAAGGCATAAGCAACTTGCAAAAACATCCCAACATCATTATTAATGTTTAGAACAAGAAAAAAATTAGTAGTTTGCACGGAGATAAGTACTATCAGTGCAAAAGTGATATCACGTGGGGTAAAAAGCTATATGTATAAATATGTCACATGTATCCAATCGGTTGGTATGATAATGTAATGCCTACTATTTATATTCATTAAATATTCGACTGTCAAACAAGAAGCAGTGTGCCCTGGGAATATTAGGCATCGAATTTATTCGAAGTGTATCTGATAAGTGATGTTATTTTTATTAAAAATAAAACAGTCAATTAAAATAAAGTGACAGTATTGTGTCGGCAAGAACAAAGTGAGAACAAGGTAACATTATTTTCTTATCTATATAGGCTCCCGTTTGACCACTACTCTCACCCCAGTAGTTGAATGGTAGAGGTGTTTAGCGAGATGTTTATAGGTGACTTATTCACTCGAGATTTGATAAGTTCAAGGTTGCGTGTATATTTCGATAAACACAGATTCTGGTAGGAAGTTTTTGCGATTTATTTCATATAGTGCTACACGCATGAGCACAAAATAACTTGCTTGGTGTTCATTAAACTGGAGAAAGCATTCGATAGGGTACCTCGGGATATGTTGTGGTGGGCATTGAAAGAAAAAAGTTTAAGCGAGACGTGTGTTGAGTTAATTCGTACTCCGTACAGTCAGTCCATCTAGTATTTCGCCCATTTGCTGCTTGCAACAACGATGATTTTTTTAGCTATATAGGCTCTCGTTTTAACACTATCTCTCTTGATGCTAATGTGGATGAAAGATATGTTTAGCGAGATGTAGGTGATTTAATCACTCAAGATTTAAAAAGTTCAAGGTTAGGTTTATTTTTCGATAAACACAGATTATGATGGGAAGTTTTGCGATTTATTTGATATACTGCTACACGCATGAGTACAAAATAACTTGCTTATGGTGTTCACTGATCTGGAGAAAACCTTCGACAGAGTTATTCAGTCAGGATATGTTGTGGTGGGCATTGAAAGAGAAAAAATTGTGCGAGAAGTGTGTTGAGTTAATTTGTACTCCATCCATTTCATTCAGTTAGTATCTACGTCCAGTCGGCTGCTGGTGACAGCAATGAGTTCAGTGTGGTAGTAGGCTTACACCAAGGGTCAGATTTAAGCCTTTTTAACCGACTTCAAAAAAGGAGGTTCTGTGTTCGACCCGTAAGTATGTATGCTTGTATGCATGAATGTTCACGATTTTTCGAAAAGTAGTGATCTGATTTGGATAGGGCTGTCGTTATTCAAATGCATATTTTTCAAGGAAGGTTTTAGTATATAATACATTAGGATCTGATGAAGAACTTCGGAGATAGACAGTGGAACTCTTCAATAACTAACAGCAAATGACTCGCGATTACTGCGATCGTCTGTTTATGTATTGTTTACACACTTTAATGGGGAACCAGACCTGAAAAGTGATAAATAAAATACTTTTGTACAAAAAATAGAACCGACTTCCAAAAAAAAAAAACAACAAAAAAATGTGGAAAATAACTTTATTTTCGGGTATCAATTGTAAAAAAGCTTTTTTCTCTTCCGATTAATAAATGGACGCTCTGACATCGGACATAGGAGTCACCTTGGTGCATGCTATTTGGGATTTTGGCAGTCTTTGATGCCATAGCGTTTTTTATAGGCTGGGAAATCATCAAATAACTTCTCACGCTCTAGGTGGAGCGCGAAGGCGTGTCAGAATCTTACTGACTAAAACCCACCCATGTTCCTTCAGTTACCTGTGCCAGGACCAGGGGCGCGGTGACTCTTTCAATCACTCTCACGATCCTGGCGGGATGCCATAGCGCTGTATGGATGAATGATCTACGATTCCCACAAACCATACGACAAGATTTATAAAACAATGATTAAACCTGCTGCTAGCTTATGCCACAAAAGTGATGAATGACAGACATGCAGTGAGCTAAGATGTATGTGGGGTGTTTCGCGAATGGATAGAACAAGAAGTGAGTTTATACGAGGAAATATGGTAGTAGCAGAAGTTCTGGTTCAAGTTGTGTGTAAATTGGTTGTTATGGTATGGGCATGTGATGCGAAGGGTTGCTATGAAGAGCTATGGGAACAAAGAGATGATGAACTATGTGTGAGTTGATATGGCTAGTAAGAGGGTGTAAGTGTGTAAGGGTGTAAGGGTGTGTAAGTATATATAAGTAAGAAGTATGGAAGATGAACACAATATGCGCCGAACCCTTTTTTTTTTCTTTGGGTCAGAAATAATCCAATGACTTCTCTCGCTCTGGGTGGAATGGGAAGACGTGTCTGACTTTTACTGACTAAATCCCACCCCTGTTCCTTCCTTGCCTGAATGCCCAGGGGAGCGGTAACTCTGTCACGAATTTATCCGCTAAATGCAGGCATCGGCCATGATTGGCCCCAGCAGTGGTGGCTGACAATTCTTAAAGGCGCGCATGGAACACTACGCGCCGTCAACTCACAGGCCTGGTGCTGATCGGACGGCGAGCTACCCATTACTCGCAGTCCGCAGGCCCGCGTTATCCGTGACCCCTGGGCAATGCGTCAAACCCTAAAATATAAATAGGGATAAAGGGCAAGAATGATGAAATTATATTGTTGTATCACATGATCATAATTTTTATCATTGCTGATAGTAAAATGTAAAGACCAAAGAAAAACTGTAGAAACCTAGCGATCCGGATTATTGTTATCTTAGGTTATCCACAATAACAAACTAACTACTCTACCGAATACTATTAATAACTACGAGCCGAGACGAAAACTGACCTTTGATTGACAATTCTTAAAGTTTATTGTCCGTTGCATTGTCCGTTCCTATTAAAATGTTACGTGACACGAGATTTTTATATAATAAGGTTGTCAACCAAAATGTTTACTATTGAGTGCGTAGATCGTCAGAGATTTTTATTTAATTTATTTTTTCATTTTTATTTCTAGATGAGTGGAGTTGGCAAATTTAAATTTCATGTGGTAAATTTCTTAGAAGAAACATATAAAGGTATACCAGACTTTGTTTGTGTTCCGCGGTCTTGGATCCAGTCTAATGCTGATGATGATAAGGATCCCTTAGTAAACGTTTGGTATCCTGATGAAGACCTCCAATATACAGAAAAAAGAGTGAGGAAAAGGAAAAATAAGTCGAGCCAATGGAAATCTTTCCTTTCCATTATCAAATTTAGCACCGGTAAGAGTTGTTTTATGATTTATTAAGTTTTTTTTGCACGGGCGACGCCTTTAAACTGATTTCAAAAATTCTTTCACTAGTAAAAATCTCAATTGTGTAAAGTATAAAAGTGCCAAACAAACACAAGAGTGAAGTGTATTCGCCTTAAAATAGAGACAATAACAAAAGTACTATTGGATACATTCTTAGTAAAGACAATTTAATAGTTTGGGTTATAATTTAATTAGACCATTATACACATTAGACAATTAACCAAATAAGACTACTATTAAAGGCACTATTTACGTTAACTTTGATCAACAATTTGTTCTTATCTAACTTTCGCCTTTTCACCAGTTCGTTTACAGTATCACAGTTATTGATAATGACAAATATTATATTAATTTTGAAGTTTTGGATTGCGTAATATGTTATTTGATAATGATACTAATTTACAGATTCTTTTGAAGAAGCGAAATCATATGTCTTGAAAGAGATAAATCAGGAGGAAAAACAAGGAGGTAATGACGTTCTTAAATTAGTATTATATTATTCATCAGCCGAAAGACGTCCACTGCTAGACATAGGCCTCTCTCAAAAGTCGCTATAACAATTAGTCCTGTGCGTCTCGCATCCATCGGTTACCAGCTGCGACCCTCACCAGGTCGTCGGTCCACCTTGTGGGAGGCCTTCCAACGCTACGTCTTTCGGTACGCGGACACCACTCCACAACTTTTCGGCCCGATCTACCATCTGTTCTGCTAGCAATGTGCCCTGCCCACTGCCACTTTAGTTTAGCGATTCTTCGGGCTATATCGGTAATTTTGGTTTTTTTGCGGATATCATCATACCTGATTCGATCACGCAAGAAAAGTCTGAACATAGCCCTCTCCATTGTCCTTTGGGTGACTTCTGATGAGGTCCATAATAAGTGAGTTCGTTTAAATGCCATATCATTGGCAACTTGCACTAGGCATAAGTATAGTTAATTAATGCTACTGTTATTTTATTTTAGATCATACGAGGTTATCAGGGAAGGCGGAGTGTGAAACAAGCAACTCTACCCAAACCACAACGACAAATGCAAAGACGGTTGATGATGTCGTGTCTATGTTAGACGCCATGGGATGGTGCGTATCCTCAAAATCTACAAATACTTTAACAGTCAAAAGAAAAGAATTACAGGAACCCGATAAAGAAGCTCCTAATAAACGGTGTTTAGTGACTGAGCTAAATGAACCTGATGAACAAGTTGCGGGACCATCTAAAAAGACATTCAAATACAAAGAAAATCATTTGTCACTCGCTCATGAAATTTCCGATAAAGAAACACCTGCTGAAAAATCTAATGACGGGAATAGTTTAAAGAACAGAAAAAGTGTTAATCAAAATCCTTCGGAAAATTACTCCTTGGACCCAGTAATGTCTACTCAGCTCTCACAATTACCAATGTTTCCTAAATTGTGTGTGTTGATATTAGAACTGCAAAAAGTAATGGGTAATGCAATGCTTAAAGAATTATTGCATAAACTCCTGAATACAAACAGTAATTTTTGCTCTAATAACAACTATTCCATCGAATCTGCATCAAGGAACATGACAGCGGAAGCTCCAAAACTAATTAAAGGAAAAAGAAATAGAGGAGTAAAGAAATATATTGATGATGATTTTGGACCTATAAATAAAATAAAAAATCCTGAACGAACTCAAGAGGTGGTTATATCTCACGAATACAATGCAAATGATCCGAAAAAAGATAATACAGATGATCTTTATCACGGTGACCGTCTCCCGAGAAAAAGTTGTCCTAAACGATTTAAAAAGGTAACTCCACCTTCGGAATACGTTGCAAATGACTTAAAAGAAGAAAATAATATTTTTGGTGAACGTCTCAAGAGGAAAAGTTGTCCTAAACGATTTAAAAAGGTAACTCCACCTTCGGAATACGTTGCAAATGACTCAAAAGAAGAAAATAATATTTTTGGTGAACGTCTCAAGAGGAAAAGTTGTCCTAAACGATTTAAAAATTTTATTCTATCTTCGGGATTTGTTGCAAATAGTTCAGGAGAGGAAAATGTTGATGATGTTTTTAAGGAATCAATCAAGACAAAAAGTAGTACTATACGAGCTAGAAAGGTAGTTCTGCCTCCGGATTTCGATGAAAATGACTCAAAATGGACATTAAAGTATCGTAAACCAAAACGAGGACTGGTTGAACTAATGAAAAATACTGGCGTGTTTGTGCGAGCAGTTCAACTGTCTCAATTCCAGAGACAGTCGAAAGATGTCAAAGAGTTTGCTCGAAAATTACTATGTGAAATCTTTACAACAAGTGCATTGACTACATGTTCATGGACAGGCACAAGGGCCAGAGCTTACGACCTAAATGGAACAAACGTTAGGCCTGGTTTAGATAAAAATGCCAGAACGGTATTGGTGAGGTATGCTAGTGATTATGCTAGAGAGCAAGCTTGGCCTTATTCAGATACCCCAGCTATTCTATACAGTATCCGCAATAAACTGCAAAAGATGAGACCATAGGCTCTTTTCAAATATATTATAATTAATCTTAAGCCCAATATCAT
The DNA here is from genome assembly GCA_951329385.1 of Polia nebulosa. NCBI lineage: Eukaryota > Metazoa > Arthropoda > Insecta > Lepidoptera > Noctuidae > Polia > Polia nebulosa. The sequence continues at coordinate 30,194,496 of OX589606.1, forward strand.
TATCCCTAAGCTCCTCTGCCAACGTCACGCAGGTTCTACCCGCGATGACAAGAATATCGTTTGGCCGTCACGACGCCGGACGATCAACGCTTCTTCCAGTCCTTGGACGCATTCGGTCACAGCACTGCTTACACACCTCTCCATGATGTTTTAAAACCGAGAAAAACGCAAGGCACACGGGTATGGTATGGGCACATGTTTCTAAATGTGTCCCTTAACGAAGGGATATAATAATACCAAATATAGTAACGTTCCTACGATAAGCCAAAATATTTTATATACTCGTAGTTAATAAGGTGAATATTTTTTTAATTGTTTTTTTTTGTTTTTAATGCGTGCTTTCTCCTTTTTCGGGTATAAGTTCTAAGCTTAAGTATCTACTATGCATAATTTATTTGTTATTTCCTAGTCCAGCAGTTTATTTTTGTAATATGTTGTTTTGTTGCATTTATTTTCCTGTTTCCAGCTCTTTTTGTCTTCCTTTGTCTAATTAAGGACGATTGTCATTTTTGTTTTAATTCGGGCTACTAGTCCAAATGTATGTACGTTTCATTAATATTCTTACTAATTTTACTCGTGCAATAGTAACATCAGCCACATTTCTATTTTTCTGACACCTGGACGATACTCTTGACACATTTTTATGTCAAAAATCTTTATTTGTTTACTAGAGGACTAGACATAAATAGAGCTGGAAAGGTATGGGGCAGGCTATTGCCCAGCCGTGCGAAAGCGTGGCCTGAGAACAAAAATTCTTTGTTGGCTTTACGTATTTAACCTTTGAGCCCCGGAAACTCACCGGAGAGTTTGACAAAAAAAATTAAGTGAAAAAAAAAAATTGGCTGTCAACCCGGGTTGTCGTCGGGATTCAATTTGACGACCCGGGTTTTGCCGCCGGGCCTGAAGGGTAGGTAATTTCGTTAGAGAACAAACCAAAGAGGGACCTATTTAAGAGAGAGATTAGACTTGATTTAAGGAAACTGAGTGAAGAGCCACTGTAGTAGAACCAGTGTGTATTGTTTGTTTGTAGTTGATAAATAATGAATATAAATAATGTGTAACCTTATTTTGTAAACTTGTTTTTCATACCTAATAAAATACTATTTTAAATTTTACTAAATACAATATTTTATTTTATTGATATGATAATTGTAGGAAGATATGATTTAATTATTTAATGTGGGTAACACATAGGTATAGCAGGATATTTATGATATTTAACTATCATAATTGTATGTAAATTATGTAACTTCATTCAGGTGTATATGACACAGACTTTGCATCTGTATCATAAATACCTCAATGAAGATATTTTTAAATATTACACATACATATGTATGGTAGGATATTCATGATATTTTACTGTCATAATTTTCATACAGTTATATTGTAATATTAGGTCACTAAACCGGAAATGATCTGTGATAACTTCAGATTGCCTTGGAATTATAAGCATGTTATTTTTTTTTAAATTAGTTATTCATTTATTTCTTTGTGATTTGTTTTCTCTGCTATATCGCCATATTAAATATAACCATTAATATTTACGTTCCATTAATTGATCGCATAATTATTATTGTGACAAATCATCCGTTATCCAGCGGTTGTGATTGCTTGAATGAATGTTCATCAGCAAATCGCATCACTTGACTTGCGTTTAATTTGTGATGCGTGGATAATGTCTTTCCAGAAACCGAGAGCTAATAATTGATCAAGCTTATTTTTAACAACCGGCTTCCAAATATCGTTTTTTGGAAGTTGGTTGCGCTTTATAACCGACTTTATAAAAAGGAGGAGTTTCTATGTTCGACTGTATGTATTTTTTTTTTGTAAAATGTTTCCTATTTTCACCTAAAACTAAATAATGAAGTTAGCCCGAATTGATTAACACAATAATATGAAATATGATCATTATCGGAGAAAACCAAAACGTCATCTGTATAAATAAATAATATTTTATATATATATTTCTTTTCATTGTTTTTTCAAAAAGCACTGAATCAATTTCGATAAAATTTATCCACCACTGAAGAATAAAAAAGGAATCATCAAAATCAATTCATAATTGGGGGAATAATAGCGTAACTAACATATAAAAAAATCATGCAGTCGAATTGAGAACCTCCTTCTTTTTGAAGTTGGTTAAAAAATAGTTTTACTATCTTGACTTGCTAAACAATACACGATACTAACACAACGAACGTTCTGACCGATAAGCTTCAACTTGAGGTCAAACGCTTTTGTGCGTAAACCTTGCAGACCTTATCTGATAGTTAACCTTTTGTTTCAAAGGTTAATCAGATGGTGTATTGTGTTACAAAGATTTGAACAATTGGCTTTATGATTTGGTTAAGGGCTGACAGGCGATCAGTTTTGGTTGACGTATTACCTGTAAAAGCATAAAGACAGCTAAGCTAGAGGTATCTTAGCTCGCATAGCTGAGGTAACATTATGTTACGTCGACCGTATTACAAGAACGTTCGAGAATGTGGTCGAAATTTCCAGACGATTCCACTACCTTCGAGAACATTCCATTATGGTACTGAGTAGAAGTTCAAAGAGCTTTCTAGAATATTCCACTAAGGGCTAGTTCGACAATGTTCTGGAAACTTCTATGACTATATAAATAGGCTGGGCGGGCGGCAAGTGAGTCAGTCTGTTTTCGACTACGTATGCGAACGGAAGCTATTATAAAGCGATTACGAAGAGAATAGTGATTATTATTGAATTAGTGTTTGTGTAAGTGTTAGTTAATCGGTGTAAAATAATGTATCCCATACCCAGCTCGTAACAATTACATAGTTTTTTTACATTTTTTTTTGACATCAAAATAAATGTTTATGTTACAGGGTGTTTTAGCGGGTTTTTTTCGAGTGAAGTTCAGTGGCTGTTTTAATTATTCACAATTTGAATCATAGTGGATATTGTGATGTAAAATTGGTGCAGTTTTGTGTCTCAAGTGTCTACGCAACTGGACAATATATGGAATCATTGAAACAGGCGCGGTCTCGGTAAAATAAAGCTGAGAATTTTGTCGTAGTATTGACTACCTCAGCAAAGCTTGCCGAGATGGCTGACTTGACTCATTAGAATGTGTTACATCTGCATTTTAATGGGAAAAAAGTGAGAATATTCTGTATCTAAAACTAAATACTTTGTTAACTTGACACTGGCTACACCTCAAAGTGTTAGTTGTCACCAGAAATCACGTCACTAGTTTCTACCAGTGGCTTCGCCCGCGTGGAATTATAACTTTCCCCTTTTTTCCCTGTTATAAACTATTAACCCCTTTTTCACTCCCTTAAGGGTTGAATTTCAAAAAAACCTTTCTTAGTAGATAGCTACTCTTTACAAAGAACACACCCTCCAAATTTCATGCCTCTAGGAACAGCGGTTTAGGCTGTGTGTTGATGTATATATCAGTTATTCAGATAGTCAGTCATTTTTTTTATATTTTTTAACCGACTTCAAAAAAGGAGGAGGTTCTCAATTCGACTAATTTTTTTTTTTTTTTTTATATATTTGTTACCTCATAACTTTTTACTACGTGAACCGATTTTAAAGATTTTTTTATTTGAAAGCTGTTGCTTCACATGTGGTCCCATTTTAATTTGGTGAAGATCTGATGAAGAACTTCGGAGATACACAATGGAACTCTTCAATAAATGATAGCAAACCTTCCAGAATTGTTGCAATCGCAAGTCTGTATATTGTTTTCACCGCTTTACAACATTGCATCACGCTGATACGCTCAGAAGGGGTATATAGATTGGTACAGTTTACCCTGAAACACCATAATTTCACCAACTTTGTTCAAATTCCCTATTTTTGGGGCTATCAATTCGGGCATAACTTTACTATTCATTTAGTTTTAGAATGGGGTACAACAACTAAAAAGTGAAAAATAAAAACTTTTTACAAAAAAAATACAACCGACTTCCATAAATAATACAAAAAAACGCAAAATAACTTTAATTTCGAAAGTCGGTGTCAAATAACGAAGAAACCAAACTAGAAACACCAACTGCCGAAGTTAAAGTTATTTTGCGTTTTTTAGTATTATTTATGGAAGTCGGTTGTATTTTTTTTTGTAAAAAGTTTTTTTTTTTGGGACAAGTCCGCCACACTATTGTTACTTCTGTAAGCCAGAATCAACAGTAGCAACAACCAGAAAAAACGCCGAGGCAATGAAGCTCGACGAGTCCCAGAGAAACGATTAAACTGTCTTGGGTCCCGCAACGAAATTAATCAGAAAAGACAGCGGAGGAGTAAGAAAAACATAATTTCCTATTAATCTTCAAAATCAACTCCCAAAGAATTCAAATAGTAAAACGTGTACAAACCAGATTTGAACTTGCAATCACAAGCATATGGATCACCAGACGCAATTACTCGGCCAGCTTACCTGTAACAAAACAGTTGAATTAGAGAGGTGTAATGTGCTAACAACGGACGGTCGTAAGTAAAAAAAGCCAACTAGGCCCCTCTGGGCGGGGCTACTATTCCTGTCTGCAGGGAGTAAAGGAACCTAACACGAAGGTGATGAAGGGGGCTTCGTTTTCTCGCTCACTCTCGCCCTCATCATCCCCTTCGCACCTAACCTATCCGGGTCGGCGTGCTCTAAGTTCCCGAGTTCTCTGCACTCGCTCTTGGACTAAATATCAAAAAAAAGAAAAAAGTACTGGCGGTTCCCAACAGCGTTATCTTTGAAGCATTCCTTAAAAAATATACTATTATGGTTTTGCAAAATCGATTGCCTTTACGTACCACTTTGCAAACCACAATTTACACATCATTGGGAAGGTTTTGCTCATCACTGCTGAATGCTATGACACCAATATTACTTCAATAGATATCCCTTACTCAATAACGATGATAGGATTCCATTTCATTGGCATTTCGCTTATAATTAAAGTGTCAAGTAACTCTGTTTCATCAGATCTTACTTGATCGGGGACATCTCATATTTGGTAAAAAGGTTATAGATAGGGTTGCACGTAGATGAAAATATCGATATTAATATCGACATTTATATCGAAAGCTTGAAATTATTGATAGTCGATAATATTGACAGTTTCAACGCGATATTATCGATAATTTAATATTTTTCAAAAACTTGTTTAGAAGTAAGTAAGAAAGATGTTTAATTGAATAATCTAGTTACATGTTAAACAAGCAACATTTACAAAAACAATAAGCAACACAGTGACCTGACAATGCTTGACATCAACTAGAATTTAAGTTTACCTGTAACTTAGAGGTCATCTGTGTGAGACGTCTTTAAAAAGTTAACCATATTATTTTGGTGAGTGGACTAGTATAGCCAGTTGTTGATCGGAATCTTACTCGGATGACAGTGTTGTTGGGTGGTCAGAATATTACACAGATGACAGTTGTTGGGTGGTCAATCTTACTCGGATGACGATTATGTTTTTTAACTTTGCCACAGTAGTAATTTTTCCTTTATACTTTTTATTTATTTTTTATTTAGACCCGGAAAAGTATATGTAGGCCATACAAATAATTTTTCCGTGCAGGAATCGAACTCGGTACACGCAGTGCAGCAGCCAATCGCTCAACCACAGCGCCAATCGTGTCGTCAATCTTTGTATAATCAATGACGGTAGTGGTTGTGGTGTAAGTAAATTCGAGTAGGTACAGTGGTCGTTGTGTAGTAGTGGATGTCTTCCGGCTGAAATGATGATGATAATGATTACGGTGATAAACATCGCTGTTTATGGCAGGAACTGTAGGTACTAGCAAAGGTTGACTTTTAATTTTTGGGAATTTTTGCTGGGGGTGACAATACTTTTGAATACTAGGGGATCAAAACGCAAATAAAAAAAAAGCTAGTTTATTTTCTGAACCTTTTTTTTTCAGTTATAATTCTGTTGTAAAAGTTATTATATTATTTGTAATTTGTACCCTCTGAACAAATCTATCAAAACTCAATTTGCCTAGCAATTGCCCAACTATCTTGGGATCGGCTTCCAGTCTAACCAGATGCAGCTGAATACCAGTATTTTACATGGAGCGACTGCCTATCTGACCTCCACAATCCAGTAACTGGGTAATACGATACCCCTTGGTAAGACTGGTTGTCAGACTTTCGGTCTTCTGACGATCCGTAACGACTGTCAAAGTTCCACGATTGACAGCTGGGACCAACGGCAAGGCATGAAGGAGTCTCGGTATGTAAAGATGGTCAACCATCCATGGACCAACCCCGGCAAGCGTAGCTTAACCTGATGGATCGCCCGTGCGGCTGTTATTACTTTAGCCACGAGCCCTCTGAATAAATGACAATGTAAATTACACTAACCCGTACCTATATGATTTTTTTTTGGGGGGTGGGAAATCATCTTATGACTTCTTCCGCTCTAGGGTGGAGCGAAAGGGCGTGTCAGACTCTTACTGACTAAAACCCACCCCTGTTCCTCCCTGCCCTACATGCCCGAGGGCGAGGTAACTCTTTCGAATTTATCCTCAACCCCCGGGCAGACCCGTACCTATATGATCAAAGAAGTCTCTGCTAAAATAAAATTGGACACAAATGCCAACTAAAAATTGTTGGTATTTAATGGAATGAAATTAAAACGTCTGTGAACGACGTCTTGTCGACATAATATAATAACAAGTAATAAGGTTCGACCGCATGTTAGTAATATTTTAGTGAAAGTAATGTCAGCGGAGTGACATGCTGATGAGTGGAGGAAGGAGGGACATGACGTGTTTGTAACATACCGTGTATACAATGTAGATGGTAGGCTCTAGGTTTGGGCGGAACGCACAGGCAACTGTAGGAACATGGGTAGGTTTTAGTCAGTAAGAGTCTGACACGCCCTCCCGCTCCACCCAGAGCGGAAGAAGTGGTAGTGTGGGATTCCCTGGCGGAGTCTGTGTTTCCTGATAGCTACAACTTGGGAGACTTTAAGTCAAGAGTGAATATAGGTTACTTCTAGGCAAGCCTGCTCCATCTTCGACCACATCATCACTTACCATCTGGGGGGTTAGACAAAATACTTTTCTGTTAACGTTAACGCTAACGCTTCGTGCAAAATGTAAAGCAACGACATTACTGGGCGTGAGTCACGTGACAGATCTTTTTTGATGTGAAACATCTATATGTTTCTGAAATCGGTTTTACGTGCGGCTATAGAGCCGCACGTAAAACCGATTTCTGGCGTGGCGACGCATGCCGTGGCGACGCGTCGCCACGCTATACGATGTTTTTTTCTCTCGCCGCCAGTACTCTCCGCCAGTACTCTCCGCCAGTACTCGCCGCCAGTACTCTCCGCCAGTACTCTCCCCCAGTACTCTCCGCCAGTACTCTCCGCCAGTACTCTCCGCCAGTACTCTCCGCCAGTACTCTCCGCCAGTACTCTCCCCCAGTACTCGCCGCCAGTACTCGCCGCCAGTACTCTCCCCCAGTACTCGCCGCCAGTACTCGCCGCCAGTACTCTCCCCCAGTACTCGCCGCCAGTACTCGCCGCCAGTACTCGCCGCCAGTACTCGCCGCCAGTACTCGCCGCCAGTACTCTCCCCCAGTACTCGCCGCCAGTACTCGCCGCCAGTACTCTCCCCCAGTACTCGCCGCCAGTACTCGCCGCCAGTACTCGCCGCCAGTACTCGCCGCCAGTACTCGCCGCCAGTAATCGCCGCCAGTACTCGCCGCCAGTACTCGCCGCCAGTACTCTCCGCCAGTACTCTCCCCCAGTACTCTCCGCCAGTACTCTCCGCCAGTACTCGCCGCCAGTACTCTCCGCCAGTACTCGCCGCCAGTACTCGCCGCCAGTACTCGCCGCCAGTACTCGCCGCCAGTACTCGCCGCCAGTACTCGCCGCCAGTACTCGCCGCCAGTACTCGCCGCCAGTACTCGCCGCCAGTACTCGCCGCCAGTACTCGCCGCCAGTACTCGCCGCCAGTACTCGCCGCCAGTACTCGCCGCCAGTACTCGCCGCCAGTACTCGCCGCCAGTACTCGCCGCCAGTACTCGCCGCCAGTACTCGCCGCCAGTACTCGCCGCCAGTACTCGCCGCCAGTACTCTCCGCCGTAATATTTTATTTTATCATTATGACATATTTAGATCCTATTACAATACTTATGTCTTTTCTGCATATTACTTTTACAAAATAATGTCGATGTTTCACATCTGCCAGGCGTCCCGTGACGGCTCACATTTTTTTAAATTTATTTTTTTAAAAAAAGCCCCGCACTAGGAATTACTCCTGTATCGTGGGTGCGTTTACAAACATGTATATTCACATACACAAGACACCAGACCCGGAACAACTATCTATAGGTCACACAAATATTTGTTCCATGCGGGAATCGAAACCGCGACACGCAGCGCAGCAGCCGAACGCTCAAGAACTGCCCCAACCGTGTCATCAAAACCGTCTTTCCGCAGGTAATGTCGCTGCCATACATTTTGCACGAAGCGTTAGCGTGAACGATAACAGAAAAGTATTTAGTCTAACCCCACAGGTGAGATAGCGGTCAAACGTGTGCCTAAAGATGATAAAAAAATTAAAAAAGAAAATTATGAGGTCATCAACAAATAACTTTATTTTAAATATTTCCCAGCCTAAAAAAAAGGCCCTTGGTTTGGAAACAAACATAACTATTACTGTTTATTTTTAAAATGCTCAGAAGAGTATTATTATGTCAAAAGTCATAACAACAACATAATAAATTGTGTTGTGATAAAGAAATTGAATACTTACATACTAATATTTTAATATAAAATAATATTATGTATTTTGAAAGTAACTCTGTCTGTCTGTAACGTTTTCACGACTTGTAAAGTGCCGCATCAATTACCTATGAAGAATTTTGACACACATAATTATTTCAAATTATACTGCTTCTGCTCATGGAAATGAATAATAGAAAGAAAGTAATAGTCAATGCCCAAAAATTTGGGAGAGGCCTATGTCCAGCAGTGGACGAATTTGCGCAAAAAAAATATCTGTGAGTCTTTTCTCATAAAATTTGTAACTAAATATTATGTTTATAATAATATAGTTTTGGCCAAGTGCGAATCGGACTCGCGAATGAAGGGTTCCGTACCATCGTACAGGGTTATAAGCGTCTACTTGTGGCCATTATTAAGATCGAGAAAAAAAAAACACATTTCTAGTAGGGAAGCCCCCTTTAATTTTTATTTAGTTTATTTTTTATTATTTGTTGTTTTAGTGGCAACAGAAATACACATTCTGTGAAAATTTCAACCTATTACGGATCATGAGATACAGCCCGCTGACAGACAGACGGACGGACGGACAGCGGAGGCACAGTAATAGGGTCCCGTTGGATACCCTTCGGGCACGGAACCTTAAAAACGTCGTTTGATACACGGAGGCAATTGTAATTGCATTTTCTCAGCTCCAAAACGACCTCGGCTGACTAAGGTGTGTATTCCTCCTCGGCTGCAGTGACAAACTTGTCCCGCTTGCATCAAAACTACTGTTGGTAGGTACTATTTAACACTTTACAATTGATCACAGTCATAACAAAAGTTGTTTTTATTCATAAATACAACCCCCAAAATACTAAACAAATTGAAAATAACCTCTATAAATGCCTATTTAGGTAAGCTAATCTTATCTTATCCGAACAGTAGCTTAAACTTATTTACAATAGAAAAATATTATTTAAAGTTGAATTGGTTATAATATTTTAATTTTTTTAGGGGTCCGTACCCAAAGGGCAAAACGGGACTGTTACTTAGCCTCCGCTGTCCATTCGTCTGTCTGTCTGTCCGTCTGTCACCAGGCTGTGTCTCATGAACCGTGATAGTTAGACAGTTGAAATTTTCACAGATGATGTATTTCTGTTGCCGCTATAACAACAAATACTAAAAAACAGAATAAAATAAATATTTAAGGGGGCTCCCATACAACAAACGTGATTTGTTTGCCGTTTTTGTAGATAATGGTACGGAACCCTTCGTGCGTGAGTACGACTCGCACTTGGCCGGTTTTTTTTGTATTTATTTGTCCTACTCTTACACACGGTGTCTACTTCTCTTTTTTTCCCAACTCTCTTTCGCAGGTATGCTGTAAGAGATTTCTTTAGGAATAAGCATCACCTTTGCACCTATTTTTCTGTTTCCTTATTGTCTTTTTATTACATGTGTTAAGGTTTCCTTAAGAAACCGGTATAATGGTTTTAGTTATAATGTTTCCACATCCCAATTTCCTTCGTAATTCATCTATTACCAACTCTAGCGCGCGCACTGCAATAGCGCCATGTAGCGCATTGGACACTCGTTCGATACACAACAGGTCCAAATTAACCGCTCCGTAAAATAACTCAGAAAAAACCTATAACAAGTGACCGTGTTGTGTTTAAACCACCAAAAAGTCATAAGGGATGTCCCAGAACAATCATTTCGCCATAAATTTAAGTGAAATAGATACAGAAATCCCGGCAAGCGCCTCAGAAGCAGCAAAAGTCGTGAGTACCCCATCTATTCTCCTGAATTTCCCCATTCTAGCTACAAGCCATTTTGCCTAAGGATCCTACAGTCCTATCGAAGGGATACTTTAACAATATGCGTGTACATTTATTTTTAAATAAATATATTTTAGACACTACATGGTCAAAGCTAGCCATTTTTGATGAAGTTAAAGATATAGTTTAACTAAATGTCAAGGTTCTCGAGTTGCGATTTACATCCTGTCAAACATACTGACGGTTTGACAAGATAATACGTTGCTTACTAGTTATCTTCTTTCACAATATTTTTAATACTTTCGGAATCATTCCGCAGTTCATGGTCTGCTCTGTACCTTAATTTTCAATAATAATATCATTATTCTTCCTCATTAATTTGCAAATGCTCATTATCTAGCTAACTGAACTATGCACTGCCTCACAGTCATTGATTGAATCCTTTCTCGAGATTTTTTTATTTTTTACGATGTTTTAATAATTCTGTTATTCGGGGCGGAAGCAAATTCAACAAATCAAAGACCATAAAAGTGGGTCCAGTCGTTATTATATTGCGTTTTAAAATGGTGTGTGGTGTCCTGCTCCTTCGTGACTAAATTTTAAGTATGGAGATGGCTTTTCAGTGGAGGGATTCAGGGAGGTAAAAGAAACAGTGGATGAACTGTGTGAACGTTGAAATGAAAGAGCTGAACTGTCTTCTGAGATGTAGACTCCTAGACAGTTACCCAGAATCACCACCAGAGTACGTAGCCTTTAAGCAAGTGTCTGGGTTACTACTCAAAAACTCGAAGTCAAAGTCGACCTTGTAAATAAAACATTATTTTGATTTATTCTTCGTTCACGACTTGGGTTTTTTCTGTGTCAAAACGAGAGGCATTGTTATCTTTAGATCTTGTAACTTATGCAAATATTGCAGTGGATACTATAATTATGAAGTAGTTGCTCTGGTTTTTATTTTAAAACTAACTAACTCGCTTTTGTTGCATACGGGCCCAAGTACACAGCATCAAAAGTAAGCAGCAAAAAATTCGTCTCTCTTCTATCTCGTAATGTTATTTATTAAATTAATCTGCCAAGCCTTTTCCCAACTATCTTGGGGTCGGCTTCCAGTCTAACCGGATGCAGCTGAATACCAGTATTTTACATGGAGCGACTGCCTACCTGACCTCCACAACCCAGTTACTGAGTAATACCCCCTTGGTAAGACTGGATGTCAGACTTTCGGGCTTCCGACGACCCGTAACGACTGTCAAAGATCTACGAGTGACAGCCGGGATCAACGGCTTTACGTGCTTTCCGAGGCACGGAGGAGTCTCGTGATGTAGAGATGGTCACCCATCCATGGACCAACCCCGGCAGCGTATTGCCAAACTGTATGCTGACCCAGACACCCGTAGTCTGTACTGAACTACATCGTGCTCATTAAAATCACAAATAAATTGGTGCAAAGTGCATACGAGCTCAGAGCAATCTGAGAAGGTATGCATTTTGCTCGCAACAAATTGGAGCAAAGTACATACGAGCTCAGAGCAATCTGAGAATGTATGCATTTTGCTCGCTTGTATGTAAAGCAAACTGTGTCACGCGAATATCTGTAACTAACTTTAAAACGTGTTTCATAATTTCCCGTATTTTTTTTGTTATGCTGGCCTATTCGTGAAGCTGAACAACTTTTCTTAAAAACATATCTATTGTGAATTAATCTAAGCTTTACAACGGGTTTTCTTTAGTTAAAAACTAAAGAAAACCCGTTGTAAGTCTGACTAAAAATTAATTTGTTGTAAAAAAAACTGTAACAACTATACAGGGTGTTATAAAAACTATAAGTGTTTCCAATTCCAGTATTTATTAATTTTTCATAAGAAAGATGTACCTACTGACACACAGTAAATTGTACCTATTTGTAATTTCGGTGTAGGTAATAACCCAATTAGGTCGATATGATAAGTGATTGATAACAAAGTAAATTAATGAATCAAAACAGAAAATCGGCGATTTTCATTAAATGCCAAAAACAAAAACTCAAATAGCACTCGCATGCATTTTGCTCTAAATTATCGATGCCATATTACATACTACACCAGACACTGGAAAGTATGGACGTCTGGACTCGTGTGTATTTTGCTCTAGTATTTTAAAGCAAAATGTATATTGATTCAGACACTCTCTGAATAGGTATACAGTTTGCTCTTCAACTACAAAGGCAAACTGCGATCGAACTCAGAGCAACCCCGGTCTGGGTCAGTATACAGTTTGGCAATAAGCACCGGGGCAAGCGTAGCTTAACCTGATTGAGCGACCCGTGCGGCTGTTATTACTTAAGCCATGAGCTCCTCAATGTTATTTATTATAGGTATGTATTTTATATGCAACTAGCTGACCCGGCAAACTTCGTACCGCCTCAGAATCAATAAATGAATCCGTTCTCGAGATATCATCAAAAAAGCCGTTCCATACAGAATGTATGAGAAAATAAATTTTCTTCATAAAATCGTGAATTTTTCCTATATTACAAGCGTTTATTTAACTTGCACTGTTCGTATGTATGTTTGTAAGTTGTCCGTCAAAGGTGAATGCCCATAAAATGCCTGAAATGGACAGAAACTATTTATAGTCCTTAATTCTATTTAGAATAAAATAAGTATGATGAAATAATTCTTAAGTTTGTTTAACTAGAGCACAAATACTAAAACAAAAATATTTAACTTGATATCCGCCTGATATTTTTATTGGAGGTCGTGTTTATTTGACATGAGTAAGTGACATTCAGTCATAGAGGAATCGTCAAATAATCTTTATCGAAATAATTTATTGAATTAGTGAACAGTTATCATTAATTTAATATAATTCGACCTTAAATCTATAAATTATGTACTATAAATCTAATTATAATAATTTATGCATGTCAATATAAATCCAAATTAGTTAATTTTTAAATAGAAAACGTATCGTAGTCTATATGAATCAAATGTCCTTTGTTTTACTGACAGTTTGACATTACTGATGTTTTTTAACCGACTTCAAAAAAAGAGAAGGTTCTCAATTCGACTGTATTTTTTTTTTATGTGTTGTTACCTCATAACTTTTTACTACGTGAACCGATTTTGAAGACTTTTTTTACATGAAAGCTGTTGCTCCACATATGGTTCTATTTTAATTTGGTGAAGATCTGATGAAGATCTTCGGAGATGCACAATGGAACTCTTCAATAAATGATAGCAAACCTTCCAGAATTGCTGCAATCGCATGTCTGTATATTGTTTTCACCACTTCACAACATTACATCACGCTGATACGCTCTGAAGGGGTATATATAAATTTGTACAGTTCACCCTGATACACCATAATTTTACTAACTATGTTCAAATTCCCTATTTTTGGGGCTATCAATTCGGGCATAACTTTACTATTTATTTAATGGGGAATGGGGTACAACAACTAAAAAGTGAAAAATAAAAAACTTTTTACAAAAAAAAATACAACCGTCTTCCATAAATAATACTAAAAAATGCAAAATAATAATTTTTCTTTAATTTCGGCAGTCGGTGTTAAATAACGAAGAAACCAAACTAGAAACACCGACTTCCGAAATTAAAGTTATTTTCCATTTTTTATTTAGTAGGTATTATTTATGGAAGTCGGTTGTATTTTTTTTGTAAAAAGTTTTTTGTTTTTTATTGTTTACTTGTCACAGTTTTACGTTATAAGGCCATATCAAGCTAAATATTTTAGTGATCGTTAAATTTTTACCCTAGTTAAAAAAGGTTAAGAATTAATACATCATACATTTTTACAGTAAATAGAATTAAGGACTGTTAGTAGTTTCAGTCCATTTCAGGCATTTTTTTGTGTGGCGGATGTGCATTTTGCATTCCCCTTTGCAAAAATTTTTTCGACCATTTATTGGTATCCGATTGAATTGAAATTTTACATGACACTGACATTGACATGATATTGTCATTCAGGATTAGCTCCAGATAATGGAATTCTTCAATGCTCAACAGCACGGACACGAAATTTTGTGAACACATTTAATTAAGATGGCCGGTATGAAAGATTGTTTAAAAAAATGTGGTTTTAAATATAAACTTATTTTAATTGTTATTCCGCTATTCGGGGCGAAGAAAAATCCAAAAAATTGAAGATCATAAAAATCGGTTCAGCCGGGAGTTATAAATGGTATAACTAACCCGACTTTGTTTTAAAAGACAGAATTATATTAAATGTTTTTGTTGTAACACTAGAGGACCAGGCAGACGTCGTCCTGCCCGGAAAGGCATTCAAACCTTGCAAGGACCCACTCGAACGTACACAAAAATATAATTAAAATCGTCCCTGCCGTTTACGAGAAGATCAGTGCCATACCGACAGCAGCGCCACCTACCGGGCCCAAAAGACAAAACAAAAGATTGTGTTTTCAAACCATCCAGGAACTCATTCTTCTTCTTTTCGTGTCAATATTGACTCAGATTTTGTCCGACCAGTATGTAGCAACCTGGATAGCTTTGTCATTAGCCTCGTTTAAATCCATCAAATGCTGGTGGTTGTGCATGCTGGGCAGGCAAGGTGGTGGCGCATGTCCTGTGAAGGGGCTCCACACTGACACTGGGTTTGGGATGGGTCAAGGATACCCCTCAATCGATTAAGAGTTTTCCAGATTGGCCACTGCAGTTCCTTTCCAGGCGGCAGATGTTCTGCCGGAGTGGTGAAGTGTTGAGGTGTGGGATGTCTGTTCCTCCACAGTCCGCAGATCACGAATGGTCCGCCACCTTCCGAGGAGGTCGTACATCTAAGGAAGCTTTTACGACTTTTGAGGCGACCAGGTGGGAGTTGATGCCTATACAGGGGGTGACGGTCGTGTCGCTCCTGTTTTCCCTTCTCGTAGCTGCTAGCTTTCTCGCGACGGACATCCGCAGGAGCTATAGCTGCCACTGGATACAACATTGCAAGGGGGGTCGGTTTTAAGCACCCAGTTACTATGCGACAGGTATCGTTTAGTGCTATGTCGACTTCCCTTGCATGGGCGGAACGATGCCGCACTGGGCAAGCAAACTCCCCCACAGACAAAGACAGACATAGACCAGTAGTTCGGAGAACTTGCGGTAATGCACCCCAGGTGGAACCAGGAAACCAGGAACCTATTGAAATATACTCACAAAATTTCATCCAAATCGGTCTAGCCGTTTAGGAGGAGTTAGGAATGATATATATATATATAAGATTAGTTTTATATTATTTATAAATTAGTTACGTGTTATAGTCTATTTTAGGTTTCCTTATCTTTTGATACAAACTGTGTCTACATCTCTCATACAACTTTCCTATCGCAAATCTACTGGAAGAAATTTCTTTTGAAATAAGCGGTACCTTTGTGTTCATCTATTTGTATTTTATTTCCTCATTTAAGTGTTTTGTGTGTACCTTCATATATAAATAAAAAAGTTAACTATGAACGTACAACGTTTCAGAAATGTTTTATGCAGGAACACTTGGACAACAAGATCTTACATATTCATTATTTTGTCTACGTGGGGCAGCTTCAGCACTTCCTTCATGCCTTGATGAAAGACGTGCACTGCTTGACAAGGCTCATGTGTTTCAAAAACAACCGGCCGGTTCCGTACCAAATGAGGGAATTATCAAAGAAAAAGTCTGATTTATTAATATATTGCGTATTTTTTAGTAATATATACGTGGAGTTAAAATTTTTTTTTTTTTTTTATGTTTGATAGGCTCGCGTTTGACCACTATCTCACCTGATGGTAAGCGATGAAATCTTCGGAAATTAGGGCTCCGTTTGGAACCTTCGGGTACGAAACCCTAAAAATAACAATCTTCAAAAATCCTGACTGATAAACTAAAAAAAAGTTCCAAACAAATCACTTTTCAAGTAGTCTGATTCAGTTGGTGGAATATATTTTAGCACAGTCACAGATTTGATGCCACCAACGGCATCAGACTGCTTGAAACGTGACTTGTTTCGAGCTTTTTAGTTGTTATTACTACAGTTATATTTTTAAAATCGTTTCCTCGAGCGCTTCATTTTGATATCTCACAAAAAATTACGTCCTCACTAACGTAATAGAGGCCATTTTGTTTCCATTTCAAAATTAATATAGAGTACAGTCAAACCCAATCTAATGTTACCTCATTTGTTGAAATCCATCCACCCGTTTAGACAACAGGACGTGCCAAAGAAATAGACATACAAACATACATACTCACGGAAAACATTAGCCTCCTTCTGGAGCAGTTGGATAAAAATGCTTCGCTCAATAACGCAATGACTTTTATTGAATTGTCAAAATGTAAATTAATTTACCTTCTCATAGAGATGAGGCCTGTGAGCAGTGGGGACATTAAGGCACTATTAACTGCCAACGACCTTGAGTCGCGTCGTACGTCCACCCAGTAATAGGACTCGTCCATCAAGGAGCGCTGTCCGAAATTAGACGCATTATTAATTTAATATACATAAAACAACAGATATTATACTACAACACGTATATCAAAATATAAATAATTAAATGATCTTTAAAATGGTGAAAGTTTCATAAAAATACACTTTACAGTTTTTTCGGGATAATCAATGTTTTTTCCGCGCTATACATAACTTTACAAATTAATTAAATTATGTTATAAAAATATAATTTCTAATATTCACATATCAAATTACGAAGGAAATTGTCTAGAGTAACATATCTATTTTCCAAAGAAATAAAACTAGTCGTTTAGACGTGATATTTAATTAAAAAACAAAAGAAGTCGTCTAACTGCGCCTTAAAAGGCTGATTGATGAGGATTAAATTAATTTCTAAGCATGTAGGTCTGTTGCGCAATCACCTTGTCGGATATCGGCTTAGCCACCGATGGCCTACTTGGTGGATATTTTAAAAATGAAATCAAGACTTATTAAATCCCATTTCTCTTTTGTATGTGAATCTGATAGTGCAAAAGGAAAGCTTTTCGTCAAATTAAGCGAACATATCCTGAGCCAGGATCCGACAAATCCAGCCATGATCAGCTGATTAAGATGGCAGACGTCACGTACGGTTTAATGTGCGCTTACGCATGAATCACGACTCACGTGGATAGGCATTGTTTATCTAATTTGGGCAAAGATTATGATGTTACGGTGATTGCGAGTCATAGACAAGACTTGAGTGACTTGACGTTTCGTTTAACGCAGTAGCGTTACAACAATATTTGTTAACTTCTGCTAAGTTTTGATTAAAATATAATAGAACTCTAATCTATAATAATAATTGCCTATGCTATGCTACTATGCCCCATTAATACCTATTTGTTTATTTTATTGTAATATTATCATTGACTTTTAATTTAATGAATTAAAATATACATATACAGCATGTAACAATAACCCTGTCCGATCCTGAAGGGTATAACTTGGCACCGAACTGCGTACACATATACGTAATCATTTAATGGATACGAGATAAATATTTTTCCCCAATGAAAATAATTAATTTAAAAAAAAAGAAAAACTTATCAAAGGCAACACTGAGCACTCGACAAAGAGCACCTATTGTTTCGTTTCAAAGATGCCGCCCGAGCGAGACTGAGTTCCAAAGAGTAGTAATAAGTATACGGCTGAGTGCCTACAGCGCGGCTATAAGTGCAGGGCGGTATAGTTTGAAATAAAATAGGTAAAAATGAAAAGATTTCGCCGGCCGGTGGAGTGTTGTCAACTTATGAAAATTTGGCATATTAGTGTTAAATTTCGCATATTTTATAAAAAAAAATCTATAACTTTTGGATTTTATGATTTACATTTTTTTTACAACTTTTTCTAGTACGTATGTTAAACCAGGAATAGGCCTTTATTGAATCGGACAGGGTTTTTTTGTATATGCTGTATATATAATGGGTGTAAAAAGACACATCACAAAGCCGTCAACTACGCATACTGTACCTACATCAAAAAAAAAATACACGGTTGAATTGAGAACCTCCTCCTTTTATTTTGTCGGTAAGGTTTAAGTAGCTTTGCGCAAAAATTATTGTTGCGAAATGATTTTTATAATTTTTTATTGCTCGCAATGTAACGCGCTACCCAGGCACCGATTCGTGTCGCTCTAAGCTGCGTAGGTACTTGTCGGATACGTTTGATATTCATTGCGTTCTTACGACATACCTTTTTTTTTTTGGGGTGTGGGAAATCATCCAATGACATCTCCCGCTCTGGGTGGAGCGAGAGGGCGTGTCAGACTCTTACTGACTAAAACCCACCCCTGTTCCTTCCCTGCCCTGAGTGCCCAGGGGCGCGGTAACTTTGTTTCGAATTTATCCATAACTCCTGGGCAGTGTTTTGACATACCTACAAAACCAATATTTTATTAATAACTGAGAATATTAATTAATATTTGTCCGTTTTCTTTTACCTAAATAATTCTAGATTTTACTGATTTAATGACAACATTGTCATGATACAGATATTTTTTGGCGTGATTCACGACTTTCCGCGCACTTTGACAGTTCACCGGATGTGCGCGTTGTTTGGGTATAGATAATGTTATACGTAATAGTTGTTTTATGCAACCAGAGAGGGGTCATCATAAATTAAAATACAGACACAAAACTCGGGAAAAACCAACATTCCGTTTAACGCTGTTGTTTATTTTTTTTTTTTTGTAACATTTTGCATTACACAGAATTTCGGTTTTTCCCGAGTTTTGTGTCTCTATTTTAATTTTTAATTAAACCAAGGGTGGGGCACCTAAGGTGGAGAGATAATATGGCAGGTGTATAAAATATTATTTTTTAAATTTGTTTATTGTTTTTTTTGTTACATTTTACATGAAACGGAATTTCGGTTTTTCCCGAGTTCTGTGTCTCTATTTTAATTTATGATGACCCCTCTCTGGTTGAATAGAACAACTATTACGTATAACATTATCTATACCCAAAAGCCTTTGTACATTTGTTACATAAAGTCTTAATAAATAAATAAAATAAATTAAGTAAACAGAGGTAAATGTTTCTATTGCCGCTATAGCAACAATTAAGAAAAACAAAACAAAACTGTAGTACTTACATTAAAAAAATCACTGTGATTTTTCGGTTTATGTTAGATACGAAACCCTTCCTATGCGTGTCCGAATCGCACTTGGCAGGTTTTTTTGGAACATTTTGGTAAGAATCGTATAAATATAATTATATAACCAGCGCTGGGGCTCTGTCTTGCATAGGGTCATAGCACTTAAGCTGAGCGATGGCCGTTTTTCGTGGATGTGACGCATTTTTTCCCCCAGTTTTTCTTTTTCTTTTTGTGTTTCTCTGTTTTTTGCGTCATGTTTACCGTAAATAAACGTATTTTCTTTCTTTCTTTTCTTTTTCTTTATATGGTTCTTAGACTGTAGTCAAAACATCTTACAGCCAACCAGACCAACCGATAGTCCAATACTAAAATACCGGATCACGCTTGACCACCCGATGACGTAATTGCAATACAATTTTAACCACCTTGAAAAGAGCTCAGTTCTGTGTTTAACAATAGCGCCGTGGGTGTTATCTCACTGGGCCGGTGGGAATCGTGCCGCGGGAATCGAACCCGCTATTATGCGGAGCTTGCGAATTCATAACATATTTTAACTTTAGATGGCGGCAAAAGAGAAAATTTTGAGATTTACGTAAAAAGCTAGCTATTTTAATGAAGATGGTGATAATTTGTAACTTTGAAGTTGGTAGTAGTGTTAATTGCTTTGTTTCCGGTGATTGTGCAATTGACTTTCCATCTTACCTTTCCGGAATGTTTTGAATAGGCTTCATCAACAAGATAAGATATACCTAGTTAATTGAGCCAAGGGGCTAGTGAAAAACTGATTAAAAATCGACCAAAGGCGAGTCGGAAACGAACGCTGAAGGTTTCGAACGAATTATATCTTTTTAATATTATTTTTTAACCCATACACTTCTTATAGGTTATCCTTTAATCTATTATTAGTAAAGAAATAATTTGTGTATTGTTAAAACAAAATTACACACAGACACACGAATAATCATAGGATTACAAGGGTCCCTTTTTTCATTCGGATGTTCGGATCCTAAAACAGCGACTTGTTTTTATCTTAGAGCAAATCTATATAAATAAACTAATAGAAGGAATCAACCCGGTTCCATCTTTGGACAACATTGACAACAACAGTCTAAACCGCTGGTTCTAGAGACATTAAATTTGGAGGCTGTGTTCTTTGTAAAGAGTTAGTATTCACTAAGAAAAGGTTTTTTCTAAATTCAACCCTTTATTCAGGGGTGAAAAAGGAGTTGAAAGTTTATAACGGGGGAGTACTAATTCCACGCGGACACGGGGTCTCATCTCGAACAAAGAAAATTTAGTTCAAATAAATCTCAATAGATGGCGTAATATGCATCGATTTCTTATCGAAATTTAAGTAATATTATTATTTTGAAAATGAGTATAGTAAAAACTATGTTTTCTTATCTAATAAACTGTCCTAAGCATAAAATTGTGGAATAATTGGCTTGTAATTCAAATATACACGATTATTGGAACGAATCCTTAGACATCTAAATGTCTTGTACCAATAGATGGCGCTGTTTGAAGTTTTAGAGTTTATCCATTCGCCTCTTTAAAATTTGAATAGTGACACATTTTGATACAGTAAAACTGCAATGAAGTGCCAAAAATACTATAAAATAATTCCTCAATGTGTGAGAAAATATTGGTAAGACAAGCCGTCCCTGCTAACACCATCTAGCGAGGTGTAGAGGACGGGCCCGAATAAAGAACGAAAGTTACTTCTGCCAGACGATAACCCGTAGTTACGGCGGTACCGTTTATTTGTATGGGATGAGGCATCAGTACGCTAATATTATATTATCTGTGACGCTGGCGAAGCCGCTGGCAGAAACTAGTCAGTTATAAGTATCTAAAATTCTATTGAAACTACAGAACAGTACGACAAATCAACTCATTGTCTACTGCCACTGCGGTGAGGGCCAATTGTCGCCACATTATCTTTATAATTGTTGCCACTTATAACACTTGGTACTTGGTAGAAAATTACTATGACCGTAGGAGTTATAAGATGTCCTTCATGAATTTAAATATCTGGTTTTATTCATCTGCCCTTCGGTTTGGCACGTTTTGAATTAAGTACGTACCTACGAACGGGTGAATAGATATAGAAACAAAATTTTGATTGAGATTTTTACTATGATCCCCTAACGTTGGTTTCTAGTAAAGCATCCATTTAGTATTTAAAACAATTCATGAATAAATTGGAGTACTTAAATGCTACAAACAATTTCTAACTAACGTGAAAAACCTCTTCAAAGTTTTGTTTCTATTTACCCCGGCGCGGCGTTCCTATTTACCCCGTTTGACGGTACTTGGTAATTTTTGCTGCTTGACCACTAACTCACCTGATGGTAGGTAAGCGAGGATGTGGTCGACGATGGAACACGTTTGCCTAGAAGTAACCTATTCACTCTTTAAAGATACAAGAAACAGATTTTGGCAGAGAATTCCATTTGAAAATATTCCCAAAGCGTTTTGTGAGTATGGCGCACCTGTAGCGCATCTGCGTACGTCTAGTGGTCCGATGATTTCAATTCCGATGCACACTTCGCAAAATGCAACCGATATAAAACCGACAGACTAGCAACTCGACGTCGATGCTCAAGACTTTGGAGCTTCGACTCCATAAGTCATTGTCGATGATCCTCTTGGTTCATTAATGAAATGTTACGAAAAAACTGTAACACTTTTATAAATGTATTGACATGAACAAAATTTTTTTTTCAGATATAAAATGGTGTTTATGATTGCTGCTCACAAAATTCGAATCAAGACTTCGTTAAACAGTTAACGTTCGATTAATAACCAATTTTATCAGCACAGGTAATGTTATTACTGGGCAGAAACATCTAACAAAGTACAAGGGTGATTACAAGCAAGTAAAACAGTTACTCTGGCAGCCGCTTGTTGCATAAATTGCATTATTATAACAGAAGGCGTTCCACAACCAATCTGAGGCTATTAATAAATATTACCAACTGAAGTTATAGCTCCGGGCAAGAATGCACCTTTTGTGGGGTTTCTGCTGACTTTGAGAAAACGTGTTTTGGCCTTTTATGGAGGAGGTATTTTTAAATAAAGTTTAAGATAAATAGCCTTATTTATAACGCTCGCTTTCTTATGCTTAGATTAAATACTGATTAGAGGATTCTAAATTTAAGATAATATACGTCTCATCCATCAAATTTAAGTGTATATACGACAAAACCTCCTTTAAATTATTACTCAGTACTTTACCACCCACTTCTAGATAGATAGATAGAATACTCTTAATTATGTACACCTTATAAATTGCAATAAAAATGTGAAGAAAACATTACATAAGGTGACACAAAGGGCGGCCTTATCGCTAAAAGCGATCTTTTCAAGACAAACTTGGATGAATTTTAAAGAGAAAAGGAAATACAGTACTGTAGGTAGTCATATGTACTATTTATAATAATATATACAATAAATACATTATAGATAAATATAAACAAAAAGCATAGAACCCTAGTAAAAACGATTAAAGAGAGAGGTAGTGATTTTTGACCATTGTTTTGAAAGTGGACAAGGATTGAGCACGCCTTACCGACACGGGCAAGGCATTCCATAACCGCACCGCCTGAACCGAACAGATTTGTCGTAAAAGCTGGTGGAATGCATCGGCATTTCTAGTCTCAAGTTAGAAAATCTAATATATCGGGTGAAAAAGATAGTTTCTGAAGCCGAAAGCCACATAGTTTACCCATTATCTGGATCATTTTTTCCCACTAGAGTTTAGTTCTAGACCATACCTTGGAATCCGCTGGTTCTGGAGATATTGAAGATCAAAGTCGCAATCTTTTTTATTTACTTTTTTACGAAAATGAATACCAAGTGTTATTACTAAACGTTTTTTCAAACAAACATTACCTAAATTTTCGTTTTTTTTTCGATATTTAGAAATTACCTACCTACACATTTGAAGATTCAAAAACGCAATCAAACGTATCCGACAAGTACCTACGTGGCTTAGAGCGAAGGGGCGGGGTTTAACTCCGCTTGCCTGGGTTCGCATTACATTGCGCGCAATAATAATAGTTTTTTTTTCTTATCTAAAAATAAAAGTCGTTTCCCAGCAATAATTTTTGCGCAACTACTTTGTTATACGTACAGTATGCGTTACTTATAACGGCTTTGTGATGTGTCTTTTTACATCCTGTACAAAAATCTCGTGTCACGGTGTTTGTGGTTGGTGGTTGCACTCCTCCGAAACGGCTCGACCGATTTTAATGTTTTTTTTTATATATTTGGTAGATATGAGAATAGGTCGTAAAGTATTTTTCACCCTCCTACCCTCACCCCCCATTTTTTTATCGCAGAATTACGTTTGCGGGGTCAGCTAGTGTTTAATATAAGATAATAATAATATAATATAATATTCCACAACTATCACACAACGCCATCTAGTCCCAAGCTAAGCAGAGCTTGTGTCATGGGTACTAGACAACTGATAAACATACTTAAATATTTCTAAATACATACATATTATAGATAAATTACACCCAGACACAGAACAAATGATCGTGCTCATTACACAAACATTTGTCCTGGGTGGGAATCGAACCCACGACCTCCGGCATAGCAGTGAGGGTCACTAACCACTAGACCAACAGGCCAATTAAGATAAGATCATTTGTTTGCGTAAAACATGGTATATTTAAGTGTTATTAAACACACATGCTTCATACAAATATAATGAAGGTAGCGGTAGCAAATGAAGCCTTTTAAATATTGGTTGACATGATTCATCTATCAGATGGAATCCCATATATGGCTCGTAAACATTTTTTGCGCGACGAATGTTGTAATAAGAGCCTGCATATCAGTTTTGGATTCTATTTTTAATGGCATATCGTTGTGTGATGGTTGAGCTATAGTAACAACACTTTCAAGATGCTGTAATCGTGTCTGTTGATTTAGAGGAGATGATAAAGTGATCTGCTTATTTTCTGCAGGTTCCTACACAACCTCTCAAAATTAAGCTGCAAGTAAACTGTCTACAAATACTGGATAAAAGGTTTAAAAAGCAACTTCAATTACCTCAAACCATTGCGATCAGTTTGGAAATATAAAAATATCCTGCGGGGTAATTGTATAACATATAATGGCATTGTTGTTAATTTTAAGAATTCTTTTGCGATAAACAGTGTGTGACGCAATAAGGGTGGACCTATCAATCTACCTAGCCTTGTTCAACTATCTTGGGGTCGGCTTCCAGTCTAACCGGATGCAGCTGAATACCAGTATTTTACATGGAGCGACTGCCTATCTGACCTCCACAACCCAGTTACTGGGTAATACGATTCCTACTTCTTGGTAAGACTGGTGGTCAGACTTTCGGGCTTCCGACGACCCGTAACGACTGTCAAAGATCCACGATTGACAGCCGGAACCAACAGTTTAACATGCTCTCCGAGGCAAGGAGGAGTCTCGGTATGCAATGATGGTCACCCATCCATGGACTTACCCCGGCTAGCGTAGCTTAACCTGCAGGATCGACCCGTGATACTTAAAAAAAAAAGAAAAAAATTTCAACCGGTGACTCAGCATTATGTGTGGTTCCTAATAAAATCGAGCACAAAATATGGAAACCAAACGCATCATCCTTCACGGATCTGTTCGAAAGAGTGACCAGCCAACTGAAGGAACTCGGGTGGGTTTTAGTCAGTAAGAGCCTGACACGCCTTCCCGCTCCAGCCAGAGCGTGAGAAGTTATTATTGATTGTTTGATGCCACAAAAAAGTGCATCGTTCTGTTTTCAGACTACTCAAAACCACTGCTATTTTAATAAAACATCAACACTGATAAGGTCATCCTTGCCTTATTTAAATTCTCGACAAAACCTTTCGTTCCTTGACATATTCGAAGATGCCTTCCTGCCAGTACCGAGCCGTTCACTCGCTCTTGAAACTGGCATAATAGGGCTGCCAGTTCCATAAACCGGAAAACCAAACAAGTACCTAGTCAGTTTAGTCAGAATTATGGGTAAAAAGTTTTGTCCTAGTTCAAAGATTAGGCATTATATGAACATTATTGTGCGCGTCGGGTACCAACGAATAAGGTAACAATAAATTTTCTATTGTATCTGTTTCTCCGGTAGCTGACGCGTTAAATCCTGACGTTTTCCGTTACTTTTTCGTATGATCTGTTGATACTCTTATTTTTATAAAGAAGTAAAGTTTGTGAGTTTGTGAGGTCGTAGGGGTAATCTCTGGATCTACTGAACCGATTTTGAAAATTCTTTGTCCAATAGAAAGTCACGTTATTTATGAGTGTCATAAGCTATACATTTTTAAAATCCAGGACGAAGTCGCGGGCGAAGTGCAAGTTTTTAATAAATCAATATTTTTTATCATGGAATTCCCCGTGAACATCAAAGGTCAAAGCGAATGGAAAATTGCTAAAAGCATAATATGTGCGGCTTAAAGCCCTACTACCGGCCAAGTGGCGCCCTCATTGAATAAAAAATCGGTTCGAATCAAAAACCAAAAAGGCCGTTTCTGACTTTTTTGCCTGCTACTTTGGATACGAAACATTCTGAGACCTGTTTTGACAACGTAAAAATACTTTATCCTCTTTGTAACGAAAGTGACGTTGGATTCTTTAATATTTATTTTCTATGCTATGCTACGATTTTTTATTCAATGAGGGCGCCACTTGGCCGGTAGTAGACCATTAATTCTATTTATTTTGTGTCCTAGTGTCATTTTCCATATTTTTCGTGTATTTTTTTGTCGGCAATATTTATACTTGTGATCGTTTCTATGTTTTTAAATTTTGTTAAACTGCTTACTTTTTTTAGGTAACTAACTAGCTTTTGCCCGCAACTTCGTTGTCGAGGAATAGTTACTTTGGGATAACTTTAAGTTTTTTTAAGTGCCTAAATACTGGTTTGTTTTCAATAATGACGGACTCCAATACAAACTTTAATACCTCATTTCAATCTCTTCAAGCCTTTTCTTCCCGACCTCTTTCTTAACCTTTCCAATACAATACAATTTCATCGTAATTGGTTCAGCGGTTTACAGGCAGACAGACAGAGTTACTTGCATTTATAATTTTAAAAAGTAATGATTTAATTGTGCTCTTGCATGTGGTATTTTATTTTCCCTGTGTATTGCATCAAATATTTATTTATTTATTTATCTATCTTATCCAGACGCCTGACAGCCCTAATTACGTAGAAAGGGAAGGTGTTTTAGCCTTTGTTTGTGCGCAAGGACAAACGTTGTCAACGAATATTACCGTTTATACTAATTATTGTAGTAACAATGTTGTTAAAGATCTTAAATGTTTGTTGTTCTTAATTGAGTTTGGCGTTAGTGACAGTTGAATGGTTGTATGATTACAGTTTGTTGCGCCTGTCTTTACTTAATATTAAAGAAGTAACATTTTTTGTTTATAAGTTTGTAAAAGTGTCATGTCTGACCTTTTTTTCATTTTAGGATTCTGAACACCCGAATATAAAAACGGAACCCTTATAGAATCACTCGTGTGTCTGTCTGTCTGTTCCGTACGTCTGTCACAGCCAATTTACTCCGAATCTACTCGACTGATTGAGTTGAAATTTAGTACACATATGAATATCTGTGACCCAAACACGAACGTGTAACGTAAATAAATGAATTTGGAATATGGGGGTCACTTTGGGGGCAAATCAGAAAATTAAAAAAGTTTTTTTTACACTGTAATGTGCTACATATCAAATGAAGGGGCTTATTGTAAGGATTTCAAAAATATTTTTTTCACAATTTATTATTTGAGAAAATAGAGTAAAAATTACTATTGGGCCCTTATCTCCGAAACTACTAGGTCCAAAATTTTGTAAAAAATACAGAATGTAGTTCTTTACTTATTACAGGAAAACTTAAAAGAAGTAACTATATGTAGTTTAAACATAAAAAAAACTTTTTTACAAAAAAATAGAACCGACTTCCAAAAAAAACAAAAAGTGCAAAATAACTTTAATTTCGGAAGTCGGTGTTTCTGGTTTTGTTTCTTCGTTTTTTGACACCGACTTCCGAAATTAAAGTTATTTTGCACTTTTTGTTTTTTTTGGAAGTCGGTTCTATTTTTTTGTAAAAAAGTTTTTATTTTTCACTTTTTAGTTGCGTTTCCTCATTAAATTGTGTCAACAATGCACATCATGCTGCAGCAGCAATCGCGGTTGATTTGCTGTAATTTTTTGAAGAGTTCCGTTGTCTGTCTCCGAAAATCATCTTCAGATCTACATGAAATTTAAATGGGACCATTTCGGAACAAACCCCTTTCGAACAAAAGAAGAATTTTGGAAATCCGTCTATAAATTACGAAGTTATGCCCGAACATACATAAAAAAAAAAAAAAAAATACAAACATCCGAATTGATAACCTCCTCCTTTTTGAAGTCGGTTAAAAAAATGATTTGTTTGGAAACCTTTGCGCGCGTGTCCGACTCGCTCTTCGCCGGTTTTTTTTTAAGTTATTGATGATAGACTCATGCTTGACCACTATCTCACCTGATGGTAACCGATGATGTGGTCGAAGATGGAGCACACTTGCCTAGAAGTAACCTATTCACTCTTGACTTAAAGACACAAGAAACAGATTTTGGTGGTCTTCTCAGGCAGGGAATTCCACTCTTTAGCTGTACGCACAATGAATGTGTTCCCAAAACGTTTTGTGTGTGTGGGTGGGATGTCCACCATGTACCGGTGGCGCATCACCGGCTCCGTACGTCTAGTGGTCCGATGATGGAACGGGCTTGGTGGAATTAAACTATGCAATTCCCACGCACACTCCCCGAAGTGTAACCGATAGAAAACCGACAGGCTAGCAACTCGGCGCCGATGCACCAGACATCACAGGCTTTTACTAACATAAAGCTATACAATCACTGAATGCCACAGGTTACTATCTAGGAAAAACCGGGTTCCTGCTCGATAGGTCAAGGGAGCTAAGCCACGGGAAAATGATTCATTTTTAATTTATTTATTAAACTTACAAACACTATCTTTACAGGATGACCCCCATACAATAGTGGTTTCCAAACACATTCATAATCTAATGTATAAAAATCTCATGTCACGGTGTTTGTGGATGCACACCGCAGAAACGGCTCGACCGATTTTTGTATTTGTTTTTGTATATTTGGTAGGTATGAGAATAGGTCGTAAAGTATTTTTCATCCTCCTACCCCCACCCCCATTTTTTAATCAGAACAACGTTTGCCGTGTCAGTTAGTAAATTATAAAGTTTAACTTTGATCGTCAAAGTTGCGGTTAAGGCCAGGACTGTGAATACCGTTTAATTCACTTAACATATTTCTGTTGAACTAGGTTTAAAGCCGGTTTTAGTGTCCGCAGTTCCGGTTATTGTATATCGTTGAGGTTGAGCTGAAATTATTACTAAAGCTGCATTTGTATGGTAACAGCCTAACTTAAAATAATTACACTAAATTAACATGAACTAGAAGAGTAGGTTATAAGAAGGACCTTTCCCTAAATAAATATTGTTATGTCGTTTATTCACTTTAATGTAGACGACATAATAATACTTATATATATATATATTAAAATTTTGTTTAATTATGTAACCGTCTAAACAATCCTTTTGTCCTATTTGCGGGCAATGAGGGCTGATTGTCCTTAATACAGGCTCCTAAATAACCTAGCAAGGACATCAGATCGTAAAATTATTGTATTGTTACCTAATAATATCTCAGATGTAAACTCTTCTTAAATTGTCGTCCTACTTTGTTAGCCATTTTTTATCAAATAAATTATTATTATTAAAAAAACTAATAATAAATATTTAATCAGCCAATGATCTATGATTAACCATGATTTTTCTTTGTATTAAAATCCTTTCTATTCAAAAGCCTATTTTATTCTATTATATCTCTTACAATAGACAATAGTTCGTTTACACAACGATGAAATCAGTCACACAGAATCATCCATCAAACGATTGCTGTAAATTGTCAGAGTGACAGATGACAGATGTCAGACAAGCATCCATGTTGCGGCATGGTCAATGTCGGTCGTTGTGTCTCAACGACCACAGGGTAGTCGGTCAAGGTGACTGTGGCAGTGTGTCCACGGATTAACTGTTTCATGCGTGGATAAGTGGCGAAATTGTGAAATATTGAATTAGGACTGTCAACATAGAGTTTAATAAGAATCATAGGTTTTTTTTTGGAATTGACTTTTGTTTTTAGGTTTTTTTTTTTAGGTTCTTTAACATCTTTAGCATAAAGCATAAGTATATCAGCTTTTTAAAGTTCCCACTCCTGGGACACAGGCCTCCTCTCTGTGAGAGGGAGTGGGCCGTAATCCACCACACGGGCCAAATGTGGGTTCGTGGATGTCGCATGTTTTTAAAGTTTTGGTTCTAGGTCATGCCGGTTTCCTCACGATGTTTTTTTTCAGAGTTTTGAGAGCAGTGGTGATGAAATAATTTACACAAAGTAAAGCGCTCTGGAGAAGGTTGGGGAACGCGGGTATACCGGTGGGGGTGCTCAATTTGCTCAGGTATTGGTATTCCCACCAAACCAATTTTGTGAGGTGGAATAATACACTCTCTGAAGCGTATACGTTGGAAAGCGGGGTGAGACAGGGAGGTTTGACGTCACCCAAGCTTTTCAACCTATACATAAATGACCTCATCGTCGAGCTCAGTAGCAGGCGTGTCGGTTGTTCGATAGATGGCATCTGCCTCAACAACATTAGCTACGCGGACGACATGGTGCTGCTGAGCCCGACGGCGAGAGGTCTTGGAGAGCTGTTAAGGGTATGTGAGTCCTATGCTGCTGCACATGGTCTTATATACAATGTCCAAAAATCCGAATATATGGTCTTTAGGGCCGCCGGTGGTTGCCCTGAGTATTCACAAAATGTTACCCTTAATGGCTTGTGCATAAACCGTGTCACGAAATTTAAGTACCTGGGGCATATAATTACCGAGGGTCTTGATGATGATTTGGACATTGAGAGGGAGCGCAGGGCTTTGGCGGTCAGAGGTAACATGCTGGCCCGCAGATTTTCCCGCTGCTCTGAACAAGTAAAAATAACGTTGTTTGAAGCTTATTGTCAAAGCTTTTATACGGGAAATCTGTGGGTCAAGCACACCAAAAAATCGCTGGATGTCCTGCGCGTCCAGTATAACAATATCTTCAGGATGATGTTGGGGCTGCCTCGCTTCTGTAGTGCATCGGGGATGTTCGCGCTGTATCGAACTGATGGCTTTCATGCCGTCATTCGCAAGAAAACTGTTTCCCTGATCTGCAGAATGCGTGGCAGCTGCAACGGAATTCTGAAGACTGTAGCAGATAGGATCTCTTCTCCGACATGGGTGACTTTTATTAAGCGGGTAATTTGAATGTTTTTATTTTTGTGCTATTTTATTTTGAATGTATTTTTATTTTATTTATTTTGAATGATTTAATTTTTATTTTTTAACCTATTTTAAATTTGAATTTTTTAATGAATTTTAAATTTTATTTTATTTGGAATCCTGATTTTAATGTTATTTTTAATTGATGATGATACTTTATTAATTTATTTGGTTGTGTGTTAATTTATAATTTTTTTAATACCGAGTCTAATTGCACTATATGGATCTTGTTATCTGAATTAAAGGAATTATATTTTATTTTATTTATTTATTTAAAGCGTTTGGCTGGGTTTGAACCCATGACGTATAACTGGTAAGTAGGGCCCGTAACCACTGGGCCACCACTGCTATTTTTTTTTAATTTAAAATTTAAAAAGCCCCAACGCTTAAAAGTTAAGCAAACGTTTAAAAAACACAAAAGAGCTGATGACTTTTAAACTACTGAACCGATTTTGATAAAGCATTTAAATCAGTTCACTCGTTTAAGAGCTAAGGTGCCACAGACAGACACACACATAGCGATCAAACTTATAACACCCCTCTTATTGCGCGGGGGTTAAAAATAACAAAAACGTAAATTATGAAATCGTGCGAAATTAATACCAACATTCAGTTACGATGTTTTCTTAACGCAACAATTAAAACAGGTTCATTAAAGTCGGTGGTTTTATATAATTGGTACTAACGAGATGGCCCCGAGCTATGTTTCTGTATGTATCATGTATGTATGCCACCACTTCACATATAATTTAGCCCACATGCAAATTATTTAGACAGAAATAATAAGCCTTCGAGTCATTTCACTCAAGACTCACTCGTGTCCGATGTGATTGATGCCGTGACATTTTCAATGACGAAAGTGTTGCGGAAAATGATACTTATTTCGTTAGAATGATAAATTAATATATATTAAATATATACAAACTTATAAAATACTTAACTAACTCTAATAAAAACTCCTAACTAAATAAAACTTACAATCTGGCGTCAAAAAATTCCTCCGCATCGCTGTCTACTGCAAGTGTGCCCAAATCACTGGTTGTATGGCAATGCTTAACCTCTGGCCGAGGGAAAAGCTAGCCCTTGGGTCACGCGAAGTGTCAACAAGGCGTTTAGTAAGATTTTTAAATACTAAGTGAGCACCAACGGCCCAAGGGTTTGAACCCCAAACGGATCGAAAATGTAGCTACCGACGAGGTTATTATATTTCCGCAGCTTGAGGTTCTCCGCAGCCGCAGCGGCAGTACCAGCACAGCACGACGAACTAGGAAGATAAGATGGCGCAAGAGTATCGACACATGTAACTAACTACGGCAATAACGATATGCTGTCCGGTCTTTTACCATCGTCGCGAGCCAATGTTCGTAGAGGTTTTTTCCAGACAGCTATTCTAAGTTCTGCTAAATTGCTACGTTTGTACTCTGTTTATCGGATAGTTCGACATACACACGGTTGACACGGTGTAACAGAAATGCGTTGCCATATTTTAAATACAGCTTTTGCGCATAGAAATGACAACTTTCTTTAAAAAGGAACCTAATAACAATTTCAGAAAAATTGGACCTCCTTCTGATGATAAAGCTAGCCGCTAACTTGTGATTTTTGTCACCGTGACTTTTTGTTACCAGTCGAGTGCTATGAAGATACATGGGAGTGCGCTAATCATGGTGACGTGACAATACAGTGACAAATAGTTCCAAGGACTGAATTTTGAAGGATACTTACGTAGTTTAGAATATAGTGTAAAATTTTCGTTGAAACAATCTTTCAGTGTATGGGATGCACCCAGTAGCGTTTTTATCGTTTAATTTTTCTTCTCCTTATTTCAAGAGACCTTTTTTTTATGTTTGATATGTTCGCGTTTGACCACTATCTCACCTGATGGCAAGCGATGATGTGGTCGAAGATGGAGCACGCTTGCCTAGAAGTAACCTATTCACTCTCGACTTAAATACTTCCAGGTTATAGCTATCAGGAAACACAGACTCCGGCAGGGAATTCCACTCTCCAGCTGTACGCACAATGAATGTTTTCTCAAAACGCTTTGTGCGTATGGATGGGATGTCTACCATGAACCGGTGGCACTTCGCCGTACGTCTTGTGGTCCTTTGATGATCGGGCTTGACTTATTACTGCAATCTGTATGAAATCCATTTCAAGCGGAGGAGGAGTGGACGCATCCTGGGTGAGAGTTGGTAACAGTGACAATAAGTCACGGTGACAAAAATCACAAGTCAGCGGCTAGCCTAAAAAAAAAAAACGGCTAGCCTTACTTTGTACGGAAAGTTCAGTTTTTTTTTCGAGAACTAACCATAGTCAATTGTAATAAACCGGCCAAGTGCGTGTCGTTCTTCGGACATTTAGGTTCCGTACCAAATGAGGGAATTATCAAAGAAAAATCAGATTTATCAATATATTGGTATCTGTTAATAAAATAAATAGGTACGTATTAATAAACATTATCACCAAATTTCAAGTTCACAGGTCAACGGGAT
The DNA here is from genome assembly GCA_951329385.1 of Polia nebulosa. Taxonomy (NCBI): domain Eukaryota; kingdom Metazoa; phylum Arthropoda; class Insecta; order Lepidoptera; family Noctuidae; genus Polia; species Polia nebulosa. The sequence continues at coordinate 30,227,908 of OX589606.1, forward strand.
GTTAAAAAAATCTTCAGAATAAAATTTTGTGTCAGACGGCGGACAGACAGACAGACGGATTCGTGAGTGACAGCAATAGGACTCCGTATGGAGCCTTCTGGTACGGAACCCTAAAAATACTTCAGTATTTGTAAAGTCGTGCCTCAGAATAAGATCTTTATAATATTATTTTTATTTTACACACGACTCTATTAAAGTTAATTTATATTTTAATGCACTTAAAACGTTCGATACGAAAGGTTATATGCATTTAAGAGCAGCAAAAAGCTCACGCTCGGAACAGGAAGAGAGAAATATGTTATGTCCTTGATGATAGAAACTAGATTATGACTTGACAGTACGTGCTTTTAAAAGTTAATAGAAATATCTACATCAGTCATTAGGCAGAGAATTCACTAACGGACTCTGTAGACAATGTCCGCCTGACCTGGCTTCTTTAGTTTCGGTTTGGACCCCTTGGGTACGGAACCCTAGAAAAAAAATTGATCTTTAGCCATAGCTTCCTTGAAGAATGTTGTTCGTTTCCATGGAGCAGTAACTAAAATAAGGCCACGCATTTCCGTGACACCTTTTTTTTTTTTTTGTTTGGTGGGAAATCATGTAATGACTTCTCCCGCTCTGGGTGGAGCGGGAGGGCGTGTCAGACTCTTACTGACTAAAACCCATCTGTTCCTTCCCTGCCTGAGTGCCCAGGGGTGCGGTAACTCATTTTCAGAATTTATCCGCTTGTAAGTAGTACCTACGCTGCCTGTGTGTATGCGCGGGCCTCGGCCGCCCGGTTGTATAAAGCTCGCTCGTCAGATGCAGCAGGTGGAAGGCCGGCGCGGTCATGCCTTTAACCCACTGTACTTTCAGTAAAATCCTTATTTCCAGATTCATTACTTTTATGACCCATTTAAACTAAATTTTATTGCAACTAAAAGTTATGTGACTATTGAGTCACATAACTTTTAGTTGCGGAATCAAAATGGCAATTTTTGCAAAGGTTTTTTTTTTTATTATGTAAATACGAGTCATATCAGCCATATTTATTCATCAGAAAAAAAAAATCCGTCTACTGAAAAGTCATCCTTTATCAAGAAATTTTAGTAATTTGTCAGCGATTTCGTCCGCCCCGCCCCTGAAATTACTATCTCATAGGGATGACGACAGGGTAAAACATAAAATTCTATTTTTCCGTAAGTTAGATTATCAAAAATATAGGGACACGTATTTTTTGCTTATCAAATTAATGAAAAATTACAAAGATACAACGCATCAAAGTTCAGGAGTGGTGGCTTGTTACGTTACTTTTCAGTAAAAATTGATACAATTTTAACGTTTTTTTTTTTTTTTTTTTTTTTGGGGGGTGGGAAATCATCTAATGACTCTTTCCGCTCTGGGGTGGAGCGGAAGGGCGTGTCAGACTCTTACTGACTAAAACCCACCCCTGTTCCTCCCTGCCCTACGCGCCCGGGGGCGAGGTAACTCTTTCGAATTTATCCTCCCCCCCCGGGCGGGCCTCCACCCCCGGGCGGGACAATTTTAACGTAAGTGTAATGTTATCCGAAATTTCAACCCACTGTTTCGTCTTCATTTTTAACCGACTTGGAAAAGGAGGAGGTTCTATGTTCGACTGTATGTATGTTTTTTTTTTTGTCTTTTTTATGTATGTCCACCGATTTCTCTGTCAGTTGTGGACCGATTTTCTAAATTCTTATTCTTATTATTATTTTTATCCGAAAGAATATACTCTCAAGGTGGTCCAAATTGCTTCAGCGCTTTTTGAAAAACTGAACAATAACGAAAAATACGTATAATATATGACGTTTTGGTTTTCTCCAATTACCGGTATGTTTAAATTCCACGCTCCATTTTATTGGGGTTTTTAGTTCTGGGGTATAACAACTAAAAAGTGAAAAATAAAAAACTTTTTTACAAAAAAATACACAAAAAAATAAAACGTTACTTTTATTTCGGACTTCGGTTGTTTTTTGTGTGTGCGTGTGTAAAAAAGTTTTTTTTTGTTAAAGTGACAAAAAATACGTGTCCAATATTTTTCGATAACCTAACTGACGGACTCATTAGATTTTAGTCGTCAACCCCATTCGGATTTTAGTCGTCAACCCCATTCGGATTTTAGTCGTCAACCCCATTCGGATTATAGTCGTCTGCCCCATTCGGATTATAGTCGTCTGCCCCATTCGGATTTTAGTCGTCAACCCCATTCGGATTTTATTCGTCAACCCTATTCGGATTTTAGTCGTCAACCCTATTCGGATTTAAGGTTCGGTGTGTGTGTGTTCGGTTTTAATGTGTTCAGTAATAATAATGTACCTAATTATTACCAAATATAAAAAAAAAATGTAATATGACTAATAATCGAAGTAAAAATGTTTGTTTCTTTATTTTCTTAAAAAGGTACTTAGTCTAGTCATCCGATTAGGAGAATTCTGTTCTAATAGAGCAAGATCCCAGAGCATCAGATATTACTTATATTTTGATTAACAAAGTGTGATAATGTGTTAGTATGATAATAGTGTTAATATGTTCTTTAAACGTGCGCAATGTGCGCATCCTACTAGCTTGGGCCTTTGATTTTTGATCATATTTGAAAAAGCAAAGAGGGTTGTGCACCTTCCCAAATCCTGGCAGACTCATTGTCATTATTTACACCAATATACAATATCGCTGGGTGTGGCTACTTTTAATCCTGGAAAAAATGCATGTTTTCATTGGGATAGGCCACGTGAGCAAAGCTGAGGGTAAAAAGAGTGTAACACAAAAACTTTTTTACTAAAAAACACAACCGACTTCTAAAAATTACAAATTACCTTTATTTTCGGAAGTCGGTGTTTATATTTTGTTTTTTCGTTATTTCACACCGACTTCCGAAAATAAAGTTATTTTGTAATTTTTAGAAGTCGGTTGTATTTTTTGTGAGAAAGTTTTTTATTTTTCACTTTTTAGTTGTTGTACCCCAAAAGTAAAACTAAATATTAAAGTTATGCCCGAAATTGAACATTTGGAGAAAACCAAAATGTCATCTGTGTATACATATATTTTCAAAAAGTGCAGAATCGATTTCGATAAAATTTATAAGGGACCACCTCTGAAGTATGACCTAACAAACAAACAAAAAGAATCATCAAAATCGATTCACAAATGGCGAAGATATCGCGTAACAAACATACAAAAAAAAAACATACAGACGAATTAAGAACCTCCTCTTTTTTGAAGTCAGTTAAAAAGTGATGATAATATGATTTAATATAAAAACAGATCTGGTTCATTCGGTGCATACCATTTGCTATCCTACTTCCTACTCCTATGTATGCGAAATGGATGGAAGTTTGTAACTCAATCACGCCAGAACATCTAAACGGATCTGGTTGAAATTTGGCATAGAGATAGATTATAGTCAGGAATAGCATATGGGTATAATATATAATGGCGCAAGTACTAATGCACACGGGCGAAGCCGCTAGCAGAAGTAATTGATATTTCCTCGAAGAGGACTCTTTCCTAACGCACTAAAGTCAGACTGATAGATAAAACCCACATCACAGAAAAAGGTCAATCCTTTCAAATACATTTTGATTGCTGTACCACATTTTATAGTACCGTAAAAAGCTCTTAAGATGATCTGACATTCTTCCTTCTGGCATTAAGCCGATGTATCATTCCCAAGTGTGGGGTAATCTTATAGCAAAGTAAATATCATGGTCCGTATTACATTCTGTCGCAACGTTTAATAATAACGTCATAGCAATATTATGGTACGATGGAAATGGGTAGGACATGTAGCCAGATCACACCACGAAAAGTGGGTCAAACAAGTAACAAAGTGGACAGGCTCAAAAGGCAAACGTAGACAAAGAAGATAGACTGATGAAATAAGCAAATTGCCGGCCAAAATTACACTAGCAAAAGACTGTGAAACATGGCACTAACTGGAGGAGGCCTTAATTAAAGAGGGGTGCTCAATTATTCCAAATTATCGCTTTTAGAAGTTGTGGCAACACTTGGGCCTATGTCCAGCAGTGGACGTCTTTCAGCTGAAATGATGATGATGATCAGTTTTAGTTAAGGGCCTTACTACCGGCCAAGTGGCGCCCTCATTGAATAAAAAATCGTAGCATAGCATAGAAAATAAATATTAAAGAATCCAACGACACGTTTGTTACAAAGAGGATAAAGTATTTTTACGTTGTTAAAACAGATCTCAGAATTTTTTGTATCTAAAGTAGTAGGCAAAAGTACCAAAAACGGCCGTTTCTGACATTTTTGCCTACTACTTTGGATACGAAACATTCTGAGACCTGTTTTAACAACGAAAAAATATTTAATCCTCTTTGTAACAAACGTGACGTTGGATTCTTTAATATTTATTTTCTATGCTATGCTACGACTTTTTATTCAATGAGGGCACCATTTGGCCGGTAGTAGACCCTTAAACTGTATAATTTAACTGATTAATGTTTTTAATAATTAAGGAATAAACAGGCTTGTTTATTCATTTATTTATGTATCATTCCCAAGCATGAGGTAATCTCGTATCAGAGTAAATATCGTGGCCCTTATTACATTCTGTCGCAACACTTAATAATATATGTCATTGCGATATTATAATGTTTTTGGCTATGTTGCTCATGATAGGGAACATTATACTGTCGTTAGATTTTGTAATAGAACCGTGGAAGGTGGACTTAATGTGGAGGCTCCAGGGTAGCCCGCGAAATTTTAATTTTCTTACTTTTTTTGCAATTTGCAAGTCAGTGTCAGGTTGTATCTTGGTCAACATAAAACAGTTCCAAATGTAAGTATTTCACTAAATACTTATATTTGGAATCAATTCTAACTGACAGAGTTGTATTGATGATTTTAATGATTATAATTCTATAAATACGTACTTGCTACGCCCACCAATCAAATTTTGACTTAGATACTCGTACAATCTGACACTGATCTGCAAATTCCAAAAAACGTAAGAAAATTTGTATTTCGCGGGCTACCTTGGAGCTTTCATATAAGGATTTTTTTGAATGTATGTATGTATGTGTTTATTTGAATGTGTTATGTATGTAACCATTGGATATAGACGGTTTTTTGTTTTGATAGCTAATTATGAGTTTTCAGTCGTAAAATTCTGCTGACATTTCTACAGGGTGTAAGGGAAATGGCTAGGGATATTTTGGTTAGTGTTTGTACCCATCTAAATAAACAATTTTTTTCAAAGAATTCATAGTAAATTCCAAAAAAAAAGTGTGTGTGTACTTATGTACGCACGTAAGAAGTTATACTTCTTTGGTGTAACAAGATAAAAAACCAAACTGTCACAAAGTTTACAAAAGGAAAACAATCATTCTTCATGAACCACAGACCATAGCTAACTTCAGGGTGTCGGTTCTAGCTAACTTCAGGCTGTAGGTTTTTTGTGAAGGTGTGCACGCGCATCGTAAAAATTTACTCTCATAATTTTTCCTAAAGCGCCAAAAGAAGTATAACTTCAAAAATAATAATCGGACTTCCGTACAAAGTTATCCTCAGCTGATCAAAATTAGTATGGAACGTATTTTTTTTTTAATTTACTGTTCCTTACTTGAAGAAAGTTGTGCATGTCTATCGCATTTCCATTGCACCTCACATAATAACTAAAATTATTTGTAGCTTAACCCATCTACACATATCCCTCCCTCCCTCCTGAATCCCTCTTTCCTTAGTCACGGCATCACGCGTGAATGGTTGGACCGATTTCGCTAATTCTTTTTTGTTGTGTTTGTTAATGTTAGGTTCTTATTATAGAAAAAATTAGGAAAGTTGCGCGGAAAATTAGAAAATTTCAGAAAACTTAACGGCTATTTTAACTTAGCGCGTTTGACAGTTCATAGCTAAGACAGGACAATGTCTGTCGGATCAACGAGTTTACAATAAATGTATTGAATTAAAGATCTACTTAATCAAACTGTTCGAAGGATTTTAATTGGAATCACGACTGATATTTGACTATCTAGTGATGTTACTCTACATAGATACGTATATCGATAGGTAGGTATCTTTTCGACTCAAGGCCGGCCATTCCCATAGAGTTATGTGTAACAGTCAAATACTAAAGTAATTACAGTTTTGCAACGGTTTTAAAACTTTACTACATTTATAAATCATTCTAGCAAATATTTAATATTTCTGGTGATTTAAAATAATTACGACCTATTATAATTTATTAGTAAGTTAGAATTGTGGAGATTACGTAGTAATTTGACTTAAGATTTACGTTTTCTTGGAAATTTTGACAGAAACATTAAAAAATTATATATATTTAGTGGTCTTAGTACTATCATTCAACCTGTTCAGTGGTGTTCTAGATCCTATATGATATCTAATAGATAATGTTTTTTATATTTTTTTTTTCGGTTCGTTTTCTGACTCATGGCCGGCCATTCCCATAGAGTTATGTGTAACAGTCAAATACTAAACTAGTTAAAGTTTTGGAACGGTTTTAAAACTTTACTATTGGTATTCTAGATCCTATGTGATATAGATATCCAAACTGATGATTTCCGAACCTCAAATAAGAAAAAACTTTTTAACAAAAAAATTAACCGACGAAAAAGAACTAAAAAGCAAAAAAATAAATAATAATAATAATAATTTCTTTATTTGAGTAAACTTTTTTACATTATTTGTGAAGCCCTGACTCTAGAGCTAGATATTATGCTATCTGTATTTCAAGAGTCAGTTTCTTCTTCCTTGGTGATTACAACTATTTGTATGCAGTAATGAGCAGCATTAGTAAAATTTTATAAAATTAGTAAATTTATACAATAGATAAAATATGTTAGTTACTTACATTAAAAGTGATAATCAATAAATTATTTTAATTAAATTTCTTAAATATAATCCATTAGAATTAAGTTACATTACAATATTGACAGATAATGATAATGTCAGAGACAGTTTGTTCAATTAGGCAGTGCCTTTTGTACAAAATCATTTTTAATTTTTACGACAAAATTTCAACAATATATGGAAAGTGTGTGCGTAAGAAATGTGAGAGATGTTTGTGAGAGTAGTGTGTGAGGATGTGTGGGTGTGAGGAGGGGGGAGGGGGGGGAGGAGTGTAACGGTGTGCTTGGGTGTGTGATTTTGAAGAGATATACCACAACATGCCTTACATGCGCTGCGATAGGATTAAACCTTTAAGGAAATAAACCTTTTAAGTCTTGAGTATCGAGCTTATTTACCTACATAAAATATCAAATTTTATATAAACTAATTTTGAGTCGGCGCCAAACAACAGTCTTATTATTAAATATCTAAATTTTATTTGTACGTAGAAATGAAGAAGGCTAGATGTAGGTAATTAATCATTTTATTATTTGGCGCCGACTCAAAATCATAAGCTCGATACTCAAGACTTAAAAGGTTTTTTTTTATTTTATGATTTTTTGTGACTCGCATCATCTTTTAATACTCTGAGGCTAATTTCTAATCCTTCATCATTCCTCTTGCTACTGAGCTGATGATGTAACCATCATTCCTTGAGGTTCCCAGGATATTGACCAGGTGAGGTTACCTCCAATATTCTGAAGACGTCTTTTCTTCAAAGCATATTAAGTGGTATCTGTCACTAAAACCAGTTTTTTATATCTAACTTCTATTGTTTAGGAAAGGTATGGTTTCCATCATCAGCTCAGTTTCATGATGTGATGATTCCTAAATGCAAATACCTGATTAAGTTATGAAAAGTAAACAAAAACAATATTCGTACCCAATTTTAGAGGTTTTCTCTCAATTTTATCAGGATTCCATGATCAAATCCTGATGTCCTTGACATGGGACCATTCTTGAGGTATACCCTATCTAAGAAAAAAAGAATCATCAAAATCGGTTCATAAACAATGGAGTGAGGGCCGAACATAGGTACAGAAACGCTAAACGTGCCCACAATTTTCGAGGTTTTCCCTCAATTTTATCAGGATTCCAGTACCAGATCCTGATTTTCTTGACATAGGACCACTCTTGAGATATACCCTATCTAACAAAAATAGAATTATCAAGATCGGTTCATAAATGACGGAGTGAGAGCTGAATATACGCTTAGAAACGCTAAACGTGCACACAATTTTCGAGGTTTTCTCTCAATTTTATCAAGATTCCATCATCAGATCCTAATTTCCTTGACATGGGACCACTCTTGAAGTATATCCTATTTAGTAAAAAAAGAATTATCAAGATCGGTTCATAAATGACGGAGTGAGAGCTGAATATACGCAAAAAAAAAAAAAAAAATATATATATACGGTCGAATTGAGAACCTCCTCCTTTTTTTTTCGTCGGTTAAAAAGAAAACATTGTCTAGTCCACTTGCAGATATTAAAAAAAAAAATAATAATCATTTTATTTCAGGAATTCCATAATTTGTTAGTAAACACAGAAACATATAGCATAAACATATTATTATTTTATTAGAACCAAATTATCGTCTGATTCGACGTCACGAACACCAAGTATATCCGATGGAACCTACATCTTGCAGCTTTGCTCATCATTGACTGGGCTGCCCTCGTTATGGGTGTAGCGGAAGGGCATGTCAGACACTGATTAAGGCCCTTCTCACGGTCCAGTGGCGCCCTCATTGAATAAAAAATCGTAGCATAGCACAGAAAATAAATATTAAAAAATCCAACTTCACGTTTGTTACAAAGAGGATAAAGAATTTTTACGTTGTTAAAACAGGTCTCAAAATGTTTCGTATCCAAAGTAGTAGGCAAAAGTACCAAAAACGGCCGTTTCTGACACTTGCACAAATGTGCACAAATGTGAAGTTGGATTTTTTAATATTTATTTTCTGTGCTATGCTACGATTTTTTATTCAATGAGGGCGCCACTGGACCGTGAGAAGGGCCTTAAAACCCTGTGCGTTCCAGGGCCACGACTCTGCGTGACTCTTTCAAACACATCCGTACGGGTTGCGGTACTGTTCGAAAGATGTTTGCTAATATCATCATTCTACGTTTGAACACGAAATACTCGAAAGCGAATATCTTTATAGTGACACTAATACACCATTAGATGGTCTGACCCAATTCAAACAAATTGATCTAACCGCGGCGATTAATGACATCTCTGAAATATCGACGATATTATCGACAATGGCGGTTGCATCACTAGCTTTCTAGTCGTGTGGATGACAATAGTGTTGTTAGTTTATATCGATTGTCACGTTCTTGTTACATCGAAGATGGTAATAATGGGGAAGTGGTACAATTATTTGTATTGTGAGAATTTCAATACTCCATACTCGTATTACCCAGTAACTGGATTGTGGAGGTTAGATAGGCAGTCGCTCCATGTAAAATACTAGTATTCAGCTGGATCCGTTTAGACTGGAAGCCGACCCCAAGATAGTTGGGAAAAGGCTTCGCAGATTGATTAAATCAAATACTCCAGTTTTGAATCATTATCAATCAGTATTTAAAACTTTTCCAAATGTCAACAATAATTTTGTTCTAAAGTAATTGAATCTGTACGGTATGATGCATAACAAATTCCTAAGTTCGGCTATTGTAAAATTAAAACTTGGGCGATGTTTTTTAAGCGAATCGAATGACAAAATGAAGTTTTCCTTAAAATATGAACCGAGGAGAGATGTGGGTATTAATTAAATAATAAAACAATATTTTCTCCTACCATAAAGACTGTCTGCCCGGGGGTGGAGGATAAATTCGAAAGAGGTACCTCGCCCCCGGGCGCGTAGGGCAGGGAGGAACAGGGGTGGGATTTAGTCAGTAAGAGTCTGACACGCCCTTCCGCTCCACCCCAGAGCGGAAAGAGTCATAAGATGATTTCCCACCCCAAAAAAAAAAAATAAAAAAAATAAAAAATAAATAAATAAAAAAGACCATAAAGACTGTCCCTTATTCTCGTGTCGCGTTTGACCACTATCTCACCTGATAGTAAACGATAATGTGGTCGACGACGGAGCACGCTTGTCTAGAAGAAACGCATTCACTCTTAACTTAAAGACCGCCAAGTTGTAGTTATCAGGAAACACAGACTCCAGCAAAGAATTCTACTCCTTAGCTGTGAAAGTATTCTCAAAACGTTTGTGGCATATTTCCGTAAGGGTGAGATGGAAGAAAGGACTTTGTCAAGCAGTGAGTGAGATATAAAATGGTAATTGAGTACAGAGAATATGGCTTCGCAATCACCTGTAAGTTCTAGATTCATATTTTAATAGTCTTCTTTAGTATCTCGACTCCCTTAAGTGTAGGTTTACTTTATTTGACCATTGAATGTCTTCTTAACAGGTCGTGATGTTTCAATAAAGACTGCTCTCCAATCCTTGACCACATCACCATTGCTTAACCCTATAGATCGATTGATCTTCGTTGTACCAAGCCGTTCTAAATTGTAACCCCATACAGTATTAATTGCGTGTTTCAACAAAGTATCGATAACATGATTAATCGTTGAGGTTGCATCACTTACTGTGTCGTTATTGGGTGACAATGGTGGTGATCTTATTGAGTTGCTGTCATGTTGTGGTGACATCATTGGATATTGATGATAGAAATGGTGTAGAGTGAGTGTCTTGTAAGTTCATTACTAATATTATAAATGCGAAAGTTAGTTTTTCACGCCTAAATCACTGAACCAATCGTCATGAAATTTTGCAAGAACGTAGATTATTTTTCATCCAGAAAAAAGATCTGTTCCCGATGAAAATAACAGTAAGTTTCGACGGTCACAATAAAATTGCTTTAGGATGTCAGATGGCACTACATGTCTTTCAACCGATATCAATCTACCTAGCCTTTTCCCAACTATCTTGGGGTCGGCTTCCAGTCTAACCGGATGCAGCTGAATACCAGTATTTTACATGGAGCGACGGCCTATCTGACCTGAACAACCCAGTTACTGGGTACATTTCATCCATACTGTACCTATATAAATGTTTATAGTAATATGTGGAAACGTTGTTGATTGTACCTTAACCTACTCTATTGTATACTTAGATGTAAGACTAAATGTACAATTGTTTGTTTTCCCTAATTAAAAAAAAAATACGATACCCTTAGGTAAGACTGCTTGTCAAACTTTCGGGCTTCTGACGACCCGTAACGATTGTCAAAGATCCAAGATTGATAGCCGGGACCAATGGCTTAACGTGCTTTCCGAGGCATGGAGGAGTCTCGGTATGTAAAGATCCCATGGACCAACCCCGGCAAGCGTAGCTGAACCTGATGGATCAACCCATGCGTCTGTTATTACTTTAGCCACGAGCTCCTCAAAAAAATACAACCGACTTCCGTAAATAAATAAAATCACCTAAACAGTTGCCATAAGTGCCGACTATTACTTTGTTTTTTTTTTTAATCAATTCATAGGCACGCGTTTGACCACTATCTCACGGTAAGCGATGATGAGGTCAAAGAAGGAGCACGCTTGCCTAGAAGTAACCTATTCACTCTTGATTTAAAGATTCCCAGGTTGTGACTATCAGGAAACACAGAATCTGGCAGGGAATTCCACTCCTTAGCTGTACGCATTACATTACACATTACTTTTTACATAAGTACTATTTATTTTAGTGGTTACTCAAGAATTCAATAGGCTCTAGGTAAATGCGTCAGCGAAAACGACTGTGGACAGTCGTTTTCGAACTTCCAAAATGAATGGCAGTGAATGCGCTGCCGACAGTGCCGACATATCACGTGGGCAATCCCAAACAATTTGGGCATTTCGACAGTCACTATCGCTGACAGAATGTTACTTTGGGCCAAGGGCTTATCTGTGGACATCACCCATTGTAATGAAAGATGATTATTCTTTATTACGACCCACAAAAAAAAGGCGAAAAATCGCGAATTATCTTGGTTATGCGTGTAAATTCACATGCGCATTTTTATGGTTCCGTATACGAAGGATAATCAACGGGATTCTATTACTAAGCCTCCGCTGCCCGTTCGTCCGTCCGTCCGTCTGTCTGTCAGCGGGCTGTATCTCTTGAAAAAAAAACTCTCTTCGCTTCTCTTGAATGTGTGCATCTGTTGCCGCTATATCAACAAATAATAAAAAAGTAATGGGGGCTCCCATAAAACGTGTTTTTTTGATCTTAATAATGGCAACAAGTAGACGCGTATAATCTTGTACGATGGTGCGAAACCCTTCAGGCGCGAGTCCAACTCGCACTTGGCCAGTTTTTTCTGTGTGCGTAAGCGATTTTCTATGACACCGAGTGCTCCGAGATTACAGACATAGAAAAATATGTGTGTAACATACAAAAACATTCAAGACCTACTCGCTATGGTGAGATAAAAATTAAACCACTATATCGACCTAAGCTTTAAAGTGTGCGCAATTGTAATCATATATCTTCTGATTTGATTTACCCTAAAATCGATTAATTAAGATTGTGTGAGATTTGTTACAGCAATCGTTATAATTTATCGTTGCTTTATATTGTAGTGACAGTCCTATAAGCCTATTGATAGTATCTATTTCGCAGGTTGTCGAGTGAGTGAGGTAAGATCCGGCCGGACAAAAAGGTACAAATTATTCCTATACAAAAATCAATTAGTTTTCAATTTGGCATACAACGTGCCAATGCCGCCAGATTTTTGTGTGCATTACCAGTCAACAGCGATGAGGAGTTGTTCGAAGTCAGATTTTAATGTCACACACACACACACACACACACACACACACACACACACACACACACACACACACACACACACACACATGGCAACACGTTTGTTAACTCTTTTTATTTTGAATAGCTTAAACTCTTTCAATTTTATTTTATAATTTATTCTGTACGGACATAAGATAATTGTCACACTAATACGGGGAAGACACTAACACCTGCAACACAGTTTTTACTAGTGCAGATGTTAGAGAACCCTATATTGTAATTGTTCAGTTATGTCAATAAAGAATATTATTATTATTAATTTGTTTTTAGGATTTTCTTTTCGATCTTGTTTTGTTATAATAGGTAATTACAGTTTCTAGAAGTAGCATTTTAATCATTCTACTCGTATATTATGTAGGTCAAGTTTGATCCTTGTTAACTATAACAGAAATTTGAAAGAAAGAAGTAAGGATAAGATTTTTATTATATTAATCGTTCATTTAATAGATGTGATGTTGTTTAGAACAAATTCAATGTTTTACTTTGGAAGAGAGAGACCACAACGATATCAGCCTCCCAACCATGAAGTCTTATCATCATCATTTCAGCCAAAAGTACAGCCGGAACTAAACTAAAGCGGGGAATTCACATACGGACTTGGACTTGTACATGACTCCAGTGGACCACGCTACCATAGGTATACAGGGTGTAAGGGGAACGCTCCCGAAGCCATAACGTAGATTATGTACAACCTAAATGCAAACGGATACTAGTAACCTTTCGCTTTACGTCAACGACGTTGCGTCGTCGTCGCGTAGACGTGAGGTCATTGGCCGCGCGGCTGTCGGCGAGCATGCGCTCTTTGAACTCAAAAAATGCGCGAGCGTCAGCTGATAAAATAATTAGGTAATTTTGTTTTTTTTCCATATTTTTTATGGTATTGTATCGAAAATAACTAACCTTATCACTTGTCACCGTCTTTGGAAGCGTTCCCCTTACACCCTGTATAGAATACAGAGAGCACTTTATGTAAACAGAGTGTGATGCAAATGGGCGGTCATATTTTAGATACTGTTTCTACCCATGGATATTAACAACTTTCTTCAAGATACCATAGAAAATTCCCAAAAAAAAAATTGTATTTCCTGTACAAAGCTGCTGCTGATCAAAATTAGTAGTACTCCATTTTTTTTTTCTGATTTGATTATGACTTCTTTGAAGTAAATTTTTCCAAGGGCCGAGACAATATCTAAAATATGACCACCCCTTTCCATTAAGGCGCAGTTATATGCCAACGACCTTGAGTGGACCGCTTGCGTGTTCTGTGCTGAGCTCACGCAACGCGTCGTACGTCGTAAAATAAGACTCGCCCATTAAGGAGCGATGTCCCAAATAAGAAGCTTTATTAATCTATTATACATAAAACAATATATTAAACTAAAACACGTATACTAAAATACAAATAATTAAATTATCTTTAAAACGGTGAAAGTTTCATAAAAATACGCTTTACAGTTTTTGCGTGATTCCCAATTTTTATCCGCGTTAGATGTAACTTTACAAATTAATTAACCTATGTTATAAAAAAAAAACAAATATTCACGTATCAAATTACGAAAAAAAATTGTCTAGAGTAACGTATAATTTTTTTAAAGATATAAGACTAGTCGTTTAGACGTGATGTTCAGTTTAATCTTTAATTAATTAAAACCTTTAGAAGTCGTATATCTGCGCCAGGGGCTGTGGATAAATTCGAAACAGAGTTACCGCGCCCTTGGGCACTCAGGGTAGGGAAGGAACAGGGGTGGGTTTTAGTCAGTAAGAGTCCCACCTAGAGGGGGAGATGTCATTGGATGATTTCACACCTCACAAAAAAAAACCCTCTATTATAGTAGCCAGGTCCGGCGGACATTGCCCACAAAGTCCATACCTAAGTGAATTCTTCGCCTAATGAGTGAAGTAGAGCATATTTCTATTAACTTTTAAAAACACGTACTGTCAAGTCATAATCTAGTAATCTAGTTTCTATCATCAAGGACATAACATATTTCTCTCTTCCTGTTCCGAGCGTGAGTTTTTTGCTGTTTTTAATGCATATAACCTTTCGTATCGAACGTTACAAGTGCATTATAAAATAAATTAACTTTAATCGTGTCGTGTGTAAAATAAAAACCGGCCAAGTGCGTGTCGGACTTCTCTCATTTAGGGTTCCGTACCAAATGTATTTTTGACTATTTGTATGCCTTTGGGTCAACAAGATGCTTATACTGTGAAAATTTGAAGACTGTAGCTCCAACCGGTTGTCTGTAAAACCTGTGTGGCAGACGACGAACTGACAGACAGACGGACAGACGGACGCGTGAGTAACAGCAATATGCCGTTTGGATCCTTCGGGTACAGAACCCTAATAAAAAAAAGCTATCTACTAATAAAAAAAAGAAATAACATTCAGAGACGTCACTTAAAAATAATCAAACAATAACTTTAATTGGCTACTAGAACGCTGTCAGTAAACCAAATGAAAGATTGAGACCATTTTTTGGGTTTCTTACCCGAAGGGTCCAAACGGAGCCCTATTGCTGTCACTCACGTGTCCGTCTGTCCGTTGCCTGTCACAAAATTTAGATCCGAAGAATTTTTTAACTTCCCATTTACCTATGAACTTGAAATTTGGTGATAATTTTTATTATAACATATATTTAACTAACAAATACCAATTTATTGATAGATGAGATTTTTACTTTGAGATTTCCCTCATTTGGTACAGAACCCCGAAGGCCGGTTTTTTTTGACATATTGTGTAATTTTTATGTGTCCGAGTAAATCAGTAAAAATATGTCTAAAACAGTTAACTTCTGCGAAAAAAAAATCCAGTTCAATATCAAATGGGAACTAATCATTAGTTTCCACAGAAACAACAAGAAATATGCAAAACCAAAAAATAGTTAAGTTTTACAAATTTTTAAACAACATAACCTTGCAGTGAATCGTGAGTACAATTCTCGCAACCGCACTAAGATTATTACAACTAGCCTGAAATGGCAGACGAGCACTAAACGACGGTACTTTCGATAACTATTAGCGTTATGTCAAGGAAAACTCCCGAACTGAACACCTAAAGCTGGCGCATCGCGCCGCGTCCGCGACCGGAGACCGGGACATGAGACAGAAACAGGAGGCCGCGACAAGTGTCTCGGTCTCTTCTGCATGTACTGTATGTTGGTCGAGGCCGAGACCGTGACCCGCAAGCAAAAGCTACTATTCATTCAGTGTCGTAGAATCTATCGAAGGAGTCAGTTGTGCTGTACTTTGTCAGAAATGTACACTGTAATGGGACGCCAAGTACAATTACTATACAATAAAGAGAGTTACCGCGACCCTTGGCACAGGCAACTGACGGATCAAGGGTGGGTTTTAGTCAATAAGAGTCTGAAGCGCCTGTCTGCTCCACTCAGACCGGGAGAAGTCATTTGATGATTACCCGCCCTCCAAAAATAAAGGAAAGTACAGTTAGTATTGGAGGAAGAAGAATACGATGATTTGCTTTTATATTATTATTACAAATCTAAAAAAAGATAATCTTAAATATATTAGGTAATTCTTAGACTATGAAAGGTTATAGACGGAACGTCATAGGACTTAAAATGAAGCAGGATCGTTAAAATGTGTGAGTGACCTTGGCGAACGTAGCGATTACGTATCGGCTTCTCATTTTGTCTATGTGAGCTTATTTCGCGTGTACAGTTACAACGGCTTCTCATTCTGGTACTTCAGATTGCAGGATTTTGACACTCCGTCTATAACATCTCATAGTTTAAGAAGTAAGTATTAGTTCCTCGTGATCGAAACACCATTGTCTCTATTGTGTCTGCTAATTTGGACGCGCAAAGAGATATATACGACTAGAAGGTGGAGGGTGCTGTCTGATCAGTTCAATTAACTTTTCATAGTCTTCGTCAGCAGTCATGTTTTATAATAAAGAAACGTGCTCTTCGAGCGCGACACGAGACACTACTCGTACATGTCCGGGACATGTAGTGCAGTCGCGTGACAGTCTTGTTGTCTTCGGTCTCGTGTCTCGGTCTCCTGTCTCGGACGCACACGCGAACTGGCGTCCAAACAAATCTCTAATGACAAATACCGGTTGCGAACTCTTGTCTCTGTCTCATGGCTCGGTCTCCGGTCGCGGTCACCGCGAGACTGGTTAAAGTTACATAACTTGTTGATCATAATTTTGATAAAGTTAATATTTTAATCTAGTAATTTTTCTTGTCCTGCCGCTACACAAAACTAGGAGAGCCGCTCCCAACTAAAGTGGGAAAGAGCGCGGAAGAAGAAAGGATAATTCTTCTCTTTTTCTCTTCTTATTCGGGTTCTTCATTGCTGAAGGTTTTGCTCGTCCTAGAAAGCTTTCACGGATTCAATGATTGAGCTGCTTCCAGGCCACTCTGTTTACGTCTCTTCTCAGGGCAGACCTCTCCTTCGGCTGCAGGCATCTCCTTAATCTGATCAGACCAGAGAGTAGGTGAACATCCTCGCGGTTTTTTTCCATCCACTACTCTCATTACAACAAGTTTTTCAAGGTTATCTGGTATCTCCAGGCGATATGGCCAAAGTAAGATAGGACTCGTTGGTAGACTATCATGAATCGTGGAGACTCGGTTTTGACGCTCAACTACACGAGAATGGACGGCTAAAACTCCCTTACGACCTCTCTCTGCCAAAGTTTAAATAAGCATAAAACCAAACACAATTGCCGTGGCACAATTAAATATTCAAAAGGAGTTTAAAAGGAAAGGAAGGAAAATTTAGACTTGTAAAAGAGACGTATTATAAAGAAGAAAATGTATGATTTCACAGAAAACACCTACCTACCTAAGCAGTTTTGAACACTGTCGGTATGTGAATGTAACTAGCTAGAGAATGAACTGCCAACAATGCGACACACTCGTAATTAGCTTAATTAGGGAAACTACTGACACTAGGAAATAAAGCATTAATTGTAAGCAAGCCTTTAGTAAAAGATAGGTTTTTAGATAAAGCATCGGTACTGCAAAACGGTGAAGGAAAACATCGTGAGGAAACAGACATGTCCAAGAACCAAAAATTTTGAAGACATGTGACATCCGCCATTCCGAATTGGGCCCAAGTGGTGGATTACGGCCCACACCCTCTCACAGAGAGGTGGCCTGCGTCCCAGCAGTGGGCATATTGTAGGCTGATGATGCTATCAGTGCCATATAGAAAAACTACATTACCTAAATGATCTACATCTTATACATTTAAACGAGCAATTCTTGTATATAATATGAGAGGGTGACTACAGAGATGACGACTAATAGAGGAGTATGGAAGAAAAAGACATGTTGCGCCGACCTCAAATAAATTGGAATAAGGGCAGGAGAATGATGAATATATATATACATAATATAATCTGAATCTCGGAAACGGCTCCAACGATTTTCATGAAATTTAGTATGCAGAGGGTTTCGGGGGCGATAAATCGATATAGCTAGGTTTCATTTTTAGAAAACATCGTTTTAAAACCGAGTAACGCTCGGTCATTCAGGTACTTACCTTAATCACCACAGTGGATTAAAAAATTTGTGACTGATGAAAAGTTAGGAGCTTCAAAAATATTCGAGCAAAGAGAATTAATTGCTTGGTACGGAATAGAAAACATCGGTTTAATTACGAGAACCTCATATGACAAACAAATTGATGTTTGCACGTAGGTAGTTCTAGAGGAGAAAGCGATTCATACCGGCTGTAAGTTCCTTTGGGCCAATTTCGTCTTTCACACGGGCAAAATTAGTAAATTAATGTAAACCATTTGACTAAACAGCTCTGTATAGGGTTTCCGATTACATACCCAAGTAAGCAGTAGACTGGAATCCCCAAGGGAAAAAGTGTCCGTCCGCGTCAAACCTGGCGACCCACCGTGTTGGCAAGAAGCAACCAGCAACGTTATAAAGTGGAGCGAGGTGAAACGTAAAGCTCTAGACCGTTCGCGGTGAAGGACTACTGTGGACGCCTTCTGCCCCAGCTAAGGGATATAGAACATTAAATCAAGTAAGTCACGTCACTACATTAAAAATTATGAATGGGCAGAGGCATTGCTGACCAACCCACTTCAAACACCGAACCATTTGCTGAGCATGATGACTTTGAAAATAATATTAACTGATCTATGAGATCGTTAAGTCAAAGCTCCAAAGTCTTGAGCATAGACGCCAAGTTGCTAGCCTGTCGGTTTTCTATCGGTTACATTTTGGGGAGTGTGCGACAGAATTGCATAATTTGATTCCGCCAAGCCTGTTCCATCTGCGGAACACAAGACGTACGGCAATGTGCCACCGGTACGTGGCAAATATCCCGTCCACACGCACAAAACCTTTTGAGAACACATTCATTGTGCGTACAGCTAGAGAGTGGAATTCCCTGCCGGAGTCTGTGTTTCCTGATAACTACAACCTGGGAGTCTTTAAGTCAAGAGTGAAGGTTACTTCTAGGCAAGCGTGCTCCATCTTCGACCACATCATCGCTTACCATCAGGTGAGATGATGGTCAAACGCGTGTCAAACTAAAAAAAAATGAGAAAGCGGTTCCTTAGTGGATAATAACTAGTATCCAATCATATATACATATAAGATAATATATAAACCGTTTAGCCTCATTCTACCCCTGATAATCTAATCAAATGAAACGAGGGGTCAACCACTACATAATATGTTATACATATAGCAGTTTGGTTGCGTACATGGTCAAGTTTACTTGTTATATTTACATACAGGGTTTATCAGAAATTCGTGGTCATATTTTAAATACTGCTTTTGCAGCAAATAAGTTGACAATTCCGAAAAAAAATATTGAACCTGCCATACTAAATTTTGATCAGTTATATGATAATTTTGTACGGTAAGTCCAATACTTCTTTTAGGGATTTGATTGACTATAGGAGCTCGTGGCTAAAGTGATAACAGCCGTACGGGTTGATCCATCAGGTTAAGCTACGCTTGCCGGGGTTGGTCCATGAATGGGTGACCATCTTTACATACCGAGACTCCTCCGTACCTCAGAAAGCACGTTAAGCCGTTGGTCTCGGCTGTCAATCGTGGATCTTTGACAGTCGTTATGGGTCGTCAGAAGACCGTAAGTCTGACAACCAGTCTTACCAAGAGGTATCGTATTACCCAGTAACTGGGTTGTGGAGGTGAGATAGGCAGTCGCTCCATGTAAATTACTGATATTCAGCTGCATCCCGTTGGACTGGAAGCCGACCCCAAGATAGTTGGGAAACGGCTAGGTAGATGATGATTGACTATGGATTCCTTGAAGAAAGTTTTTTTTTTTGGCGGTATTATGCTGTAGCTAATGTATGACCACGCATTTCTGTTACATCCTGTATATTGATTGACTATAAAAGTCACGTCTATCTAATTAAATAATATCAATCAATCAATCAACCACTTATAATGAACGACACCGAAGATTAGAATCAGTCTCAAATTAGGTTCAATTAATGTTGAATAAAATACGGAATTAATTTCGTGGTCTATGCGGTGTTGGCTTGCATTACTTGCAAATTATTTAACTAGAAATACTTTATACTAAGAACTACCTTTTTTTGCGTAGCTTTGCTCTCATATTTTACAGAAACAGTGCATTTTTTTGGGATTCAAAAGCCTATACCTAAGACAATCAGAAGTGTGGCTTTCAATCAGTAAAAGAAGTTTCGAAATCGAATCAGCACTTCCAGAGATTACCTTATAAGAACATACTAACCAACAACAGAGGCATTTAGTGCTATCGGGTTTTTCGATTAAGAATTACTTTGTAGCAGCCCGGAGTTCGGAAGTTGGTGGTGTGACACGCCTGTACCTCGGCAAGCACGTGAAGTCGTTGGTCCTGCGGCGCCTGATCTTCCCCCGGTCGTGTCAGTTTACCGTCCCATCGAACTCATCATCATTATCATCATCATTTCAGCCGAAAGACATCACTGCTGGATATAGGCGTCACTTGGATGAGTGTCGCCACAATGATCGGTCCTGTGCGTCTCGCATCCATCGGCTACCCGCGACTCTCACCAGGTCATCGGTCTAACTTGTTGGAGGATTTCCAACGCTGCGTCTTCCGGTACGCGGTCGCGCCTCTAGAACTTTTCGGCCCCATTAACCGTCTGTTCTGCGAGCAATGTGCCCTGCCCACTGCCACTTTCGTTTGGCGATTCTTTGGGCTATGTCGGTAACCTTGATTCTCTTGCGGATTTCATAATTCCTGATTCGATCACGCAAGGTAACTCCGAGCATAGCCCTCTCCATTTTCCTTTGGGTGACTTTTAGCCTTCTGATGAGGCCCATTGTGAGTGACCACGTTTCTGTTCCATATGTATATCGGACTATGAGAGTATAAAGGAACAGAGAGTTCACCTGTGTTTGCGCACATGCTTGTGCACTATAACATAGACTGCGTACTTTTGGCTAATCTCTGTTGAGATTTTCCACCGCGATCAAATTCGGTCGGGAGGTTTATTTTATTAACTAACAATCAATTAGTTTTAACTACATATCTACGTAGAAGCCTTGCAGCGATCTATTTTTGTACCTAACTAGGCACCAATAATAGGCTTTGTAAGTATAACGACCTTGGAAATCAGTAAATGTGTAGGTATGTAAAAAGCGCCTCGCTTCAGTAGTTCAGGTACGTGCTGAACCGGCACTATCATACGTTCTCCGACCGCTTGCTACATTATCTTCATCTATAAACTCAAAAGAATGTCTATCTTGTCCACATACAATACCCCAGAACTTTAAATATAGGTTGTTTCTAGGCAAATGTGCTCCATTTTCGACTACATCATCGCTTACCATCGGGTGAGATGGTGGTCAAACGCGTGCCTATCACAATAATAAAAAAAAAGATTTTTTCAATAACGTTACCCCCTTGGAACTACTCCAGTATCGTGGGTGCGTTCACAAACATGTACGCACTTATATACATAAGACACCCAGACTCGAAACAACTATCTGTAGGTCTAGCATATATTTGTTTGAACCACAACACCGACCTTGCTGTGCGTGCCATGGTTGTTTCTCTCCGTTCGTCGTTCATACTGCGATGATACTATCGTGGTGCGTCCTGCCCCGGGCGGTAGACCTTGTCTCAGCCAGCTTCGCGTATCCTTTACTGTTAATTTTGTTGAATAACCACCTAAAATCCTTAGTTCTTCGTCAGTATATTTAAATGTCCAATCATTGCCTACGTGACTTCACATTTTTCATTCGTACTATTAATTTGTTCTTAAATGTCACATCATGCAAAAACACAGTTCCCGAATCGAGGACTATTTCCTTTTAGTGGGTCGTGATAGGTCTCTCAACATTCCACCTAGATTTGTTTCGTCATATCCCTTCGGCATTCTTTCGACACGTTCGAAGCACGCCAATGCCTTTTATAGCAGAAAAATTGCCGTCCGGAAACATTGAACCGTTGCAGATTTATTTATACGCTGGATATTTTTTGTTGACGTTAAAATTGATGAAAACAGTCATCTTTTTGACATCATCATAAATAATTACTTACAAGTGTATTCCGAAAAAAATTTAATCTCCTATACTTATTTTGTTCAGCTGTAATAAACTTATTATGGGAAGTCCAATTTTTTTTTTGTGAATTTAGCTAATATATGACTTTTCATTTACAGTAACAGAATCAGTATCTCTGTACTATAAAGTCTGCTGGGACCCAGGCTTCCTCTCTATGAGAGAAAGCCTCTTCCTTTCTCTTTTCAATCGAAGACCGTAGATCCCGTTTATTTGGGGTAGTCCTTCCTTGCCTTTAGGTATGCTATAGCAGCTTAGTAATTTTTGGCTTTCATACCTTCAGGGCTACAGAAATCATGCTCAAACTTGAAGCAACAAAATATTTTACCTACGGCCGTGGGTCAATTAAAGTGTACTTTTTTTTTGGTTTTGTGGGGAAACCTTGAAAAGGCGCCACGACTTTAGACCAGGGATTATGGGGTTCTTACCTCACTAAAACCGCTCCTTTGATCTACATGGAAGGGATCTCGTTACCTCTTAAAAGATCACTCAGGAACCATCTCTGTGCAACGCTTGTTTGGGTCCATCCCTTGAGAAAACTGTAAAGGGATCTCCCCTGAGCCTCGCTGTGCTTGGCAGCACGTGAAACTAAAGTGTACCTACCTAACATAAATCTTCTCTCTATCGGAAGAACTGCATACCAAATTTTCCCTTCTCAAGTATGAGGTGACATAGACCAACTCCACCAGCTGTCAAACTGCGTAACAGTTGACAAATCTCGTCTATGCCAGTGACTCAACGTAATCTCTTAAAATACTTAGGTCTTGAGAAATAAGGACAGAGCTAACCGGATTAGTTTTTGTCGCAGTCGCGAGTTTGCGATGTCGCACCGTTTTTATCGCTCGTGTGAATGCAGCCTGTTGCAATAAAGATTGCCATCAGCATGAGGTACGAGAGAAAGGTTTGGCAATGCGTGTTGAATATTATCGATGCGTAGCTTTCGTGGGAGTGATGGATTTGAGTCGTGAGGGAACTTAGTGAGTGTGTGTGATTGTGATCTGGGTTGCTTCATTGCGTAGGATCAGTGATGATCTGTAGATTACAGAGCAAATAAACTTTAATTACCATAGTTTTGAGGCGAGGCTATTTTTTAATAAGTTGGACACGATTTTTCAGAGGCTAGGAATTCTACCCACTAAATTAACGCCTCCTGTTTCCGTGAGTAATATATTTTACTTTAAAATGATGATTGTATTATTGCCATTATCATTACACAGAGCATGAATAAAACGCTATGGTTACGAGTAGAGGGAAATACTATTCGTGGCCTAGCAAATTATGCTGAGTACATGTTTCAGCTGGGTTTGTATGGAAAGCGTTGACAATACTGTCTCTAGCAGCGGCTGCAATCAAGGCGTCTCCGCACTCTCTGTGAAATAATCAATTTTTCTTTCTTTTCTTTCTTTTAATTTTTTTTTTTTTAAATGTTTGATAGGCTCGCGTTTGACCACTATCTCACCTGATGGTAAGCGATGATGTGGTTGAAGATGGAGCACGCTTGCCTAGAAGTAACCTATTCACTCTTGACTTAAAGATTTGACCCAGGTTGTATCTTACAGGAAACACAGACTCCGGTAGAGAATTCCACTCTCTAGCTGTACGTGCAATGAATGTTTTCTCAAAACGCTTTGTGCGTATGGATGGGATGTCCACCATGAACCGGTGGCACTTCACACACACACATACTTCACTTCACACTTTTTTCTATGATTAGTAAAATACAAGTCTCCCATTATATGAGCTAATATTTTTTTTTAATACCGTTATTTTAGCCTTATTATGTAGTCCAAGATATTACCTGTCTATTACAAAGTATCTCTCAAATTATGTCCTAAAAACAGTTGTTTCGCCACAAATTAGTGAACTCACGTATAATTTGCGTTACTTAATCAACACTATTTTAATTAACTGAGACAAAGCGTCCCACGGCTGTGAGAATGTTTGTTTAACATTTTAGAACACCTATTGTTGATTGGATCAGTGTTATGATTCTGAAGAATGGTGGTGGCGTGCACAATATTTAATTAGTGATAATTTGCAGTCTTAAATTTAGTAAGGAGATTATCTCATGTGGTCTCTAATTAGCAATGACACCTTTAAACATTTGTCTCACAAGTAACAGCTTATAGGGTCGGATACACGGAACGATTTGCCGTTTCGATCGATCATCAAGAAAATCGTACGATCCATCTTTCGATTTCCTTACGATGTCCATACAAACGAAAATTGGATGCGACTGATCGTTACGATAATTGCCCCGTGTAGAGAAGGAACAGGGCCTGCGATTAATTCACAAAATAGGTATTTGAAGAAACTATTGCCATCGTGCTCCCTCAAGCCTGTAGAGTACGATAGGGACAGCTGCAACTCAGACCGATTTTATCACAAAATTTTTGACGAGATCGACGTTTCGTATTCCCCTTTTTTCTCCTCGAAAACTGAGCCTATTCAATTATTTTTGGCACCAATTTTTTAAGAAAGATTATGTCTAGGTCCCCATTAAATGTTTTATGTTAAAACTTTTCGAGTTTGTCTGGTAGTCTTCTAAGAACGGGGGTAAAAATAGGGTAATTTTTTGTCATTTTTAGAAGGTCATATTTTCTTTACTTATTAGTTGCTGAAAAAAAGAAAAGACAGGGACGTGTCTACAGCAGACCTTGACTTTATGAAAAAAGAATGATTGCTCTAGAGGCATTATTCAGGAAGAAAAAGGGGAATACATTTGTATGGAGAATTGCAGCCCCTGTTCATCTTAACAGCATAGACAATCGACGGTTATGAGTAGGTACCTAAGTGTCCTAATCACGCAATGATCGAAGTCTTGATTTTTTTTTGTCACTGATAGGCTCACGCTTGACCACTATCTCACCTGATGGTAGGTACGCGGTCGACGATGAAGTACGCTTGCTTTGATGTAACCTATTTACTCTTCTTTCTCACTCCCAGATTGTAGCTATCAGGGAATACAGACTCAGGCGAGGAATTCCACTTCCTGTACGCATAATGAACGTGTTCCCAAAACGTTTTGTGCGTGTATGTGAGTGGGAAGTCCCCCTAATAGCATTGAGTGTTGGCATTTGGTTGGGCCCACAATAAATGCCATCATTTTTGTTAGCCCAACAATAAATGCCATTAGGGCCACCATGTATCGGTGGCGCATCGCCATACGTCTATGGTCCAATGATGAAACGAGCTAGGCGGAATAAGAGTATGCATTTTAAACGATTAATCTATTTTGCTTAAACTTGTACCTTATTGTTACTAAAAACTTTATTACAAAAAATAGAACCGACTTCCAAAAAAAGTGCAAAATAACTTTAATTTCGGTAGTCGGTGTTTCTGGTTTTGTGTGTTCTATTTTTGACACCGACTTCCGAAATTAAAGTTATTTTGCACTTCTTTTGGAAGTCGGTTCTATTTCTTGTAATAAAGTTTTTATTTTACTGTTTTTAGTTGTGGTTCCCATTAAATTGTGTTAACACTACATAGATATACATACGATCGCAGCAATCGCAGTTGATTTGCTGTCATTTTTTGAAGAGTTCTGTTGAGTGTCTCCGAAAGTCATCATCAGATCTATATGAAATTTAAATGGGGCCATTTCGGAATAAAGCCCGAAATAAATAAAAAAAAAATACAAACATCCGAATTGATAGCCTCCTCCTTTTTGCAGTCAGCTAAAAATAAAATAATGTAAGTAAACCTACATTTTTAAATGCGTGTTCACCTAATGGTCACCGCCGCATAACGACATTTTCATTACCAGGGGTTCACCATGTACGTTGGCCCTTTAGCATAATCTGGTATGATAGAAAAGTACTTCGATATAACTCTTCTAACTAGGAACTGGGATTGGACGTCACTAGATCAGACACAACAAGTAGATACCTATTGGACGTCACTAGATCAGACACAACAAGTAGATACCTATTCATGACATGTGAGCTACAATTTGCCACATGATTGCTTTTAATAATTGCTTCATAGGCCTGTTTAGCGTGCGTTTTATGTATTTTGAAATAGACAAGTTCTACATATATCAAGTCAAGTGTCCGTCTAGTTCTACTCGCACACTTGCAATGCGACATATGTTGCGAGTGTTTAGCTTGGAGCGACATACGCAGTACTAGAGCTAATGAAATTGAAGTTTCATAAGAAAAGTAGTGTATGTGCAATGTTGTGGTAAAAAACTTAGTAACACTAGCTTAAGTCTAAAAACTGTAATAATCAAACCACTATATAAAAAGAATGAAAAAGACGAAACGACAAACTATAGACCAATTGCTCTAATTCCCATCTTCTCAAAGGTCATAGAAAAAATAATTTATGAATCTCTTTTCTAACAAAATACCACATACTATGTGACGAACAAAAGGGTTTTAGAAAAAATAAAAACATCAACATGGCTATCTTCGACTTTCTCCAAAAAATAATGCCAAAAGTAGACTCTAAAATACCTGTATGCGCAATATATGCCGATATGTCGAAGGCTTTTGACTGTGTGGATCACGACACCCTTCTAACCAAACTTCACGCATACGGTATTCGTGGTAATGCCCTTAATTTAATAAAAACGTAATTTTTTGTAATACTTTTATTATCCTACTTTTTATTACATTTACATGCTATATTAAGGCAGAATGTACATGGATTCTATTATTTAATTTAACAACTTATTTTTATGTACCTACATTCCAAGCAAATAAAGACCTATTCTATTCTATTCTTAGTAGCAACAATTTTTGTAGGTAGTTAAAGACAATTTGACTTGGTTTAGGGAAACTTGAGTCATAACCATTTTATGCTGTGTTCTCTTTTCTCTGTATTGTTTGCTTTTGATCAGTAAGTAGTAGAATGAATCCACAGTTCTAGTTAATCACTATCACTACATTTTATAAAACAAAGTCCCGCACCGCTTCTGTCTGCCTGTCTGTTCGCGATAAACACAAAAAACTACTGAACGGATTTTGATGCGGTTTTCTCCAATAGACAGTGATTCGTGTGACCCGTGCGAAGCTGGGGTGGGTCACAGTATTTTTAATAAAAATCATAATATATTCATTGACTAATGGGTCTAGACTCTAGATTTCTAGAAGTATGAATGCACAAGGTAATTCTATCGATAAATTGACATGATTTTATTATAAAACGCCTCAATGGACAACTTATTATTACGTCAGTAACAAAGTCTTTTCGCCAAATAGGCCGATAAAAATATTAATTTAAAAATTCATTCAACTATTTTCTAAAACATCTTCATAAAAAAAAACAAATCTTGTAATCCGATCTTACAAATCCACGCTCGAGTAACCGCCATTGTAAAGTGATTACATTCAATTCATCAACATGGAGAATGGACTGAGTAATACTCTCACAAAATTGACCTTTGTAGAAAGAGACAAAGCTTGCGTTGCGATCAATACCTCTCTCTTTTCACATTATCTATATCTCTACGTAGAACTCATCCGTTTCTTTTTCGCGGTTTTAGTCTGAATATCATCGTCTGTGCGTAGTCAATTATTTCAAATGTTGCTCAGATAGGACTCAATCTCTCTTCAATCGGTCTTCTCATATATTTTTTATTTTAATCTTATTGTTTTTTTTACGTATTATCTGTGTGTGTTCCAAATAAAAAAATGATCTTTCTCTTTTCTATCGTTGTTTAGAAAACCTGTGATGTGGATGTAGCACAATCAGAATTTCAGAATAATACAACTACTGCCCGTACCTATTCGCTTCACATTTCTTATCTCTCTCCAACATACGACTTACTTGTGTGAAAAAGTCACTACCATTTTTGTAATTTCACCACTAATGTTACATTTACGCTAATCTTTTCGCGAAATAAATGGACACTTACTTACTTACCTGATTGAACGCTCAATTCATTCTCTATGTCTGTACTTCAAGTCAATAAGTATAAGAGTAAACCCGCGCGCGGTCACGGTGGTTGCGCCAACTAGAACCACGCAACCAACGTAACCGGCGCGAAAGGGTTACAACTGTGGGCCGTGGAGCTGTGACCTTACGTTTTGTGTTCTAACTTCAAATTGTTGGTATTTTTTGTTTTGTAAGTTTTCGTGTAAGTGTGGGAATCTTGTTCTGATGAGTTTTGTCTTCATCACTATTTTGAACCTTATAACTATTTTAGTTTCCTCACTTGAATGGTTGTGAAGGATTGAAATATTGCCAAGCTTAAGAGGCAGTGGGCACATTGCTCACAGAACGGTTAGTCGATAGTAATTTTTTTTTTGAGAGTTTCAAAATCATCAGATGACTTCTGCTGCTCTGGGTGGAGTGGAAGGGAGTGTCAGACACTTACTGACTAAAACTCACCCGTGTTTCTTCATTAGACGTCTTCGAAAAAGGTGGAGGTTCTATGTTCGACTGTATGTAGGTTTTTTTTATGTATGTCCACCGATTTCTCTGTCAGTTGTAGACCGATTTTCAAAATTCTTTTTTTATACGAAAGAATATACTCCCCAGGTGGTCCCGTATAAATTTTATCGAAATTGCTTAAGCGCTTTTTGAAAAACGGAACAAAAACGAAAAATACGTTTAGATAGATGACGTTTTGGTTTTCTCCAATTACGAGTATGTTTAAATTCCACGTTCCATGTTATTGGGGTTTTGAGTTCTGGGGTATAACAACTTAAAAGTGAAAAATAAAAAACTTTGTTACAAAAAGAACAATCGACTTCCAAAAAAGAAAGTACACTAAAAATTTTTTGGAAGTCAGTTGTTTTTTTTTGTAAAAAAGATTTTTTTTGCCATTTGCGTTCCTTTCTTTAAACAAAAATTAAATAAATAAAACGGCCGCGGAAACTCTTTCGATAATCCCGCCACCCTGGCAAGCACCAGCCCTAGCGGGCCCCGTCATTAACTCTGACTAGTCGACGCTCCTGTAGGCCCGACCGAGTCCTGAAAGGTCCTGGAAGTTGGACCAATGACCTGGTAAAGGTCGTGGAAATCTGCTGGATGCGAAAAGCACAGGACCAGTCAATGTGGTGGAGACCACAATGAGCATATTCTGAAGTTAAGAAGCAATCCTTGATTTTCTTCTTTTTCTTTTTGTACTATTGCACGCGTTTGACCACTATCTCACCTGATGGTAAGCGATGATATGGTCGAAGATGGAGCACGCTTGCCTTGAAGTTAACCTATTCAGTCTTGACTTAAAGAGTTCCCAAAACGTTTAGTACGTGTGGGTGGGATGTCCACCTACTGGTGGTGCATCGCCATACGTCTAGTGGTCCGATGATGGAACGGGCTTGGCGGAATTTAACTATGCAATTACGACGCATACTTCCCAAAATGCATCCGATAGAAAACCGACAGGCTAGCAACTCGGCGTCTATGTTCAAGACTTTGGAGCTTCGACTCGACAAACCTATCATTGCCGATGATCCTCTAGGCTCGTTTCTTAATATGGTCCACTAGCTCGAGTGGAATAAGTACTTCCCTCATTATAAATTACAGCATACTAGCGACCCGCCCCAGCTTCGCTCAGGTACAAATTATACATATAAACCTTCCTCTTCAATCACTCTATCTATTTAAAAAAACCGCATCAAAATCCGTTGCGTAGTTTTAAAGATTTAAGCATACATAGGGATATAGGGACAGAGAAAGCGACTTTGTTTTATATTATGTAATTAAGTGCTTTTCCAGACTAGAATCTGTCTCTGTGCCAAATTTCATCCACATACGTTTAGCCGTTCTGGAGTAATTGAGTAAAAAACATCCATCCAAACTTTCGCATTTATAATATTAAATAGGAAGTAGAACGACGTTAGACTTGGAAAAACAGGTGTCGTGGTTCACTAAAGGAAATCACACATGATTTAAATAAGTCATGTGGTAAATGATTCGTGGCTTCGTGGTTCAATTTAGTGTTTATAGCTTGGTGCTTCAGGAAGTTAGTGAGTCAGCAAGTACTGAAATCAATTTATAGAACACGTGCATTTTTTAGGGTTCCGTACCCGAAGGGTTCAAACGGAGCCCTATTGTTGTCGCTCACGTGTCCGTCTGTCTGGCTGTCCATCAAAGTTTTTGAGTTTATCGCGAACAGGTAGACGCGGCGGGGGACTTTATTTTAATATACGAGTATAATACATAAATTAATTTCAGACCAGAGTCCATAATTAAAAACATTAGATGCAATCAAATAACATACACACACGTACAATCAAAGATTAAAATACACATTAGAATTACATAATCAATGTCACAATTAAATTCAAAATAAATAATTCCAAAATCAAAAATAAAATTAATCAAAATTAATAATAATAAATTAATGAATAAATCTTAACTGTATAACATTTTTGATAGCTGCCACATCGATAATAGAGTTGCTAATGCCGTGGCAAGAAAGTGTTACATAGATGGTGTAACATTATAAAAGCAATATATTGTAGCTGCCGTAATATTTAGGATTTATGACAGAATTGTGTGGTCATGTGCGAGAATTGAAGTGAACAGAACAGATACCGCTATTTATTAAGTTTGTCGATAAAAGTTGATTTGGTAGAAAGTTCATTCAGAAGAGTAGTAAGGAAATAACAATAAGCAACCTATTCTAAAGGTGTTTACATAAAGAAACAGGTTTCCGGCACAGACAAATCTGTGTGCGGGTCGGCACCTACCGATCGGTACAGGTATAATATTTTCATGTTATCTTACGCGCTCACCTATAAAGACACCGACAATTTTAAACCTGTCAAGGAGGCAAACTTTTATGTCCTTTAATATTTTGACAAGTTAATTTAATGGTGTAACTATTAAAAATTTAAATAAATTATAAGTTTCCATGAAAAATTGTGCTTTCAAGTTAAATTTACGTCGTTTCTGTACCTACATATTTCAAGAAATTCAATTACTTTTTCAGGTCCAATCTGCCTAGCTATTTCCAAACTATCTTGGGGTCGGCTTCCAGTCTAACCGGATGCAGCTGAATACCAGTATTTTACATGGAGCGACTGCCTATCTGACCTCCACCACCCAGTTACTGGGTAATACGATACCCCTTGGTAAGACTGGTTGTCAGACTTTTGGGCTTAACGACTGTCACATCCACGATTGACAGCCGGGACCTATTTTATAAAATTTACACTATAACAAAAGAAAGTGTGGCATCCAAGAATAGTGAAGCCACAAAAATAAAAATATTAAATCGAATGCGCGCACATCTATCATTGAACGAATATAAAGATGTCAGATAAAGTTTAATTCAGTTTTTATTTGCGTTCAGTGTAGTATTATTTACGCTAGCACATATTTTATTGAAGCAAATGAATGGGTAGAAAATAGTATAAAATTTGTGAAAGTTTCAAGGGCCGTTTGTTTTGTTAGGTTGGCATTATGAATGCAGTTTTTGGTACAATCACATGTTTTTTTTGTTTTGTTTTGAGAGGGATGTACTACATAATAATTGTAACACCATTCTTTGATGGTTTTCAGTTGATTTTTTTACCTGATGGTAAGAGCTCTTAGCTAAGGTTATTACAGCCGCACTGGTCAACTGGCAATCTGGTTAAGCTATGCTCGCCGGGGTTGGTCTACGGATGGGTGACCATCTTGACATATCGAGAATCCTCCGTGCCTCGGAAAGCACGTTAAGCCTTTGATCTCAGCTGTCAATCGTGGATCTTAGACAGTCGTTACGGATCGTCAGAAGCCCGAAAGTCTGACAACCAGTCTTACCAAGGGGTATCGTATTACCCAGTAAGTGGGTTGTGGAGGTCAGATAGGCAATCGCTCCATGTAATATACTGGTATTCAGCTGTATCCGGCTAGACTGGAAGCCGACCCCAAGATAGTTGGGAAAAGGCTAGACAGATTGATTTTGGTAAGAGCTCTTACACACCATCTTATTGGCCGTCGACGCGCGTTTCTAAGACGCGCGTCGACAGCGCGTTTTTAATTACACATAACACGTGTAAAGGTCTACATGCTGCGTCTGACTCGCGTGCTTATCGCGTAAATGCGCGTCGACGGCGCGTTTAGAAAACGCGGTGTGTAAGAGCTCTAAGCGATGATGTGGTCGACGATGAACCACGCTTGCCTAGAAGTAACCTATTTACTCTCGACTTAAAGACTCCCAAGTTGAAGCTATCAGGAAACACAGACTCTGTTTGATGTTAAAGAAAGATTACTTAGGTATAGTTAATGATAGATCTACAAATAGCACGTGTTTATCATTTTCAATAATGAAAGAACTATTATTTTTAATCGAATTCAAAAAGGTTTCAAGTCGGTTTATTGAACTTCAAAAAGTTCAATAAACAGACTTCCAAACAAAAAAAGTGCAAAATAACTTTAATTTCGGCAGTCTGTGTCAAAAAACGAAGACACAAAAACAAAAAGAAATTTCTCTACAAAGTTTTCATCAGCTGATCAAAATTAAGATTTTTATTTCGAAAATAAAAAAATAAAAAAAAAAACAAAATCAATCAGTCTGTAAACTTAGGCTTCTTTTGTTGTTTACATAGGTGTAAACAACAAAAGAAGGCTTAGGCTTCTTTTGTTGTTTACACCTATAAAAGGCAAAATATTTTTTCAATATGGTCAAGTTAAGACTTAAAAGTACGTATTTAGAACATTGCAAACTATTTGTTGCGACAAATTAAATGACCACAGATCTACGTATATTTTCTACACTTAGCTCAACGGATATTTCTCATCAATAACCTCGAAGAGTTCAGATAGCGCCTTGTTATTGTTACTTAACTGCGTAGATTTACCCACACGATATACATTAATGGCTATATTGTAAGAAAACAATGGACATCGTCAACTTGGTGCGCAATGAAACGAGGAATATTGCGATACTGAAAATAATCATTATGTAAAAATTTATTTTGCGTTATTTTATTAGATTAGAAACTTTTTTGAAATATTAATCAGATTGACTGAATCTGACTGAAACTTTCAGATAGTGAATTTTTTTTTATTGCAAAAATGCATCTTCTTTCGTGGTAGTTTAATTTACAGTGGATATTTTGTTTTGGCGTGGCTAAAGTAATAACAGCCGCACGGGTCGATCCATCAGGTTAAGCTACGTTTGAAGGGGTTGGTCCATGGATTGGTGACCATCTATACAATCGTGGATCTTTGACAGTCATTACTACAATACAATGGGTTGTATTACCCAGTAACTGGGTTGTGGAGGTCAGATAGGCAGTCGCTTCATGTAAAATACTGGTATTCAGCTGCAACCGGTTAGACTGGAAGCCGACCCCAAGATAGTTGGGAGAAGGCTCAGCAGATTGATTGGATATTTTGTTTGGGGTAGTACTCATCTACAAGATATAAACAGCGGTGGCTCCGTGGTAACGGTTTTGGGTAGTGGTGGCCCAGTACTAGCCACCACTGCCCAAAAGCCAGCCACTTTACTTTTCTTTCCTTCTTTTTTTTTGATCTTCCTTACCCTTGAACCTTCTTGCTTTTCTTTTAAAAGATAGAGTAAAATGTTCCTCACACAAACCATTCATAGTTTCGTTGGCTTTCTTCTCCAGTCTCTTAATTATATTGATCACTTGTTTATTCACATACCTCTCAAGGAGGCGCTATTTCATCAAGATAACTTACAAAGCAGCAAATCTGAGCTTGCAAACAACATACGAGCCATGCGGTCGCTGTGGCTGAAATCAGCTTGATGGCATCATCATTTCATCCAGATCTAATTTTCCGTGAAACTTAGTTAATTTCTCAAAATCACTACACTTTTGCTACGTATACCATAATTTTAGCACCTGATGGCACTAACATATGTATAGGAGGCGGCTCCTAATGTTTTGTACCTATAGGTACTGTGGCATCTGAAGGAAGAGGTCGCATGAGAATACAAACCTTATCTCGACAGGCTGGTCGACTTGGTACACTTTTAGGGTTATTCGAATTTAGAACGAGTTTTCAACGTAAGAAGAAAATATTGTTTGATCTAAGTCACTAAAGACATGAGCTGTAATTAAAATAAATTGTATAAAAAATATAATAAAATTATCGTGTGACTACAAGCAAACAGTAGACCTACCAACCTAGAAACAAACCTCGCGTTAAACCGGATTTCTGGCTTAACAGCTAAACAAACAATAGACGGATCTACCACATCGAGATGTTGATGCAGATAAAGCAGATGGTATCAGTAAGTATGGTGGTACCATTGGTATAAAGGATGGGTGCCGTAAGACACCATCAATGGGGCATCCTTCACGGTGTTCTGACGGTAGATAGGTGGACCGAATTAGATGAAGTATTGATGCAAGAGGTATATATCATTTGTGTTCGGAAGATCCGAATTGTTTTCATCAGTCTGTGTACAGGCCTCCCACAAGATGGTCCTGTAACCTGGTGAGGGTTGTGGGAATTTGCTGGATGCGTGAAGGACAGGAATGGTCAATTAGGCAATGTGGTGGCAAGGCGTATATCCTGCTGTGGATGTGTTTCGACTTAACTGATAAAGCACGCCTTCTGTGTGTTGTAATTATGCGGAACCCAGGACCTCCTGATCTCTACAAAGTTTCTTCGTCATGTTTAAATTACTATCAGTTTCTAAATAAAACAGAATTTTCTAAGAAATTGCGTCGCGTAAAGTTATTATATTAATAGTTAGCGAAGTCCATTTAATTTAGCAAAGCAATTTTTACCGAACTCATTATTTAAGGTCGATACCAAATAAGTTATCGTTCCAAGTTGTTCAAGTTTAAATTGGTCAATTATTGTGCGAACTGTACCTAAACACTAAACAGATAGGTTGAGAAGTTCAACTACGGATAGTACCCGAACGTTATTACCAAAAACGAAATTTCTTGAATTTGTCTGGCGTTAAAAACTTCTCATTTTTCACCTGTCCGTGGACTTTTTCCCGTATTATGCTATTACATGTCTGGCAAAGATTTGCGTTTAAATAAAAACAGCTGTACGGATTGATCTTCTAGTTGAAGAAACTCTTGCCGGTACCAGTCCGTCGTCCAACGTCTTAGCTGTCATTCGTGAATCTTTGAGAGCCATTACGGGCAGTCAGAAGTCCAAAAGGTAGACCATCAGTCTTACCGACGGGTATCAGGATGCCCTGTGTTATGAAGGTCAGATACATTTTTACTCCAACTAACATATTGGTACGTAAACGATCTGGTTAGACTGAAAGCGGACCCCAACATATTTGAGAAAAGAAATACATGTATCAAAAAAAATAACGGATTTTACAACCATTTTTTTTTATATCCTTAGTGAGTAAAATTTTTCGTCTCTCCATATTTCTAAATCGCGAAAAAATAAGAGTTCAATTAAATCATCGTGGCCGCCATTTTGTTTTTTAATATTCATCATTCATTCACAAGCTAATATCAATTCGGCTGTCAAAACTAATCTAGTGATACTTCATTTGTAGAAATCTATCAAAGAAATATAGGTCCATACTTACAAACAGTCACATATATAGGTACATGTTTACATACATACATACACTTGAAAAACATTACCTACCCTCCATCTGAGGCAGTTGGGTAAAAAAGTTTTACAGATGATGATTCTGTATTTCTTGCCTTTTAAAACTGGTCCTTCTGATCATAGTTACTCAGTGATTCCATGCAGTACTGTACTTGGTCCTCATTCATACAGCTATCGAAAACGAAAGGTTCACCAGCGCGCTGCAAGGTCACGCACATTGTGCGAGCTCTTCCTAATGGTATGGAACGAATTATTTTATTAATATTTTAATGTTTCACGTTTAAAGCTATATTATTATACTGGGTAGAAGGTCTACCGGAGTTCCGTGGTCATGAGAATGTTACCTACTGTTGAATAATATCTTAGAAATAAAAATTATAGGTAAGTCTTTTTTTGTGCACGTGTGTGCGTATTGATTATGACCTTTTTGAAATGCAGGGACAAATACTAATGAGTAAAGCTTCCTGAACTTACATTTAATATACAATCTTTTATTTATTTTTTAATGTTGGCTTCGCACGGTTTATGCATTTAGCCAGAGTCAAGTTTAAAAAGTATTTTGTTTTTAAACACAGAATACAGTCACTATGTTTTCCATTAGAATACAGATGTAACACATTTTTATTTTTGCAATATTTGACAGCAAATGTCAGCGTTCTCGACAAGCTTCGCTGAGGTAGTCAATACTACTTACAACAAAATTCTCAGCTTCAATTTACCGAGATCGTGTCTGTTTTAAGATTCCACATCTTGTCCAGTTGCGTAGACACTTAAGACACAAAACTACACCAATTTTACATCACAATATCCACCAGAAATCAATTTGTGAATAATAGTAACAGCTACTAAACTTCACTCAAAGAAATCCCGGCAAAAGCTCAATTATTCAGCCTTATTTATAGACGCTGCAGCCGAAAGTCTGACATCCATTCTTACCAAGGGGTATCGTATTACCCAGTAACTGGGTTGTGAAGGTAGACAGGCAGTCGCTCCATGTAAAATACTGGTATTCAGTATTTTTAGACTGGAAGCCGACCCCAAGATAGTTGGGAAAAGGCTAGGCAGATGATGATTTAAAGACGCTGCAATTAATGTGGCCAGCTTCTGGGCCCAAAGTATTTAAAAAGTTATGAAACCATCGATTCGAAAGAAGAATTTATAAGCTTAGTTTAAATATGTTTTTTTTTGTTTTTTAAAGTTTTATTATGAATTAGCGAATTCTAAATTCAAATACTCCATAGATTTAAAAAAAAAATTAGAACTTGCTAATCCGTTTCTAGAAATATAATCACACTAATATTATACAGGCAAATGTTTGTGAGTGTGTGTTTGTATGATTGTTACTTCTTCACACACAAACAGCTGGTCCGATTTGGATGAAATTTGGTATGTAGATGGCTTATACTCTGGATTAAAACATGGGCTACTTTTTATCCCGGTCTACGAGGGTGAAACCGCGGGGCGCAGCTAGTTAGTATATGTTTTGTAATTTAATGGAATATTTATCTATTTACATGCTTATTGTTACATGACCTAAAATAACAGCTACATTTAAAAAAAATACCTATTTAATATTTTTATGAATACCGGAATGCTGTTATGAAATACCGGATAGAGAAGTTTTCACGCACTTTAGATAAGCATTTCCTTCTTACCTTTTACGAAACTGCACACCTATGTGAGATGCTTTTGTGGCAGCCATTGTTTAAGATTGCGCACGCGACGACATAGGAACATGTTCGTTTTGTTTGAGACATAGAATAGAGTAGAAAACATTTTCTTCGATATACACACAACACACAAAAGGTAAAGAAAATAATAGTACACCATGAAATAGTAAAATTGTGTTGAGCGTGTCCATACCGAGAGTTTTTTTTTATTGGGTGGAAAGTCATCAAATAACTTATCCCACTCTGGCTGGATTAGGAGGGCGTGTCAGACTCTTGCTGACTAAAACCCACTCGTATTCCTTCAGTTGCCTGAGCCAGGGCCGGGGTGACTCTTCCGTTCATTCCCGCGACCCTAGCAGGATACCGAAAGGGTTACTATCTCATTTGCTGGTATGAAAATACATACCGGAAAGATTTTTTATTGTTTATATTATGTTTTTATTATGGGCATGTGATGAGGAGGAATGAAGAAAATGTCGTGAGGAAAGTCTTGTGTATGGATGTGGAGAGCTATAAGAGTAGGGGAAGGCCAAAGAAACGATGGTTGGACTGTGTGAAAGAGGATATGTGTAAAAAGGGGGTGACTACAGAGATGACGACTGATAGAGGAGTATGGAAGAAAAAGACATGTTGCGCCGACCCCAAATAAATTACGTTATAAGATACGTTAAGCTACGCTTGCCGGGGTTGGTCCATGGATGGGTGACCATCTTTACATACCGAGACTCCTCCGTGCCTCGGAAAGCACGTTAAGACATTGGTCCTGGCTGTCAATCGTGAATCTTTGACAGTCGTTACGGGTCGTCAGAAGCCCGAAAGTCTGACAACCAGTCTGTACCAAGGGGTATCGTAATAACCCTGTTAGGTCAGTGGTTGTGGAGGTCAGATAGGCAGTCGTTCCATATAAAATACTGGTATACAGCTGCATCCGGTTAGACTGGAAGCTGACCCCTAGATAGTTGAGAAAAGGCTAGGCAGAAAAAGATATACATTTAAGGAGAAGATGTTGTGGATTGTCTATGTTTTGTTAGTCATTAATTATTTTAAATTTGTGACATTAAAGCAGTTGTCATCCAGACCTGTCTTTTGAATATCCAACACCAGGTCTAGGAAATGTTTTACTTACGAAATTATTTACCTAAGAAAAGATATGAAAGTTTCATATAAGGAAATACTGAAGTACATCAAAGGTGTTGATTGGATAGAAGTAATATTACTTTAAGCTTAATTTAAGGTTTTATGAAAAATATAAACAGTATTTTTTGAACATTTGATTATTTATTTTCTCCCACACGTAACAAATTATGTACAATACCTACAGTTTATGGAGATATTAAGCAAAACCTATGCTATGGGTCACCTAGTCACTTTATCTCGAATGCATTACAGAGATCCATGAAAAAGATATAAATTACCATTTTAAAGCTCTACTGATATTAAATTTAGCAACATAATACTTAAATTCCTTGAACCTTTGAAATGTACCTATGATCTTTCAAGGGGTCATAGTTCAAAAACAGGTAAGCAGAAATACTTCTGTAACATTTAGTTAAAAGAGATGGACGGAGCTTTTCGTAGATACTCTCACAAATAGGTATGCGAATGCAATCGATTATATATTTTGTAAAAACACAATCAATATAAAGTATGGTTACGTATTTTTTTTATTACCTTATATCACTCAAGGAAATGATCGAGAATTCAATAAAATACGCGGGCAATTTATTACGTCGAACGATCTCATTAATTAAAAAATTCAATGCTGTGTGATAAAAATATCTTGCAAAAATGCAGTTTTGGCATGTTCAAATATGTCAACTGTATTTGTAGATTGAAAGAGAATAGACCCCACGACACAGGGAATCCTAGTTTGGGGTCTTGAGTTTATATTATAATTGCATATTATGTGTATTTTCGTGGGATAAGGTAACAAACCGCATAACCTTCATTTTTTTATAGCCGCCGATGAAAATTTTCCCCCATTTTTCGTTTGTAATATAAAAAAAATTGCCAAAAACTGAACCCAATTATTGGTCAATAAAAAAAAACACTTACCTTTCTAAACTCCTCAGCAGCTCACACCAGAAACCACAAATAATTTTACGAAAACAAAAAAGAAAAACGAAACTAAATTCTCGTTGCAGCTGCAACCAACAGTCACTGCACTCGCGTTCAAAGTTCCCGCGCGTCTGAGTTTCGCGCCGGTCGCGTGCTAACTGCGCCTGCGTGAGATGTCAGATGCGTTTGCGACTGACTCGAGATCTTGAGGCTGTTCTAAATTTAATGTGAAGTGATATAACATGGTTTGGCGGTAAATTGGCGAGGCTATTAATAGTTTTTCAGTATACAGTGATAAGTGGGGACCTATATGTAGATACAGCCCTTTGTAGTACAGTTAAGATAGTTAAGAACTCACTCAGTTTATGTACTCAGTCAGTGAAAAGGTAACACATTATTGGTATTGTTAAGTAAGAGTTAAGTTTTTTTCTTTTAGTTTACGTCAGCAATTCATTTCAATGCGTATTTCGATTAAGTATAGTAGTCTCGCTCTTCTTCTTTTCGTGTCGTGGTACATTTACCTATGTAGTTATGCTGTTTGGGCCCAGTAAGTGGCCAGGTATATAGCGGTGTCAGAGGTCTTGCTCAGATCATCGAGGGTGCAGGTGAAAGCACATTTAGGACACTCCAGCAGATTAGACATAGTTTGAACAGGAACACCCACTCGCACTGTGTTTTGGATCGGCCGATGATCCCCACATCGCCAAATTGTTCTTGCAGCGGCCCATTTGGGTACGCAATCGATTCAGGGCCCTCCATAGAGGCCACAGCAGTTCTCGACCGTAAGGCACCAAACTAATTCAAGTAACTAAATCCTAAGGTAGTATTAAAAACCAAGGGGTGTCGGATAATTGGAATAAATGGATCAC
Organism: Polia nebulosa; assembly: GCA_951329385.1. Classification (NCBI taxonomy): domain Eukaryota; kingdom Metazoa; phylum Arthropoda; class Insecta; order Lepidoptera; family Noctuidae; genus Polia; species Polia nebulosa. The sequence goes on from OX589606.1 coordinate 30,268,181, forward strand.
TGGATTGTATAGAAAGAAATCAAGATAAGTTAAATAAAGCATTTTAGAAGTCCTAATTTAATAAGAGACCATGTAGGAAGCAGTGGGGTAGGCCCGGGCGGAGGATGCCAAACTAATGGTGCCGGAGCACTGAAGTGCCGAATTAGTGAGACTCTACTTACTGTATTCCTATCTGGAATTACTCGTACTATCTGGTTTCGATGCTCGATATCATTCATAGCTTCGATTTTCTTTTTAAAGTTATTAGGAAAGCAGACCTTTTTTTTTTGGAGGGTGGGAAAGCATCTGACTTCGCCCGCTCTGGGTGGAGCGAGAGAGCGTGTCAGTAAAACTCACCCTTGCTCCTTCAGTTGCCTGTGCTAAGGGCAGCGGTACCTTCGAATTTATCCGCGAACCCAGATGATTGCAAAAAATGTCTCGCTAGAGTAAACATCGTCCATCAAACGAGTTGATCCAACTCAAGGTGAAGGTTGGGCTTAAAAACCCTTTGCCTTCAACTTGAAGATCAGTTTTTACTTTTTATTGCTCACAATAAAATGTCGTAAAAAGCGGTAATCTTTTTGCACCACCGTGCGATGCAATAACATCTTTGTTTTTCTCAGGGCTCAACGGAATTTAAGGACCAGTGCAATTTTCCGGAATGAAAATTCGAAATCAGTGATGTGATTTCTATCAGTCAACGAATTTCTGTTATTAGATAGATACCTACTTTCAAGGTGCCGATTCTGTTGTTCAATAACTAAGCTAAAATTAGAGAATCGCTATCTTTTATTAAAAGGTAGTGCGAGAAAAAGACGGCTATAGATATTAACTAAGTTAGAGATGTCAAACTAGTCTTGCGCTTTACTGTGTTTTTAGTCGACATGTTTTTACATGTACCCTTAATTTGTATGGAAATATTAGTTCAACTAAATTTGACAGCTCTAATTTACGTCCATCTCTTTCTTGTTTTATTGGAGAGAAAAAGATAGCAATAACCTAACTTAGTTTAGTTTGTGCACAACAGAATCGGCACCATTCCTAGAAACAATAGACTAGTTTGCTAAACAAATCTAATTAGTTCGTCAGTTACATTACCAAAAAATATCGGACACGTATATTTTTTTTGTCACATAAACCAAAAATGAGGACGATACAGTGCGTCGAAATTTCGCGTGACGTCACACCTTTTTTATTAAATTTATTTAATTACAACGGTTTAAAACCAATTACAGTAACTAAAACTAAAGATTTTTAACAAAAAGACAAAAATTAAAAGACAAAACTACAAAATATCAAATTTAAAAAAAAAAAAAAAAGGGTCTCGAAACTCTATCATAAATCCCTCTCACAGTACTTCTGACATGCCAATAAAATCTTCGTACATTCATCTGCAAACAGATCGTTTGTTGGATTAGAATCCAAGAGATCATTAAGTGCAGCCAGAGTGCGAGGTATTGGAGACTCAGCACGCGCACCGGTGCGACGCTGAGGCACAGCAAACAAACCTTGATTCGCTTTGTACCGTATAGTGACGTAACAAACCTGCACTCCTGAACTTTGAAGCGTTTTGTCTTAGTATATTTTATTGGTTTGATAAAGCAAAAAATATTTGTCCAATATTTTTTGATAATCTAGCTTAAGGACTAAATAGAATTGCTATTTTATACTCAGGAAACATCCCTATTTAATTTCTTTATAATTTAAGCTAAGTAGAACTGCAATGGACGCGGCAATATCCGTATAACACCAAAATTAGTTAAAATATTCAGGCTAAGAAAAGTTTCAGAATATATATCTGCCTAGCCTTTTCCCAACTATCTTGGGATCGGCTTCCAGTCTAACCCGATGCAGCTGAATACCAGTATTTTTAATGGAGCGACTGCCTATCTGACCTTCACAATCCACTTGCAGTAACTGGGTAATATGATACCCCTTGATAAGACTCGATGTCAGACTTTCGGGCTTCTTACGACCCGGAACGACTGTCAAAGATCCACGATTGACAGCCGGGACCAACGGCATAACTAAAAGAAAAGTAATAAAAGTTTGTGTTCCTGTCTTGTCTCTTCGTTTTTTGACACCGACTTCCGAAATTAAAGTTATTTTGCACTTTTTTTGGAAGTCGGTTCTATTTTTTTGTAAAAAAGTTTTTTATTTTTCACTTTTTAGTTGTGGTTCCTCGTTAAACTGTGTTAACAAGTCATAGACATAAGATAGCAGCAATCGCGGTTGATTTGCTGTCAATTTTTGAAGAGTTCCGTTGTCTGTATCCGAAACCCATCATCAGATCTTTTTGAAATTTAAATGGGTCCATTTCGGAATAAACCCCTTTCGAACAAAAAAAGAATTTTGCAAATCCGTCAATATATGACGGAGTTATGCCCGAACATACATAAAAAAAAAAAATACAAACATCCGAATTGATAACCTCCTCCTTTTTCGAAGTCGGTTAAAAAATAAAGCTCGTGAGTCGAAAATCATCTCACGGCAACATTTAGTATGGTGTCTACCAGTGTGCCAAATCTATACAAAAAAAACTTTCAAATATACAGACTTTCATAATAATGATGGTCCTTCGGGGCGCAATGCAATTTACGAGTATATTACTCTTAAACTATTGCAGCATCTCAGAATGGAATCCTGAACCATCGTCATATTCGAAAGAGTCACCGCGGGTCTCATCACAAATGATAACTGAAGGAACACGGGTACGTTTTACGAGTACTAAGTAAGAGTCATCTGATAATTCTCAAAAAAAAGTTATCGTCATAAAGAGGCGTTGAGGTCAAACATATGTTTTTGTTGATTTTCGTCGACTAGAGTCCCTCGCCATAGCTCATTAATTGCTCAACGCTCTGCTAATCAAGTTTGAATCAATTGGAAGCTTCGATCACCTTGAACGCACTATATTTTCTTTTGGAACTCCCGAACGTACGCGAAATCCACGTGGATGAAGTCGCGGGCGAGGTGCTAATACATAAAGGCGTGATTAGATGTGACCCGCATGTCAATTAATGTAGTGCAGTAGATCCAGGAGTGAGCACACTGCTCTGAAGTTAACATGTTACACTGCGCTGAAGTGAATTGCGCGTTGGTGATAAATCTTAAGTCGTGAGCCAGTCTGTTCACAGCTCTACTACAGATGTATCTAAAGGCAGCACTTATAAATTAATTAGTAGCACACGTATTAACCCGTCGCGCGTCTAGTTAACAGACACAACCGATTTTTAATAGGCGTGCGTGATTTCATGAAATACTTACATTTGACATCAATTCTAACTGAAAGAGTTGTATTGATGATTTTAATGATTATAATTCTATAAATACATACTTGCTATGGCCGCGAATCAAATTTTGAGTTAGATACAACCTGACACTGACCTGAAAATTGCCAAAAACGTAAATTTGAATTTCGCGGGCTACCCTGGCGCTTCCACCTTAATAAGTTTTCATGAAACTAGTAGGTATGTGTTAAATTTATCTTTATCTTTATCTTTATCTTACAATTAGGGAGTTTTTAACGGCTAGTAATTTAGCTAACGTAAGTTTCGTTATCAATGTCGAGACTGCAGGTCCTAGGTCAGTAAAATACCTCAGAGCAAGTTACTGATGGATAATCCTGGCTACAAGGTTGTACCTATGCAATTACAAATTTACAACTAACAATTTAAATTAAAAACCTTAATAAATGTTATTAAAAAAAAAACTAAAACAGATAATAAGTAATTGTTACTACTCCACGACTGAATTTGTAGAGGAAAAGACTGATATCCGGATTGTATTAGTTTATATTATAATTATACTGTATCGTATTGAGCTTAGCTAAATTTAAATGGTGATTAGTAGATCAAATCGAATATGATTTTCATTTTATTGATAGATCATGATATGTTGTATTCGTAAATTAAATAATTTTTTGACTATTTTAATTGTATCCGAAATATTGATCGTATTTTGACATATTGATTGTGTCTGAATATCATGATTTATTGATTTTATGTTAATATTTTAACTGGATTTGACCATTTTGACTTTGTTTATTTTTAATAACTTAAATTTTGCATGCCCACTTAGGCATAATGTATGGCTCAACTGTAACATTCCATCTTATTGTAATTTATACCTGCATTCTAGTGAATGAACAAATGGACAATTATGATTAGTATTTGGACATTATTAATATTGTTTCTTTACTGTTGACTTTTATAAGGATTGTATTATCCTGTCTTCATTCATGGTTAGTTTAACTAGTCATATTTAATAATTGCACGCCATAGTATTTGGCAAACATGTCCGAACTTATTTTTAATTGTTTTTATGTTATAACGAAAGCTACAGCTGAAGATGCGCATGCATTTGTGTTGAGACATTTTGTTCGTCTGGTGATCGTTAGGGAGGTATCTCTCTATTGGTTATCTTGACGGGGCGGGGTGTCTCGGCACAGGGGCATTTTTGTGAAGACAACTGGACGCAAGTCACGGATGAGTGTTGTCTTTGTTAATTATATTGTAAGTACTTACTAACAAAAAATTCTAAGTTTTTTTTCGTATACTAACCTTTTGGATCCAGTTGTCCCAAAATAAATAATTATGAATTTGAATTTGAGTTATCTTGTATGCACGATGTATTCTTGTATGTGTACATATGTTTTCGCAAATAAATATTGTTAAATAAGTATTGTTATTCTTACACCTTACACATTTCACGGTTTCCCTTAACTTAACATGCATGACCACTTAACCACGCATTTGGCCACAACCACATTAAACTCTATCCTGAAGGCTCTGCTGAAGGCTTTGTTGCCTTCAGTGGCTCCATCAGTCACACATTGTTGTGGCAAAAAGTTTCCAAAACTCTTTAATTTAACCCAAATTAAATCAATCCTACTAATATTATAAATGCGAAAGTTTGTATGTTTGTGTTTCAATCACGCAAAAACGGCAGAAAGGATTTGAATGAAATTTTGCACACAGATAGATTATAACCTGGATTTAAACATGGGCTACTTTTTACCATACGGGCGAAGCCGCAGAAGCTAGTTTACATTTAATTAATTTAGTTTACAATTTAATAATTCTTAGGGCCATTCATAAATTACGTCAAATGAATTTCACAGTTGGTCACATTTCCCCCTCCCTAGTGTCACATATTTTGCAATTTTAACAATTAATTAAAACAGCAGTTTCGAAATTACTTTTCAAACTCGCTAACAAAACAATTTATATTGTATGTTTGTATAGATAGAGTTGGAAATATTTTTAAGATTTTCGTTGAAATGTGACGTCACGAAACTTTTCACCCATTGTCACACAATGTTACACTTCATCCAATCTCTCCCCTCCCCTTAACGTGTGACGTATTTTATGGATGGTCCCATTACACAGAATGTTGCTTCTTACGACATGCGTAACAATAAAACAGTGATTTCAAAAGAACTATAATAAATAAGTCTTGTAAATTTTAAAAATAACACGGACCAATTAACTTTATTTATGAATATTACAACCGAAGTTGTAAAACCATTAAATTTAAAGTTACACATAATATGTATGACTTAGCAGACGGGGCCCATCGTGACCGGTGCCTCCATGCCTAGGAGTAGCGTATAAATTCTGAAAATGAGTTACTGCACCCTTGGGCACTCAGGCATGGAAGGAACAGGGGTGGGTTGTAGTCAGTCTGACACGCCCTCCCGCTCCACCCAGAGCGGGAGAAGACATTGGATGGATAAGTAGGGGTTTACCTGCTCATATCTTTCCAAAGTATAAACTTACCCGATTCTTAGAATAAACTGTTACTTTTAACCAGTTTTCGCAACTGCTAATTATAATCATAAGTTATTTAAGGCAGGGTTATTATGACCAAATTAATTTCGGAAGTGGTCAAAAAAGTTTCCGGTTTGAGCTAATTTTAACTTGTAGGTACAAAAACGACACGTGTTAATATAAATGAAGGCTAGATTCAATACTTAATTTTGATACTGTTATGGATTCGCACTTAATTACTTTTGAAGTTATACTTCTTTAGGCGCGTTATGAAAAAATGATGAGAGTGATATTTTAAGATGCGCGCGCATCTCTGTCACACAAAATTCACAGGTTGAAGTTAGCTAGAACCAACACCCTGAAGTTAGATATGGTCTGTGGTACATAAATAATGATTGTTTTTCTTTTGTAAACTTTGTCACAGTTAGGTTTTTTATCGTGTTACGCCAAAGAAGAACAACTTCATACGTGCGTACATAAGTACACACACACTTTTTTTATTTATATGCACTTACATTAGCACGGTTAGTCTATTTTAGTTATTTCCATAGCGTTATGTCCTACGTTATTCTTTTGTGTGGTAAAGTTGCGGACATACAACATATATTTGTTTTACAAAAACGTGCTGTACGAGCGATATACAGGCTAGGGTCAAAAGTGTCCTTACGAGAAATTTTCAAAAAGATTGAAATTGGGAGCCCCCCTTAATTTTTAATTTATTTTATCTCACGGTCGCGGTGGCATCTCGATTGATTTTGGCAAACATTTTATACATTAGACAAAATAAAAATTTATAAACCAAGACTCCACAATTTTGACACCAGAAACAAGCATAAACCCCATCCAAATCGGATCAGTAGTTTTGGAGAAAATCGCGGACAAACAAGCATACTTACTTGTATACACACATACATTCATATACACATAAACATACATATACTCCTGTTTTGAAGTCGGTTAAAAATAGTAATAATGAAAGAACAATCTATACAAACAACTTAACTTTCAACTTGTAATGTTGCTTATCACCATCAATTTCCGGCCGGCGGCCGCGGTGGCAGGTTGGATGCCACTGCAAATACAACTAGGCAAAATGGAGTTTAATAGATTGTTCTGATACCCAATGTGAGTGCGGTGCCCCTGTCGAGAACATGACTCACATACTGGAAAGCCCGAAGTGCCCATACACCTGCACTACTCAGTTGACATTATTTTGATAGGCACTTTGCAGTAGATTGCTGCTTTGCTCGGTGGACATTGATTATAAATATGCACTACTAGTACATTTTTATTTTCCTATACGTCAAAGCAGCAATGTACTGCATAGTGCCTATCAAATTGATGTCAACTGAGTTAGCGAATACACCTGCTGATGAACGATACTGACGCTGCAATTAATGTAGGCAACTTCTGGACTCAAAGTATTTAAAAGAGAGGAAACCATGAATTCATCAGCCTTTTAATGTCCCCACTGCTGGGACACAGTTCTCCTCTCTTCGAGAGATCAATTGTGTGTGTGATCAATTTCATAGTCAGAATAAATCCCATATACACTAATGAATAGTTTGATATAATATCATCATCATCTTCCTTCCCTTATCCCATGTTTTTTTCTTCCATTCTGTCCTATCAGCCGTCACGCTATCACTAACTCTCTTTTCTTTCATATCACTCCTCACACAATCCATCCATCTTTTCTTTGGCCTCCCTCTCCCACTCCATCCATCCACATTTATATTCATTACTCTTTTATTTACATATAATATCACATACCGTATAATATTAAATAACGTAAGTATCTCGTTATTTTTTATGTATTTAATTACATTCGGTATTCGTGATATAAACGTCTAAGCTCTACAAGAACTTTCTACAAATACTGACTAAGTTACATAAACAAGTTAAGTTTTAAATGCCAAGATGACTGATTTGATTATGACTCCCTTGACTCACGTACGAGTATGTAACTCGACTTAGACGGACAGCTCAAGTTAAACCGACTTGAATGGTTTTGAAATGTCGCAGACTTAATGCATATAGATGTCACTTGTGTGGATTTACTTATGCAAATGGTGAATTAGACATTATATTTCGAGGCATTCAAGACAGCTAAAGGTCATTTTCTTTGTTCTCTGCTTCCTTACAGAGACTATGTAAAAAATCGTCCTTACAGACCTATTATACGTTAAACAGTATCTTATCCCAACATCATATTTACCAGCATCTTTATCTCATTTATCATCTTTCACACAATATAACCATCCACATTATGCTTTGCATTACCCAGGGTGGACTGGTAGAACGTTTAAAGTCATGCATAAAACTTAAAGTATTAATTAAATAAATCCTACTAATATTATAAATGTGAAAGTTTGTGAGGGTGTATGTTTGTTACTCTTTCACGCAACAACTACTGAACGGATTTATTGCTATTTTATCGCTTATACATTAGAATAACACATAGGCTATAATTTATAATAGGGGGAAGTACTAATACCATGCGGGCGGAGCCGTTGGAAGAAGCTAGTATCCCATAAACCAAAGACAGAGTTCATTAACCCTCAGTGTTTCCGACTTTTGATTCTACTATATAACAGTCGGTTAAATTAAAAGTGAATGGTATAATGTTCCTCCATAAAATAACATTATAAAAAAGAGAAATGGTTCCTTAATAGAGCTATATCGTGGTATCGTTGCTATGAATGACATTAATCGAATTAATATCAGTATTAAAGTTTATTATTTCCGTGATATTAGCAACAGTGACTTGTGTAGCTTCTTCGTTCGACAGCATACTCGTAAGTACTTGTTACAACTGTATAAAGTGCATTAATATAATTGAAATCATTTTTGTAATTAATCAGTTTTAAAAAATCAATATAAAAAAATTAAAATTCATCATTCTCCTGCCCTTATCCCAATTTATTTGGGGTCTACGCAACATGTCTTTTTCTTCCATACTCCTCTATTAGTCGTCATCTCTGTAGTCACCCCTTTTTTACCCATATCCTCTTTCACACAGTCCAACCATCGTTTCTTTGGCCTTCCCCTACTCTTATAGCCAAAAAAATTAAAATTAATTAATTTTAAATCAATAAAAAAAACTATTATTTTAATGATTAATCAATTTAAAAAAACAAAGTAAATGGTAAGTATAATGTTCCTTCATAAAATAACATTGTAAAAAAGAGAAATGATTCCTTAATAGAGCTATATCGTGGACCGGGGTATCGTTGCTATGAATGACATTAATCGAATATCAGTATTAAAGTTTATTATTTCTGTGATATTAGCGACAGTGACTTGTGTAGCTTCAGCCTTCGACAGCATCATACTCGTTACAACTGTATAAAGTGCATTAATGTAATTAAAATATTTTTTTTTGTAATTTATCAATTTAAAAAGTTGGTAGCTATCTTGATTAGCTGTCATTTAATTATATTAATTTTTATAAAATGTTATTTAATGTACCATCATTGTCAGTGGCATATTCGGAAAAATGTTGGCTATAACTAGTTATTCCGAATAGCCAGATGTTTCTTAAAAACCTGTGGCTATGGTAAAAAAACTTAAGTTTTCCTGGGAAGCATAATAATAAGACAATTTCATCGAAGATTTAAGTGGCATAGGTATGTGGGGCATGTAATCGTTTTCGTCTAGCTAACAGAATATTTCAGAGCAAGTTTCTGTTGTGGAATCGGAAGTGCCGTACTACAAGTAGATATGTGTCCGACCTACATATTATTTTGACTTGGCTATCGGGGTTGTCGACACGTGGGATGTGGACTCAGTGATTCTTGTACCTATAGTCATGCCAGCCAATGGTTTAATACCCACGAGCCTCGACCAACACCTCAGGAGGCTGGGGCAGGGTGTATTCAGGCGACTGTATACAGTGGTACTCCGGGACACGGCTTGTATTGTGAGGAGATTCCTCTCTTTGGAGACCTGACCACCGCGCTTGGACTATCTGCAATAGTAGGCAATTACCTACTCAAAATAGCTTTTTCTTTTTATCATCGTAGGTATATATACGACAAAGAAATATGAAACTAAAAATAAAATGCCTTTTTAATGAAGAAATCCCTTTCACGTAACTATATTGTTATATTAACCAGAAGATGTCCAACACCTGCGTTTAGATTATATTCGCAATAATTTTGAAAGGCAACATTTAAGTAAAAGATTAATTTTACATAAATGTTGCCTAGCTTTCGATTGATCTGGCTTACCATGCAAGCATTATTTATATTTGATAGTCTAAAGAAAAATTTGTAAGTAACTAGTTTAAGGATATGATGGGGCTGACATGACCTGTTAATGGTTGCCCCTAATAAATAAAGAGAGAAAAATAAAACAGTGGTTCTCTGGGAGTGCCGACAGAAGTGAAAACTTGAACAAAAATGCCTAACGCGCCTAAAGAAGTTTTCACTTCAATCTGCTACGCGATCCGCTACGAGTTCAATAGTTTTTTCCCATCTCAAAAATGTCCAACGCGCCTACATGTAGAAGTTTTCACTTCAAAAACAATTAATACTGTTACACAACTAACCTTAACCAGACCGTCGTGTGTAACATATTATGATATCACATTATCACCAGCAGGCACTCCTTAGCCCCCGTAGTCCAGTTCTGTCCCCATAAAGCGGCCCTTTCTATATAATAATTACTGCGCGGCTGATAAGCAGTCCACAGGTGTGATTCCACGCAACTTTCCACGTTGCGTCATATAGAGACAAGTACCGATAGCAGATACACTGATAATGATTGATTTTTAACCGACTTTCGAAAAAGGAGGAGGTTCTAAGTTCGATTGTATGTATGTATGTTTTTTTTTATGTATGTCCGCCTGTTTCTCCGTCAGTTGTGGACCGATTTTCAAAATTCTTTCTTTATCCGAAAGAATATACGCCCGAAGTGGTCCCATATAAATTTTATCGAATTGCTTCAGCACTTTTAGAGAAACTGAACAAAAACGAAAAATATGTATACCTCGTTGACGTTTTGGTATTCTCCTAATGTTTAAATTCCACGTTCCATGTTATTGGGGTTTTTAGTTCTCGGGTATAACAACTAAAAATTGAAAAATAAAAACTTTTTACAAAAAAAAACAACCGACTTTCAAAAAAAAAATACACTAAAAATTAAAAAATAACTCTAATTTGGGAAGTCGGTGTCAAATAACGAAGAAGTAAAATACAAACACCGACTTCCGAAATTAAAGTTATTTTTTAATTTTTAGTGTATTTTTTTTTTAAAGTCGGTTGTTTTTTTGTAAGAAAGTTTTTATTTTTGTAAGTTTAAGATTGATTTTGATTATAAATTTGGTGGTCAAGAAATCTGAGGGTCAAAAATCTACGAGAGGCCGATACCGCTACGTCTGTGTGATTTACAGCTGAGACATTTTTTGCATAATAATATATTAACTTAAAGGCAGCTTTGTGAAGAGAGAATAAATGATAATTGATAAATTATTATTATTTATCTAATTTTAATTATTTTTTGGAGACATGCGGAACAGAGTGTAAAGTCCCACAACCTCCGTTGAAAAGGAAGGATCCTCTTGACCTTGATTTCGGACTGTTGTATTTATGTTCAATTCACGCGGAGAACTCTGCTTGCGCGATGTAGGATTTGTTGTTTTTTACTTCGTTCAAGGCATCATAAATGTCGCTACAATTTTGCACACTATTGTAGGTATAAATTCGAGTTCTTCCTACTTAACAGACAGATGTGTTGCTAGGGAATTTGTTGCACTACTTCTTCTTTCCAGTTAAAACACTAGGCAGTGGTGGCGGTGGGCGTTTTGGGGGACTGTCTTTACGTAAAATTGACGCAGTCTCTCAGCCTTTTTGAATAAATGACTTTGATTTTGATTAATTTCCTAAGAATTAAAGACCTTATCCTTGTCCTTTGCATCTTAACATAATGCCATAACTTAGGCCCAAAATCTAATCCATACCACAGATAATTATAAATACTAGCGTACAGATGCCTCATCCCATACAAAGAAACGGTACCGCCGTAACTATGGGTTTTCGTCAGGCACAAGTAACTTTTGTTCTTCGTTCGGGCCCGTCCTCTACACCTCGCTAGATGGTGTTAGCAGTGACGGCTTGCAAGTTGAATGAATTTACATAAAGTCTTACCAATATTTTCTTACACATTGAGGAATTACTTTATAGTATTTTTGGAACTTCATAACAGTTTTACTGTTTCAAAATGTGTCACTATAAAAATTTTACAGAAGCGAATGCATAAACTCTAAAACTTCAAACAGCGCCATCTATTGGTACAAGAAATATAAATGCCTAAGGATTCGTTACAATAAACATCTAAATTTGAATTAGAAGCCAATTATTCCACAATTTCATGCTTAGGGTAGTTTATTAAATAAGAAAATTAAGTTTTTACCATACTGTTTTTCAAAATATTAATGTTATATAAACTTAAATAAGAAATCGATGCATATTACGCCATCTATTGAGATTTATTTGAACTAAATTTTCTTTGTTCGAGATGAGACCCCGTGTCCATACATATTATATACTATTAACTTTATTGGCCCTTTCATTTGATACCCATATTATTATGGAAAAGCATACAAAATAACTAGTCTGCCATCTTTGGGTGTAAGCCATAATGGATTTAGAATGACGTCACTTAACTTAATTTAATTGTTTCTGTAATTACTGGTATTCGAGAGATTTAAGACCACTTTTTCAACTAATATTTTTACTCTTTAGTAGTGACCCAATGAAATACGATTTTTAGCCGAAACTGAAACTGGAGGGGTAGCCGAACAGTTTGTAATTGGCTGAAACTACACTCACGTGGTTAAAAAAAAAATAACAAAAATTAAAAAAAACAATAAAATATACTTGAAAAGAAAATTTATATTTTCTCAAAATCCGACAACTTCAAGCAGTTTGATACAGTTGGTGGCGGTTATTTTGGATCTTGATTTCATGCCACCAACTGCATCAGACTGCTTGAAAAGTGACTTGTTTGGAACTTATTTGTTGTTTTTTAGTCGGGTTTTTTTATTTTTATTTTTTTTCGAAATCACCTCCTCTAAACCTTTATTTTGATACCCCACTTAATATAGTTCGTCGACTTTCATTGTTTTCCTTTTTACAATATGCCGTCTGGTGGTCTTTATTAGCACTCGCAAGATTAAGACGAATCAATTGACGTAAGAATTATCAAAATCGGTTTACGCGTTTAGTTTGTATAGTGCCACAAAGGAACAAACATACACACATATGCTGATAAACACATAACCCTCCCTTGCGTCACGCAGTCAGGTAACATAGTCATAGAAAATTCAGCCAGACTAAATTAGTCAAAATTAGATTACACACAAATAGACGAACGAAACAATTTTCTAGGTCGCTAGTTTCGGTCAAGCCGAATATTTGGCCATTTTCTGGTCGAAAAATCGAAATTAAATCTTCTTCGGTCGAACACTACTCTTTAGTCTTTTGCTGTAGTGCGAGGATTTGATGCAATTCAAGATCACCTGGGCCTGCGGACGGCGAGTAGTGGGTAACTCGCCGTCCGATCAGCACCAGGACCGAGAGTCGACGGCGCGTGGTGTTCCACGCGCGCTTCAAAGAGTTGAAAGCAAACGTGACGGGCCCCGTCATGGCCGATGCCTGCCCAGGGGTTGTGGATAAATTCGAAACACAGTTACCGCGCCCCTGGGCATTCAGGGCAGGGAAGGAACAGGGATGGGTTTTTGTCAGTAAGAGTCTGACACGCCCTCTCGCTCCACCCTAGAGCGGGAGATGTCATTGGATGATTTCCCATCACCCAAAAAAAAAAAAGGTACTCGTATGTTACCATTACGATGCGGGATATATTTTAGCTCAAAATCCTTTTTTTCTGACGCTATCAAATCTAATACATATAAACGGAATCGTATCGCGTATGTGCATTTGATTAATACCGAACTGCACTTTTTAACACAATCCACGACACTTCAATGCACAATTATGAACCTTATTCTCTTGTCATACAGGTTATTATCGCGTAGATCACGTACTCGATAGAAATGGTCCAAGACTGTACGTTGATTTACCTGGTTGTCAGCCAGCTTGGGTTTCTGAGAAAGATAATTATAATAAAGACTAACAGATTGAGTCAGAATTGACTGCGCATTTAGTCAAACTTTAGAAAAAAAAAACAGTTTGTGTGTACTTATGTACGCACATAAGTTATACTTCTTTGGCAACTAGATACAAAACCAAACAGTCACAAAGTTTACAAAAGGAAAACAATCATTTTTCATGAACCACATATAGACTATGGTTAACTTCAGGGTGTCGGTTTTTTGTGACGGTGTGCGCGCGCATCGTAAAAATTTACGCTCATCATTTTTCCCTAACGCGCCAAAAGAAGTATAACTTCAAAAAGATAATTATGGTGGCTAAAGGAGTTGGGGACGTGACACCGCTTTTCAGATCACAAGTTCGAACATGTTGGCCGAACGACTGCGAAGCACGTCTGCTGCTGAAGTCAGGTCAGCTAGGAAATACAGGGTGAAACGAGTGAAACTTCCCATGAGTGAAAGTCCAATTTTATTTTCGAGATTTGACTATGATTTCCTTAAAGTTTCCATGGGTAAAAGGGTACGGGTTTGATTACCCATTTCCGTAACACCCTGTAGAAATAGGTCATCGACTAAGTGGAGTATCGTAAAGCCCCGTGGGATGTCTTTGGAGGAGTATCGTAAGGCCCAGTGGGATGTCTTTGGAGGAGTATCGTAAGGCCCAGTGGGATGTCTTTGGAGGAGTATCGTAAGGCCCCGTGGGATGTCTTTGGAGGAGTATCATAAGGCCCAGTGGGATGTCTTTGGAGGAGTATCGTAAGGCCCAGTGGGATGTCTTTGGAGGAGTATCGTAAGGCCCCGTGGGATGTCTTTGGAGGAGTATCGTAAGGCCCAGTGGGATGTCTTTGGAGGAGTATCGTAAGGCCCCGTGGGATGTCTTTGGAGGAGTATCGTAAGGCCCCGTGGGATGTCTTTGGAGGAGTATCGTAAGGCCCCGTGGGATGTCTTTGGAGGAGTATCGTAAGGCCCAGTGGGATGTCTTTGGAGGCGTATCGTAAGGCCCAGTGGGATGTGTTTGGAGGAGTATCGTAAGGCCCAATGGGATGTCTTTGGAGGAGTATCGTAAGGCCCCGTGGAATGTCATGAACAAAATGCGGGTTGGTGGATGTCACATGTCTTCGAATTTTTGGTTCTAGGACATGCCGGTTTCCTCACGATGTTTTCCTTCACCGTTTTGAGAGCAGTGGTGACGAAATAATTTACACAAAGTAAAGCACCTGCCTGGGTTTGAACTCACGACCTACAACTTATAAGTCGCGGACCGTTACCACTGGGCCACCATTACTCTATTTTTGGTTCAATAACCTTACCCAACTGCATCAAAGACTCACATTTAATGCACCGACACACAATTTGGAGCAATGCGATTATGTTCAATGATCTCCGTGTGTCCCTGACATTAGCAATCCTTTCACATTGACATTTGTACTGACAGTAGCACGGATGAGATTGTATAGAGGATCGACTAAGTAGTTTGTATAAACAAATATAAACATCTAGTACAATCACAGGGTCAACGAAATAATCCTATATTTTTAAGAACGGTTACATTCAAATAAATTAAATAAAAAAAAAGGGTTTAGACTCTCGTCATCATGTGTAATGGAAAGTACTCATGATAATAAAACATATAGTGAAGCGTCAACTGCGTTTTTTAACCGACTTCGAAAAACACATAGAACCTCCTCCGTTCTATGTTCGTATGTATGTATGTTATTTTTTTATGTACGTCCACCGATTTCTCTATCAGTTGTGGACCGATTTTCAAAATTATTTTTTTATCCGAAAGAATATGCTTCCGAGGTGGTCCCATATAAATTTTATCGAAATTGCTTCAGCGCTTTTTGAAAAACTGAACAAAAACGAAAAACACGTATACATTGATGACGTTTTGGTTTTCTGCAATTACGAGTATGTTTAAATTCCACGTTCCATGTTATTGAGGTTTTTAGTTCTGTGATATAACGACTAAAAAGTGAAAAATTTAAAACTTTTTTACAAAAAAAAAACAACCGACTTCCAAAAAAGATAATACACTAAAAATTAAAAATAACTTTAACTTCGGAAGTCGGTGTCAAATAACGAAGAAAATAAATACAAACACTAACTTCCGAAATTAAGTTATTTTTTAAATTTTAAGTGTATTTTCTTTTTTGGAAGTCAGTTATTTTTTTTTCTAAAAAAGTTTTTTTAGTATTCAATACGAATAAAGTAGCAAATAATTTTTTTTGGCCATTTTTTAATGTCGCAACGCTCGGTGGAAACAAATGTGCTCGCCAGAGGGCGTTCGCGGCATAATCCAGTTTCCGCTAAACCGCTATAAGTGACACATTAAATGTTTGCGTTTCCAGCCTTTTGAAAATTCTTTTTCTGATGAAAACTTGAACATTCTCGTAAAATAAATGGACCTGCTTCTGTAAGACATTGGTGCCGATTCTCTTATTCAATAACTAAATTAAAATTAGAGAATCGCTGTCTTTTACTAAAAAGCAGTGCGAGAAAAGGACGGCTATAGCTATGAACTAAGTTAGAGATGTCAAACTAGTTTACGCCTTGCGCTTCACCGTGTTTTTAATCGACACGTTTTTACGTGTACCCTTAATTTGTACGGAAATATTAGTTCAACTAAATTTGACAGCTCTAATTTAGGTCCGTCCCTTTCTTGTTTTATTAGAGAGAAAAAGACAGGAATAACCTAAATTAAGTTTAGTTCGTGCAAATCAGAATCCGCACCATTGTGAACTTATCGTGTAGTGTTGAATTTTGGAGTTTTAATCATTCTACCGGTGGATTATTCAAGATTTGTCTTGCCGGCCAGCGACGATTCCAGCGGCCTGTCGTATTAATGTACTATTTCATGAAATCATGACATTTGACATTAATCCTAATAGAGAGTTGTATTGATGATCTTAATGATTACAGTTCCGTAGTACGTACTTGCTACGGCCGCGAATCATATTTTAACCAACATACAACCTGACACCAGCAAATTGCAAAAAACGTAAGAAAATTTTAATTTCATTTTTAATACAACTGAAGATCATGTAGATGTCTTCGAGATTAATTTTTCCACTCATTATATGATGCTGTTGTTACATGCGATGTGGAGCGATGTGAGCTGGATAACAGTGACGTTTTACATAATGCGCGCTTCCGTTCACAGCCGTGCAGGTACTTCGCGTTACAATGTATGATAGGTTGCATTGATATCAAACTGTCTTTTGTTTCCTGGACGCTGTATCAAATGAAGTTTTTATTAGCACGCTTCACCTGGAACTAATTATGTAACCAAATCTTAGAAGTTAAATTTGACCCATTTCCCGGTTTCCGATTGAGCTTAAATTTTGCATACATGTTTAAATTGGATGATAATGCAAGGTTGGTTAAGTGACGTCATTCCTAAATCTAATACCACCATATTACTGACTCCCAAAGATGGTGGACTAAGTTTTTTTTTTATGCATTCCCATGAGTATCAAATGAACGGGTTTGTTTAGAAGAATACGACAGGCATGTTTTAATTTTTTTTAAACTATAATATTATTTTAAGAATAGTTTACATTGCTATAAGGGATCTGTAATCGAATGTCAGTTGGTGATTTAATCAGTGATAATGATTTTTTTCGACTGCACGGTTGGCGCAGTGGTTGAGCGTTCGGCTGTTATGCTGCGAGTCGCGGGTTCGATCTCCGCATGGAACAAATAGTTGTATGGCCGGGTCTGGGTGTCTTGTGTATGTGAGTTTAAATTTTTGTGAACGCACCTACGATACAGGAGTGATTTCTATGTGGGACAACGTTTAATAAAAAAAATAAAAAAATATTGTCTAAAAGTCGAATGACTGAAGAAAAAAGAATAAAATACAGGAGTGATCTACCTATCAAACATTTTTGAGTTGCGACATTAGCTGATAAAATTTCACTGTGTCGAGAACCCAAATCTGGGCAGTGGAGGGTTCCACGAGGTGGTTTGATGACCAAGTTAGGGCCGCGAGGGTGTTTGATGCAAATAGGACCGGTCTGTGGCGACGCTTGGGGAGGCCGATGTCCAACTGTGGACGTCTTTCAGTTTAAATGAGATGATGCCAGCAATAAGACTCAGACGTGAAGATCCTGTTTGCACATGACTTAGGTACTTGACTTAAAATCCTATGTCACCTAGATGAGGCAGGGGTCGTCCACAGCAGTCCTCAATCGCGAGCTCTCTTGAGTTTCACGCTTCACCTTGCTTCACGTCATTCCATTGCTCATCGTATCTGCCAACACGGTGCGACGCCAGGTTTGACGAGGACGGTCACGATTTCTTTTCCCTTGGGGATTCCAGTCCAACGGTTGTTACTTAACATAATCAGTCATACACTGTTCGCACTGTTGGGACTCGGACCTATTCACTAGGAGAGGGAACGAGCCGTATCCAACACGCAGGCCTGAGGGGGTGGGAGGATGCCACATGTCTCTGATTTTTGGTTATAGGACATTTTTTTCCTCATGATGTTTTCCTTGACTGTTTTGAGAGCAGTGGTGATGAAATAAATTCCGACTCCTACCGATTTTATTTTTTTTGTGTTGGGAAACCATCCTATTACTTCTCCCGCTCTGGGTGGAGCAGGGCGTGTCAGACTTTTACTGACTAAAACCCACCCCTGTTCCTTCCTTGCCAGAGTGCCCAGAGGGGCGGTAACTCTGTTACGAATTTATCCGCGACCCTCCTGCGCCTACCTGGGTTTGAAACTACGACCTACAACTCACAAGTAAGGGTAACCACTGAGCTACTGCTGCTCAATCCTATTTGTTATTAAGACTTTATCAACCTACTCATGTTGTCAGATTCCATACATCATATTTTTAAGTCTAATGTTCACGCTTGACCCACTATCTTTTTAATTACAATATTACCTAAGTACATAAACATTGAGATTTGGTTCAGTATATAATATTTTATTTACCCTCGTCCGTGCGTCACTGCGGGGTGCCAACTGAAAACCAGCGCTGGGTGTTCAACGCCCAGCAAATGCTGAGATGGTAACCCTTTCGGTATGGGCACGCTCAGCACAATGTTATTGTATCTTTGTGTACCTACTATTCTTTTCTTTACCTTTTGTTTGTTGCTGTCGTGTTGTGTCTGTGTCGAATATACGTTTTCTATCTCACCTGATGGTAACCGATGGTCGATGATGGAGCACGCTTGGCTAGAAGTAACCTATTTACTATTGTTTTAAAGATATAAATAAACCTCTTCTCCATACTTAAGTAATATTACTATAGATAGAAACCGTTGGAGCTGCCCGTTCGCTTCTCTGACCCTGTTCCCACGACGCATCACTTTCGGTTTCTACCAGACGTTACATTCACGACCTGTAGTGTTGTGGGTGCGTGGTACGCCTCATCTTAGTAAAGTATCGATAGTTGAATAATTTGTTTATTTTATCGATAGTTTGGTATTACAATTTATTTGTTTTTTCGTTAGGTAATTCTGCCTATAAAAAAAAACATTTTTAAACATATTCTGAGCCCTGCGTCACCAGGGTGACGCATGGCACAAGATGCTGTGTTGCATTTCCATTATATTACATTTTTGTGGCAAATAACAAAACTTGTTTGTGGAAAATGTAGAATTGATAAAAACAGTTTTCTTAGAATATTAGCGAACCTATAAATTATGATGAATCCTCAAATTTTCCCATTAGGGTCGCAAACCAGGATCCCGGATTCCGAAAATACTGGGATACCGGACCAAAATTAAGACTCAAAAATACTAGTTTTAACTTCACACAAACCAGAATTTTCGATATTTATTCAATAATTCCCTCAAAAGGATATATGTTCATGGCCACCCGAAAATGAACAAGTGTGAGTCGCTCATTGATCGGAATGCATTGTGCACCATTGGCATTAAGTCCACCTATGTAGGTAAACTGTGTTTTACTTGTGCATAAAAAAACAATTAATTTCCCAAAAAAAAAATTGACATTCCGTACAAAGTTGTCATCAGCTGATCAAAGTTAATTATGTGAGATCCAATTCTTATTTAGTTTTTTTAATTTAGATTAAAAATTGTTTTTACCTAGAGAACTTTTTTATTATTCCTCCAAAATCCTCTAACTCCTACTATAACCACCAAAATGTCATAAATAGTTGATATTTAATTACTGACGTTTTTATTACTTAAAAGATATATACAAACTAATAATAATATGTAAAAATGCGTATAGAAACAACACACTGGGCATCAAAAATTCATACACATCGCTGTCAATGGAAAAAGTACGTAAAAAGTAAATTACTGACTAAAATTTGTATCCATCAGATCTTGAAAATATCGAAATCGAAAATACCGGTATACTGGAAATTATAACACGTCACTACCAAAAATTATAACACGTCACTACCAAAAATTATAACACGTCACTACCAAAAATTATAACACGTGACTACCAAAAATCCTGGTTTTGAGAAAATGGTTCTGTATTGCGAGCCCTATTAGGCATTTACCAATGTAGTAGCTTTAACAAAATACTGTACTATGCCTGTCCGTGACAAAATATTTATTGAACCTCAAACAGAGACCTAGCACGACTATTATACCTACTTACTCGCGCTATCGTACCTAATCGTTTGCTTATACCAAATCGTATGCATTAATGCATGTTCTTTTTTTTTTTTTTTTTTTTTTATGTTTGATAGGCTCGCGTTTGACCACTATCTCACCTGATGTTAAGCGATGATGCGGTCGAAGATGGAGCACGCTTGCCTAGAAGTAACCTATTCACTCTTGACTTAAAGACTCCCAGGTTGTATCTTACAGGAAACACAGACTCCGGTAGAGAATTCCACTCTCTAGCTGTACGTGCAATGAATGTTTTCTCAAAACGCTTTGTGCGTATGGATGGGATGTCCACCATGAACCGGTGGCACTTCGCCGTACGTCTTGTGGTCCTTAGATGAAACGGGCTTGGCGGAATCAAATCATGCAATTCCGTCGCACACTCCCCAAAATGTAATCGATAGAAAACCGACAGGCTAGCAACTCGGCGTCTATGTTCAAGACTTTGGAGTTTTGACTCAACGAGTCTATCATTGCCGATGATCCTCTTGGCTCGTTTCTCAATTGACTCAAGGGCATCAAGCTGGTATCTTGCAGATCCGTCCCAAAGATGAGAGCAGTACTCCATACACGATCGGACTTGCGCTTGATAGAGTTGGAGCAGCTGTTCCGGCGTGAAGTATCGTCTCACCCTTGCGAGGACCCCTAACTTTTTGGCAGCCACTTGAGCCTTAGCCTCTATGAAGGGACCAAAATTGAGGGTAGATGTTAAAGTAACACCAAGAAGATCAAGTCGGTCGGTTATCGGCATGGTTACACCTCGGAAAGATGGAGCCGGGTGAAATTGGCTCTTTTTAGCAGAAAAAAGACACGCCTGGGTCTTAGCAGCATTGAACTTAACCAGATTGGCATCGCCCCATTCTGAGACAGCCTGCAAGGACAAGTTCAAGCGCCCAACCAAAGCCTCTCGGAGAGACCGGACCTGAGACCCACTAACTCGTGCGTCCGGCATGTATCTCTCGGCAACAGTGCTGTCGTCTGCATACCCAAAGGTACCGGGTTTTAGCAGATCGTTAATATGCAGCAAAAACAATGTTGCCGAGAGCACCGACCCCTGAGGAACACCGGCATTAATAGCCAGCAGTCCGGACGAGCAGCCATCTATGACTACTCGGATAGACCGATCCCTCAGGAAATCTGCTATCCAATCACACAATCCAGCGGGCAGACCGAAGGAAGGAAGCTTGCCAATTAAGCTGTCGTGCCAGACCCGGTCGAAGGCCTTCGAGATTTCAAAGGAGACCGCAAGGGCTTCCCCTTGTTTGTCGATGGCCTCACTCCAGATGTGAATGGCATACGCTAGAAGATCTCCCGTTGACCGATTTCGGCGGAAGCCGTATTGTCGGTCACTTAGGATATCGTTAGCTTCTAGGTATGCTAGGAGCTTACCATTCAGTATACGTTCCATACTCTTACAGAGAACGGAAGTTACCGAGATGGGCCTGTAATTTGCTGGGTCAGCTCGACTACCCTTCTTGGGTACGGGTTGCACGTTAGCTTGCTTCCAAGCCATCGGCACTTTTCCAGTCTCAAACGAAAGGCGATATAGGCGTGTCAAGATCGGAGACAACTCAGGCGCACACGTCCTCAGTACAATTGCCGGTATCCCGTCGGGACCACTAGCCTTGTTCACGTCCAGGTTACGCAGTACCCTCCGGACATCCTTCTGATGAATGCGAATGTCTGACATAATCGACTCGCATCCACCAAGAGTACCAGGGGGCCTCGCGCCACCAGGATCTAGACGCGAAGATTCCGCAAACAGAGAGGCAAACAAGGTTGCTTTCTCCTCAGCGGAGTGGGCCAGCGACCCGTCGGGTTTCAGCAGTGGAGGTAGTGAGGGGCGGCAGAAGTTCGATTCAACCGACTTAGCCAGGGACCAAAACGCCTTACTACCAGCTGGGTAAGAAGCAAGTTTGTTCCCAATTCGGCCAATGTGGTCAAACCGAGCCTTTCGCAACACCTTCTTGCAGAACTTGGCAGCCCTGTTGAAAGCTCTCTTCTTCTGACTCACGTCACTCGCTTTACGCGTCCGAGCATCGACCCATGCTAGGTAGGCCGCGTGTTTAAGCGCATCAGCGCGATTGCACTCGGCACCAAACCATGGTCGAGCCCCGCCAGACATTGTTACGTCAGAGAATGGAATGTAGTACTCCATTCCCCGCCGCAACACATCCGTCACGGCGTCCGCGCACGACGAAACATCAGTCGAAGAAAAGCAAGTGGGCCCCCAAGGATAACATGCGAAGAAAGATCGCATGCCATCCCAATCTGCTGACCTGTATCGCCAAACCCGCCTGGTGCCTCTAGGGCTAGGATCGGGCGGGGAGTAGACGGATACAGATTTCACCAGACAGTGGTCGGAAGTACCTAATGGTGAAGAAATCGACACTGAGTAACGGTCTGGATCTGTTGTCAGTAGAAGGTCCAAGCAATTGGCTGTGTGCGAACCAACATCCGGCACTCTCGTTGCCCCCTGGACCAGCTGGGTAAGATTTAACGCCAGCGCTAGCTTATACGTCTCTTGTCCAGCATGGTCTGTGTACTGGTATGGGAAGAGCCACTCCTGATGGTGGGCGTTGAAGTCCCCCAGTAACACTAATTGGGCAGAAGGGTACCGTTGCTGAGCCACATCCGCCACTTTACTCAGATGTTGTGTGAGCCCAGTTGTCTCCAGATCACCGCTGTGCGAACGGTAGACACAGGCGTAGACAATTTTATCTAGGCCTGTGTCCACTAGGACCCAAAGAGTAGAGAACCTGGAGTCCTCAAGGTTACGGAGACGCCGATAGCAGATGTCGTCCCGGGCGTACATGCATATACCAGCGCGTGGCTTAAAATTGTGCTCCAGGGTAAACCCTGGGTAAGATAGGTACGCCACGTCAGACGGACATCCGATCTGCGTCTCCGAAAGGAATAAGAGAGCTGGTTTCTCAGTCTCTAGGTGGTGGTGGACAGCGGCGAGATTTGAGTGCAGACCTCGAATGTTAGAAAGGTGCACTTTGTGTGAGAGGGAGTGCTGCCGCTGTACAGCTTTTTTCTTTTTAGTTCCTTTTTTCATGAATAAAAGAGTGAAGGAAGGAGAGGAGAAGGAAGTGAAATGAGGTTCCATGCTGGCTACCTTCAGGCACGCACTGACAGGACGGTATCATTGGGGGACTAGTCTGGAGACTGCGGGGACGCCCGAGCCCCCCCGGGAATGTCCATCGGGCCCTCTCGTCTGGTCGCCAACCAGCACGATGGTGCATTCCGGGATTTTTCGTCAGTTGGCGGAGCAGCCTTTCGTGTGTGGCTAGTACACTACTTGGGCCCCCAACTAACTGCGGTCGGCCAGCGGCGCACCGTGCCTCGGATCCCGCTACCCTCCGCGACTAGTCTCCCGATACATTCACATCAGCGCGAGCCCGGTTGGTCTGCCTGCAATGGAACAACTATTTCGACCCAACTCCTCTGGATTGGCTACACTGAGCATCGTACCGGAACACGGCCAGGCCGCTTGGCGGTACGTCTTTGCCCAGTGGGTGGTCGCAAGCCATCGGTCGAAACCTACCACCAGTTTGTCACCTGATTAGCACCACCCGGGGACCACGTGTAGGGACTCAATGGGTATACTCCTACGGACGCGGGTGACTCGGCCCCCAAAAATTCCTTTGTATTGTTGTACCAGACGAGCGGCGCTTATCCAGTTTACATTCACGTAAATGCGATTGACAAAATAAAAAAAACTAGTACTAAGGCCTCTGAACGATATAAATACGCATCCTACTAGTGCGAAAGTTTGGATGGATGGATAGGCTTGTGACTCAATCCCGCCAGGGATAGATTATAGTCTGGAATAGCACATAGGCTACAATTTATAATGGAGGAAGAACTTATTCCACGCGGGCGAAACCGCTGGCAGAAGTTAGTACTTACTCGTATTGTTAGGTTTTGTTATTTAATCTGAATATTAATTGTTTATATTTGACTATTTACTGCAATCGACTAATTGTGCTGGCAGCACCGAAACGTTGAATTTGTGATTTTGTGTGGAAAGTTGTCGGTGTAGCGTTATGGCGGGCAACGGCTTGAAGAACGGGCTTGTTCCCTTGGCGCTCGTCGAGATCGGTCACACAATTGGTCTATTGCCTTATTGGTGTACAGTTAGCATAATTTTATATTAAAGCTAGTAGAAGTAATAGCTCTATAATATTGTATTATTGATAAAGCTGTAAATATAATATTCTATACTGGAGTGAGCGGTTTTATTACAGTTCAGAAGTGGTAAGTACACGCCTATTTATAAGTGCTTGAATTTCGCTTTAGAATCATGGTTACGATTCTATTAGATTACACTAACAAAATGTTGTGTTATAACTACGTTTCATATGAATTTAGGTTTTATGGTTCTTTCTACGGGGTTTATGGGTGAAGATTTTGGTTATTTTAGAGCTGATGGTTTCAAAGATATTGTCAAAATACCCTGCAAAACTTTTCGCAACGTTTATTGCTTGTTTTTTTACAAAGAAATCGTGAGGGTAGAACGAAATGATCTTTTAAAAATTTAGGTTTTTAACCGACAAAAAAAAATGGATGGATCCTTCTACAGCGTTTATTAAAGGGGGTGAAAATTTTGCTTATATTTGAGCTCAGACGCACCGTTTCAGAGATATTGTCAAAATACCCTGCAAAACTTTTCGTGACTTTTATTGTGTGTGTTTTGTTTTAAACCCTTTTTATTATTTCTGTTTTATGAACTTCGCACCATGCCACGCGATGAAGGGACTAGCTCGTGGCGCTTATCGACGCCGACGAGGGGTCAATCGCACCATACAACTGAAGCCAGATCGATAGCAACTAACGACGGCAGTGCGAGGCCAAGCAGTAACAGGCGCCCTCGGATTCGAAGTCGGCATACAGCTCAAGCCAGATCAAGAGCTCGTAGCGGAGGCAATGCGAGGCAAAGCGGTCTCAGGCGTCTCCGAAGTCGAAGTTGCAGTCTTCGCCGGCACCCTACGCCGTTGAGTCTACGCGAGAAGGAGGAGCTGGGACGAGAACGAGAGCGTCTCAGAGTCATGGAAAACGGGGTGAGCAGTGCACTTAGTCGTTTATCGTCAAAGCGCCGTTTTCGTCCACATTCTCGTGAATCGTCTGTACATCGTGAAAACTTTACGAAATTAAGTCGTCACGTTTAGGCGCCTACGACTTCTGATGATTGTAAAATTGAACATCACGTCTAAACGACTAGTTTTATTTCTTTGAAAAAATATGTTACTCTAGACAATTTTATTCGTAATTTGATATGTGAATATTTGAAATTGTAGTGTTTTATCATAGTGTAATTAATTTGTAAAGTTATGTCTAACGCGGATAAAAAAAAAAAAATTGAATCACGCAAAAAAAAAACATTAAGCGTATGTTTATGAAACTTTCACCATATTGAACATAATTTAATTATTTATCTTTTAGTATTTTAGTTTCAATGTAGGCGAAAGCATAGCTGATTCTCGGTTTAAATCCAGGAATGATTCAGATAAAACAAATGTGCCAACAACTAAAATCAATGATTCCTCAGTTTTTAACTGCTTCAATTGGGTATTTTCTGTTACTGATAGTTTCCCCTTGCACTAGATTTGAAAGGTTTCTAACTTACTTATTTTTAATGCATTTCAAAAGTTCTTTCTGTTTGCGATTTCAGTTTGTTTCTTTTGATACAAATACCTAATAAAATAAATTAGAGTCAACTACCTAAATGTAAGGAAAAGGAACATACTTTCTCTAGATACCCAAAGCCCCTCATAACGTGTACAAAGTGTATTTAAAGTTGGTTATAGTGCTGAAGAATGTTTTTCTACTTCAAAAACAAATTAGGTTTAGGACTAATTCCATAACTGATATTCAGTTTAGTGAAGCACAATATTCAATGGTTATGCTGTTAAGTAGGTAGTGCTAATTGGTGGCTTACACTCAAGTATAGGTGATTCCAAGTTGAATGGTCACATGGTCTTAATCTACTTTCTATCACAATCATGGACGTAGAAATGTTAAGTCTTTTACATTGGTGATAAACAGCTATTATTAATTATAGTTCAAATTAGGGATGTTAGTAAGATATATAATCATACTAGCTGCGTCCCGCGGTTTCACTCGCGTAGACCGTGATAAAAGTTACCTATGTGTTAATCCGGGGTATAAGCTATCTACTTACCAAATTTCATTCAAATCGGTCTAGCCGTTTGCGCGTGAAGAAGTAACAAACACACACACTCACAAACTTTCGTCTTTATAATATTAGTGTGATAGGATTTATGTAAATAATAATTGAATAAATTAAGATGTCAAAGAGCCATTTAAGTAGTAATTTAAATTATAGCAACATTACTTTTTTTCATTTCTTTTTCAATGTAATCGTATATTTTTAAAATTTTATTATAAACTAGCGACCCGCCCCGGCTTCGCACGGTTGCAATTTTGTTTATTTGATTTCCCATAATTTTCTTTGATACAGACCTTGTCCTGACAAACACGAACAAAGAAAAAGAATGATCAAATTTGTTGCAGTCGTTCGGAAGTTATGCGCGTACATACATTTCGGCGATTTATTTTTATTTATATATATTTGCGGGGATCGGCATAATAATTATGCTTTTTCACATTAGAGCTGTACTGACTTTGCAACAGCTTGTTGTTTCTCCTGTTACGTTAAACAGTATCAGATGATAAGGCATCTTTGGATTTAATCTTACAAATAAGTTTCAAATACATATATACAAAGCTTGTAGTGTCAGAATTTTGTATTTTCTGAAATATGGTACCGAAAAGGGCATCAAGCATGCGTTGAATGCTGTCGCTAGCCCACAATCGAAAGAGTAAGTAGAACGGTACAACTGGACTATTCTAAGTTCTTAGATAGCTCAGAATCTCGGGGACGACAAAGGGTTGGGGATACCAAAGTTGGCAAAATTCAATGAGGTTTAAACTATACCGTCCAGAAGATGACGCGAAACCCCAGCGGAGGTAACGTTCGGTACTCACATGAATAGTAAAAATGATCCACGTTTGAATGACATATGAAAAGCTACTATAGAGACGCGACTAATCTTGTTACCATTCGCGAGCAGATAAAAGGATAGTTATGATAGTAATAGACATCCAGCTCGTAAGTAGGAAAATTAGTAAAGATTACAAAAACTACATTTAAAAAAGAAAAAACTATGGGCCTATGTAGGGTCTTAGCGGGTAGTTGCGTCGCTCGGAAATGATAGACAGAAGTTAGCCGCGATTCCCGGATTAAGGAGCTCGAAAAACAAAAGAATCTTACCATGGGTTCATGTAGCTGCTTTAGATTTTTAATGAGAGTAGTAGTAATTGTGAATGTACTGATGATAAATTTGATGATTGTAAAGAAAATTAGAACAAATAAGTAGATAAAATATTCAAGTTATTGGTTGTATAATGTCAATTTCCTGTTTATTGAATTAATTGTTTGAAGTTTATTAAGGTTGCGTGATTTCTGAGTTTGTTATAAAAAGAAAATGGAGAAGAGATTGTAAACTGTTAAGTTGTTTGTTGTTGTTTTGAGTGATAATGAGTTGACTGGTGGGAATGACTTGTGGGAATGACTTGTGGGAATGACTTGCGGGAATGACTTGTGGGAATGACTTGTGGGAATGACTTGTGGGAATGACTTGTGGGAATGACTTGTGGGCATGACTTGTGGGCATGACTTGTGGGCATGACTTGTGGGCATGACTTGTGGGAATGACTTGTGGGCTGGAGACTTATGGGGTGACTGGCGCTTAGGGAACTCCATGCAAATGTTGGAGGACTCCAAAAGTTGGAGACTTATGGGGTGACTGGTGCTTAGGGAACTCCATGCAAATGTTGGAGAACTCCAAAAGTTGGAGACATATGGGGTGACTGGCGCTTAGGGAACTCCATGCAAATGTTGGAGGACTCCAAAAGTTGGAGACATATGGGGTGACTGGTGCTCAGGGAACTCCATGCAAATGTTGGAGGACTCCAAAAGTTGGAGACTTATGGGGTGACTGGTGCTTAGGGAACTCCATGCAAATGTTGGAGAACTCCAAAAGTTGGAGACATATGGGGTGACTGGCGCTTAGGGAACTCCATGCAAATGTTGGAGGACTCCAAAAGTTGGAGACATATGGGGTGACTGGTGCTTAGGGAACTCCATGCAAATGTTGGAGGACTCCAAAAGTTGGAGACTTATGGGGTGACTGGTGCTTAGGGAACTCCATGCAAATGTTGGAGAACTCCAAAAGTTGGAGACTTATGGGGTGACTGGCGCTTAGGGAACTCCATACAAATGTTGGAGGACTCCAAAAGTTGGAGACTTATGAGGTGACTGGCGCTTAGGGAACTCCATGCAAATGTTGGAGAACTCCAAAAGTTGGAGACTTATGGGATGACTGAAGCTTAGGGAACTCCATGCAAATGTTGGAGGACTGCAAAAGTTGGAGACTTATAGGTGACTGAAGCTTAGGGAACTCCATGTAAATGTTGGAGGACTCCAAAAGTTGGAGGCGTATGGGAACATCAGAGTAGTTTGGGTAGCTCCAAAAATTGCACAACTTCAGTAACTTTAGGAGATAATGGGTAACTCCAAAAGTTGGGGACTTTAAATTATAAAAAAAAGAGATGTATTAAGCCTTTATAATTGATTGATTTGTAATTGACTTCACTATTTGTATTTACACTAGTGTATATATTTTGAAATATGTGTATTGAGCCGAGTGTTAGGTTTTAGTCTTTACTTGATACCGTATATGAGGACATACACGTTGTCAGGATGGACGAGTGTTAGGTTTTGTTATTTAATCTGAATATTAATTGTTTATATTTGACTATTTACTGCAATCGACTAATTGTGCTGGCAGCACCGAAACGTTGAATTTGTGATTTTGTGTGGAAAGTTGTCGGTGTAGCGTTATGGCGGACAACGGCTTGAAGAACGGGCTTGTTCCCTTGGCGCTCGTCGAGATCGGTCACACAATTGGTCTATTGCCTTATTGGTGTACAGTTAGCATAATTTTATATTAAAGCTAGTAGAAGTAATAGCTCTATAATATTGTATTATTGATAAAGCTGTAAATATAATATTCTATACTGGAGTGAGCGGTTTTATTACAGTATATTAATAAACAAAATTGCTTCTTACAATCTGTATCGATAAATTTTGCCCCAACACTAGCTTCGTGATTCCATTGATAGATCACCGAGTTCACGACTCTACCTAGACATTGCCAATATCAGAGTACTAATATGCGTACGACCATAATACATTTTGGACTAGGACTTAGTTACTACTCAGCTCTATTCCATGAGTATGAAGATTACAAAAAAACTTGACAGCAAAAAACAACGGGAAATAATAAAGCTTCCGAAAAACTAATTAATTTCCAGCGATCTGTGGTTGACTGTAGTACTAACTAAGCTGTGTTAAAATGAAGTCTGAAAAATGAATACAAAATTAACCGACAAAAAATGTTGTATTTAATAAACAAACATGAGCTTATTCAAATTATAATTCTACGAAAAATAATTTAACCTACTTTCAAATAAACTAAATTTCCAAAAAAAAAAAACTTAACTTCCGAAAAACCATTTATTTGAAATACATTATTACAGACACTTTTGAATTATCAATAAGTCGGTCAGTCAGAAAGATGAAGCTAATTGCACATTCCAAGGCGTAGATATCTATAGGGAACGTGCACGACGAAGACTCTGCCACCTGGTGGCGCAAATCCGAATCATCTAAGGAAATAATTGGAAAATAATTTCATTATAGAAGTAAATAATAACATTTAACTAAGTGAACATGTAGTTTTGCATTTCGGAATGCTTCAACACTTCAAAGAAAAATAAAAATAAGTCAAATGGTGTAGAATTCTATTACTTTCCTACGAATAGTACTCACTTTCCACAGATATGCGATAAACGACAAAAGTGGATAAATGCATTACAAAACATGTAAGTATGAGTTTTAAAAACATTATTTTAGGAATTAGGTACTAATAACGTTGTTTGTAAAAATAGCTAAGTTTTGTACCTATGTAGTGGTAATAGTTCAATACAAATAAATCTGTAAGTAAACATAACTTTCTACTTCTAAGACATGTCCGGATTCGATTACTTTTTGGCCTTTTGACATAATTATTCTGACCACGCGGACTCGGAGTCCTGATAAAATTGAGAGAAAACCTCGAAAATTGGGCACGAATATTGTTTCTGTTTAGATACTTTTCATAACTTAATCAGGTATTTGCATTTAGGAATCATATCATGAAACTGAGTTGATGATGGAAACCATACCTTTCCTAAACAATAGAAGTTAGATATAAAAAACTGGTTTTAGTGACAGATACCACTTAATATGCTTTGAAGAAAAAACGTCTTTAGAATATTGGAGGTAACATCAACTGGTCAATATCCTGGGAACCTCAAGGAAGGATGGTTACATAATCAGCTCAGTGCCAAGAGGAATGACGAAGGATTAGAAACTAGCCTCAGAGTATTAAAAGATGGTGCGAGTCGCAAAAAATCATAAAATAAAAAACTTTTTAACAAAAAAATCAACCGACAAAAAATAACTAAAAAGCAAAAAATAAATAAACCTTTTAAGTCTTGAGTATTGAGCTTATTTACCTACATAAAATATCAAATTTTATATAAAAAAAAAATTTTAAATATTTATTTTCTGTGCTATGCTACGATTTTTTATTCAATGAGGGCGCCACTGGACCGTTAATAGACCCTTAAATCGAGCGATTGCTTATCAGACCTCTCAGATTTTTGTACAGTTACGTACGACCCATTGGCACGCACTTGGCTACCGGACTTTTAAGGCTTTAGGTTGCCCGTTACGACTGTCAAAGACCAACAACCTCAGTTGAGTTTTGGTACACACATATAAATCTGTGACCAAAGTGGGCTCACTTTGGGGGT
This sequence comes from Polia nebulosa, assembly GCA_951329385.1. Taxonomy (NCBI): domain Eukaryota; kingdom Metazoa; phylum Arthropoda; class Insecta; order Lepidoptera; family Noctuidae; genus Polia; species Polia nebulosa. The sequence goes on from OX589606.1 coordinate 30,299,594, forward strand.
GTAAATAAGAAAAATGAAAAAACCGTTTTTCAAACTGTACCTTCTGTGCTGTGCTAAATATCAAATTAAAGTTCATAATGTAAGGATTTCAATTTTTTTTTTTCATAATTCCCAAAATGTATAATTTTAAGGTATTTGAGAAACTAGATGTAAAATGACAGTTGAAATTTTTATTAATCGATCTACATATTTTTTGGGTTTTATTATCCTATAAAACCTGTTGTGTGTCTTTGTGTTCTTTCTTTCTGGGATCAACACGTAGGTAAAATGCTTTCCGAGGCACGGAAGGATCTCGGTGTGTCACTGTCAACTGTCACCCATCCACTTGCAGACCTCAGCAAGCGTTCCTTGGAGGCACGTGCAGCCGATTTTTTTGAATTAATCCTCTAAAACTCAGACGGATGGTAAACCTACTGACAATAGAACGAGATTTAAATGGTAAATTATACTAATAGGCACTTTTGTAATAGTAGTACTGTACCAATGGTCAATCTGATTACATAAATAAACTGAAAATGATTAAGTATTATTGCTCTAAATTAGTGTTTTTTCTGAGAATTGCGTAGATATGTAAAGAGAGTTAAATTATACAGTTTCGAAGATGTTCCTATCTATTTTATAAAGTTATGGTATGTTGTATAAAGATAAAATCATGATTGTTCATTTCGTGAAAGTAGAATTGGCCAAAAAAAAAATTTTTTTGAAAGGAATCTTCTGGATTCCGGCAGTGTTAAAAAAAAATATTTTGATCAGCACAGCGAGGAAAGAGTGCGGACCCCTTTCCTCGCTGTCAAAAATTTTGACCTAACCCATCTTAACCTACGAATCGAACCCAAGGCTCTATGTTTAATAGTCGCGATTATTTAATTATGTAGCTACCTATATTAATTTGATTTTCCCTTTAGGAGTTTCTCAGAATCCGCCAGGAGCCTAGATTTGTGTTTAGTTTGTGGCGCTTCCGACATTCCCTAGTAGGTACCTAATGTTTTAACTTTAGTGATTCATTGTACTTAACTAAACGGGCTACACAACAGCCTAGCCCTTTGGGAAAACCAGAGCAGACGCGATGTGATATGTTTTGGACATCACTGTAAAACCTCCTAGGGAATGGAGAACTCCGAACCTAGATAGTGCGTATCCTTTTACCTTGCTTGATGTATTTGTTTGAGGTATTTATTATTAGCGCCATCTCTTAATAAGTAAAGATAACACATTTAACAAGTTTCCTCACTTGCAGAATAGATGGCAGCACTATGTACCTACTCATTCATATTTTATGATGAATGATGAATTACTACTGTCTGTATAAATATAATTTAGCGGTATCAATATTCTGAATTATGGTTTATTAATATAATTTATTGCAAAATTTTACCTTTTTTATTAATAAATAAAGAGACAAGATTCATTCAAATATGTGCTGTTTTAGTATTGCTTTGTTGGGGCTATCCATAAACCACCTCATAGTAGGCCCCTCCCAACTGTGACGTAATTTCTGAGTCTCACAAAAAATTTGAAAGCTGTTAAAAAGTCGAGGGGGCTCAAAATAGTAATTTATGAATGACCCCTAACTATACTAGTGACCTCGTTCTGCCAATGTTATAAAATGCTCTAAGTTACCTGCATAGACATTAAATGTATACTACCAAAAATCTCTTTGGCTACCTGCTTCTTGGCATCAATAACTTACAAGTTATTGACGTAAGGAAACGGTGTCAAAACATGCAACTGTTAAGTACCTAATGGTCAGTATTTTCAAGCATCTTAAATAAGTTTCCGTAGTGTAGCGGTTATCACGTGTGCTTCACACGCACAAGGCCCCCGGTTCGATCCCGGGCGGAAACAATTTCTTTTTGATTTTTGCAAGTTGCGTTTAAAATTGCTTGCAAGCAAAAGGTTTTGAGTACTGTCTTTCTAACAAGCTTATTAATTTATCAGTTATTGATTGTTGTGAAAATAAAAAACTTTTTTACAAAAAAAAAACAACCGACTTCCAAAAAGAAAATACACTAAAAATTAAAAAAATAACTTTAATTTCGAAAGTCGGTGTTTGTATTTTATTTCAACTGGAAAAAACAAAAAGTCATCTAGGTATACGTATTTTTCGTTTTTGGTCAGTTTCTCAAAAAGCGCTGAAGCAATTTCGATAAAATTTATAGGGGACCACCTAGAACGTTTGGCACATTTTTTTAATGGTAGCTCCCGCACATATAAAGTGGGGATAATTCATTAGGATTCCGTACCAAAATCAATCTGCCTAGCCTTTTCCCAACTATCTTGGGGTCGGCTTCCAGTCTAACCGGATGCAGCTGAATACCAGTATTTTACACAGATCGACTGCATGTTTGACCTCCACAACCCAGTTACTGGGTAATAGATACCATTAGGATTCCGTACCAAAATGGTAAAAAGGAACCCTTATGGTGCGACTCAGTCTGTATGTCTGTCAGTCTGTTACAGCTAGATGTCTGAAGAACTACTACAAACCTGAAATTTGGGCTACTAGGGCATGTGGAGTATCATAATTATGAAAGAACGCTATTTGCATATTCTCAAATATTTTTTTTTTACCACATCGTTTTCGACCTTTGATGAAAAATGTAAAAAAAAATATACCGTTCCTCCCCTTTATCTCTGAAGTTTGCATCGGAGAAAAATCTGAAATTATTCTATGTGATAGAAGTTTATATGCAAAAATTACAGGAAAAATAAAACGATGTCTCTAAATAGCACACTTTTTCAGGAATCATTTACCAAAATTAAATTAGTTTCACTATCGGTCAGAAGATGGCGCTCACCTAAAACTGCAATATTCTACACCGTAGTGTTAATATGATGGTTCGGAACACTCGGTGCGCGAGTCTGACTCGCTCTTGACCAGTATTTTTTTTTCTCGCCGATCCTGTGGTGTGAGGTATTTGGATTGATCTTTCAAAACCATTGTGGGTCTGTGATGACTATTTTTCGATTCAATGATGAAAAAAAAAAGTAAAAAAAAAAAAAAAAAAAAGTGATATTTTTTTTTCGAGTCAAGCGTTCCCTCCTCTCTAAAAGTTAAACTGTTGGCTTGAAAAATCTGATAAAATTTTTAATGATATGATGATAATTTGAATAACGAACTTTGAAGAAAATCAATCACGGATAGTTTGCTCTCTAGAGTAATGGTCGCCCAACATAAAAATTGTACCTTGGAAAATTTTGTATAAAACACTAAATCCTTAGAAAAAAATACTTAGGTAAAGTTGTATTTAAAATGGATAATTTATCGTTTTTAATAATTAAAACGATATTCTCCGTAAAACCATGAAGTCAATTTGTCAGTCAACAAAAATAATAAACGAACTTCCTGCCGACATACAAAATAAATAAACCCTATAAAAGCAAGAAGTGAATAAAAAAAGCATTTTACGCAAATTACTCATCATGAGTATACACTTTAGTTTGATATACTTACTACCATCTTTAATTGTGCTTTAATAAGAACTTGAAAACAATATTACAATGTAAAACTCACAATCATCTGTTAGTATTAGTTAGTATCTTACATTTAGTTATTCCGAACTCACTAGCCATATATAAGCCATCAAAGGCTTCTGTGGTTTGTAGCATATATATGTAATACTTTGTTATATATATTTTGATCACTAATAAAAAAAAAACATAATGTTCATAGTTATAAACATAAGCACCCTTCTAAGTCTGCATGTCATAATCATAACGGGTGACTACGGAACCCTACACTGCTCGTGGCCTGATACGCACTTGGCCGTTTTTTTATTTGATTAAATGATTAGTTCTTCTAGTTTCCTCATTGTTAAAATCCAAAAACTTACATAAAAAAATGTAAGTGTTGTTAGAATTTCAATGGTCAATAAGAACGGCAATGCTTGCAAAATTTTCCCATTAAAACATGTCTGCATTTGATTAAATCTCTGTACTTGAAAAAATGAATAAATCTCATAATACAGAACCAGTTCTGAGTTCCTCTCTATCCACTATGAATAGAGTGTGCTTTTATACGTTTTAGTTGGTTACTTCACACAAGGCACTAAATGGAAACCTCGTTATTTAAACAGAGTCTTGAGACTGGGACTTACAAGATCTAATCGACACGACACTTGTTTTTTTATTTAATTTTTTATATTACTTAGTAAAGAATTGAAAATGGAAAATTTGACTGTGGGTGGGCCACACACATAACATAAATAAAATCAGTCTATAATGTCTCACTATTGGGACACAGTCCTCTCTGTGAGAGGGAGTGGGCTAGGACCGATCACAATGTTTTGGAGCTACGCCACACAATAAAAAAAAATTCGACGTATCGAACTCGCGACCCGCCCCCCTAGCCAAATAACTTTTCTATTATCGTTTAAGCTAACGCTTAGTACTTGCAAAATGTATGGCAATGACATTACCTGCGATAAGTCACGTGACAATTCATTGTGATACATTTTGTACTAAGCGTTAGAGCGGTTGCGCACTATGTCCGATACTTATCCGTCGCAATTAGAGATGGGACTATACCCGGTAAAAACCCAGACTTTGGGTAAATACCCAATTTTACCCATTTTTAATTTATACCGGGTAAAAATTAAAATCAGTTTAATTGAAACTACTTATTGTATTTTACAATCCGTCAGGCCCTCACGTCTCCTTAAGGCCCTTCTCGCGGTCCAGTGGCGCCCTCATTGAATAAAAAATCGTAGCATACCACAGAAAATAAATATTAAAAATCCAACTTAACGTTTGTTACAAAGAGGATAAAGAATTTTTATGTTGTTAAAACAGGTCTCAAAATGTTTCGTATCCAAAGTAGTAGGCAAAAGTGTCAGAAACGGCCGTTTTTGGCACTTTTGCCTACTACTTTTTATTCAATGAGGGCGCCACTGGACCGCGAGAAGGCCCTTAAGGAGACGTGACAATAGGTTTATAATTGCGTTTGCTAATGAGGGGCTTGAGGTACTTTGACATACAGAATTTTATCATTTATTTTTATTTCAAACCGTCGTCAGCACAACATACGCGGACATTGTTTTGTCATTAGAACAAGAGTAGAGTATAGCATTGTACCTGTCCAATGAGGGACGACAAGGAAGGGACGGAGAATTTCGTGAAAGCTCCAGGATAGACCGCGAAATTCAAATTTTCTTAGGTTTTTTGCAATTTGCAGGTTAGTATCGGGTTGTATGTTGGTCAAAATAGGATTCGTGGCCGTAGCAAGTACGTATTTACAGAACTGTAATCATTAAAATCATCAATACAACTCTCTCAGTTAGGATTGATGCCAAATGTCATTATTGCATGAAATACTTACTTTTATTTGACATCAATTCTAACTGAAAAAGTTGTATTGCGAGGAGTGGTTGGAGAGGCACCACGGCGTCCTCACCTTCCGCCTGACGCAGGTCCACACCGGACACGGTTGTTTCGGGAGGTTCCTGTTTCGGATCAGGCGGGAGGAAACACCCGGGTGTTTGCACTGCGAGGATCGTTCAGAGGACACGGTGGAGCATTCGGAGGAGGTCTGCCCCGCTTGGGCAGAGCAACGCCGTGTCCTCGTGGATGTGGAGGCGCCAGCGACCTCTCGCGCCCGGCCCTGGTTCTGGTCATGGTACGGAGTGAGAGGGAATGGGAAGCCGTCTCCTTCTGTGAAGCAGTAATGCTCACAAAGAGGGAGGCGGCATGGGTGAGGGAGACTCAACAACAGAGTCGCCCTCACGCCCTCAGCAGCAGCCATCGCAGGAGACGCCAGGGGCTTCCGGCGCCGCGAGACGATCTCCAGCCACCGTAGACCCGAGCCTGCGGACGGCGAGTAATAGGTAGCTTGCCGTCCGGTCAGCACCAGGCCCGAGAGTCGACGGCGCGTAGTGTTCCACGCGCGCCTCAAAGAGTTGTCAGCATTTATGACGGGCCTGTCATGGCCGATGTATGCCCAGGGCTTGAGGATACATTCGCAATGAATAATCATTTTACAGCTTCGTCCAATTTTGATAGGACAATTAAGTTAAACACGTTAAATCAACTTTCATCTCTTCCGACTCCCAGTTATTCTCCATTTGTTTTTGATCAATTTTCCGTATGTGATGTTAAGAAGAGCATACTATCGATTACGTCAAATGCAGTAGGAAGTGACTGTATCAGCCGCAAAATGTTACTCCCAGTGCTTGATTTAATCCTTCCCGTCATCTGTCACATCCTGAATTATTCTGTATCTAGCGGTGTCTTTCCATGTTCATGTTCATGGAAAGATGCTCAAATAATTCCTTTACCTAAAAAGTCCAATCCCACATCCTTCTCAGAATACCGTCCAATATCTGTCTTACCATTCCTATCCAAAGTCCTTGAACGGTTAATTCACAACCAAATCAGCGCTTTCCTTTCCAAAAATAATCTCCTCAACCCCTTACAGTCCGGTTTCCGTCCTGGTCATAGCACCACTACAGCGCTTCTGAATATCACGGACGATATAAGATCAGCCATGGAAATGGGAAATCTGACGGTTTTGGCTCTACTGGATTTCAGTAATGCCTTTAATACGGTAGATTTCGATATTTTGCTTGGCATTCTAAGCTCTCTTAATATATCTCCATCGGTAATTGACTGGTTTCGTAGTTATCTGTTTGGTCGCCGGCAACGTATTTGTAATGGGGAGACTGTGTCTTCCTGGTGTAGCACTTCTGCCGGGGTACCACAGGGTGGCGTCTTATCTCCTTTACTTTTCGCAGTGTTTATTAACTCAATCTCCAACGAATTGATTTCTTTCTACCACCTTTATGCAGATGATCTTCAAATTTACTCCAGAGCTCCTCTTGGAAATCTGTCTGAGGCTATCTTGACCATAAATCGTGATCTGGCTCGTATAAGTGACTGGAGCAAGAGACACGGACTTATGGTGAATCCCATAAAGACACAGGTTGTAGTGGTGGGCAGTTCTAGGACGGTCTCAAGGATCGACTGGACAACTCTTCCCCAAGTTTCTTTTGACAACTCCATTATTCCTTTTAGTGAGAAAGTTAAGAACTTGGGGATATTTATTGACAAAAACTTCTCTTGGACTGCCCAGCTGCAGGAAGTCAGCCGTAAGCTATTCGCATCTGCTGCATCTTTGAGAAGACTGCGTAATTTCCTGCCGACTGCTACCAAGATTGCGCTTGCACAATCTCTTCTTCTACCCATCCTTGATTATGCTGATGCCAGCTATCTCGACCTCACTGAAATGCAACTTGATAAACTTGAGCGACTTCAAAATTTTTGCATAAGGTTCATATTTGGTTTGCGAAAGTATGACCATGTTTCCGAATTCCGCCTGAAACTCAAGTGGTTGCCAATCCGCCTTCGCCGAAACGCTCGTATTCTTGCCCTTCTGTACAATGTGCTTTTTTCGCCTTTCACCCCTCTTTACCTCAAGAAACGTTTCCAGTTTCTTTGCGACTCCCACACGAAAGTTCTTAGGTCATCGGATAACTTGAGACTTAAAATGCCAATGCATTCCACTACTTTCCAAGATAAATCCTTTACAGTCCAAGCCGCTCGTCTGTGGAATGCATTGCCAGTTGCAGTAAAACGCGCGCAATCGCTACCAATAGTTAAAAGACTAGTAAGGGAGCATTACTTGTCACTGTGACCATTTTTTTTTAAATTTGTTTTTATTAAATTGTTGTCACTTAGTTTCTTGCCTATATTTTTAGTATGTATGTATTTATGTATCTATAATTGTATTGTATTCTTTATATTTGCACCAAGTGCAGCCCCATTTTGTGTCCAGGCAATCTCTGTCCATTCCAGGTTGCCTGGAAGAGTTCGCGGAATGCGATAAGGCCGCCAATTGTATGTTTTTTAGTATAAGTTTTCCTTAATGTGTGTATTTTTTTTTTTTGGTGTACAATAAAGTATATAATAAATAAATAAATAAATACATTCGAAACAGAGTTACCTCGCCCCTGGGTACTCAGGGCAGCGAAGGAAAAGGGGTGGGTTTTCGTCAGTCAGAGTCTGACACGCCCTCCCGCTCCACCCTAGAGCGGGAGATGTCATTGGATGATTTCCCACCCCACAAAAAAAAAAGAGTTGTGTTGCCAATATCATGGCAAATATCCAAGTAGCACCCACTCCTATCAAGATCGGAGACTCTACGCTCAAAGTTGTAGACGAGTACGTCTTCTACTACTACTACTACTACTACTAGGGCTAACTTCGAGAAAGAGGTCGATCATCGAATCTAACTCGGCTGGGCGGCATTTGAGAGGCTGCGCGATATTTTCTCTTCACACATACCACAGTGTCTCAAGACGAAAGTCTATGACCAGTGTGTGTTGCCAGTGATGACATGTAGAACAGAAACGTGGTCGCTCACAATGGACCTCATCAGAAGGCTTAAAGTTATCCAAAGGGCTATGGAGAGGGCTATGCTCGGAGTTTCCTTGCGTGATCGAATCAGGAATGTTGAAATCCGCAAGAGAACCAAGGTTACCGACATAGCCCAAAGAATCGCAAAACTGAAGTGGCGGTGGGCATATTGCTCGCAGAACAGACGATCGATGGGGCCGAAAAGTTCTGGAGTGGCAACCGCGTACCGGAAGACGCAGCGTTGGAAGCCCTCTAACAAGGTGGACCGAGGACCTGGTGAGAGTCGCGGGAAGCCGATGGATGCGAGACGCACAGGGCCGGTCATTGTTACGAAGCTTGGGGGAGGCCTATGTCCAGCAGTGGACGTCTTTCGGCTGAAATGATGAAAGCCCGGGATGGGTTTTGGAGGAAGCGCTTCATTTGGGAATAAGTTGAAGATATAAGTCCTGTAACATGATGGAAGGGACTATTCGCCGTGCACATCTGCAGCAACAGTGGGATCGTTCAGCAAGCATGACCACATACATAGAAAAATCTAAGTAATTGTCACCCCTTTACTTGTTTTGAAATGTTTTCACGATTCTTAAAGGTAGTGTGCAGCATTTAGTTAACTTTGAAAAATGTGCAATCAGTACAGTACTCAATATTTGTTTTTATTATAAACAGTTTGTTTTATTTTAAAATTTATGTTGATTAGAGATTTAAAAGATATTTAATTCGTTTTATTTAAAATCAATATTTTATCTTCAATGGTCAAGGTCAAAGTTAACATGGTAGATCGTAGTATTGATAACAAAGCCAATTAAATAATAAAAAGACTATTCATTTTATGACGAAGCCATTTAAATAATATAAATACAGTAATCATTTTTTACCCGGTATTTTTTATTAATAACCGGTAAAAAAGGGTATTTTTTGGTTTTTACCTTTTTTAACCTTTCCTCCCAATTTTTACCCACCCGCCCATCTCTAGTCGCAATACAGATCTATAGAAAACTCGGACCAAACTCGGATCGGTAGTGCGTAACCTACCATACAAATTGTTCTACGACCACGCCGGACCGTATTTTCACGGATAAGTATTGGACGTAGTGCGCAATTGCTCTTAGCGTAGACGATAGAAAAAAGTTATTTGGCTGAGGCTCCATACAGGGTGTAACGGAATAGCTGGATAGTCAATTTCGAAAAAAAAAAACTGGTTAAGTACGTATCGGACTTCGCACATTTAGGGTTCCGTACCAAATGTATTTTTGACTATTTGTACGGCTTTGAGTCAACAAGATGCTTAATTAACTGTGAATAAAACCTTTGTGACGTACGTCGGTCAGACAGACAGGCGGACACGTGAGTGACAGTACTAGGGCTCCGTTTGAACACTTCGGGTACGGAACTCTAAAAAGAAATTGGACTTCACATACTAATTTTGATCAGCCGATGACAACTTTGTATGGAAAGTCCAAAGTGCATTTGACGACACGCTACGTCGTGGGTTCGATCCTCGTACGGAATAAATATGTGTATGGCCTACAGATAGTTTTTTTTTTTTTTTTTTTTAAACGTTGCCCCACACTAGGAATTACTCCTGTATCGTGGGTGCGTTCACAAACATGAATACTCACATACACAAGACACCCAGACCCGGAACAACTATCTGTAGGTCATACAAATATTTGTTCCGTGCAGGGATCGAACCCGCGACACGCAGCGCAGTAGCCGAACGCTCAACCACTGCGCCAAAAGTGTCGTCCATTTGTTCCGGGTTTCCGGTCCATTTGTCCAGTTGTTTCGGGTCTGGGCCTGCAGTCTCGACAGTGATAGCGAAACTTACGTTTGAAACCGATCGCTAAATTCGGCCGTAAAACTCCCTCATTGTGAGGAATAATAATTTAGATCATAACCAGAAAAAAATCTTGATTTTCTTGAAATATGTACAGAGCCGGCGTAAATTTTAACTTGTAATGGAACTTGAGGAATTGTAATATTTTTCATGAAAACTAATCATTTATTTAAATTTTATTTAATAACTTTTACCGCTTGTAACAATAAAATTAACTTGTCAAAATATTAAAGGATATAAAAGTTGGGATCCTTGCAACATTAATTTCATAGCGAACAAATTCGGTCGTTACGCGATCGTTAACTATGTCGAGACTGCAGGCCCTGGGTGTCTTGCGTATGTAAGTTTACATGCTTGTGAACAGTAACACACCCATGAGGCCACGATACAGGATTAATTCCTAGAGTGGGGAAAAGTATTTAAAAAAAAAAAACTTGAGAGGTGTCAAGGTACACCCGGATGGAACGAAGTTCCTTTCGATTAATTAGTGAAGGAATTGTAATATATATATATTTTTTTTAATTTATAATATTTTTTTTATTATTAACTACGCACACACGCACGCACGTAAGAAGTTATACTTCATCATCTCATCTCATCTCATCTCATCGCAGCTCAGCTCAGCTCAGCTAAGCTCAGCTCAGCTCTGCTCAGCTCAGCTCAGATCAGCTCAGCTCAGCTCAGCTCAGCTCGGCTCAGCTCAGCTCAGCTCAGCTCAGCTCAGCTCAGCGTTCCAAGCTCCGCTAGATTTAACACACGAAATTGGTTAGATAATGCTTGATCTGCTTGCAAACTTTGTACCTACCCACCAAAAATACAAGAAGTTTTTATTAGATTGTTTTTCCAACACAATCTTTTTGGATGGACAGCCTCATTAGTGTCGTCTCGACTTTTCGTAAGAATTTGTAACAAGGCAGTGTTAAAGCCTTGTTTATTTTTTGACCTCTATTCCAAAATTAAATTATTCATTGAACTCCTCCTCTGCGTGTCACTCCAACGTCCACCTCTGCGTGTCACTCCTACGTCCACCTCTGCGTGTCACTCACACCACCACTCCGGTCCTGCAACGTGACACCACCTCAGCACCGTGACAATTTTTTTCCGTCTAGCCCCCTTTCACAACGCGTGATAAGGAACTTCGTTCCAAAAAGTTGTATATTATTGTATTATTTTATTGAACTTTTAAAATTGGTTGATGTGAACACATTAACCATTTCTATACATTAATATTCAAACTGATTTACGTCCGTGACCTCACAACCTACGGTCCAGTGGAAAACCAGTGTCAGGCACTAGTTGTCTGACATTCATGTTGAGTTGGACCTATTTGGTGCAACCGTGACGCACATTATGTTTGTTTTTATTTTAGTTGTTTTTTTTTTCGTTTGACCTTTGTTTTGTGCCTTTATGCTTGTGCCAAATAAATATATTTGCTTTTTTCTCTTTCATTAGATTTTGACTTCTCAATCGCTATCGCTAACAGAATGTTGAAATTCCATGCCTGAGCTATATACCTAGGGGTAGCGGAATAATTCTGAAACCGCACCCCTGGGCCCTCAGGCAGGGAAGGAACAGGGGTGGGTTTTAGTCAGTAAGAGTCTGACACGCCCTCCCGCTCCACCCAGAGTGGGAGAAGTCATTGGATGATTTCCCACACACCAAAAAAAAAATGCCTGAGCCATTGTGACAGATGTTGTTTTTAAATTCATATGATTTTGATAAATATGATTTTGGCTCATTTTATAATATTTTTTATTAAATCAGTTACTTCTGTAAGCCCTTTGAGAAAACACATTGGATAATCGAAAGTCAAAACTTTTCATTGTCCGACGAAAAAAACAGTCTCTAATAAAAAAAACACATTTGAAATACAGGATCAGGATTTAACGAATTAATTTACTTTTTTACGTTGGTTAACTAAGATAGTTAACGAAAGATAACTAAAATAATGCATCTAATGTAAAGAATATTAAATTTTATTAACAAGAGCGTTATTATAATCAACTTCAATTCAAGGTAAACTCATTTTAGATGCATCAAAACTGACATTATTATAATATATTTATATTTTATGAAACATCTTAAAATAGAAGTATATTATAATAATGCAACAGCAACAGCATGCTGCGGAAGTTAACTACGTTTAATTTTATTTTTTTAATTATAAAACCAGCGCATAAACTATAAAACGGTATAGCTTTTACCCGCGCCAGGCTCCGTGATGCGGCGAAAGTTTGTGAGTGTGTGTGTTTGTATGTTTGTTACTTCTTCACGCTTACACGTACACACTCATTTATAGATAGCTTATACCCTGGATAAGAAAGAAAGAAAGAAAGAAAGAGAGAAAGAATGAAAGATAGAAAGAAAGATAGAAAGAGAGATAGAAAGAAAGAAAGAAACATAGAAAGAAAGAAAGAAATAAAGAAAGAAAAAGTATTTATTTGCCACAAAACTACATACAAACATAGCATATAAAAATGAGAACATTATGTGATTTTGCTTAAACTAAACCCTTAACGATAGTGTTAGTAGTTCTTAAATTACGTTAGTAAAGACAAGATCAACAAATAAAATAAAAAGACGGCGCTGATTTTCAGTGGTTGCCTAGGACGTGACGTACGGATACCAAAACCTGTTGCTTATGTAAAGATAGATACAAAAAATTAAATATAAAATATATATAAAACAAATACAGTAAAATAATTAAAATAAACAATTTCAAAATATGAAGTGAATAAAACATAGACACTCTCATAGAAACTCAATACCCGCTGGTATTGCACCCGCAAAAACACTAGCACATAAAATCATTCAGTGTTCTGTTTACGCGGTTGAAATCGCGAGGTGCAGCTAGTTTTCAATATACTAGGAATGTATCAAAACTCAATCTGCCTAGCCTTTGCCCAACTATCTTGGAGTCGGCTTCCAGTCTAACCGGATGCAGCTGAATACCAGTATTTTACGTGGAGCGACTGCATAACTTAACTCCGTAACCCAGTTACTGGTTGTCCGACTTTCGGGCTTCTGACGACCCGTAACGACTGTCAAACATCCACGTTTGACAGCTGGGACATACGGCTTATCGTGCTTTCCGAGGCACGAAGGAGTCTCGGTATGTACAGATGGTCACCCATCCATGAATCAACCCCGGCAAGCGTAGCTTAACCTGATGGCCCGTCCCGTGCGGCTGTTATTATTTAGCCACGATCTCCTCTGCGGCAGTTATTACTTTAGCCACGAGCTCCTCTGCGGCTGTTATTACTTTAGCCACGAGCTCCTCTGCGGCTGTTATTACTATAGCCACGAGCTCCTCTGCGGCTGTTATTACTTTAGCCAAGAGCTCCTCTGTGGCTGTTATTACTTTAGTCACGAGCTCCTCTGCGGCTGTTATTACTTTAGCCACGAGCTCCTCTGCGGCTGTTATTACTTTAGCCACGAGCTCCTCTGCGGCTGTTATTACTTTAGCCACGAGCTCCTCGATTTCTCTGTCAATTTGAAGATCTATTTTCAAAATTATTTTTTATTCGAAAGAGTGTAGGTTCTGCTGATATGGCCCTATATAAATTTTATCGAAATTGATTCAGAACTGTTTTGAAAAATTAACAAAAACTAAAAATATTTATACACAGAATGATAAGTTTTAATTTCCTCCAATTGTGTTCAAATTCCAAGTTATTGGGTTATTTATTCGGGGTTAATAAAACGGTGGTTTTTACCGGTGACTTGACCTGCGCGAGGCTGCCTGGTATATGTATACCAGGAGCATATCAACAAGACAAAAATGACCTAACCCATGTTTTAATTCAGCACCCTAATTGCGTAACAAATAAACTCCCAGTTTCAGACACAACCCCACGAGATTCCTAATTCATTGCTTCATAGGTTTAAAAATTCGTCTGCTCGTCAAAATAAAAACGCAATGAATACTATCAACTAGCCAAAATTAAAGGGATTACGGTATTTGCAAAACAAGCATCGTAGCAAACCAAGTTTTTCATTTATAATATTTATAGCATTTTTGTTTTGTGGGGTTGGGAAATCATCCAACGACTTCTCCAGCTCTGGGTGGAGCGAGAGGGCGTGTCAGACTTTTACTGTTTTTTTTTTTTTATGAATGACTACTCGCAGTTCAACCCTATTGGTTGTCGACTGCTTAACCGAACTTGCCTGTGAAGGCTCTAATTTATTAAAGCCTCCAGCCAGGACTTATTATTATTCTTACATACTAAGTGACTACGCTAAGGGCACCCCCTGCGGGGCAGGGCTTTAAATACCGTTAAAAAATTTTAACGTTACCCATCCTTGACAGGAGTTAACGTTATTATAAAAATAACGGTAACAGGATTAACGTTATTTATGCTTCATTTTAACGTTATTCTTTATTAACGTTACTTGCAGTTTAACGTTAATTTTATCGTTATTTTTTAACGGTAATCCTTGTGAGGTGGTGGAGCCGGGCCGCCTGCCCGCGCTTTCGCGCCGGTGTGATGCCGTGCCTTGCTGATATTTAACTAAATAGCCTATAAACCAATAAAACTTATTTGAAATCGTGAAGCAATAAAATGGCAGGAAATGGTAAGTATTAAATTTTTTCTTTTGTCTAATTAAACAAAGTGTTAAATCTCATTAATAAAGTTTCAATTCTTTGTTTTTTTCTATATTATGTACTTAGTTAAGGTTAAACATACGGTCTGCTCCCGAGCATTTTCCCGCTAAATGGCGCTGAAGTCGAAATTTTTAGATTATTTTGTTTTATGTGTAATTGGAACATTAGTAAGTAAAGGTAAATAAAACATACTATAATAAATATTGTATTTCTTCTTACCAGATGGTAAACGGTTACGCACTGACTCCCCGAGTCTTCTATCTGACCACGACGAAGATGATTGGGACGGTATGTCCCAATCCATTTTAGCAAAGCCGTGTAACGTAGTGGCGTTACAATCTTGGTACAAACATAAACATACTGAATAAATCCAGAGACCAAAAGCCATTGTGATGCCTTTGGTAGGCATGGACAATTTTAGTTGACTGACAACACTATTGTCTATGAATTCAATGACATCTGTCAATGACGGCGAAGATATAAAAAACCGATAAACGACATCGTGGTCCCTTTTTCATCTGAATCCAGCTGTTGGCGTTAGACCTCATACTCACCTTGTTCTGTCGAACACCCTTGAGCCGTGAAGCGATCGCCAAGTCCTAGCAGCTGCAGTTTGCATTGGCAAATATTTGCCAACTTATTACGCGATTCCAACCCCTGTAATTGGGTGAGTGTTTGAACAGCATACAGGTAGCTTTGTGCATTCTGTGTTCCTAATCTTGTGTATAAATTCTTTCCAGAACATGTCTTCCTTAATTTCATTTCCTAGCATTTTATAATCAAGGCTCATAACCTACAAAAGATCTGTTGCACATTGTAATCACGCCTTCCGCGTGATCAGCTTTACTATGCACATACATATAGCCTTAGCTATGTACATGCTGACTTGCGCGTGGCTGCTGCTGCTCTTGAATGTCATCATGCTTTTCCTCCTCACCTTTGTAAACTCCGTCTGATTTTGACAACCACACAAATTAGCGCACGTACGGCCGCTTTGCTCATGCTTAGGTGTCAAAATCAGCGGAGAAGCTTATCTTCCATCATTGACACGCTGGACATTGTTCCCAGGGTCCTAGATCCGGATTACCAGCTCCAGATTTCCTGACCCGGCTTCCCAAATTGTAAAATGGAGGGAGGGGACTTGGAGCCCTGCATTCTGGGCACGCACCTGCATCGCCCTCCATCGCGGCCATCCTGCCGCAGTGCCTCGTGGCGCGGCCACTAGGCCACTCACCACGGCGGCTCGCTCCACGCCGGGTGTATATTTACCCGCGTGGCCTCAGCAGGCCGTCTCCGAGCCGGCTAGACCACCTGCCGGCCGATCCATCCTGGCTCCTGTCGTCCCTGCGAGCCGGCGCTGCCACCTGTCGGCCAACACCTCCGGGGCAAACGCAACGTGGCTTCCCCGAGACACCAAGGCTGAGCCAGGGCAGTAGCGTGCTATCTCCCGGGGGATATTGAAAATTGTGACTGCAGACCTACCCACACCCTTTCTCTAATTAAAATATATTTATTTAACGTTGACCGAGTTACGTGTTGTTCTTTTTTTTATCCCACGAAGGCTCCCTACGTCACACTGGCGCCCAAAAACGTGGTTTTGTAGTCACATTTTTTCATTGTTCCCTGGTGGGTATTTTTTTTTTTTAATTGTGTGTGTTGTCCATGTGTAGAACGTTTTTTTCTCTTGGTTGACAGCAACTGATGTGTACTCACGGCTATTAACATAATATCGTAGTAGTAGAGCTATTAGTGAACGGCTCGCCCCGGGGAAGTACTACCACCAATCTTATTTCTATCGGTTAGCAACTAGCGGTGTGCCGGTAGAAGAGATTGGGTGCCGGGTATAAATTACAGGCACAACCAGACTAAACAACTAGTCTTGGAAGGAAGACAAATTCTAGCAACTTCTAACTTCTATAATCTTTGCACATAAATTGTCAACCTACCTTCTTTTTATTTTTTTTTAAAAATTTACAATGTTACCTTCAAATTTAAAATCATACTATAAAAAACTAAACTTTACATAACTATTTAATAATTTACTGTAACTATCATATTCATATAGAACAAACTTTTGATAATTCAGTATCATAATTATATCCTGTACAATAACCTAGAATACTACAAGATCATAACAAACATATTTTTGTATAGAACTTAGTAAGGTTATCATTTAAAGTACAGTCAACAACAAATTTTGGTTGAAACATTTTAATGTTCAACAAAATAAAAATTTTAAAACTTGATTTCTTAAAAATTGATATTCTCAATAACTTTTAATATTAATGTATGAACACTTAGATCTTGAACAAAATTATTTTTATTTTTTGAAAAAAAAAAAAAAAAATTTTTTTACAACATTTTCTCACAAGAGAAATTAAACTTCTAGAAGTTACTTAGCCAGTGTACACACTAGTTGTACCAGTTACCTTTTAAACAAAATTTTATTATTTTGTAAAATTTTTTTTTTTTCACTCAGTTTCTCACTTGAGAATTAAACTTTCAGAAATTACTTAGCCTGTGTACACACTAGTTGCACCAGTTGCTTAACAATCATTTGACTTATTTTACTTTTATTTCTTTTAAATCAAAACATAACTTTAGGAATTCAACCATAGCGTTCAATAGTTAGAATGTTTTGTAACAGACGGAGTACTTCACATTACTTTTGTATTGCTGTTTCAACACTCACCATTTTGCATAATATTACCTAATATCACAATTGATTAAACTTGTTTACATATGTTAAACACATTACAGTTTGATCAATAATCAAATGAAATTATTGTCCGCTCAATAATCAGCGACATAATTTATTTTTAAAGTTAAAAGTGGTTCAGAAATTGGTCTCGTAACTCGTTGTGGGTTCGATTTGTGATTCCGTTTATATTAAGGCCCTACCTTTTCTACAATGTTTTTTGCTTTGAACCAAGTTTTTTTTTTTTCCTTATATACAACTATGGGTCCTTTTTATCCATAGTTTTTATTTATTTTGCTATCTGAGCGGTTTGCAACTCAATAAATAAGCCATTGCAGGGGCGGTATAGTTACTCCTTAATCAAAACCTAAACTAGAAAAAACTTTACTTCTTGATTTTATATATCTATTTGAGCGGTTTGCAACTCAGTAAAATAAGCCTCTGCAGGAGCGGGCGGAGACTCCTTAAACAAGCCTTAATCCAAAACAATATTTTATTTATTTCTTTATTAACTTTGATATATATATTGGTTCTTAGTAATAAACATTCACTAACTAAGTCTGATTTACGCGAGTATTTAGTCAAATAAGGACGATCTACTCTTACATACTTGTTAGGAAGCGGACTCACTTCTTTAATAAGTGGTCTGCTGGTATGATAGGTTTATGAAAGGATGAAATGAGCTAATGATGAATGAATGAAGATGAATAAAAGGGTCGTATTTCAGATGGTGGCTAGTGTAACACCATAAGGATTTTTACCCAGGTAAAAATCCTACCTTTTTTGGGGGGTACTGTAACGTAGTGGCGTTACAATCTTGGTACAAACATAAACATACTGAATAAATCCAGAGACCAAAAGCCATTGTGATGCCTTTGGTAGGCATGGACAATTTTAGTTGACTGACAACACTATTGTCTATGAATTCAATGACATCTGTCAATGACGGCGAAGATATAAAAACCCGATAAACGACATCGTGGTCCCTTTTTCATCTGAATCCAGCTGTTGGCGTTAGACCTCATACTCACCTTGTTCTGTCGAACACCCTTGAGCCGTGAAGCGATCGCCAAGTCCTAGCAGCTGCAGTTTGCATTGGCAAATATTTGCCAACTTATTACGCGATTCCAACCCCTGTAATTGGGTGAGTGTTTGAACAGCATACAGGTAGCTTTGTGCATTCTGTGTTCCTAATCTTGTGTATAAATTCTTTCCAGAACATGTCTTCCTTAATTTCATTTCCTAGCATTTTATAATCAAGGCTCATAACCTACAAAAGATCTGTTGCACATTGTAATCACGCCTTCCGCGTGATCAGCTTTACTATGCACATACATATAGCCTTAGCTATGTACATGCTGACTTGCGCGTGGCTGCTGCTGCTCTTGAATGTCATCATGCTTTTCCTCCTCACCTTTGTAAACTCCGTCTGATTTTGACAACCACACAAATTAGCGCACGTACGGCCGCTTTGCTCATGCTTAGGTGTCAAAATCAGCGGAGAAGCTTATCTTCCATCATTGACACGCTGGACATTGTTCCCAGGGTCCTAGATCCGGATTACCAGCTCCAGATTTCCTGACCCGGCTTCCCAAATTGTAAAATGGAGGGAGGGGACTTGGAGCCCTGCATTCTGGGCACGCACCTGCATCGCCCTCCATCGCGGCCATCCTGCCGCAGTGCCTCGTGGCGCGGCCACTAGGCCACTCACCACGGCGGCTCGCTCCACGCCGGGTGTATATTTACCCGCGTGGCCTCAGCAGGCCGTCTCCGAGCCGGCTAGACCACCTGCCGGCCGATCCATCCTGGCTCCTGTCGTCCCTGCGAGCCGGCGCTGCCACCTGTCGGCCAACACCTCCGGGGCAAACGCAACGTGGCTTCCCCGAGACACCAAGGCTGAGCCAGGGCAGTAGCGTGCTATCTCCCGGGGGATATTGAAAATTGTGACTGCAGACCTACCCACACCCTTTCTCTAATTAAAATATATTTATTTAACGTTGACCGAGTTACGTGTTGTTCTTTTTTTTATCCCACGAAGGCTCCCTACGTCACAGCCGTCAATAAAAAAAAGAGCCGGTGGAAGTGCTGTGGCGGAAAAACCCAGTCAGACACCGGCGATGATGACGGGGACAAGCAATATTTGTGAAGCTTGTGCTTTAAATAAAAGTGACACCAAGAGCAAAAATTACCATTTCGCTAAAATTGTCGAGTCGCAATTAAACGATTCGGATCCATGCGTACTGCCTAACGTACATCAAACTAATAACTTTTTTTAAGAGGCTAAGTGCCGCCACATTAATGAGAAAATATGTAATAATTAGTAATGTTGTTAAGAATTAAAGTTAAGTAAATATAATTTGATTTTGATTATATAAAATTCAAAGTACTGACTGACTGATATATCAACGCACACCTAAACCGCTAGTCCTAGAGACATGGCATTTGGAGGGTGTGTTTTTTGTGAAGAGTAGGTATCCATTAAGTAAGGGTTTTTCGAAATTGCACCCCTGAGAGGGTGAAATGGGGGTTGAAAGTTTATAACGGGGGAAGTACTAATTTGACGCGGGTAAAGCCGCTAGCAGAAGCTAGTAAACAATAATTTAGGTATCCTCAAACTTTATTCATTAACGTTGCGCAAAACGCAGTTTATAGGCGGAACAGAGACGTGGCGGCGGCGTACACCTCCGCGCGCTCTGTTGATCACCCGCACTCACCACACGCGAGGCCGCACCGATGTGTAACTTACGTCTGTATACTGCACACGCGCGCAGATTCGTGTTTTCGTACAGACGAGCTCTTATTACTTTGTTGATGTTATAATTGATCTGTTAAGTTTTATTTGATTCTTATTGTTTCGTTCAATCAATCAATCAACTCAGCCTATTGCAGTCCTTTGCTGGACATAAGCCTCTCCCAGGCTGGCGCACCCTGTCTTCCGCCTTCCGTCCGCAGTCTATCCCAGCCACCTTCTTAAGGTCGTCGGTCACCAGAGCTGGGAGGCGTCCCACACTACGCTTGCCGATACGCGGTCACCACTCCAGGACTCGTCTGCTCCATCGGCCATCTGTCCTACGACAAACATGAACAGCCCACTGCCACTTCAGTTTGCTTATTCTACAAGCTATGTCGGTTACTCCGGTACTTTTCTAGACAACTTCATTCCTGATTTTATCCTTCAAAGAAACTCCTAACATAGCCCTCTCCATAGCGCGCTAAACGAACTTGAATTTGTAGACCAGCCCGACCGTCAGTGTCCATGTTTCGGCACCGTATGTCATAACGGGCAGGACGCACTGGTTGAAAATCTTAGTCTTCAAACATTGCGGAATAGGGGACGAGAAGACCTGACTAAGTTTTCCAAACGCTGCCCAATCCAACCGGATCCTTCTGTCTGCGTCTTTCTCAAAGTTGTGTCTACCGAGCTGGATGACTTGCACTAGGTAGACATACTCCTTCACAGCTTTGAGAAGCGACCCTTTGATGTGGATTGGACTCGGCAAGACGTGTGAATTGTACATGACTTTCGTCTTGTCCAAATTCATCCCGAGGCCAACCCGCGAAGAGGCTCCATTTAGGCTGTGCAGCATCCGGCTTAACTCTTCAGCCGTTTCTGCCATTATGACGAAAGTGTGCATAGCGAAAGTGTGAGATGTACTCGTCGTTCACGTTGATACCCTGTCCAGTCCAGTCTAGCGTCTTCAAGACGTCCTCCAGCGCGTTGGTGAATAGTTTCGGGGATATCCCATCCCCTGTCTCACCCCTCCGAGCAGTTGGTTGGGGCTGGTTTTCGGATCTTGGATCTGGACAGTCATCGTTTAAGGCCAGTCAATTCGACATCATTGCAGAGAGGTCAGAACTTTCCATATTGCGATGGAGTCAAAGGCTTTCTCGTAGTCCACAAATGCCATACACAGTGGCTGGTTGTACTCCTCGGTATTCTGTATAATTTGCCGAACAGTATAGATGTGGTCCACGGTACTGAAGCGTTTTCGAAAACCAGCTTGTTCTGGTGGTTAGAACTCGTCAAGTCTCCTGGCGAGACGGTTCTTGACGACCCTCGAGAACAGCTTGAAGACGTGGCTCAGAAGTGAGATGGTCTATAGTTCTTTAGCAAGATTTTTTCACCTTTTTTGAAGAACAGAAACACCGCATCTCCGCTCCACGCCTCAAACGTAATGACGAAGTTGAAGAAACTCGCTAGCTCTCTCAGGACTGGAGCCCCACCCGCTTTAAGGAGCTTTGTCGTTATTCCGTCATCACCATTGTTGTTCTTTAGCTGCTCGAGAGCCGCCCTAAATCTCGCACTGGTCGACATCCGGGATGTCCTCCGTGTAGTGACGCGTTAATTCGGCTCGATGGTCATCTGCATTATGTTCCGCTAGTTTCGCCGTCCGCGTTGAGTATAGGGGCCCGTAGAAAGCTCGTAGGTCCTCGACGTCCTCGAGTATCTCGGATTTTGAAGTCACGATTCTGCCATCCGCATTTCTTAGTTTTGTCAGACCTCCCTAATTGTTGAGCGAACACTTTCAACCCTCGGTTCTGCTCAATAGCGACCTAAATGTCGCGGGTGTTGGAGCACCGAAGGTCGCGTCGCGTCAGCATTCTAATTTTTAGGTTGCATGGATGGCAACTCTCGTCTTTTCCTTATAAGTTTAAGTATCGATTTTGAAGTTCCAGTTAGAACTTTTCGAATCCAGCGGCCTGCAGCTGCTCTCAGCTTGAAAATTGATATTTAGAGTGCCGCGGACTAGCCTGTGATCGCTTCCGGTGCTAAACCTCCTGATCACGGTGACATCTCTAAATATGTGCCTCTTATCCATTATGATGAAGTCTATCTCGTTTTTAGTCACGGTATTAGGGCTCTGCCAGGTCCACTTCCTTTGGTATTTCTTTTCGAAGAAAAAATTCATTAAAAAGAGCCCCTCCTACTCTAAAAAGTTGACTAGCATTTGCTCCTTGCGATTCCTGCGCCCCAACCCGAACGGTCCGACTTTCGATTCGCCGTGTTCTTGTACTCTCACTTTGGCATTGAGGTCCCCCATAACAACGCTGTAGTGGGCCTTTGTTGTACTGTGCATTGCCTTAGCAATATCCTCGTACATTGTCTCAACTGTCTCGTCAGAGCTTGTCGAAGTCGGCGCATATACCTTACGCATTACCGCTAATTTCAGGTAGTACCTTACAGTGAGTTTTAGTACAAGGTACGCTACCCGTACCGACACACTACTGATTTCTACAACACTGCTAGTGAGTTTCTTGTTGACCAGGAAGCCAACACCACCTTGGGAGAGCTGATTACCTTCGCTGACCAGAAAATCAGAAGGAATTAGATTAGGTGACCTGACTATCCCGGTTTATCGTGTCCTCCCCCTGTCTTCGAACTTCAGATAGCCCCAGTATATGCCAGTTAATGCGACCTAGACCCCCCCTCAAGTTCAGCAAGGTGATGGTCCAGCCTCATCGAACGTCCATTGTACGTAGCCAGATGTAGTTGTCGTCGTCGTTGATAGCCGTCACCCGGGGGAATTCTTCGCACCCCTTGTCCTGCCGTTAACGTGACCGCTACCCGCTACCTTGACCAGGAATAGCGGGACCACCGGGAACTGGGGGCCGTTGTTTTGACACTTTAATCATGAGAGGTTTAATGCACGTAGTCACCACGCTGGGCAAGGGGATTGGTGCGCGAGTCTGACTCGCTCTTGACCAGTATTTTTTTTTCTCGCCGATCCTGTGGTGTGAGGTATTTGGATTGATCTTTCAAAACCATTGTGGGTCTGTGATGACTATTTTTCGATTCAATAAAGTGATATTTTTTTTTCGAGTCAAGCGTTCCCTCCTCTCTAAAAGTTAAACTGTTGGCTTGAAAAATCTGATAAAATTTTTAATGATATGATGATAATTTGAATAACAAACTTTGAAGAAAATCAATCACGGATAGTTTGCTCTCTAGAGTAATGGTCGCCCAACATAAAAATTGTACCTTGGAAAATTTTGTATAAAACACTAAATCCTTAGAAAAAAATACTTCGGTAAAGTTGTATTTAAAACGGATAATTTATCGTTTTTAATAATTACAACGATATTGTCCGTAAAACCATGAAGTCAATTTGTCAGTCAACAAAAATAATAAACGAAGTTCCTGCCGACATACAAAATAAATAAACCCTATAAAAGCAAGAAGTGAATAAAAAAAGCATTTTACGCAAATTACTCATTATGAGTATATACTTTAGTTTGATATACTTACTATCATCTTTAATTGTGCTTTAATAAGAACTTGAAAACAATATTACAATGTAAAACTCACAATCATCTGTTAGTATTAGTTAGTATCTTACATTTAGTTATTCCGAACTCACTAGCCATATATAAGCCATCAAAGGCTTCTGTGGTTTGTAGCATATATATGTAATACTTTGTTATATATATTTTGATCACTAATAAAAAAAAAACATAATGTTCATAGTTATAAACATAAGCACCCTTCTAAGTCTGCATGGTGTACGTACGCGCAGCGGAATGTTGTTGAATTTAAAGATTTTAATTATGCAGATATTTAGTGTATGACGTCGTATAATTGTGTATGGTAAAAAAAAAATTGTGCACGCAACCATTGTGGAGAAATTCACCAAAAACTGATTCCGCTGGGCGAACGTTGTCCTGGCGGAACTTTTTTTAATCCATAGACTTTAGAAGAAAAGAGATGTGTCCAAAAATTAGTGTGTATTTGTGTGTAATTGTGTATGTATGAATAAAACTAGTGCATGCATAAACTGCGGAGAAATTCAAGTTTCCGCTACGCGAACGTTTGGCCATTAGCTAGTTTTCATATAAAGCGCTTACATAGAGAACTGTAGATTTTTACATACGTTGTTTTGAATTTGTTTATATTTGTTTAAAAAACAGATTTAGAAAAAATCGTAGGGCTTAAAAGATAAAAATATAAACGTAAAATACGCTTAATAGGTCTTAGTTCTTAAAGTATGCACTTTGGGGTCTAGATTTTCACGTTAATACAAACCTTGTAAGTGTCTGCAACATGTTGCCAAGTATCAATGATGTTCCGTTAGTAACTAAAGAGTTATAGGACAAATTTACCATGAACAGATCACTGTTTACAAAGCAGTCAAATATCACGACGTTCTGAAGGAATTGCATGGTAATATGTATGTCAATAATTAATGTATTCATTCAACTATTCTTATGCAAAATTTCATGTCATTAAATTCAGTAATTAAAGAAAAACAATTATAATACTGACGAAGCATCGAAAAACTACATAACCCGACCAAGTTCGGATGGCTACAAAAAAGCGGCCGTGCAATATATTTAGGTAACATCCCAAAATTTACAGTATAATACCGGTATTTAATTTGTATAGGTGATAACACAATTGTTGTTTCGATATAATTTATAGGGCATTTATTTTTGTACACCTACTTTTTTAAATGTATTTGACTATGACAGAAAGTAGGTACTATTTACGTAGGTACTTTATTTAAGTATGCGCTTGAGACTTGAGATATAATCTAAATATATTATTTAAGACAAATAAAATTCATCCTTAAATTCATTCCTGAGGCATTAAGTCCGCCTCTGTACTTGTATGTGTGTGAAGTGTTAAATAAATAAATAAATTCATACAGCTAATTTCTATTGAAGATTTCACGGATCAGGACTCTAACTATAGACCCCTTAGGGAAATTAAATATTTACCACATGTAAGTATGTACTACTGTTTAGGTAAATATTTATCATATTGTAGCTTATTACACTATTTAACCAATAGACTAGGCATGCACGAGCGTTCCCCTTTGCAACTTTAGTGGATCAAACAATCTAATAACTTAAAAAAAACTACTTCTTGAATCGTTTTTTTTTTCTTATGTATGTAAGCGTGTTCCCCCGCACCCCACCAAAATATGCAGAATTATTTTGTTCGAAGTTCGGTACGCTTAATCCTTTAGTTAAATAGTCTAAGTATTGTAGTTATGAATTGATCAAAAATATTCTTGTGTGAAAAAATAGACAACGCGCTGCGCGCAACGAGCGATAGGCGGCTTCCCGCTTGAAACGGTACTGTCATCCTTGAAGAAAAGAGAGGGCAATATGTTTTCGCGCGTATTCGTTTACTGTTGAACTTGAACCTGATTTTGTTTCATCCCCAGTCACAAACAAATAAATGTGCAGTCAAGGACAATGTGCGTATGCGCTGTTGTTTTGCTATGCATCGCCAATTCTCTGTAATAATAATATTGACAAAGTGTGTTATTAATGTTATAGTGTAACAGTGAAGCATAACATAATTATGTAGTAGGAATATTGAGTGAATGATAGTGAGAAGCTGATAACAGATATAAGGTAAGATTTTATAATAAATTAATAGCTATAGACTTATTCATTTACGTAGGTAGTTTATAAGGCAGATAAATTATAATAATTGTGTTATGTTAACATTGGACAGACACCATAAACCCAAGTTAATATCTACTGATTGATCTTATTCTATATCTATTTACTTAAATTAATAATAATAAATTATACAAGACATATATTATAATATAATCGTAACAAAGTAGATGTTTTTCCTGGTTAAAGACAAACTACTGAATAGATCTAAACTACTAAACGACCGACCACATTATAACGAAATGTTGAAAAGAAATATTGTTATTAAATAATCACCTTATGTTTATTACCTACATGTAATGATATACGTATGTGGGCCTCTCACAGATCGTCAACTCCTCGGCAACCTGGAACAACTTCCAGAACAAGATCACCACCTTCCTGGGTAAGGATAAACCGAGTAACAGGAACTAGCTCATTTAGTTGCAATTTTGTTGTAAATTAGACCTTAGGTCTATTGATATAGAGTTTAATTTGTGTACCTAATCGGTTTTTGAATTGAAATTTTGTGTGTGTTAGTACAACTCGGTCACATTAACTTGACGCATGGCGTCGATATAATAATGTCTTATGGTTATTATTAAAAAAATATTTTTCATTCAAGAAATGCAATTGTTTTACTTTTTCCTAACGCTTGTGTACGCAACTGTACCATATTAATAAATACTAGATTGGAAGGTTAAGAACGTTTCTTAGATATATGGCACGGCCGCTTTTTGGTAGCCATCCGAACTTGGTCGGGTTATGTAGGTTTTCGATGCTTCGTCAGTATTATAATTGTTTTTCTTTAATTACTGAATTTAATGACATGAAATTTTGCATAAGAATAGTTGAATGAATACACTAATTATTGACATACATATTACCATGCAATTCCTTCAGAACGTCGTGATATTTGACTGCTTTGTAAACAGTGATCTGTTCATGGTAAATTTATCCTATAACTCTTTAGTTACTAACGGAACATCATTGATACTTGGCAACATGTTGCAGACACTTACAAGGTTTGTATTAACGTGAAAATCTAGACCCCAAAGTGCATACTTTAAGAACTAAGACCTATTAAGCGTATTTTACGTTTATATTTTTATCTTTTAAGCCCTACGATTTTTTCTAAATCTGTTTTTTAAACAAATATAAACAAATTCAAAACAACGTATGTAAAAATCTACAGTTCTCTATGTAAGCGCTTTATATGAAAACTAGCTAATGGCCAAACGTTCGCGTAGCGGAAACTTGAATTTCTCCGAAGTTTATGCATGCACTAGTTTTATTCATACATACACAATTACACACAAATACACACTAATTTTTGGACACATCTCTTTTCTTCTAAAGTCAATGGATTAAAAAAAGTTCCGCCAGGACAACGTTCGCCCAGCGGAATCAGTTTTTGGTGAATTTCTCCACAATGGTTGCGTGCACAAATTTTTTTTTACCATACACAATTATACGACGTCATACACTAAATATCTGCATAATTAAAATCTTTAAATTCAACAACATTCCGCTGCGCGTACGTACACGTCTGCATGTCATAATCATAACGGGTGACTACGGAACCCTACACTGCTCGTGGCCTGATACGCACTTGGCCGTTTTTTTATTTGATTAAATGATTAGTTCTTCTAGTTTCCTCATTGTTAAAATCCAAAAACTTACATAAAAAAATGTAAGTGTTGTTAGAATTTCAATGGTCAATAAGAACGGCAATGCTTGCAAAATTTTCCCATTAAAACATGTCTGCATTTGATTAAATCTCTGTACTTGAAAAAATGAATAAATCTCATAATACAGAACCAGTTCTGAGTTCCTCTCTATCCACTATGAATAGAGTGTGTTTTTATACGTTTTAGTTGGTTACTTCACACAAGGCACTAAATGGAAACCTCGTTATTTAAACAGAGTCTTGAGACTGGGACTTACAAGATCTAATCGACACGACACTTGTTTTTTTATTTAATTTTTTATATTACTTAGTAAAGAATTGAAAATGGAAAATTTGACTGTGGGTGGGCCACACACATAACATAAATAAAATCAGTCTATAATGTCTCACTATTGGGACACAGTCCTCCTCTCTGTGAGAGGGAGTGGGCTAGGACCGATCACAATGTTTTGGAGCTACGCCACACAATAAAAAAAAATTCGACGTATCGAACTCGCGACCCGCCCCCCTAGCCAAATAACTTTTCTATTATCGTTTAAGCTAACGCTTAGTACTTGCAAAATGTATGGCAATGACATTACCTGCGATAAGTCACGTGACAATTCATTGTGATACATTTTGTACAAAGCGTTAGAGCGGTTGCGCACTATGTCCGATACTTATCCGTCGCAATTAGAGATGGGACTATACCCGGTAAAAACCCAGACTTTGGGTAAATACCCAATTTTACCCATTTTTAATTTATACCGGGTAAAAATTAAAATCAGTTTAATTGAAACTACTTATTGTATTTTACAATCCGTCAGGCCCTCACGTCTCCTTAAGGCCCTTCTCGCGGTCCAGTGGCGCCCTCATTGAATAAAAAATCGTAGCATACCACAGAAAATAAATATTAAAAATCCAACTTAACGTTTGTTACAAAGAGGATAAAGAATTTTTATGTTGTTAAAACAGGTCTCAAAATGTTTCGTATCCAAAGTAGTAGGCAAAAGTGTCAGAAACGGCCGTTTTTGGCACTTTTGCCTACTACTTTTTATTCAATGAGGGCGCCACTGGACCGCGAGAAGGCCCTTAAGGAGACGTGACAATAGGTTTATAATTGCGTTTGCTAATGAGGGGCTTGAGGTACTTTGACATACAGAATTTTATCATTTATTTTTATTTCAAACCGTCGTCAGCACAACATACGCGGACATTGTTTTGTCATTAGAACAAGAGTAGAGTATAGCATTGTACCT
This sequence comes from Polia nebulosa, assembly GCA_951329385.1. Lineage (NCBI taxonomy): Eukaryota > Metazoa > Arthropoda > Insecta > Lepidoptera > Noctuidae > Polia > Polia nebulosa. Next base: position 30,328,400 of record OX589606.1, read on the forward strand.
GTCCAATGAGGGACGACAAGGAAGGGACGGAGAATTTCGTGAAAGCTCCAGGATAGACCGCGAAATTCAAATTTTCTTAGGTTTTTTGCAATTTGCAGGTTAGTATCGGGTTGTATGTTGGTCAAAATAGGATTCGTGGCCGTAGCAAGTACGTATTTACAGAACTGTAATCATTAAAATCATCAATACAACTCTCTCAGTTAGGATTGATGCCAAATGTCATTATTGCATGAAATACTTACTTTTATTTGACATCAATTCTAACTGAAAAAGTTGTATTGCGAGGAGTGGTTGGAGAGGCACCACGGCGTCCTCACCTTCCGCCTGACGCAGGTCCACACCGGACACGGTTGTTTCGGGAGGTTCCTGTTTCGGATCAGGCGGGAGGAAACACCCGGGTGTTTGCACTGCGAGGATCGTTCAGAGGACACGGTGGAGCATTCGGAGGAGGTCTGCCCCGCTTGGGCAGAGCAACGCCGTGTCCTCGTGGATGTGGAGGCGCCAGCGACCTCTCGCGCCCGGCCCTGGTTCAGGTCATGGTACGGAGTGAGAGGGAATGGGAAGCCGTCTCCTTCTGTGAAGCAGTAATGCTCACAAAGAGGGAGGCGGCATGGGTGAGGGAGACTCAACAACAGAGTCGCCCTCACGCCCTCAGCAGCAGCCATCGCAGGAGACGCCAGGGGCTTCCGGCGCCGCGAGACGATCTCCAGCCACCGTAGACCCGAGCCTGCGGACGGCGAGTAATAGGTAGCTTGCCGTCCGGTCAGCACCAGGCCCGAGAGTCGACGGCGCGTAGTGTTCCACGCGCGCCTCAAAGAGTTGTCAGCATTTATGACGGGCCTGTCATGGCCGATGTATGCCCAGGGCTTGAGGATACATTCGCAATGAATAATCATTTTACAGCTTCGTCCAATTTTGATAGGACAATTAAGTTAAACACGTTAAATCAACTTTCATCTCTTCCGACTCCCAGTTATTCTCCATTTGTTTTTGATCAATTTTCCGTATGTGATGTTAAGAAGAGCATACTATCGATTACGTCAAATGCAGTAGGAAGTGACTGTATCAGCCGCAAAATGTTACTCCCAGTGCTTGATTTAATCCTTCCCGTCATCTGTCACATCCTGAATTATTCTGTATCTAGCGGTGTCTTTCCATGTTCATGTTCATGGAAAGATGCTCAAATAATTCCTTTACCTAAAAAGTCCAATCCCACATCCTTCTCAGAATACCGTCCAATATCTGTCTTACCATTCCTATCCAAAGTCCTTGAACGGTTAATTCACAACCAAATCAGCGCTTTCCTTTCCAAAAATAATCTCCTCAACCCCTTACAGTCCGGTTTCCGTCCTGGTCATAGCACCACTACAGCGCTTCTGAATATCACGGACGATATAAGATCAGCCATGGAAATGGGAAATCTGACGGTTTTGGCTCTACTGGATTTCAGTAATGCCTTTAATACGGTAGATTTCGATATTTTGCTTGGCATTCTAAGCTCTCTTAATATATCTCCATCGGTAATTGACTGGTTTCGTAGTTATCTGTTTGGTCGCCGGCAACGTATTTGTAATGGGGAGACTGTGTCTTCCTGGTGTAGCACTTCTGCCGGGGTACCACAGGGTGGCGTCTTATCTCCTTTACTTTTCGCAGTGTTTATTAACTCAATCTCCAACGAATTGATTTCTTTCTACCACCTTTATGCAGATGATCTTCAAATTTACTCCAGAGCTCCTCTTGGAAATCTGTCTGAGGCTATCTTGACCATAAATCGTGATCTGGCTCGTATAAGTGACTGGAGCAAGAGACACGGACTTATGGTGAATCCCATAAAGACACAGGTTGTAGTGGTGGGCAGTTCTAGGACGGTCTCAAGGATCGACTGGACAACTCTTCCCCAAGTTTCGTTTGACAACTCCATTATTCCTTTTAGTGAGAAAGTTAAGAACTTGGGGATATTTATTGACAAAAACTTCTCTTGGACTGCCCAGCTGCAGGAAGTCAGCCGTAAGCTATTCGCATCTGCTGCATCTTTGAGAAGACTGCGTAATTTCCTGCCGACTGCTACCAAGATTGCGCTTGCACAATCTCTTCTTCTACCCATCCTTGATTATGCTGATGCCAGCTATCTCGACCTCACTGAAATGCAACTTGATAAACTTGAGCGACTTCAAAATTTTTGCATAAGGTTCATATTTGGTTTGCGAAAGTATGACCATGTTTCCGAATTCCGCCTGAAACTCAAGTGGTTGCCAATCCGCCTTCGCCGAAACGCTCGTATTCTTGCCCTTCTGTACAATGTGCTTTTTTCGCCTTTCACCCCTCTTTACCTCAAGAAACGTTTCCAGTTTCTTTGCGACTCCCACACGAAAGTTCTTAGGTCATCGGATAACTTGAGACTTAAAATGCCAATGCATTCCACTACTTTCCAAGATAAATCCTTTACAGTCCAAGCCGCTCGTCTGTGGAATGCATTGCCAGTTGCAGTAAAACGCGCGCAATCGCTACCAATAGTTAAAAGACTAGTAAGGGAGCATTACTTGTCACTGTGACCATTTTTTTTTAAATTTGTTTTTATTAAATTGTTGTCACTTAGTTTCTTGCCTATATTTTTAGTATGTATGTATTTATGTATCTATAATTGTATTGTATTCTTTATATTTGCACCAAGTGCAGCCCCATTTTGTGTCCAGGCAATCTCTGTCCATTCCAGGTTGCCTGGAAGAGTTCGCGGAATGCGATAAGGCCGCCAATTGTATGTTTTTTAGTATAAGTTTTCCTTAATGTGTGTATTTTTTTTTTTGGTGTACAATAAAGTATATAATAAATAAATAAATAAATACATTCGAAACAGAGTTACCTCGCCCCTGGGTACTCAGGGCAGCGAAGGAAAAGGGGTGGGTTTTCGTCAGTCAGAGTCTGACACGCCCTCCCGCTCCACCCTAGAGCGGGAGATGTCATTGGATGATTTCCCACCCCACAAAAAAAAAAGAGTTGTGTTGCCAATATCATGGCAAATATCCAAGTAGCACCCACTCCTATCAAGATCGGAGACTCTACGCTCAAAGTTGTAGACGAGTACGTCTTCTACTACTACTACTACTACTACTAGGGCTAACTTCGAGAAAGAGGTCGATCATCGAATCTAACTCGGCTGGGCGGCATTTGAGAGGCTGCGCGATATTTTCTCTTCACACATACCACAGTGTCTCAAGACGAAAGTCTATGACCAGTGTGTGTTGCCAGTGATGACATGTAGAACAGAAACGTGGTCGCTCACAATGGACCTCATCAGAAGGCTTAAAGTTATCCAAAGGGCTATGGAGAGGGCTATGCTCGGAGTTTCCTTGCGTGATCGAATCAGGAATGTTGAAATCCGCAAGAGAACCAAGGTTATCGACATAGCCCAAAGAATCGCAAAACTGAAGTGGCGGTGGGCATATTGCTCGCAGAACAGACGATCGATGGGGCCGAAAAGTTCTGGAGTGGCAACCGCGTACCGGAAGACGCAGCGTTGGAAGCCCTCTAACAAGGTGGACCGAGGACCTAGTGAGAGTCGCGGGAAGCCGATGGATGCGAGACGCACAGGGCCGGTCATTGTTACGAAGCTTGGGGGAGGCCTATGTCCAGCAGTGGACGTCTTTCGGCTGAAATGATGAAAGCCCGGGATGGGTTTTGGAGGAAGCGCTTCATTTGGGAATAAGTTGAAGATATAAGTCCTGTAACATGATGGAAGGGACTATTCGCCGTGCACATCTGCAGCAACAGTGGGATCGTTCAGCAAGCATGACCACATACATAGAAAAATCTAAGTAATTGTCACCCCTTTACTTGTTTTGAAATGTTTTCACGATTCTTAAAGGTAGTGTGCAGCATTTAGTTAACTTTGAAAAATGTGCAATCAGTACAGTACTCAATATTTGTTTTTATTATAAACAGTTTGTTTTATTTTAAAATTTATGTTGATTAGAGATTTAAAAGATATTTAATTCGTTTTATTTAAAATCAATATTTTATCTTCAATGGTCAAGGTCAAAGTTAACATGGTAGATCGTAGTATTGATAACAAAGCCAATTAAATAATAAAAAGACTATTCATTTTATGACGAAGCCATTTAAATAATATAAATACAGTAATCATTTTTTACCCGGTATTTTTTATTAATAACCGGTAAAAAAGGGTATTTTTTGGTTTTTACCTTTTTTAACCTTTCCTCCCAATTTTTACCCACCCGCCCATCTCTAGTCGCAATACAGATCTATAGAAAACTCGGACCAAACTCGGATCGGTAGTGCGTAACCTACCATACAAATTGTTCTACGACCACGCCGGACCGTATTTTCACGGATAAGTATTGGACGTAGTGCGCAATTGCTCTTAGCGTAGACGATAGAAAAAAGTTATTTGGCTGAGGCTCCATACAGGGTGTAACGGAATAGCTGGATAGTCAATTTCGAAAAAAAAAAACTGGTTAAGTACGTATCGGACTTCGCACATTTAGGGTTCCGTACCAAATGTATTTTTGACTATTTGTACGGCTTTGAGTCAACAAGATGCTTAATTAACTGTGAATAAAACCTTTGTGACGTACGTCGGTCAGACAGACAGGCGGACACGTGAGTGACAGTACTAGGGCTCCGTTTGAACACTTCGGGTACGGAACTCTAAAAAGAAATTGGACTTCACATACTAATTTTGATCAGCCGATGACAACTTTGTATGGAAAGTCCAAAGTGCATTTGACGACACGCTACGTCGTGGGTTCGATCCTCGTACGGAATAAATATTTGTATGGCCTACAGATAGTTTTTTTTTTTTTTTTTTTAAACGTTGCCCCACACTAGGAATTACTCCTGTATCGTGGGTGCGTTCACAAACATGAATACTCACATACACAAGACACCCAGACCCGGAACAACTATCTGTAGGTCATACAAATATTTGTTCCGTGCAGGGATCGAACCCGCGACACGCAGCGCAGTAGCCGAACGCTCAACCACTGCGCCAACCGTGTCGTCCATTTGTTCCGGGTTTCCGGTCCATTTGTCCAGTTGTTTCGGGTCTGGGCCTGCAGTCTCGACAGTGATAGCGAAACTTACGTTTGAAACCGATCGCTAAATTCGGCCGTAAAACTCCCTCATTGTGAGGAATAATAATTTAGATCATAACCAGAAAAAAATCTTGATTTTCTTGAAATATGTACAGAGACGGCGTAAATTTTAACTTGTAATGGAACTTGAGGAATTGTAATATTTTTCATGAAAACTAATCATTTATTTAAATTTTATTTAATAACTTTTACCGCTTGTAACAATAAAATTAACTTGTCAAAATATTAAAGGATATAAAAGTTGGGATCCTTGCAACATTAATTTCATAGCGAACAAATTCGGTCGTTACGCGATCGTTAACTATGTCGAGACTGCAGGCCCTGGGTGTCTTGCGTATGTAAGTTTACATGCTTGTGAACAGTAACACACCCATGAGGCCACGATACAGGATTAATTCCTAGAGTGGGGAAAAGTATTTAAAAAAAAAAAACTTGAGAGGTGTCAAGGTACACCCGGATGGAACGAAGTTCCTTTCGATTAATTAGTGAAGGAATTGTAATATATATATATTTTTTTTAATTTATAATATTTTTTTTATTATTAACTACGCACACACGCACGCACGTAAGAAGTTATACTTCATCATCTCATCTCATCTCATCTCATCGCAGCTCAGCTCAGCTCAGCTAAGCTCAGCTCAGCTCTGCTCAGCTCAGCTCAGATCAGCTCAGCTCAGCTCAGCTCAGCTCGGCTCAGCTCAGCTCAGCTCAGCTCAGCTCAGCTCAGCGTTCCAAGCTCCGCTAGATTTAACACACGAAATTGGTTAGATAATGCTTGATCTGCTTGCAAACTTTGTACCTACCCACCAAAAATACAAGAAGTTTTTATTAGATTGTTTTTCCAACACAATCTTTTTGGATGGACAGCCTCATTAGTGTCGTCTCGACTTTTCGTAAGAATTTGTAACAAGGCAGTGTTAAAGCCTTGTTTATTTTTTGACCTCTATTCCAAAATTAAATTATTCATTGAACTCCTCCTCTGCGTGTCACTCCAACGTCCACCTCTGCGTGTCACTCCTACGTCCTCCTCTGCGTGTCACTCATACCACCACTCCGGTCCTGCAACGTGACACCACCTCAGCACCGTGACAATTTTTTCCGTCTAGCCCCCTTTCACAACGCGTGATAAGGAACTTCGTTCCAAAAAGTTGTATATTATTGTATTATTTTATTGAACTTTTAAAATTGGTTAATGTGAACACATTAACCATTTCTATACATTAATATTCAAACTGATTTACGTCCGTGACCTCACAACCTACGGGCCAGTGGAAAACCAGTGTCAGGCACTAGTTGTCTGACATTCATGTTGAGTTGGACCTATTTGGTGCAACCGTGACGCACATTATGTTTGTTTTTATTTTAGTTGCTTTTTTTCGTTTGACCTTTGTTTTGTGCCTTTATGCTTGTGCCAAATAAATATATTTGCTTTTTTCTCTTTCATTAGATTTTGACTTCTCAATCGCTATCGCTAACAGAATGTTGAAATTCCATGCCTGAGCTATATACCTAGGGGTAGCGGAATAATTCTGAAACCGCACCCCTGGGCCCTCAGGCAGGGAAGGAACAGGGGTGGGTTTTAGTCAGTAAGAGTCTGACACGCCCTCCCGCTCCACCCAGAGTGGGAGAAGTCATTGGATGATTTCCCACACACCAAAAAAAAAAATGCCTGAGCCATTGTGTCAGATGTTGTTTTTAAATTCATATGATTTTGATAAATATGATTTTGGCTCATTTTATAATATTTTTTATTAAATCAGTTACTTCTGTAAGCCCTTTGAGAAAACACATTGGATAATCGAAAGTCAAAACTTTTCATTGTCCGACGAAAAAAACAGTCTCTAATAAAAAAAACACATTTGAAATACAGGATCAGGATTTAACGAATTAATTTACTTTTTTACGTTGGTTAACTAAGATAGTTAACGAAAGATAACTAAAATAATGCATCTAATGTAAAGAATATTAAATTTTATTAACAAGAACGTTATTATAATCAACTTAAATTCAAGGTAAACTCATTTTAGATGCATCAAAACTGACATTATTATAATATATTTATATTTTATGAAACATCTTAAAATAGAAATATATTATAATAGTGCAACAGCAACAGCATGCTGCGGAAGTTAACTACGTTTAATTTTTTTTTTTTTTTAATTATAAAACCAGCGCATAAACTATAAAACGGTATAGCTTTTACCCGCGCCAGGCTCCGTGATGCGGCGAAAGTTTGTGAGTGTGTGTGTTTGTATGTTTGTTACTTCTTCACGCTTACACGTACACACTCATTTTTAGATAGCTTATACCCTGGATAAGAAAGAAAGAAAGAAAGAAAGAGAGATAGAAAGAAAGATAGAAAGAAAGATAGAAAGAGAGATAGAAAGAAAGAAAGAAAGAAATAATTAAAGAAAGAAAAAGTATTTATTTGCTACAAAACTACATACAAACATAGCATATAAAAATGAGAACAGTATGTGATTTTGCTTAAACTAAACCCTTAACGATAGTGTTAGTAGTTCTTAAATTACGTTAGTAAAGACAACATCAACAAATAAAATAAAAAGATGGCGCTGATTTTCAGTGGTTGCCTAGGACGTGACGTACGGATACCAAAACCTGTTGCTTATGTAAAGATAGATACAACAAATTAAATATAAAATAAATATAAAATATATATAAAACAAATACAGTAAAATAATTAAATAAACAATTTAAAAATATGAAGTGAATAAAACATAGACACTCTCATAGAAACTCAATACCCGCTGGTATTGCACCCGCAAAAACACTAGCACATAAAATCATTCAGTGTTCTGTTTACGCGGTTGAAATCGCGAGGTGCAGCTAGTTTTCAATATACTAGGAATGTATCAAAACTCAATCTGCCTAGCCTTTGCCCAACTATCTTGGAGTCGGCTTCCAGTCTAACCGGATGCAGCTGAATTCCAGTATTTTACATGGAGCGACTGCATAACTTAACTCCGTAACCCAGTTACTGGTTGTCCGACTTTCGGGCTTCTGACGACCCGTAACGACTGTCAAACATCCACGTTTGACAGCTGGGACCAACGGCTTATCGTGCTTTCCGAGGCACGAAGGAGTCTCGGTATGTACAGATGGTCACCCATCCATGAATCAACCCCGGCAAGCGTAGCTTAACCTGATGGCCCGTCCCGTGCGGCTGTTATTATTTAGCCACGATCTCCTCTGCGGCAGTTACTACTTTAGCCACGAGCTCCTCTGCGGCTGTTATTACTTTAGCCACGAGCTCCTCTGCGGCTGTTATTACTTTAGCCACGAGCTCCTCTGCGGCTGTTATTACTATAGCCACGAGCTCCTCTGCGGCTGTTATTACTTTAGCCAAGAGCTCCTCTGTGGCTGTTATTACTTTAGCCACGAGCTCCTCTGCGGCTGTTATTACTTTAGCCACGAGCTCCTCTGCGGCTGTTATTACTTTAGCCACGAGCTCCTCTGCGGCTGTTATTACTTTAGCCACGAGCTCCTCTGCGGCTGTTATTACTATAGCCACGAGCTCCTCTGCGGCTGTTATTACTTTAGCCAAGAGCTCCTCTGTGGCTGTTATTACTTTAGCCACGAGCTCCTCTGCGGCTGTTATTACTTTAGCCACGAGCTCCTCTGCGGCTGTTATTACTTTAGCCACGAGCTCCTCTGCGGCTGTTATTACTTTAGCCACGAGCTCCTCTGCGGCTGTTATTACTTTAGCCACGAGCTCCTCTGCGGCTGTTATTACTTTAGCCACGAGCTCCTCTGCGGCTGTTATTACTTTAGCCACGACCTCCTTTGCGGCTGTTATTACTTTAGCCACGAGCTCCTCTGCGGCTGTTATTACTTTAGTCACGAGCTCCTCTGCGGCTGTTATTACTTTAGCCACGACCTCCTTTACGGCTGTTATTACTTTAGCCACGAGCTCCTCTGCGGCTGTTATTACTTTAGCCACGAGCTCCTCTGCGGCTGTTATTACTTTAGCCACGAGCTCCTCTGCGGCTGTTATTACTTTAGAACGAGCTCCACAATATACGAGGAACGTATCAGCAAGAAAAAAATTACCTAACCCATGTCTTATTTTTAAACAACCTAAAAAAAAGGAGGACGACGGATATTCGACTATATGTATTTTTTTTGTATGTTCACCGATTTCTCTGTCAATTTGAAGATCTATTTTCAAAATTATTTTTTATTCGAAAGAGTGTAGGTTCTGCTGATATGGCCCTATATAAATTTTATCGAAATTGATTCAGAACTGTTTTGAAAAATTAACAAAAACAAAAAATATTTATACACAGAATGATAAGTTTTAATTTCCTCCAATTGTATTCAAATTCCAAGTTATTGGGTTATTTATTCGGGGTTAATAAAACGGTGGTTTTTACCGGTGACTTGACCTGCGCGGGGCTGCCTGGTATATGTATACCAGGAGCATATCAACAAGACAAAAATGACCTAACCCATGTTTTAATTCAGCACCCTAATTGCGTAACAAATAAACTCCCAGTTTCAGACACAACCCCACGAGATTCCTAATTCATTGCTTCATAGGTTTAAAAATTCGTCTGCTCGTCAAAATAAAAAACGCAATGAATACTATCAACTAGCCAAAATTAAAGGGATTACGGTATTTGCAAAACAAGCATCGTAGCAAATCAAGTTTTTCATTTATAATATTTATAGCACTTTTTTTTTGTGGCGTTGGGAAATCATCCAACGACTTCTCCAGCTCTGGGTAGAGCGAGAGGGCGTGTCAGACTTTTACTGTTTTTTTTTTTTTATGAATGACTACTCGCAGTTCAACCCTATTGGTTGTCGACTGCTTAACCGAACTTGCCTGTGAAGGCTCTAATTTATTAAAGCCTCCAGCCAGGACTTATTATTATTCTTACATACTAAGTGACTACGCTAAGGGCACCCTGCGGGGTACGGGCCTCGGCTTAGGGCGTCACTGAGGGGACAGCAAGGGAAGGCTGGATCTGATTCTCATTAATTTGGGGATATGCTTGCTCAGCGGCACGTGCTGGCGAGAGACGGGGAGGGCATTGAACAGGTCTTCGCGGGCCTCTACGGCGGGGGCGGAAGGACGGCTGTGTGCGTTGGCGGGCTGTGGTGCTAGTTTCCCTACGGCTCTCCTGGAGCAGGGTGGTAGGGTCGTCAGGAATGAGGAGGGTATGTCTGGGTCGGCGCACCTTGGAGATGCGGGAGGGTTCGTATCGGGCGGCCGATGCGATTAGGGGGTTTGGATGATTCGCAGCGGTATCTAGAAAACGCTTGGTGAGACGTTTCAAGCACTGCTGGATGGTGGGAAGTTTGAAGTCTACATGCAGCTCTTCGTTACGGACAAAGTAGGGGGCACCCGCCGCTCGGCGAAGAAAGCGGCTCTGAAGAGTCTGCATTTTATGAATGAACCGGGGCTTGGCGTGTGCGAAGACAGGGCCAGCGTAGGTCATGATGGGACGAATGACCGCGGTGAAAGTACGCAGTTTACACTTGTATGACAAGGTACTGCGTTTATTGATCATGGAATGAAGCCTACCTTGAGCGAAAGCGGCCCGCGCGCGGGCCTGCTTTATGTGCTCGGCGAAGGTGAGGTGTTGGTCTAGGACCACACCCAGGTATTTAGCCTTCTTCTCCCACGGAATAGGCTTATTATACATGGTGATCGGAGGGGGTGGGGATATTTTGCGTTGGAGTCTCGAGTAGAGAACAGCCTGACTACTTTTACTGTCTAAACCCTCTCGTGTTTCTTCAGTTGCCTGAGTGTCAAGAGCCGCGGAATGGTCTCCGAAAGGCTTTTTTTTTAGGCAGAGTAGACTCACATTTCGCAAATGCGACGTCAGAATCATGAACCTATTGTTATTAAGCGATGATCGAACCCAGTATACAATGATAGTCGTATCTGACAACCACTAGAGCAAAGGTGAAAGTGATGGGATAACAATTGTGAAACATCTAAAATATATGGTGCTGTGTAGCGGCATTTACCCAACCATATACGAACTGAAAACTCTCTTTCCGGCTGATCACCTAACTGTGCAAACGTCAAGAAGTGCGCTCCGCAAGATTTAAGCATAAAAAGTGTTAAAACCTCACTTATATTTTACACTGTGCAAGTGAATCGAAAATTAAAGGTACAAGTGCAAGAAGAACACTAAAAACTGTGCGAATGTGTGTTGTATTATTGTGTCCAAAGACTACTTTACTAAACTCATAAACTGTTTGTGTATAACCTATAATAAAATTTGACATTGACACAAACAAGAGCTACCAACACAACATCAGAATACGGAACATTGCGTTTCGTTACACGCAAACTACTGAGTGAGTGTTGCCACTCCTATAGAATAAATTTCCTACTAAATCACATCTGAGTTGTCAACATCGAAATTCGAAATATTACTAAAATGGACGATCAAATGCAACTATTATTTACAAAATTAAAGCTAGAAATGGACAAGCAAACAACTACATTAAAAACTTCTATTAGAGAAGAGATAGAGGAGAAATTGAAACCATTGGTGGATGATAACCTATTTCTAAAAAATGAAGTTTTAAAATTAAATGAGAAGATAAAACGGCTAGAATCTGATAAAAGGGAACACAATTTAATATTCTATGGCTTGGAGGAGCCCGCAAAAGAAACTATTAACGTAATGGAAATGGTAGTAAAAACTCTAAATGATTCTGGTATCGAGGTTAACAATCGGGATATCAACAAAGCTTTTAGACTTGGCAAAGAGAAAGAAGAAGCACGCCCGGTTCTAGTTAGCATGTTAAATGCATGGAAAAAAATCGAAATCCTAAAAAACAAGAAAAGATTACCTAAAAATATTTTTGTCAATGAAGACTTCAGCAAAGAAGTTTTGGAAAAGCGGAGGGAACTCATACCCCAGTTAAAAGAAGAAAGAAAAAAGGGACATATAGCATTCTTAAAATACGACAAACTAGTCGTTAAAGGAGAAGTAGCGACACGAGATAAAAGGAAGAGAGAACAATCTGTATCACCAAAACCAAACAATGAAAATGTCAGACCGAAAATGAATAAAGTAAATGCATTCGAACGAATGTACAGAAACAGGTCTCACTCAACAACAGATTTAAATAAGGAATAGCCACTAACACACGTCAGTAACCGGAAGATCAGAACAAGTAAACAAATAATATTCAACGATACAACTAAAACTAATACACCTCCCCCAAGCCGGCTGGTCCCCGTGGGGGAATATGACCAACCCCTTCCAGCACAATTGATAAGGAAAAATAACATTAGTATCAAAACGAAGGATAAAAGAAAACTTTATATTGCCACTTTAAACTGCTTAACCTTGCGTACAGAAGAGAGTCTAACCGAATTGGAACTAGCACTCTCAAATATAAAGTGGGATGTTTTAGGATTAAGTGAAGTAAGAAGATTAGGAGAAAGTATTGAGGACCGCAAGGAGTATATTTTATATTACAAAGGTGAAACAAAAGGAAGTTACGGTGTGGGATTCATGATTAAAAAACATTTAGAAGGAAACATAGAAGAATTCAAGGGCATATCAGAGAGAATAGCTGTACTTAATCTGAATCTGCCATCGTACAAAAACAAATGGTCGATTATCCAAATTTACGCCCCCACAGAACAGCACGAGGAATCTGCCAAAGACCTCTTCTATGAACAACTAACATCAGTCCTACAGCAATCGCACAAGAACGTAATGTTGATAGGCGATTTTAATGGCAGAATTGGTTCTCAACAAACTGGAGAAGAAAATGTAATTGGGAAATTTGGTTTTGGGAGAAGAAGCAACAATGGCAAAAGAATGATCAATATGGCATTTGAAAACAATCTTGTATTTATGAATAGCTTTTTCAATAAAAATACTAAGAATAAGTGGACATGGCTATCACCAGATGGAACATATAGAAATGAAATAGATTATATAGCAACTAATAATAGAAAAGCTTTTTATGATGTAAGTGTTGTTAAACAACTTAACTTTAACACTAACCATAGAATGGTTAGAGCAATAATAAATAGTGCAGAGCCTAAAAAACCCAGAAATAAGTTTAATGCAATAATAAATATTGGTAGATACCCAAATGAAGAAAAAAATGAAACTGATGAAAGTTACGAAAAAGGAATATACGAAATCTATGGATCACTATACGCTCAGTTGGCAAAACCTAAGGCATGTTATACGGAAAATGAAACCAAAACCCTAATAGAAGAAAGAAGGCAACTTTTAAAAAATAAAAAAGATAAACATAATTTAAGAGCTATTTCAGAAGTAAGTAAAAAAATAAGTAAAAGTATTAAGAAGGACAGAGCAAAAAGAAGATTAGACATACTCAACAGTCACATAAAAAAGACAGGTGGAGTTAAAAAAGCCTTAAAAGAACTGGTGGAGTCAAAACAATGGATACCAAACATTAAGAATAAAGCAGGTAAGCAGGAGACCATAAGAAGAACTATAATCCAAATTGCAACAGACTTTTACAGGTCACTCTACGCAGCGGACCCCAATGTTCAGATTCCAACTTCAAATCTAGAAGACGACGAAAATGAGGATATTCCAGTTTTTCTACAATCAGAAATAGAAAAAGCTGTTCACAGTCTAAAGAGCGACAAGTCACCTGGGCGAGATCAAATAACGAACGAGATGATAAAATCTTCAATCATGGTACCTGAAAACTTAAGAAAACTCACAGAAATATATAATAGAATCTTAAGAACGGAATCTATACCATCGCAGTGGACAAGGAGTACAATTATCCTTTTACACAAGAAAGGGGATCGGGATAACATCGAAAATTATAGACCAATTAGTTTGTTGTCAAATATATATAAAGTATTTTCAAAATTGATTCTAAATAGACTAACAGGGTTATTGGACGAACAACAGCCAATCGAACAAGCTGGATTCCGAGCGGGATTCTCAACCATCGACCATATACATGTATTAAAACAGCTAATAGAGAAATCCAAAGAATACAATAAAACACTGTATATTGCATTTGTGGATTATAGTAAGGCGTTCGATTCCATTAAGCACGAGTCACTCTGGAAGGCCTTAACTCAACAAGGAATTCCCAAGAAATACATTCGAATAATCAAAAATATATACAAGAACAGCACGGCACAAATAAAATTGGAAACAATCGGCGAAGAGTTCCCTATAGCGAAAGGCGTAAGACAAGGAGACCCGTTGTCCCCAAAACTTTTTTCTGCAATCCTAGAAAGTGTATTTAGGAACATAGAGTGGGAAAATGTAGGCATAAATATTAACGGGGAAGAACTCAACCATTTAAGGTTCGCAGATGATTTAGTATTAATCACTGACAGCCCTTGCACACTGCGACATATGCTGCAACAGTTAACAGAAGCTAGTAGAATAGTAGGTCTTACCATGAATAAATCTAAAACAAACGTAATGACAAATAGGGAAGAAATAGCCGTAACAATAGATGGCGAAAGCATTGGATACGTGAAAAATTATACATACCTGGGACAGTTAATATCATTCAGAGATCAAACGGACATGGAAATCGAAAGAAGAGTTGCTTGTGCATGGAAAAGATATTGGTCACTCAAGGAGATACTTAAAAGCAAATACTTTTCCATGGCAGCTAAGAGAAAAGTCCTCAACTCGTGCGTCTTACCTTGCCTGACATATGGGAGCCAGACGTGGGCCCTAAATCAAAAACATCTTTTAAAACTGAGATCATGTCAACGGGGAATGGAGAGAAGCATGATTGGTGTCACTAAAAAAGATCGGTTAAGGGCAGTTGAAATACGATCCAGAACCAAAGTAGATGATATAATAAATAAAGTAAGACAGTTGAAATGGAGATGGACAGGACACATGACGAGAGATAGTAAGGTAAAATGGACAAAAATTATAACAGAGTGGCAACCACGTGATGGCAAAAGGAAAAGGGGAAGACAGGCAAAGAGATGGATAGACGACATAAAAAAAACTGGAGGCGCTACCTGGTCTAGAAAAGCTAGAGATAGTAATGAGTGGAAACAGCTGGAAGAGGCCTATGTGTCACAGGACACGCTGATCACTAAACCGGAAAACCCGATGTGTTAGATTTAAGTTTTTTTTTGATACCGTTAGATTATACTTGTGTTTAGTTCTTCAGCAATAAAGGCTTAATAAATAAATAATACGAACTGAAAAAAATACCTGTACCCCAAGTGTGATTTTTATAACGAACTCGATCGCGTTAAAGTAAACGACAATTTATACTAAAACTGAATAACCGCCGCCTGGCTAAAACGGGTAACCTCTATTTTTTAATACGATTTGACATACTGTTTTTTTTTTGGGGGTGTGGGCAATCATCCAATTACTTCTCCCGCTCTGGTGGAGCGGCGGGAGGGCGTGTCAGACTCTTACTGACTAAAACCCACCCCTGTTGTTTCCCTGAGTGCCCAGGGGTGCGGTAACTTATTTTCAGAATTTATCCGCTACCCCTAGGCATGCAGGCTCCGGCACGATGGGCCCCGTCAGTGGTGGCTGACAACATCTCTTTGAGGCGCGCGTGGAACACTACGCGCCGTCGACTCACGGGCCTGGTGCTGATCGGAGGGCGAGCTACCCACTGTTCGCCGTCCGCAGCGGGCCTGCGGCCGACCCGGGCGGTCTACGGTGGCCGGAGATCGTCTCGCGACGTCCTACGCCCAGTAAGATTTGACATATCTAAGCGAACGTTTACGCAAACGCGTCACCAGGCCCTCTGACGTCACGAAATTCTATAACGCGCCATTTCAACACATAAAAAAATTAAAAGTGTTTATTCATAGTGACAATAGTAGTTGAGCAACTTTTTTTTCCGTGGGAAATATAAATGAACTAGTTTTTTAGTCTAGCAGCACTACGTCTCTAAAATAATCTTAATCCTACGCAATAGAATTTCAAGGCTGTACTCTTCCCCTTTGTTCGTAAAATTCAGCTTCTTCTATTTCACGATAGCTCAATTAATTTGATGGATTCTCAATAGCAATCAATCAAAATCAAAAGTCATTTATTCAAACTAGACTGAGTGCCAGCACTTTTTGAACGTCAAAGTTCTACATAAAGGCAGTCCTCAAAAATTTCCCGCCCGTCACCACTTCCAACTATTAACTAGTGTTTTAGCTGTGTGAAGGACTTTAATCTTATATACTTGTAAGCAACAATCTCTACATAATTGTATGTAACATAATATGTAAAACAGAAAAAATAAAGATACACCGTTCAAAATTATAATCATAAAAATTAATTATACTTGTTAACTAGCACACTTCATTATGCCATCAAAAACGGAAAAAAACTCAAGCATAAACATTAAATCAAATTAAATAAGACTCCAGACATAACTGGTGTGCCCGCTTACACGTGCAACGGCAGAATCTAACGATAAGGGTGTGATTTGAAGCCACAAGTGATAAACTAGAGCCATCAGTAAAATCAGGAAACAATAATTATTTTGTGAACTCATAAAACCTGTCACAAGGTAATTATGAGGAAATAACATCAAGTGTAACATTGTCTTGCGTTTAACACATCGACCAACTATTCTTATCATCTAAATAGTCGTTGATGGAATAGTATCGCCTTTGAACAGAGACTAGATTTGACTTTAGTTTTAAATGCATTAAAAGGGCAGGTTAAAAAGAAAGGGGTAGCTTATTATAAAAGCGGATACCGAGACCCATAAACGAACCATGAACCTTAGAGTCGTTGAGAGGATCCGGCAACTGGGACTCGAGGTGGCATTGCACAAGTCCGAGGCCATGTGTTTTCATGGTCCTCGGAACGCGCCACCGTCGGGTTCTCGGATAACGGTAGGAGGGGTTAACATCGGCGTCGAGGAGACGATGAGGTACCTGGGTCTCGTCCTCGACCGCCAGTGGAACTTTGTCGAACATTTCCGACATTTGGCTCCCAGACTGGAGCGGGCCAATGCTGCTTTGAAGCGGCTCCTGCCCAATATTTAAAAAAAAAAAAAAAACGTTGCCTCACACTAGGCACACACACTCCTGCACACTACACACCTGCACACCCCCCCCCTGCTACTACATTCCTGTATCGTGGGTGCATTCACAAACATGTAAATTCACATACACAAGACACCCAGACCCGGAAAAACTATCTGCAGGTCATACAAATATTTGTTCCGTGCGGGGGTCGAACCCGCGACACGCAGCGCAGCAGCCGAACGCTCAACCACTGCGCCAACCGTGCCGTCAAAAACTAATCTGGGGGGTCCAAACGCCTCCTGCCGGAGGCTAACACGGGGATCGTGCGGTCCATGGCCCTTTACGGGGCACCGGTGTGGGCGTGTTCTTTGAGGCGGCGACCAGCGCGCCGGTTGAACGCGTCCCAAAGGGTTATGGCCATTCGGCTCATCCGAGGATACCGCACGGTCTTCTGTGAGGCGGCGAGTCTCCTTGTCGGACTGTCGCCATGGGATCTGGAGGCCAAGGTCCTCGCGCTGCTCTGGGAGTGGCGCGAGGAGGGCAAACACCGGGGCTAAACCTGCTGCCGCGACACGTTTCGGCTCGGCGGACGGAGCTCCGGCAGGATCTCATTGTGACATGGAGACAGCGACTGTCGCAACCCAGCGCTGGGCACGCCACCATCGCGGCGGTAGTGCTCCTCTTTGAGGAGTGGCTGGAGAGGCGTCACGGCGTCCTCACCTTCCGACTGACGCAGGTCCTCACCGGACACGGTTGTTTCGGGAGGTTCCTGCATCAGATCAGGCGGAAGGAAACGCCCAGGTGTTACCACTGCACGGATCGCCCAGAGGACACGGTGGACCATACGGTGGAGGTCTGCCCCGCTTGGGCGGAGCAGCGCCATGTCCTCGTAGATGCGGCGACCTCTCGCGCCCGGCCCTGGTTCAGTCCATGGTACGGAGCGAGAGGGAATGTGAGGCAGTCTACCTTTGCGAAGCAGTAATGCTCGCGAAGGTGGAGGCGGGATGCGTGAGGGAAGCTTAACGGAGTGGCCCTCACGGCCCCGGCCGCTACCACCGCAGGAGAGGTACTGGGCGTAGGACGTCGCGAGACGATCTCCGGCCACTGTAGACCTGGGCCTGCGGACGGTGAGCAGTGGGTAGCTCGCCGTCCGATCAGCACCAGGCCCGTGAGTCGACGGCGCGTAGTGTTCACGCGCGCCCCAAAGAGATGAGTGTCAGCCACCACTGACGGGGCCCATCGTGGCCGGTGCCTGCATGCCTAGGGGTAGCGGATAAATTCTGAAAATAAGTTACTGCATCCCTGGGCACTCAGTCAGGGAAGGAACAGGGGTGGGTTTTCTTTCAGTAAGAGTCTGACACGCCCTCCCGCTCCACCCAGAGCTGGAGAAGTCATTGGATGATTTCCCAGCCTCCTAAAAAAAAAAAGGTATGCTCCTTCCTATCGTCTCGGTGGGAAAGAGCACACCTATAATAACTAGTTATTATTGGATACTTTCAGTTGAATCAATTTGTATTTTTCCCAAACGAAATAATTATTCAAGGCAAACGAAGTGTATACATGCTAAAAAATAAAAATTAATTATGTTCGAGCGGCATAAATAGGGGGAGGCGTAGAAAACGGCCATCATTTTGGGCATCGAAAAATTCGGCCACATCATTGTCTTTGGGTACCTAGAACACTGGCAGCATTGCCACGTTGAATGGCAATGCTGATTCTTTGGCCGCAAAAAAAGGCCAGCCCTCTAGTCACGTGAGGAGTCGACTAACTGCTTGCTGATGTCATGGAAAACTGATGAGCACTCGGATGCGTTTATAGGGTTCCGTACCCGAAGGGTAACCGACAGGACCCTATTACTAAGTCTCCGCTGTTCATCCGTCCGTCCGTCCGTCTGTCTGTCAGCGGGCTGTATCTCATGATCCGTAATAGGTAGACAGTTAAAATTTTCACAGAATGTGTATTTCTGTTACCGCTGTAACAAAAAATAATAAAATAAATTAAAAACTTAAGGGCGCTCCCCTACTAGAAATGTGTTTTTTTTTTGGCTTTTATTGCTCCATCTTCATAATGGCAACAAGTAGACGCGTATAATCTTATACGATGGTACGGAACACTACATGCGCGAGATTTTTTAATAATTTTCATGTTCTTTTTTATCACTAAATACGTATTATTTAAAGTGACTTAAGTATTATTGGACCAAAGAGATTTCGATTTTTCTCCTCAACAGCTTGAATTTTCTCTTTTCTATTTTTGTTTCAATTTTATACTAACTACCAACATAAGATTGTACATTTTATCAAACAGTGCATGAATGAAAAAAAAGTATCTTGAAAACCCTTCTACCCTTACCATGTTTAGGCTCCCAATGCAGCATTTCGCACTAGTGCGGCAAACTGCGGCAGCCAGTTCCCACTAGTCGCCGAGCAGCTCCCAACAAAGTGCATCAAATAAAATCAGTAAGAAATTTCTCACAATAATTTGGTTCTAAATATTATGTTTATGTATTTTTTTAGGAGTTTGTTGAAAAACGTCGTTTGATACATGTGCGCAGTTTTTTGGCTCCAAAACTTTGTGCGTATTACTCCTCGGCTGTAATGATAACATTTCCATGAAAGTGTAATTTTTAGATTTGTTGTTTGTACTTAATGGTTGGTCTGTAATACACTTACACTCACTCACTCGCTCACTCTCTCTTTCTCTCTTTTGTGCTTACACTTTTCTTACCGCAGTATTCCGCGAATGTATTACGGTTCAACACTTAAATAGTAAGTCAAGCGTAGTACTGTACCGCTTAGTGCTTACACCCCTACTTACCTCGTAGCGTCTGTAATAAAGATAGGTAGAGATGTTAAGTAACTATCGATACTTTTAGTATCCGACCGAAAATGTATTTTCAGCCGAAAGCGAAAAAAAAGCTGCTTTAGCTGCTGCTGTTGCTTTAGTCTTATTTTCGCTTGGTTTTTTGTTAACTACATAACAAAATCGTATTCGTGCGGACCTATTTCACCCCGAATCTTAGCCAAACGTCACCTACCATTCCCGTGATTGCCGAGATTAGGAAGTAGGCCGAATGACGCGTGACATTTCACGAATTTAGAAGAAGAATCTGTGTTGCCCCGAGCGAAGTAAAATGAGACAAGAGCAGACAATGTTGACTTTTGAAAAAAGCAAAAAATATAGTTTATTTGCGCCAGATATGACACATACCCACACCGGGTGGCCCAGTGGTATTGGCTGCGACTTAGAAGTTGCAGGTCGTGAGTTCAAACCCAGGCAGGCGCTTTACTTTGTGTAAATTAAATTATTTCATCACCACTGCTCTC
Organism: Polia nebulosa; assembly: GCA_951329385.1. Classification (NCBI taxonomy): domain Eukaryota; kingdom Metazoa; phylum Arthropoda; class Insecta; order Lepidoptera; family Noctuidae; genus Polia; species Polia nebulosa. The sequence continues at coordinate 30,348,802 of OX589606.1, forward strand.
AAAACGGTGAAGGAAAACATCGTGAGGAAACCGGCATGTCCTAGAACCAAAAATTCGAAGACATGTGACATCCACCAACCCGCATTGGGCCCGCGTGGTAGATTGCGGCCCACACCCTCTCACAGAGAGGAGGCCTGTGCCCCAGCAGTGGGGACAATAAAAAGGCTGATGATGATGACACATACTTACCAAAAAATAATAAAAACTTTGAATATATCCTCCTTTAAAGTGAAACTTGAACAACAACATCATAATGACATCAACAATGTCATAATGTATTTTTAGTAAGTAAGTTTGCATGCTTGGTTTTAAGCAAAACATATTCTATCTAATATTTTAAATAACACCTTGTTTACCATGTTTTCATCATCAGCCTTTTATTGTTACCACTGCTGGGGCACAGGCTTCCTCTCTGAGAGAGGGTGTGGGCCGTAATCCACCACACGGGCCCAGTGCGGGTTGGTGGATGTCACATGTCTTCGAAGTTTTGGTTCTAGGACATGCCGGTTTTCTCACGATGTTTTCCTTCACCGTTTTGAGAGCAGTGGTGATGAAATAATTTAAACAAAGTAAAGCGCCTGCCTGGGTTTGAACTCACGACCTACAACTTGTAAGTCGCAGCCAATACCACTGGGCCACCACTGCTCTACCATGTTTCATGGAAATAAAATATCTTATATCTCAGAATCTAAACTACTGCACCCTAGAATTGGCTGACTACGGTTTATATGTATAGGTATTTCCCAAATAGTTTTAAATGATACGAGAAGATTTGTAGAGTTAGTTTTTCAGAACAACTGTGTTTTGATCTGGAAATTATTTTTTAAAATTTTTAACAGATATCGATGGTTGTATTCCGATGCTAGTTGATAAGTATCGATAATTTTTTAACAATTCGATAAGAAACATATCGATAGTTTTCATTCAAAGCGAACCTTAGTCCCACCCCTATTTACCTACCTCGTTCGTAGCTGCTATAGACTAAGTAGGTACAGGTAACGTAGCCCGACTACCACACGCAGACAATCATTCGCAAAGAAACCTCTCGCGAGATACCGCGTCTAGATAAACTTACAGATTTATTCTTTATTCTAGACATTTGCGGTCCGACCTTTATCTAAAAGTTTTATTGTAATTTGGTGGCAGTTTTTTTTATTAATTTTAATTAAGTTTTGAGTGATCGATCAAGGACTTTTGCGGTTTTGCTAAAAATAATTTTGTTAGTTGCGGATTTCCTCTGGATTATTTTTATTTGGTGAGTAAATATGAATTTAATAAAAATGTACATTATTAAGCTGCAAGTGTTATGGGCATTTTTCGCTTTGACAGCGATGTGGACGAATATTGCGATGCCCAATGAGTTTTACTCTTTTATATATTTTCTTTTGGCTTGTAAAATTATGCTTTGTAATTTATCTATAAAAGAAAAATGTAGGTATTGAATTAAATAAATTACTAAATATATACTTAAAAGAGTGTATTGGAGATATTTTTAGAACGTATTTACAAATTTTACTTGACAACCGTTACGTAAATAAAATTATTAAGAGGAAAAACTGCTCGCAATTTTCATACATTAACCTCGTTGCAACTGACCGTAATTGTTTACCTAAGAAAACTTAGATATACAGGCTACACGACTATCTCTAAATAGTTTACCTAAGAAAACTTAGATATACAGGCTACACGAATATCTCTAAATAGTTTACCTAAGAAAACTTAGATATACAGGCTACACGAATATCTCTAAATAGTTTACCTAAGAAAACTTAGATATACAGGCTACACGAATATCTCTAAATAGTTTAAAAAACGGCCAAGTGCGTGTTGGACTTCTCACATTTACGGTTCCGTACCAAATGAGGGAATTTCTAAGAAAAAATTGATACTGATTTATCAGTATTGGTAAAATATACATAATAAAAAAAAAAACACTTAAAACATTAACAATTTTATAGAAAAGACAATGGTTTGATGAAAAAATTATCATCTTTGTGCTTTTTCTTATTTTATATTTAACTATAATTTTTTTTCGTATGCATGTTGTTCGCTTCAAAATGTTTCGACCACTTGTTGGTTTCTGATATAATAGAAATTTGGCATACTTACGAAGTTCGGTGATACTGCAATAAGCACCTATTATAGAAGCCTTATTCGTGGTACTATTTTGGATATTGCTCCGTAATATTCTTAACTCTAAGACAAGACTCTAGAAAAAAAAAGAACAAGAAATTATAAATACATAATTTCTTGTACTTTTTTTTTCTATTTTGCATGCCTGTGTTGTTTAGTTTTATCGTTAGCACATGAAGTAATTTTATTGTAACTTTTAAATTATAAGGGCACATTAGTTTTATAACTTTCCTTATAATATGTGGAAAATGAGGGATAAGGGCAGGAGAATGATGATGATGTGAAAAATGTCATGGGTTACATTGGACTCACTCTGTAGCTCATATTTTATGTAATATTGTAATGTGTTACCGTTTATTTTCCCAAATAAATAAATAAAAATTATTATACCGTCGAGCTGATCTGATGATGGCACCGAGATGTAGGGTCTGGAACTCTTTGATGGCAAATGGTTGGACTGTTGAATTTGGGCTAGTATGTTTTATTATCATTAGTACTTTCCATTACACATGACGACGAGGGCCTTAAGCTTGTTTAAAAAAAAAAAAACTTTAATTTCGGAAGTCGGTGTTTGTATTTTATTTCTTCGTTATTTTAGGACTTCCGAAATCAAAGTTGTTTTTAAATTTTTAGTGTATTTTCACTTTTGGATGACGGTTGTATAATTTGTACCTAAAAAATAAAAAACTTTTTTACAAAAAAATAGAACCGACTTCCAAAAAAAGTGCAAAATAACTTTAATTTCGGAAGTCGGTGTTCCTGTTTTGAGTCTTCGTTTTTTGACACCGACTTCCGAAATTAAAGTTATTTTGCACTTTTTTTGGAAGTCGGTTCTATTTTTTGTAAAAAAGTTTTTTATTTTTCACTTTTTAGTTGTGGTTCCCCATTAAACTGTGTTAACAATTCATAGACATACGATAGCAGCAATCGTGGTTGATTTGCTGTCAATTATTGAAGAGTTCCGTTGTCTGTCTCCGAAACCCATCATCAGATCTTTTAGAAATTTAAATGGGACCATTTCGGAATAAACCCCTTTCGAACAAAAATAGAATTTTGCAAATCCGTCAATATATGACGGAGTTATGCCCGAACATACATTAAAAAAAAAAAAAAAAAAAATACAAATATCCGAATTGATAACCTCCTCCTTTTTCGAAGTCGGTTAAAAATAATTTTATTTTTATTTTTCACTTTTTGGTTGTACCCCAGAACTAAAACACCCCCATAACATGGAAAGTGGAATTTGAACGTACTCCTAGTTGGAGGAGACCGAAACGTCATCTGTGTATACATATTTTTTGGTTTTTGTTTTTTTTTTCGAAAAGCTCCATCTGACAAAAAAAAAAGATTTTTGAAAATTGGTCCACAACTGACTGCAAAAATTGGTGTACATAAATAAAAATTAAAAAGAAACATGCATACAATAGAACATAGAACCTGCTCCTATTTTCAAAGTCGTTTAAAAATACCTATACCTTATTGCTTAAATGTGGTTAGATCAGCTAACACTTTAAATATGCACCTTTATTGTACAACACAATTTGGCTACGTTCTAACCTCCACAATACAGTGATCCCTGTAATACTGGTTCAAAGAGGCTTCTCTTTTTTCAAACACCTGGCCATTCTAGTTTCCATACAATCCTGTTTTTTGTCAATAACTGGAAATAGCTTGACTTGATCTCAGTCATGAAGGAATACTTCTATGTATAAAGAATAGTAAATACTTCTATGTCTAAAGAATGGTAAATACTTCTATGTATAAAGAATGGTAAATACTTCTATGTATAAGGAATGGTAAATACTTCTATGTATAAAGAATGGTAAATACTTCTATGTATAAAGAATGGTAAATACTTCTATGTCTAAAGAATGGTAAATACTTCTATGTATAAAGAATGGTAAATACTTCTATGTATAAGGAATGGTAAATACTTCTATGTATAAAGAATGGTAAATACTTCTATGTCTAAAGAATGGTAAATACTTCTATGTATAAAGAATGGTAAATACTTATATGTATAAATAATGGTAAATACTTCTATGTATAAAGAGTGGTTAATGTACAGGGTGTAACGGAAATGGTTGGTCATAATATAAATACTGCTTCCTTGAAGAAAGTTGTTCATTATTATGAGCAAAAAATTAACAACTTTTTCTAGGAAGTCTTAGTTCGTAACGAATAAAAAAAACCGGCCAAGTATGTGTCGGACTTCGCACATTTAGGGTTCCGTACCTGAGGAATTCCGTATCATGGTATTTCTTAGTAAATTATTTGTAATAATAAACATTGTCACCAATTTCAGGTTCATAGGTCAATGGGAAGTTAAAAAATTCTTTGGAACAAAATTTTGTGACAGAGGACGGACAGACAGACGGACAGACAGATAGACGGACACGTGAGTGACAGCAATAGGGCTCCGTTTGGACCCTTCGGATACGGAACCCTAAAAAGTGGGCCCCCCATACCTACTTACTTTGATCAGCCGATGTTAACTTGGAACGGAAAATCACTTCTTTAGGCGCGTTGGGCATTTTTGAATTCACGTGACACTGACCCGCTACGAGTGCTACGAAGTAGCGCATCGCGTAGCGGATTGAAATGAAAATTTCTTTAGGCACGTTGGGCAAATTTGTTCAAGTTTTCACTTCTATCGGCACTCCCGGAGTGCCACTCTGTTTTTTTAGTAATGGATTATGACATCCTTGAAGAATGTTATTTATTTCTATGAGTAGAAGCACTTTCTAAAATATGACAACACATTTTCGTTGCATCCTGGAGATTGTTAACCATTCTGTGTTGCTGGTCGCAACAAGAATAAATAAATGAATTCTGACGTCTGTATTAATCATAATTTAATTTAGGTACCTTGGACTGACTGAAATGTCTTTATGTTAACTATGACGTACGATGTGCTGGCTCTCGGCGTAATTTAAATAAATTTTTGATTTCGTTCATGTTTCTAGAGTTGTTACTATCTGATGAAATTGTTGATTTATTTATGTAGCAAAACAAAATGAAATGGAAATTAGACAGAAAGTCAAAGAAAGAAAGTGAAAGATCAGGAAGTTAGAAAGAAGGCAATCAATATAGTGTTTTTCATCTGTAGTGACTTACCTATTGTACGTTACGTATCCACCACTACTTGTATGTTGCCATTTTGTATTTATGAGACTAGATGTTCATGACAATATATTCCTATAGACTAGTATCGTATTCGCCTTTCATTTGCAACAACCCTCGAAGCTCCTCTAAACATCTTTGATAGACTCGCGCCATAAACAAAAAAGGAAATAGAATAGAAAACATTTAGGTACTCGACAACGGACACACGCAGTCATTGGTCCCATTTGTCATTTATAACCTTTAACAGTCGTTACGCATAGTATAGAATAGATATACAAACAAGAAAATGTGACACCAGACTTGCCAAGACCACCTTGGCAAGTCTAGTGTCAGATTTTCTGGCGGGTTAAAATAAAATAGAAATGGTAATACGGGGTATGTATTACCATTTTTATTTTATTTTATTTTGGGATAAAAAACAATAGTACCTAAAATTAAATGTTATACATACTATCTTACTAATTAAACAAAACACTTATTATACTACTAGCAACAATAGCCACTTATTACTAATTTTTGATTGACAAATGAGAGTGAAAGATTAAATGAATGATTGAAATAATGCTTTCGTAACAAAATTTATGGGATAGAAAAAAAAAAATATACCACTTAAGAGGCCGTACACGAAATTTTGGCCGATTTCATAGATTCACGTGATTTTACAGATATGATTTTACAGTTATAATAACGCATTTCATAAGTTTTAATGCACAACATGAAAGATCATGTCAATTACGATTTAATGAATGAGCTAGATTCGAAGCTTGCGTTGCGTATTATACGAGTAAGTCGAGATTTGCTGGTTGTTTTAAAAGATTTTTTATAGCCAGATTTTTGTAATTTTTATATTTTTTTCTCAAGAAATGGATTGATGGTGAACTGAAGTTTGTTTTTTGCTGTTTTAATTTTATTAACGAGAGTTCTAAATAGCCAAAATCAAAAGCAATTCTTTGCCCATTTTCTCTAAAATTTGACTAAGTTAAATATTTTTTTACTCAAAATTTTATAAACATTATAAATAAATGATTCATACATTATCTATACGACTTTTCCAACAATATATTTAAAATGTTTCATACCGTTTAAATGGCAAAACGATTCGTAATTATGTGATATTCTAAACCCCTTACAACAAAAATTCACAAAGCTGTCGGTTTGTGGTCGATTAATCGTAATTATAATAAAAATAAAAATAAACTAGCTCATACAAAAAAAAAAAGATAAAAATGAAATGAAATGACCTTTCATGTTGTGCATTAAAACTTTTAGAAATACATTATTTTAACTGTAAAATCACGTCTGTAAAATCACATAAATCTGCGAAATCGGCAAAATTTCATGTACGGCCTCTTAATAATTTATAAAGCTATGTTAGAATCGACTACAGATTTCTTGAATCGATGTGCTGTTAGATTAAAAATAACCTGTATGACCGAGCTTCACTCAGATTTACTTTTGATAAATCGTATTTTGTGGAAATGAAAAACCTAGCTAGATCGATTTATCACCCCCGAAACCCCCTGTATACTAAATTTCATGAAAATCGTTGGAGCCATTTCCGAGATTCAGATTAGATATAAACATATCATTAATATAATTGCTCGATGATGAGATATCAATGTTTTCGAATTTAGTGTTGTAAGAATCCACAAGTTGGCGCAGAGGAGCGCGTAAGCCAGCATTGAAGTGACAGACGTGCATACCATTCTCACAGAGAGGAGGCCTGTGCTCCAGCAGTGGGGACATTAAAAGGCTGATGATGATGATCATGATACCAGTACCCAGGTCGTGAAAGGTCACATCGGCAGTTTCTTCATCACGTAAAATACTGGCACTTTGCGGTGGGTTGCCTACTTCATCATGTCAGCCGAAAGTCGTCCACAGCTAGACATACGTAAGTCTCCCACAATTGTCGCCACAACTACCGGTCCTGTGCGTCTCCCATCTCGGATTCCTTTGATTCACTAGATCATCGGGCTAGGAGTGCAGTGGTGGCCCAGTGGAAACAGCCGCGACTTACAAGTTGTAGGTCGGGAGTTCAAACCCAGGCAGGCGCCTTACTTTGTGTAAATTATTTCATCACCACTGCTCTCAAAAACGGTGAAGGAAAACATCGTGAGGAAATCGGCATATCCCAGCACAAACAATTCAAAGACATGTGACATCCACCAACCCGCACTGGGTCAGCGTGGTGGATTACGGCCCACACCCTCTCAGAGAGGAATCCCGTGCCCCAGCAGTAGGGATATTAAAAAAGGCTGATGATGATGATGATGAGGTCATCGGGCCATCTCGTGGGAGACCATCCAACGCTGCGTGGGAGCTTTACCAACATAGTTGGTACAAATGCTAGGTTGATGGATAATACACACACAGAAGCAACAATCACCAAGTTAAAGAGAAGAATAGAACACCCGTGGCTTGCAATGTTTCACCATGATTCAACCATAGAAAACATTGTTCCTACTTCACACAAACAACTACGTTTACGACTCCTAAGCTGAAATTAGCAGCTCTTTGATAACGTTTCATAGCTAGTGATTATGTCTTCAAGTGTGTTATTATTCATACCACTAACTCACAAACTTACTATCGTCTCATGCGCTTAGCATGTGATTATCATAGGAAATCATTAATGAGGGATTTCCTTGGTGACGAAACTTGACAAATTGAACGAATCTATCATCATTCTCCTGCCCTTATCCCAATTTATTTGGGGTCGGCGCAACATGTCTTTTTCTTCCATACTCCTCTATTAGTCGTCATCTCTGGTCTGGAAATTGAACGAATCTAAGTACGATGATACTATTAATTGAGAAATCTAAAAACCCGGTGCTGGACGCCTGAAGGGGAATTACACCAATTGATCGATCGTCGAATGCCATCGATCGACGTTGAGTGATTGGTGTAATAGCTTTGGCTGATCGACGGATATCGGTCGATAACCAATCGACCAATCGACGTCGACTAATCTATTCTACCGTCGATCGATCGATTGGTGGAATAGAAACTATCGATCGATGTCGAATAATGCATTCTACCATCAATTGATAGCATCGATCGACGATCGATCGATTGGTGTAATAACACCCTAAGGTTGGGTGACGATGTAGGTACGAGATGATTAGTTAGTAACAGACAGATGTAAGAGATTGGTAGAAGACTCAAATCTAAAGAAGATATAAAGCATTTTGTCCAGCAGTGAACTGCTGCAGGCTGTTATTATACTTTGGTGGAGACTATAGAAAAAGTTTTGACTAAACGGGAGAATTATTTTAATTATAAATCAATGAGCTCCTTTATATCTGGTCAAATCGCTTCAAGACTAGAGATAATGTTTGTACTAATAGTCCGAGAGGCGAGAGACAAAAAAGAGAAAGCATTTTCTAAAGGCTGATTTTTTAATATTTATTTATTTATTTATTTATTGTATTTATAGTTTAACTAGCTTCCGCCCGCGGCTTCGCCCGCGTAAAAAGTGTAATAATAAGTTTGAGTGGTATTTCCAGAGAGAAGCACGTTAAATAAACCCTGTAGAAATCAAAATCAAAAGTTAGGATGAAATCCAGATTTTTTTAAACGACAAAGTTCTACATAAAGACTTTAGGGCACACACATTCGCTCAGTGTGTCGGGGTACCTATCTTGTTATTATTATCGTGTTAAATATAATAGTTTACCGAGACTGTTTCATTTATTGGGTCCCGGACGTATCCTAAATTAGTGCGTAGCTTCTTGGCCGTGGCTCCGTACGCGTAGACATTTACCGTGTTAAATATAATAGTTTACCATAATTATCCAAACTGTTTCATTTATTGAGTCCCGAACATATCCTAAATTGGTGCTTAGCTTCTTGCCCGTGTCTCCGTCCGCGTAGACATTTACCGTGTTAAATATAATAGTTTACCATATCGAAACTGTTTCATTTATTGGGTCCCGAACATATCCTAAATTGTTGCTTAGCTTCTTGCCCGTGGCTCCGTCCGCGTAGACATTTACCGTGTTAAATATAATAGTTTACCATAATTATCCAAACTGTTTCATTTATTGAGTCCCGAACATATCCTAAATTGGTGCTTAGCTTCTTGCCCGTGTCTCCGTCCGCGTAGACATTTACCGTGTTAAATATAATAGTTTACCATATCCAAACTGTTTCATTTATTGAGTCCCGAACATATCCTAAATTGGTGCTTAGCTTCTTGCTCGTGGCTCCGTCCGCGTAGACATTTACCGTGTTAAATATAATAGTTTACCATATCCAAACTGTTTCATTTATTGAGTCCCGAACATATCCTAAATTGGTGCTTAGCTTCTTGCTCGTGGCTCCGTCCGCTTAGACATTTATATTAAATTAACTTTTTCACGATTTTGGCACCCTGGTAGAGTTTACCTGTGGTTGCATCCGCGTGCAGGTCTGAAATTTCTCTTCTTCATGATTCTGTTTATTGGTTGTCTATACGCCTGGGAATGTATACCGCTCAGGATTCCAGCCCCGAAAATACTTATTCAAGATGTTACCTCTCCTAATACCAACCTCAGAATATGTTTTGTGATTCTGATATCCTAGTAGGTTGTGAACTGGTAGTTTGAGAATCTATACCGCTCAGGATTCAAGCCCCGGAAACACTTCTTCTTCTTGATTCTGGGCTCCTGGTGGGGTGTGTGAAGCTATACAGCTTAGGATTGTAGCCCCGAAAATACGTATTCATGATTCTGGTCTCCTGGTACTTTGTGAGTCTTTACCGGTCATGATTTCAGCACTGGAAATACTTCTCATTTTTCTGGTCTCCTGGTAATTTGTAAATCTCTACCTCTCCTAATACCAGCTTCGGAATATGTTTTGTGATTCTGATCTCCTGGTAGTTTGTGAATCTACACCGTTTAGGATTATAGCCCCGGAAACACTTTTTCTTGATTCTGGTATCCTGGTGGTTTGTGAAGCTATACAGCTTAGGATTGTATCCCCGAAAACACCTATTCATGATTCTGGTCTCCTGGTACTTTGTGAGTCTTTATCTCTCATGATTTCAGCCCTGGAAATAATTCTCATGTTTCTGGTGTCCTAGTACTTTTTGAGCGTGTGCGCTCGTTCAGCCTGACTTTGGATTTCTACTTACACCTCAGCCTTCGCTAAGTCTTGTCATTTACCGGGATAAAAAGTAGCCTATGTGTTAATCCAGGTTATGACCTACATGTGTGCAAAATTTCATTGTAATCCCTTCAGCCGTTTTTGCGATACCTTCAGCCAAACATACAAACATACAAACTTTCGCATTTATAATATTAGTAGGATTCAAACTAGGATATCCATAGAGTGTTAATAATATGAATAATTTTATTCAAATTCAAAATTATGTACATACAATGTCAAACACTTTTTATGAGCTTAAGTTAGCAAAACATTCCACAAGACGTCTGTGTCTGAACTAGATAACTTAATATCTGTATCTCAGACAACAGCGCTCTTCCTTAAAAATATACATTTGAAAGCTTGCAAGTTCAATACTGCTTTAAATATACATAATATTAATTTATACTAAGGGCAAACAAAAAAAAATAAACTAAAGTACTACTGACCTCCTTTTGTGTAAAATGTAGATGAGTGAGTGTATGTAGGAGGGTGAGTTTGTGATCTTAATGTGGAACAATTAGGAAGTTTGCAGTTTCGTCATAGGTCAGTTTATGAATGTACTCAAATACTTTATTCTTACAACTTGTTGTTTAAAGCAAGTATGTCGATAACTTTATCAATCCCACTTTAAACATGGTTCTGTCGCTGTTGGCTATAGGTTTTCGTCGCCTGGATGTTGTAGTTGGTTTTTTAAAGGTCACTTTCGTATGTTGCTTCAAGACAGCGTGCAGTAAGAACCATTGATGGAGACCTCACAAATTAGATACAGCTGATAAGTTGGGAACAAATACGATCGAAAAGTGCTTACTTTGAGAATAGCTCTCTGGGCTACTTCAAGTGGTTTCAGTATGGTTTTTGGTGCACCACTCCAGACAGAAATACAGTATGACAGAATCGATTGACCGAGTGGCAGATATACCCTTTTTTTTTTTTGGGGAGGTGGGCTCGGAAATCATCCAATGACTTCTCCCGACGTCTCCGATTTTTAATAATAGGAAATTTTTTACCTCATGATGTTTTCCTTGACTGTTTTGAGAGCACTTAGAAATTTCCTAAAACTTCTCCCGCTCTGGGTGGAGCGGGAGGGCGTGTCATACTCTTACTGACTAAAACCCACCCCTGTTCCTTCCCTGCCTGAGTACCTAGGGGTGCGGTAACTCATTTTCAGAATTTATCCGCCACCCCTAGGCATGCAGGCACCGGCCACGATAGTTCCGTCAGTGGTGGCTGACAGCATCTCTTTGAGGCGCGCGTGGAACACTACGCGCCGTTGACTCACGGGCCTGGTGCTGATCGGATGGCGAGCTACCCACTGCTCGCCGTCCGCAGGCCCGGGTGCCAGATATACCTACTCCATCAAATTTGGATCTGCCACATGTCTTAGATTTTTAAAAACGTATAAGTATCAGTTTTCTTAGTCGAGCAGCGACTAACTCGTTTAAAAGAGAGATTGTTATCGATTGTTTTTCCTAAATATTTTAAAGAGAGTGATGTAGGTGGTGAGTTAAAGTTGCATTGAGAACGTTATGTACTATGTTTTATCAGTATTCAGTGTCAGCATGTTACTCCTCAACCAGTGGCACACGATATCAAAACCACGTTGAGCATCCTTATAGACGCATTCCCACGTATTATCCGAAAACAGAAGAACAGTGTCATCTGCATAAGAAATTATTTTTCCACCTTCAGAGGTAAGTCCACAGAGTTCATTCAAGTACACAAGGAAGAGACTAGGTCCCAAAATACTGGCCTGTGGTACATCAAAAGTGACAGGTAAGTTACTGCTAACGAGCTTATCAATTTGACAGCGATCTGAGAGGTAATCTTCAAAAAATTTTAGTTGTTTACCTTTTACGCCCAACTTTTCCAATTTACTGAGGAGCAGTGGCACAGATACCGTGTCAAAGGCCCTTGCCAGGTCCAAAAATATGCCAACAGTTTTTTTACCGAAGTCTATATTCCTAACCACGTAATCTACAAGCTCGTGGACAGCATCACAAGTTGACTTGCCTGCTCTGAAACCAAACTACTGTAGTAATACAAACATATAAAAAAATAACTACTACCCCAGATAGGACTCTCAATATGTTCAGTAATGAGTAATGACCCTCAGGTAGCCGTTAGGACTTTCTCTCACTCTGCGCATCAGCGATGTTGCTCTTTTTATATTTATGGCTTAATAGCCATCCACTTGTGATTCTGCAAACGTCGCTGACGCACTGCAATAGCGAGGCAGCCCCATCAACACTCTGAAGACATTGTTATACTGAACTCTCAGAGCGCTCATAAACCGCTGCGTGCAGCTGGCCCACAGGCTGCAGGTATAAAATGATTGGTAGTAGGCCATAAACAACGTTGACTGCTTTTGAACACCTGGCAAACTTGTGAGCCAGCATATTACAGCACAATTGTGGTGTAGAAAACTAGCCTGACGTCAGTCATACGAATTCCTTAGCGTTTGGGCAAAAAAATTAAACCAAAAAAAAACTAATTTCTAAAACATGAAATTAATTTTCAAAATTAATTAATTTTTAAATTTGAGGGTCGTCAGTCATGCAAATCTTGTAACTGGGCGCATTATTCACACGTTAAGGTTGTAAAAATAGGTACTTCTAAAATCTGAAATGTAGTATACAGTTGAAATAATATTATTATAATAACAAAAATATAAGTCAGTCAGTAAACTTTAGCAGATGTGTCATACGTCGCAGATCCGTCAGTGACCGATTAAATTAGTGTTTGGCCTCCACGCCAAACGCTAACAAAACTGGATGACTGACGGCGGGCTATTTATGTAGCCCACAAATGTCAACAGTCACCCTATACGAAATGCTCGGCGTTTTTGTTGCTCGCCTCCCCGTCTATAATAAAACTAAATTATTAAGAATATTTGGAATTCAGTTAGTAGTTAGTTTTGATGCAATTTATTTTCTTGTAACACGCTTCTTGTGCTAATGCGATTGAAAAGCCAGTCAAGTGCGAGGCTGCCTTGCAGTCAATCGGGTTGTTCTATTTATATTCATCATTGAGAATTCTAATTTCCATTTCAAATAATTCTATTTTGGTATTTTAATGCATATTTAATCTCTATGTTATAATTACTTATATACAGGGTGTAACGGAAAGATGTGGTCATATTTTAAGAACCTGCATCTGCCCATCGATATGAACAACTTTCTTCAAGAAAATCCGAGGAAATTCTAAATTTTTTTTTTATCTTCCATACAAATATTGATCGGCAGATGATAACTTTGTACTGAAATACCAATTACTTTTATGGAATTTTCTTAGAGAAAATTATTCATTTCCATGGGCAGAACCATCTTTTAAAATATGACCACACCTTTCCGATACGCCCTGTATTCAACGGCCTCGGTGATTACGCGGTTGCAAGTGCAATTGCTGACCATTGAGTTCTGGGATCAATTCCCAGGCCAGGCTCCTCTTCCGTCTTCTTTGCCCTCGCCTCTTCCCGTTACGCGGGGTCAACTTTTTAATTTTTCGGTGCCATTCATTTCTGATAAGCATTGTCATCAGTAAGGCCAAGCTTTTCCATGTCCTTTCGGACATTTGTGTTCTAGGTCATTTGCGGTCTACCTCTCCCTCTCTTTTTGTAGCCATGGAAAGGCACTTTTTCAGGATATGGTCATCGAGTCTACGCATTACATGTCTATACCACCTTAGCCTGAACTCTGTAATCTTCTCAGTAATAGGCGTTACTTTGAAACTCCCCCTTACGTGTTTGTTACGCAGTTTGTCTTTGAGAGTGACTCCACCAGCACAACGTTGCATGCACATTTCAGTGATATGAAGTTTTTGCTGGTTTTCTTCGAAGCCCAGGTTTCGCTACCATAGAGTAAAACAGGTCTCACAGCTGTTTTGTAGACCTTGCCCTTAATTCTTATCGGCTGTTTTGGATCGCAGAGAATCCAGACATCGTTTTGTGCATAATATCGGCTGTTATCGATCCGTCTTCCGCGATTACTGATCCTAGGATTAATTCCCAGGTCAGGTGAAAAGTGATATTGGGTTTTTCCATAAGGAATGACTTAGTAACAGACCGGAGTTTAGCCTTGGAAAGCATGTAAAGCCGTTGGTCCGGGCCGTATTTCTCCCCAGTAGTGTCGGATTGCCGTCCCATCGGACTACTAGAGAAAAGGAACAGAAAGTGCATTTGTGTCTGCGCACGCTTTGTGTACTATAACATCTCAAACAAGACAATCTCAGAGAAGTAGCCTTCCTTGAGCTCTGACATGTGCTACCATCATGTCACGGATCTCATTCAGTTTGGACTTTTTTGCGTCATCGCTGGTTTTCTTTTTTTGTTTTTTTTTTTGTGGGGTGGGAAATCATCCAATGACTTCTTCCGCTCTAGGGTGGAGTGGAAGGGTGTGTCAGACTCTTACTGACTAAAACCCACCCTTGCTCCTCCCCGCCCTGAATGCCCAGGGGCGAGGTAACTCTTTCGAATTTATCCTCAACCCCCGGGCAGGCATCGGCCACGACGGGCCCCGTCGTGTTTGCTAACAACTCTTTGAGGCGCGCGTGGAACACTACGCGCCGTCGACTCTCGGGCCTGGTGCTGATTGGGCGGCGAGTTACCCACTACACGCCGCCGGCAGGCCCGGGTGCGTCATCGTTGGTAGGATGCCACTTTGTCTAGAGCTCCTTGTAATTGCAATGATGCTGTACAATTGCGTCATATTTTTTCTAGAATTTGCAGGTACTCAATCAAAAATGTAAATAAATTCATAATTTTATATCAAAAACTTGTTAGCTCACAAGTGCTCGGCACACAGAGTATTTTGCATGAGAAGTTGACTTGTTCACGATTTATTATTTACAAAATAATCCAAGTGAATTGAGCTCCAAGTTATCAAGAACCTACTTGTAATAGCCGCATTTAAACTCGAGAGTACTTATTACTTCACCTTGACTTGGAAACGGGCAAATATACAAAACAGTTAAATGTACACACTTGGCTAGAGTACGACACTCGTTGGTAACTTTAAGTTGGATATTTTGGGGTTTTCTAATGTCGTCTAAAGTACACTAGAATAGTTTCTTGAATTGTTTAGCAAGGCCATAAAGTTGAATGCTGGAACATTCTGGAATTTACATTAACGAGTTGTGCGAGAAACCTACTAACAATATTTTGAATGTAAAAGTCTGCATGTTTGCAGTCACGCCTCAAATGATTAAATCTTGGCACATAGATAGTCCATTACCTAAACAAACATACATAGGACACTATTTATCTCAGTTCACACTTTTTTTGGGTTGGTTAATCATCCAATGACATCTCCCGCTCTGGGTGGAGCGGGAGCGTGTCAGACTCTTACTGACTAAAATCCACCCCTGTTCCTTCCTTGCCTGAGTGCCCAGGCGAGTGGTGACTCTGTTACGAATTTATCCGCTACCCCTGATAAAGAACGAACACAAAGAAAGAACGTTGCATCCCATTTGAACGTACCTACGATGATCAAAGCTGCTGGAAATAGCTGGTACTCAATGCTTTCTTTCATACAGATTCGTCTGTGTTTCGATTTGATAACTTACTTAAAAAACTAGATTTTATTATTACGCATTCTTTTAATCAATTAATTTTCCTTTAGTAGGTAGTTACAAAAAAATCCCATTGTTCTCGTTTAATTAATTGATTTCTTTATTTAAAAACTTTTGACAAATGCTGACGATGAGGACAGTGCCTGTCGGCACTGTCCTGAACTTTCTAATTTTCCAGGCACATATTCCGAATTTTCTTTTGTTTTAGCTCCAATAAGAAGCTAAAGCCAAAGAAAATCGGAAAATATTATTCGGTATTTTATAAACATTATAATAATAATAATAAAAGCTTTATTTCATTCCGTGCAAATTACAAAACAATAATTTAAATATGGAGAAAATATATATACTAAGTCATATTAATAGGTACTAGTAATTTATACGGCCCTTCGGGTAAAAGCCTCCTCCAAGGAATGCCAGCAGTCTTTATTGCTGGCAGCAGTATAAACATTATAATCACATAACCAAATCAGTCCAGCTGTTAGCCATTCAACGAGTAGCATTTCCTTTTTGTTATAAAACAAAAAAATATATTTATTTGTTATACATTTTTTAAATTTTTAATAAAATTTATTTATTTTATTTATAGTTTCTCATACCAATTATGCTTCTATGTTAATAAATGATAATGTTCTAGGTATGAAAACCTAACTGAAGTCTTGACCTCTTTGATAATGTCGTTCTTAAAATTTACAGGATGATTGCAAGGTAAAAAAATAATCTCTTATCCAATATTTTTTGGTATTCTAACTGACGGACTAATTAGATGTTTTTAGTCATCAACCCAATTGTGACGAGAATAATTAGCACATTTTTAGAGATTATATCAGACATTCGAACATACATGTAATACGCCAACGTGGGAGTTAAGTTTCTTACGTCCATATTCTTTTAAATTATTTTACTGGTCTTTCAAAAGCTACTTGGATGATTTTTTAAGAATTTTTATAGCACAAGTACTTGTACAACACAAAATACACAGTGGTGCCGATTCTGTTGTGCATAAACGAAACTTAATTAAGGCTTTCTTTATAAAAAATAAAAATAAGATGGCTATTGCTATATTTTTCTCTGTAATAAAACAAGAAAGAAATTGACGTAAATTAGAGCTGTCAAATTTAGTTGAACTAATATTTCCATAAAAATTAAGGGTACACGTAAAACATGTCAATTAAAAACACGGTCAAGCGTAAGACGTGAACTAGTTTGACATCTCTAACTTAGTTTATAGCTATAGCCGTCCTTTTTAACCGACTTCGAAAAAGGAGAAAGTTTATGTTCGACTGTATATATGTTTTTTTTTTTTAATGTATGTCCACCGATTTCTGTGTCCGTTGTGAACTGATTTTCAAAATTCTTTTTTTATCCGAAAGAATATACTCATATAAATCATATTTATCGAAATAGCTTCAGTGCTTTTTGAAAAACTGAACAAAAACGAAAAATACGTATACATACTCGTAGATGACGTTTTGGTTTTCTCCAATTACGAGTATGTTTAAATTACACGTTCCATGTTCTTAGGGTTTTTAGTTCTAGGGTATAACAACTAAAAAGTGAAAATTAAAAACTTTTTTACAAAAAAAAAAACAACCGACATCCAAAAAAGATATTACACTAAAAATTAAAAAATAACTATTTTTTCAGAAGTCGGTGTCCAATAATGAAGAAATAAAATACAAACACCAACTTCCGAAATTACAAGAAAAAAAAAAAGAATTCGGTGTTTTTTTTTTTTTGGGAGTCGGTCGTTTTTTTTTTAGTTTAGTTAATGAACAAGAAAATCAGCACCATTGCTAGCTTTGATTAACACCAAAATAAAAGCAACGCGTCAGGCCCCTCGCGTTACCTCAAGGTAACGCAACAATAGGATTTAAATTGTGTCTGCTAATGAGGTGCTTGACGCGTTAATTTTATGTAGCTTAGTCTTGATTAATGGAACGTCTTCCTAAGATATTATGTCCTACGTACCTAATCATTTTTAATAACAACAGCAGTAAGAAGTCAAGAAGATGCATAGTATTTAATTTGATTGCAAAATATTATTATGCTAAAAGATGTTTCTAAGGAATTAAATGAATTATCTTGAAGATCTAGTTTTTAGAATAACTAGCGCTTAATTTCGCGTTTAATTAACTTGTTAGGATAAATCGTTGCGCAACACGGATATAATTTTTACCTTGTACTAAGGTGAATGATGAAGATAACTGAGGTAATCTGTAAACTGGTGTTAACTATTGCAGACAAACGGCTACTTTTGAAAATGCTCATAATAGCGTTACAATAATTAATCGAATGCTTTACTATAGGTTACGCCATGCAGTTCCATAGATATTAATTTACATATATCATAATATTCTGTTCTATATTAATAGATATTAGATTGCAATTACCTGTAGTTGTCTGTATTGTTTTTCATATAACTTGCATAATAGCCTTAGTTAATGAGCTTAAGTAAAAACTAGATGTTTATGTGATACAGGTAGGACATATCATTATGTACATAGTTTTATTACTATATAAGCCATTTTATAACTTAGTTTTAGTATAGCAAAAGGCGATATAAAGGAATAACATCACAGGTAAACTATGCACTACGCTGTCTTTCGGTATTGTGGCGATTGTAAACACAGCCTAAACTCAGCGGGTCTGCACCGGCCTTTAGCTGGCAGTCAAGAATATTGAGGAGTCGTTCGAGTATAATTATATTAAAAAGCTTAAATTAAAGAATTAGGTCTTTAATTTAAGCTTTTTAATATATTAAGAAGCGGGTCTGCACCGGCCTTTAGCTGGCAGTCAAGAATATTGAGGAGTCGTTCGAGTATAATTATATTAAAAAGCTTATATTAAAAAGCTTAATTTAAAAAAATTAAATTAAAGGTTTGATGTCAAACTGACAGCTTTGCCCTTACAAGTGGGTACACATGTAATTCTTATAAAAATCAATATAGAGTCTATCGCACCCTCATCTCTTTTCTTATCCATCTGTAGCCAGTTACCCCTTTTATACACCGCACTCTCGCGTTGCCAGCGAGTGAGACCTCTACCCTGAAACTACTAGAACGTCCCAGGATCCCTGCAGGCTGTACTGGTGCCTTGGGGTCCTAAATTATCTTCAGAATATTTTATTTCTATTATATGTATATCCTGCTCATCACAGCAATCTGTCATGGATCTGATGAGCTAGTCCTTTGTTCGAATTACTTCTGTATTTGGTCTTTGTAGCAGTGAGGAATCACCCATTGACCAGTCTCACTTACTCTGCTGAGAATCTTTTTATTAGACTTAAATCTTGTGTATACAATACTTTCGGACCGCGATAAATCAGCAGCCAGTGAGATGACGTGTTTGGTTAGCTTTTTCTGTTAGTTTTGTCTAAGGGCAGCGATTTCTTGCTTCACAGTTTTGAGCTTCAGATCTTGCAGGATGTATTTATTGTGGATGCATTTAGGGATGTTGAACATGGATCCAACCAAAGCTTTGGTCTGAAACCTTTCCAGGATGTTAACATTATTATTGTTTGCTGTTACTCATAGCTCCACTCCATATGTACAAACCGGTTTCAATATAGTATTATTTAACATTACGCTGTTAAACAATATCATTATATCTGGAGTTGCCCAAGCGTGTAAATAGCCGTGGGTCTCTGCGGATGTAGAACAGTAAATACGACCAAGCACTTGGAGGGAATGCTGGCCCAAAATTGCCTATATTTGTCTGTATAACTTCAAGTTAGGAGTGGTCGGCAGCAGTCGGCGAATGTGGCCCTACTCACAATTTGTAAAACAAGTGGTACCTTACTTTCCGGGCTGTTCTCGATGGTTGCACGTCGAATTGTCGAGTGGCCACTCGTTCTCTTCACACCAACACTCCTGATTATGCTTGTTCAGTAGTTAACGGACGCGGTAAATATGGGTTATTTATTATTCCCGGCGGATCCCCAACGTTTACGGGATTTACTCGGGATTTTAGCGTATTTGCGGGGACGATATTATTTTAAGACATTAATTTAGTCTGCGGTGAGATGCGCGCTGTGCCTCGCGGCGTTAGACACACACACACACTGACGTCAAAACTGACGTGACGTCGATTGTTGCATTTTAAATTGTCTATAGCTCGTCGTAAAGCCGGCCACTCACGTCTGTCTGACAAATTAAAGCGAGACACACACGCGACGTGATACCAACCCCACCCAACTTGCAGAGTGGCGGCAACTCGCCACACCATGCTCCCCGCCTTGAAAGGTCCAGGAGCTTTCAAAAGCTGCTAATCTATGCGGAGCGAGTGAGGTTCAAGAAGCGGTGATGATATGTAAGCATTAACTTGTTGAAGAGCTTTGAGGGAAATCCAAGCAGCAGTCCGAAACACCATCGCATTGATATAATGCTCGGGAAAAATAATTATTTATTTATTTTATTTTATTTATATTAGGAAAACTTACAGCTAGACAGATACAGTAAGTAATAGTCTTAACAAAATATGGCCAATTACAAGTCCAGTGCCAGTGGAGTGTCCAGTGTTATCAGTGTCCTAAGAATGAATTGCGGTTCGACTTGACTATGGTAAGTCGAATAAACTAAATTACAACTATGTAATGGCGTACCATTGGAACGTATAATATGAACCCTAAACTAAATTAAACTAAATTATGTAGTAATAATAATCTATTGAGTTGGCAAAGGATACAACTTAGTGACAGGACGTTTATACGTGCCTGACGCGGTTTTTATTGAAGCGACTCGAATTACACCATCCGATCCCGGAAAAACTTCCTCTATGATACCTAATGGCCAAGTCAATGGAGGTACGTTATCTTGACCCAAGAGAACGACAGTACCTATCTCTATAGGGCGATCGGGAGTGCACCACTTCTGGCGAACTTGCAGCGTGTGCAAGTACTCAATTCGCCATTTATTCCAGTAGGATAACACAAGTTGATCCAAGAGCCTTTTGCGGTTGTTTAGGTTTATGTTTTCTTCTGCCAATTCAGAAGAAGGCAAATACGTGAGTGGACTGGACATTAAAAAATGCGCGGGCGTGAGTACCTCCGGATGTGGGTCTGACGAAATGACACTAAGTGGTCGAGAGTTCAAAAGGCACTCAATTTGCACCAATACGGTCGAGAGTTCCTCGTAAGTGAGAAGTTGTTTACCTACGACTCTAAACAAGTGAGTTTTAACACTCTTAATATTCGACTCCCAAATACCTCCGAAGTGTGGAGCTCGCGGCGGTATTCTTGTCCACTCGATGCGTGATTTAAGAAGCTCATTTTTAATATCCGTTTGAACAGTTGAATTTAATAAAAAAGAATAAATATCATCCAATTGCGCCTTAGCGCCAACAAAATTGGTACCATTGTCTGAGTACATAACAGACACTGGACCGCGGCGAGAAATGAATCTCTTAAATGCGGATAGGAAAGCCTCAGATGTGAGATCCGAAACAAGCTCGATATGTATGGCTTTAGTCACCATGCATACGAACAAACATAAGTAAAGTTTCTGCGAACGTTGACCTCTACGTCGAATAGGTATATAAGCAAGCGGCCCGGCGAAATCTACACCGGTGTGTACAAAGGCTTTAGCATCACGGACGCGGTATCCAGGAAGTTCAGCCATTTTGGGCACCGGATGCTTAGGATTTAGACGGAAACAAGCATTACATTTCCGACAACGAGAACGTACAACCGTTCGGCCATCCAATATCCAAAACCGCTGCCTTATAATGGACATCAATAACCCTGGGCCCGTATGGCAGTACGTATTGTGATAGTGATCGATAATTAGATCGACTACGCGGTCGCGTTTAGGTAAAAGCGCGGGATGCTTGGCTTCATACGGTAAGTCAGATTTAGACAATCTGCCCCCAATACGTAAGATTCCGAAGCTATCAATGAAGACAGATAAACAGCGCAACTTCTTAGCTGGAAGTTCACCTGCTTTAATTAAATTTAAATCGCTCGCAAAATGTAAACTTTGAACTAATCGAACAATGAAATTCTCGGCGGTTTGAATGTTTTCAACAGAACTATGACTATGTAGTCTGTTTGTAAATTTAAGAATGTACATAAATACACGTAACAATTTATTCCATGAGCAAACACGGTCAGCTATAGTATCTAAAATACGCGGTTCAGTATTCGAAGTTTCTACAAGAAAAACCTTTGATTTAAACTCCGGCAATGTTTCACATTGAGCAGGAGCGAACTTTAAAGGCCACTCGCTCATGGACTGATGGAGCCATGTGGGGCCGTTCCACCACAACGAGTGTCTTATTAAATCCGACGGCAGCATGCCGCGAGACAGACAATCGCTAGGATTCTCTTTCCCGGACACGTGACGGAAACAAGCGGCAGGTAAGTTTTCCTGTATTTGAGCAATGCGGTTACTGACAAAAATAGACCATCTATGGGGAGATGAGTGGATCCACGAGAGAGCTATGGTGGAGTCCGAGAAAGCGTGGACACCTGTAATAGGTACACGAGCGGAAAGTTTTTCCTTGACTACGCGAACAAGTTTAGATAGAAGTAAAGCGGCGACAAGTTCTAATCGCGCTAGCGTTGTTATTTTAGCGGGGGAGACTTTGGACTTTGCACATAAGAGTCGGACAGTGATATCACCAGTAGGGTTGGTAATGTGTAAATAAATACAACAGCCATAACCAGTAAAGCTGGCGTCGCAAAAGGCTACGATGTTCACTACAGCTTCTCTAAAGACGCCAATGTGGCGAGGAACCTTTAGAGAAGAGAGTGAAGGAAAATCGCGCGTAAAAGCGGCAAACCGATTTGTGATAGATTCCGGTGGAACCTCATCCCATCCTACTTTAGCTAACTAAAGTTCTTTGATTAATACCTTCGCGTACAGCACAACGGGTCCTACAAGGCCCAGTACGTCGAACAAGCGGGCAACTAGCGATAGAATCGCGCGCTTCGTGCATTTATCATCCACGGCGATTGTTGTCAAAGAAAAATAATCATCAGCGGGTTCCCAGGTTAATCCAAGGATTTTGAAATTATGGACATCATTATCCATGCCAGAAAAATTAACTGGTAAGCGGTGAGACTCTGGGAGAATCTCTAATAAAGCGGGTGAATTGGTAGCCCATTTGACTAAGTCAAAGGAACCTACCTTCATTAAATCAATTAAATCGCGGGATAGACGCATAGCTGTCTGTTCGTCCGAAACAGAGTAGACGTAGTCGTCCATGTAAAACTGAGTTTCTACCAATTTAGAAGCCTCAGGAAAGCGGTCGCTTTGCTCACACGCCAAGTTACGCAATGTGCGCATCGCTAAATAAGGACTAGGTTTTAGTCCGAAGGGAACGCGGTTAAAATAAAAGGTGCGAATAGGCTCACCTTTGCTAAAACGATACAAGATTCGTAAATATTTGCGGTGGTGCTCTCTTACACCGATACGCAAGAACATTTGTTTTATATCCGCTGTCATCGCGACAGGGAATGTACGAAAATCAAGCAATAACAAAAACCAGTCTGCTTGCAAATTAGGTCCGACATGCAAAATGTCATTGAGCGACAACCTCGAGTGAGTTATATAATCCGCGACAGTTTTATTATAATTCTCGCGTAGGGTCATTAACTTACGCTCGAGCGCAAGCAAGCGCCTAGGGGCGTAGCCGTGCGAGCTACCTAGCCCGCCGGGTGTGCGCGCAAAAGGCAGATAGACAAAGTATCTGCCGTCTTCAAATAAGACTGAAGAATTAAAATTATTTTCACACTCTAATTCGTGCGGACCAATAACGGAACGCGGCGCGGCGCGGCGCGGCGCGGCGCGGCGGTGGCGGCGGGTGGAATTTCCTCTAGCTCAAAAAACTTATGTAAATTTGACTCGACTTCAATGTCGGCCTGCGCGGTAAACGAAGATGCAATGTGTGTCACATCACTACTACTACAATCAATATCACCCATAAGTACATAACCGAAGCTAGTCAGTACAGCAGGGGGTGCGCGGGTGCCTGTGTCGACCCTGTCTCCCAGGTAAATAAAGGGGAACAATTGTGCTCCAAGCACAAGATCTACTCCGCTCGGAACATTCCAGAGCGAGTCGGCGAGCGGTAAGCTATTTAAGTATGACATGTTATCATTGTTATGTAATCTAATTAATTTCGCGGGAAGTCTATCTGTAATACAATCAACAACTAACGCTTGTATCGAAAACTTCGTATGAGGGTCAAACCGAGATTCTATGTTGAGATGAATAAAACCGTGTATTGGTTTCGATGACATTCCAGCACCTTGTAAAAATGAATTGCGTAATTTAATTATGGGTAAGTTCAAACGTTTACAACAGTCCACAGTAATTAAATTATTTTGCGATCCGTTATCTAGTAGGCACCGAACCACCTCCTTATCTCTGATGTCGCTATAGTATGCATATAACTGCGCGGTCGCTAGCAAAATGGTTGACCCAGTTTTAACAGCTGTAGTGAGCGAAACAGATGTATCCTTAGTAGGCGCTTGCGGCTCGGGCGATAATGACTCATGTTTTTCTCGGAAATGTAAGAGAGAATGGTGGTTCTTCTTACAAATTTTACAAACGTTACGTGACTTACATTTAACCAAAGAATGGGATAGACTTAAACAGTTTATACAGCCACGTTTTGCTTTTATAAAATCAAAACGTGCAAGCGGTGTTCTAATATTTTTAAACTGCGGGCAATAGAACAGCTGATGTCGTACGTCATCCTTATCGCAAAGCGTACATTTGCCATTCGAAACCGGTTCATTACGCGATACGAATGACTTAGCGGTGTTATTTTTTGTTTGATGATTAACTGAACTAGACTTAGCGCGCGGTTCCGTCTGTAAATTATTACCGTATGAGCGTTGTAGTACCTTAACATATTCTTGCATGAATGTTATAAACTCCGCATAGGAAGGTAATTCTTTTTCACTCACACGTGATTCAAACTGTAAGACAGTTTGCGCGTCAACCTTTCTTAAACCACAGTGTAATAAAACAAAATCCAGTAAGTCTGGAATGTCTAACTGCTTCAAGGCTGCGACGGACGCTGAATATCGTTCCACAAAAGTATTGAGGCTCGCGGCATTTCCGGCGCATTGTTTAATGTCCAGTATATTATTGAGATAATGAATCCCTAAACTACGCTTATCTTGATACCTTTTTACGAGACTGTTCCACATAACGTTGTATGTATCACCTGTAGGAACAATGCCCGCGGTCAGCTTCAAGGCATCATGAGTCAATTTACTGATCAAGTACTGGACACGCTGCGAGTCAACCAGATCGGTATTTAAATGAACATTACTTCGAAACATTTCATAAAATATGGGCCAATTTTCCGCTTTACCATCGAACGTTGGCAAATCTATGGGCGGTAATTTTATCCGAGTACCCACTTTGTGTTCCGATGTTTCGTTTTTCGAAAGTATGAGATTACGTTTATATTTAATATTAGAATATAAGTCTTCAATAGCATATAGACTCGAATAGTCTGGTGCGGTTTGGTCAATCTCGAATTGCAATTCATTCATTTGTTCTACTATTTCCTCAAATTTGTTATATTGCTCAGTAATTGTTTCTGACTGCGCTAAGAATGTCTCATTTGAACGTGAATCATAGTTCGAGATGTTTCTGGAATCATTATATATGCGATTAACTCGCTCGAAAATCATTTGTTTTTTTAGCGGTAAGCTGAGCCAATTTAGCTTCTTGCTTGCGGGACGCCATTTTGGGGCACTAATAAAGTTATGTGCCTACCTACTGTAATGACTTGTACTTAATTTGTACTGAATTTTACTGATGCCTATCCAGGCTCGAAAGGACCATCTAATGGAGTTGCCCAAGCGTGTAAATAGCCGTGGGTCTCTGCGGATGTAGAACAGTAAATACGACCAAGCACTTGGAGGGAATGCTGGCCCAAAATTGCCTATATTTGTCTGTATAACTTCAAGTTAGGAGTGGTCGGCAGCAGTTGGCGAATGTGGCCCTACTCACAATTTGTAAAACAAGTGGTACCTTACTTTCCGGGCTGTTCTCGATGGTTGCACGTCGAATTGTCGAGTGGCCACTCGTTCTCTTCACACCAACACTCCTGATTATGCTTGTTCAGTAGTTAACGGACGCGGTAAATATGGGTTATTTATTATTCCCGGCGGATCCCCAACGTTTACGGGATTTACTCGGGATTTTAGCGTATTTGCGGGGACGATATTATTTTAAGACATTAATTTAGTCTGCGGTGAGATGCGCGCTGTGCCTCGCGGCGTTAGACACACACACACACTGACGTCAAAACTGACGTGACGTCGATTGTTGCATTTTAAATTGTCTATAGCTCGTCGTAAAGCCGGCCACTCACGTCTGTCTGACAAATTAAAGCGAGACTCACACGCAACGTGATACCAACCCCACCCAACTTGCAGAGTGGCGGCAACTCGCCACACCAATATCTATAATAGGTTATATATTCTTATTATATTAGGAGTAAGAACAACTAATTGTTTTAATGTTCTATTTTTGATTATTGACTGGGTGACCTCTATTATTTAACTATCAATAAACTTGTGTAACGGTATTTAACCTTGATTACTTGCTTACTTGAACCTTGGTTCCTTTATCTTGATGGACTCAGACTTAAGGCCCTTCTCGCGGTCCAGTGGCGCCCTCATTGAATAAAAAATCGAATTTTTAATTCAATGAGGGCGCCACTGGACCGCGAGAAGGCCTTTAAAGGCGAATTTACACCGTTGTCGCAAGATTCCTGCGATTACTCTAAATGATGCACAGGTGTTGATCTGCAAGCTTGATGTGAAAAAAGTCACCACCGTCAAGTCAAGCTTGCCAATACATATAAATAAACAATTATCTATAAACTAATCAGGTCCCAAAATCTGTAAGTGCCGTCGACTTAAAATTAGTTTATATAGATAGTTTATGTAAATAAGCTCAATATTCAAGGTTTATTTATTTTTTCCTTTTCTAGTTCCTTTTTTTTCAATATACGGTCCAATTGAGAACCTCCTCCTTTCTTTTTTCGTCGGTTAAAAACCTGACACTACTATGACATTTTTGATAATACATGTATTTTGATTTTCAAGTTCGAGGTAATTTTTCTTCGCAAGCTTTTGGAGTCAACGGTCTTAAAATTGTGATGAAGGATCAATCTAGCCCTATTTTAGTACCAGATACTTGCCAGTAACATGCTATTATCAAAATTGCGCATTGTTTGATTTCGTAATTTTTCGGTACGGCAACTCAATAAATGAATACCGGAACTGATATTCATTGAGATTTTATCAGTAATAGAACATATCGTTGTGATGATAAAATCATAGAATTTAGCAAAAAATATTAACTACAATGAGAAAGCATTTTTGGAGGTTAGATAGGTAGTCGCCCCATGTAAAATACTGAATATCAGTATCACAATACAATACAATATTGTAGGAACCCAAGCTCTCTTGTGAGCTACAGGGCACCTTGGAGGCACTTCGACGTTACCGGGGACGTCGCGCAGCTCGGCGACTCGTTGCCTCGGTGCGAGAGGACTATATGGAAGGGATCTGTCTACGGGCGGATAAGTTAAACTGCTGAGGGCGACTTCAATTAACTATATTGTAGTAATAGGGAAACACACATATGGCACTTGGACGAGCTCGCTGAACTCTCTCTAACTGACACATCCGTCAAGCCTATCACTTATTCTAATCTTATTTCCACCGGCTTTCCAATGATTCTAGAATCTTCTAACCTGCCAGTCGCCAACATAAGGTTGTGACTATAATTGTCACAATATCTAGCTGCATCCGCTAAGGACAGAATATAACAGAAATAATAGAATAAACTTTATTGCAAGTACACCAAAAAGTTACACAACTTTAAACACGATTTACGTTGGTCGCACTGAAAGTTCTTAGAATAGGCCAGTAAGAAAACCAGCTGATGAAAAATTAATTCAAATTTCAAATTAGGAACTCTTTGGGAATCTGCAGTCTGCAGATGTGTAATTAATTCATTTCATTTGTTTTCACAAATTGGCGGCAATTTAAAAAGTGTCTGTCGTGGGTCGAAATGGATTTGACTAGAGAACATTTTCGGTTAATGATTTATTACGACTTTCGTTGCGGTCGTACTCAACAACAATGTTACGATAGACTTCGATAAGCATTTCATGACGAAGCTCCATCCCGTGCCACTGTTTACAAATGGTTTAATGAGTTTAAACGTGAGCGAAACAAACTCACTGATGATACGCGAGAAGGACGTCCTTCTACGGCGACTACTGAAGATAACGTGAGTGCTGTGAGGCTAATGATAGAAGCTGATAGAAGGATGACATATCTACAGATTCGGGCAGCTTTAGGCATCCGGCATACCCGGCCCTGCGGACGGCGAATAATGGATAGCTCGCCGTCCGATCAGCAG
The DNA here is from genome assembly GCA_951329385.1 of Polia nebulosa. Taxonomy (NCBI): domain Eukaryota; kingdom Metazoa; phylum Arthropoda; class Insecta; order Lepidoptera; family Noctuidae; genus Polia; species Polia nebulosa. The sequence continues at coordinate 30,377,160 of OX589606.1, forward strand.
CAGGCTCAAGAGTCGATGGCGCCTAGTGTTCCACGCGCGCCTCAAAGAGTTGTCAGCATACATGACGGGGCCCGTCATAGCCGATGCCTGCCTAGGGGTTGCGGATAAATTCGAAAGTGTTACCTCGCCCGTGGGCATTTAGGACAGGGAGGCACAGGGGTGGGTTTTAGTCAGTAATAGTCTGACACGCCCCCGCTCCACCCTAGAGCGGCAGAAGGCATTGTATTATTTCCCACCTCCCAAAAAAAAAAAAAAGCATCGGCATGAGTGAGGTAGAAAAAGTTTTACATGAAAATTTAGGCGTCAGAAAGCTTTGTACTAGATGGATACGTCGTAATTTAATGGAAGATAAAAAATGCCGTCGTTTGAGCGGCACCAAGCCGCTCAATGCTGGAGTTGACTCGAATGCTGTATATGACATCGTCACAGATGATGGAAGCTGGATATACTGTTACGAACCCGAAACCAAAAGACAATCTGCCCAATGGATGCTTCCATTCGATGATTTGCCGACAAAAGTAAAGAAGGGCCGAAGTTAAGGAAAAAGATGATTGCCTCATTCTTTGGACAGACGGGTCATTTCACTACAATTCTCCTAGAAGATAAAAGTACTATTTCTGCAGATTGGTATGTCAGTCATGGCTTTTATTTATTTCCAAAAATAAAAGATAAACTTTGAGGAATTCATGATAACCATTCAACCGCTCCCCAAGCGAACGACATAGCCGTTACGCCACCAGCTCGATCGGGCATTACTTCACCCGGTGTTTCCTAGCTGACTACCCTCGTTTTATGAACCCTGAAGTTGCCGCGGGTATTTTTTTTTTGCGTTTTAAAAAGGCGTCGACGAGATCCCTAGAAAAACTGGGCCCACTGCTTCATTCAATGGTTCCATTGCATGCGACGATGCTTAAAAAGGAACGGAGAGTCGAAGACTACTTCGAAAAGCAATAAAAATATTAGCAGATTTCTATATCATTCCGTTTTTCATTTTTAGGGTTCCGTATCCGAGGGGCCAAAGGGAGCCCTATTGTTGTCACTCTCGTGTCCGTCTGTCTGTCTGTTCGTCGTCTGTCACAAAATTTTGTTACGAAGAATTTTTTAAATTCCTATTGACCTATGAACTTAAAATTTGGTGATAATGTTTATTATTACGTATACTTTACTAACAAATACCAATATTTGGTACGGAACCCAAAATGTGCGAAATTCAACACGATTTTGAGCAGTTTTTTTTAAACTATTAGTTTGAGCCCCGTAAATCTATGGGTCACAACATTTTTGGAAAAAGGAAAATGAAAACGATGAGACAAGAGTATTCCAATGCGTTATTATCATTATTTCAAGAAAAAATAAGTTTCGTTTGAACGGTCACGATTAATAAGAAATCATTTGATCAATGACAAAATTAATGTTTTTTTTGGAACCTACAAGGAAAAAATATTCAAAAAACTGCCATTTTTTTTGTCTACCTAAATACGTCATTCATGATAAAGCACCAAGATTCTTTGGAACTTGAAACCTCACTGTGGTTTTAGTTCTTTGTGGCACAAAGTTACCTAATAAAACCTCGTTTTCGATAATGACATACCTAAGTCATTAAATCTATTACGCAGATAGTCTTTGATCAATACAATAAATGTCACTTTTAAAGTTACTTCAATGTATCTTTTTTTATAAACAACTAGTTAAGCACTTGTAACAACCGGCCAACTAATGAGATAAAATAAATTTATTTGTATTTCAAAGTAACTGCAGAAATATAGGGCAGGTAGAGGAAAATCAGACTTTGAAAATGTAGCTGATAGCATTAATGTAGAAGAGAAACACTTTTGTGTTTTTAACCGACTTCGAAAAAGGAGGAGGTTATCAATTCGGATGTTTGTTTTTTTTTTTTATGTATGTTCGGGCATAACTCAGTCATTTATTGACGGATTTGCAAAATTATTTTTTTGTTTGAAAGGGGTTTATTCTGAAATGGTCCCATTTAAATTTCAAAAAGATCTGGTGATGGGTTTCGGAGACAGACATCGGAACTCTTCAAAAATTGACAGCAAATCAACCGCGATTGCTGCTATCGTATGTCTATGAATTGTTAACACAGTTTAATGGGGAGCCACAACTAAAAAGTGAAAAATAAAAACTTTTTTACAAAAAAATAGAACCGACTTCCAAAAAAAGTGCAAAATAACTTTAATTTCGGAAGTCGGTGTCAAAAAACGAAGACACAAAACAGGAACACCGACTTCCGAAATTAAAGTTATTTTGCACTTTTTTTGGAAGTCGGTTCTATTTTTTTGTAAAAAAGTTTTACTTTACATTGAGGGTTGAACGTGGATTACTGGGGGGTTGAACATGGACCACATTTAGGTGTTCAACGTAGTCGGGAGTAAAATCTGTGGTGGTTGAACGTGGACTAAACCAAGTCAAACATGCATGGAATTGACATGAACTACCGAAATGTCATATATCATACATCTCTATTCTTACCGCACTATTTTTTATTGACGTTAGTATTATAACTTACCGCACTAGTATCATAAATAACTATTACCGTGTGTATACCGACAGTTTATGAAATACCTGTACCTATATATAAAATTCAAAGTCCTGACTGACTGACTGATATATCAACGCACAGCCTAAACCGCTGGTCCTAGAGACATGAGATTTGGAGGGTGTGTTCTCTGTGAAAAGTAGATATCCACTAAGAAAAGGTTTTCCGAAATTCAACCCCCTTTTTTGTGGGGAATGGGTAAACATCCAATGACTTCTCCCGCTCTGGGTGGAGCGGGAGGGCGTGTCAGAGTTTTACTGACTAAAACCCACCCCTGTTCCTTCAGTTGCCAAAGTGCCCTGGGGTGCGGTAACTCTGTTTCGAATTTCCATGACCCATAAGGCATAAAAAAAGGGTTGAAGGTAACACAAGGAAACAGTGGAAGTACTGATTACACGCGGGCGAAGCTGCTGGCAAAAGCTAGTCACATATTATGATGTAAAACTTTTTATTTTCAGTAAGACTCGGATACGTTCTAAATTATCTTTAGATGTCACTTATTGTATTTGAAATGATCTATTTATAATTTATCAAGAGTTTACACTTTCGCAAAATTTTGTTAACAACTATCCGGTGACATATATACTCGACAAAACTAATGTAATATTTTCCATACCTGTGTTTAAGATACAATTTGTAGGGCTCGTGGCTACGTCATAACTGCCACATGGGTCGAGCTGTAGTGCTTTCTAACATTGAACCGTGGATAGGTAACCCTCCATCTCATATCTAGCCTTTCGTGTAACGGATAACACGTGAAGCCGTTTGTTCCAGCTGTCATTTACAGATCTTTGACATTTGTTACAGTTCGAAGCCAGAAAATTTTAATATTAATTTAAACAATGGGTGTCATGTTACCCAGTAACTGAGTTATGGAAGTCAGATAAGCAGTTGATCCATGTATTAGATTAGCAACCGGTACGACTGGAAGCTGACCCCAACTATTCTCCATTCACAAAAGCATTAGAAAAAAAAGACGCACGTAGAAGCACGGATGCAAAACATTACACTTCATTTCACTTCTTCTTTTTCATTTATTATCTTTGAGATAAAATGTTAACACAATTTTATTAATTCTTTCATTTTAATTTTAAAACAGTAACAAATAACAACTATTAAATTCGAATCGAATTAGAAAATTCGGCAATAACAATTAACAAGGCATTGCATTCACGAGTATTCACATTGTATGACAATCATAGAACATTATTTATGTCAACTTAACAGACGACATGAACCAGTAAAATCGAAGAAAACCCGGCTGTCACAACTTATGAAGGGATTAATAGTGAATCGAAAAACTTGCCGGGTATGTTCATTTCTGCGTCTTTAAGGTTTCTAGGATTGACACGGTAATTTAAAATTAGAAAGAAATAATATAACTTAATTAAAGACACATAATTTCATGAGATAAATAGCTAAAATAGTTATAATTAAGTGTAACAGCGGCTGTATAATTTTAATATAATAAATTTGGCGTGTAGCGTAACTGTCACATGTTTATTGTAGCTTTGTTACAGAGTGTGCATTATAAAAACCTTTTTTAACTTCTAAATGCTATTGCGAATGGACTAAAAGAAAATGTTAGGCACATTGATATTGATAAAAATATTAGTAAAAAAACTTTTTTGCAAACAACTTTGTTTGTTTTCTAAAAAAAAATGCAAAATAACTTTAATTTCGGAAGTCGGTGTTTCTGGTTTTGTTTCTTCGTTTTTTGACACCGACTTCCGAAATTAAAGTTATTTTGCACTTTTTTGTTTTCTTTTGGAAGTCGGTTCTATTTTTTCGTAAAAAAGTTTTTATTTTTTACTTTTTAGTTGTGATTCCCCATTAGGGTTCCCTCTATCTGGCAGAATCTTGTTACTCCGAAATTTGTTTGGCATAACACACTTGGCATAATCTTCTATAAACGAATATTTTAAAGGCATAAAAATCATTAAATATAATTATTGTCTGGCCGAATGTGTATATGTCCGAATTTACAATGGCATACTTTTAAGATGGCAGAATTTTATTTGGCATACCAACCTTTGGCAAAGTTAAAGTTCAGCATAATTTTGTTAAGCATAACGTTTATTTAGAGCGACAAGTATTTGATACAATTACACTTGGCATACTACGAGTATGAAGATGGCATACAATAGCTTCTATGCAATAGCAATTTCTGTATAATATTTTCAACCTTAAATTTAAATTAAAATATTGTCGTAAAAAGTCAGTATGATGTGATACAAAAGTTAGTTACATCGCTGCAAAACCGACTCCACGTAGTCTTGTCTGCCCTACCCCAGAGTGTAATTTAAGCCCGCATAGGCGCGTAGGGGCGAGGCGGCCTGCGAGATGAAGAGCAGGTGGATTTAGTACACTCGCCACCGCAGCTTCGGCTTGCTGGCCAGCAAGCCGAAGCTGCGGTGGTGAACGTTAAAACCATCTGCAACGATAAGCTCGCTTGGGACCGCCAGAGCCCCGCAGCGCCGGAGCCGTGACAGAAACCATGCCTGCTGCATGTTGCATGCTTGATACATGATTGCTTCATGTATGCTGGTTGCTTGCTGCTGCTTGCTGCATGCTTGCTGTCTGCCTGCTGCATGCTTGCTACATGCCTGCTGCATGCTTGCTGCATGCATATGCTTGTTTACATATTTCTTGATTGGTGCATGCATGGTGTATGCTTGTTTGCATGCTTCGATTGTGAACATGTGGTTTTTAATTATCTGTACAATTAAAAACCACATGTTCACAATCAACTGCTTTATTTAGTGCTAATAATACATGCAGAAAAATAATTAAATAATTAATTAAACAAAATACATAGACAATTTACGTAAATTAAATCAGTTTTGCTAGTGAGGTAAGAAAACAAAATTATTCTAATGTGATAGATGAGTCTTGTAATTATTATGGATATGAAATGTATGCCAAAAGATGATTCTATTCTAACTATAAACTTTCTGCGATATGATAATTCTGCCTTTTAATGACTGTAGATAGGAAATGTATGCCAAAAGACGATTCTAACTGTGAACTTTCTGTGATATGATGGTTCTACTTTTTAATTATTATGGTTATGAAATTTATGCCTAAAGATGATTCTGCTTTACAAAATTATGAGTTTTGAATGTATGCTAAATGAGTGTCTGCCAAACGATTTTCTGCGAAATGATGTTTATGCTATCCGCTGTTATGCAAAATAATATTATGACATAAAAAGTTCTGCTATAAAAGGTGGACATTAAGGTTGGAATTTAATGGGGAGGCCCATTAAATTGTGTTAACAATGTATATTTATGCGATAGCAGCAATAGGCAATTTGCTGTCATTCTTTGAAGAGTTCCATTGTGTGTCTCCGAAACTCATCATCAGATCTATAAGAAATTAAATGGGACCATTTCGGAACAAAGCCCTTTCGAATAAAAAAAAAATTTTGCAAATCCGTCGATCGTCGTCGTCGTCGTGATAAATGACGAAGTTATGCCCGAACAAATATAAATTAAAATATATATATAATAATTATATATAAACATCCGAATTGATAACCTCCTCCTTTTCGAAGTCGGTTAAAAAGAAATGTTTTTAGACAACAGTTGAACAGTTCGTCTATCTGGAGCTAATCCTAAATGTCGGTTCAGGTCATGCTCACCATAAAAATGCATTGTCATAGCAACTGAACCAGCACGTAAAAATTCAACTCCGTAGGATCAGAGGAATCGGTTTTAATTCAGCTTGCAAGATTTGACACAAACAAACAGACATTGCAAGTTAATTATAAGCATGTAATAATATATATTATTATAGAATAATAAATATTAGACTCATTTAGCAGAATCTAATTGACGTATGCAGTGTATTAGTTGTGTAACCACAATAAGATATTTAAATTTTTGGCTGCATACTTAATTCAAGGTAACAGACACCTCGTGTATTTTTTAAGTCGTAATGTTCCTATGCATGAATACTGTTCTTACAGTTAAACCTGTACCAGTCCGTATATAGTGAAGGAGAATTTTTTTTTTTGCCTTTTATAATCATCCAATGATTTCTCTCGCTCTGGGTGGAGCGGGAGGGCGTGTCAGACTTTTACTGACTAAAACCCACCCTTGTTCCTTGGCGTCGTTACCTTTTTTTTGTGGGGTGTGAAATCATCCAATGACTTCTCCCACTCTGGATGGAGCGGGAGGGCGTGCCAGACTTTTACTGACTAAAACCCACCCCTGTTCCTTCAGTTGCCTTTGTGCCAAGGGCCGCGGTAACTCTATTTCGAATTGGCTTTGTCACCCTGGAATATCTAGGTACTAATAATATTGTAAAGAGGAGAATTTGTTGCTAGGAGGTACCTTGTCTCTGGATTGGTTCAATGATAAATGATTTTATTTTTGTAAGTAGGTTTTAACAACACTTTTACAAGTCATTTTTTTTTTCTTTATAGCTAGATGAGGCCGGTGTTTCCTAGCTGACTACTTTGAGAAGAAACACCAAAACAAACTCAGAGGTCAAAGTCTCTTTTAAAGTGTTCAAATCCATACAATATTTATTATTTATTTATTTATTTAATACACATACAATTATTTTTACAGGTAAACTCAATGTAACAAAAGTAGTCCTTAATGATAATTGACCTTTCCCAAGCAGTGGCTCAGGGTACCGGCACAAGTTACTTAGAATACAACACACGAATTGTCACCCTCTGGAATTCCGCCAAAGAGCAGGAAAAAATATCCAAACGCACCATGAACCATGTAAGTTTGTGTCTGGGATGAGCTTTTTGAAGAAAGCAACACACAAATTCGAGTGGACCTGTCCAGACAGTGCAAGTATTTGTCAGTTATCGTGAAGCTCAACTCAGAACTTTGAGGAGCTCAACGAACCGACGAACAATAGTAAAGTAAGGATATTTGAGTAGGCCGCAAAAATACTCAAACTGCCAGACAATCATAAAATCTACGTGAATGTAACGACATACATAGTTCTCGCATTCACATTATTCTATATGAGGACCATGCAGCTTAGTATCTGTAATGGTCTTGTGAAGAAAGAACCACACATACTTGAGTGGACCTGTCCAGTCACTGCAAGCATTTGTCAATAGTCGAATAGTTCAACTTAAAAACCACTAAGAAGCTCAATGACTTGACGAACAATACCAAAGAAAGAACATTTGGGTAGGCCGCAAAAGTACTCAAACTGTCAGACAACGTTAAAAATTACTGTAAAAAGGAGGAAAAAATAATAATAACCCACCACCATTATTTTTTTATTACTTAATTATTGTAAATGTGAGGACTATTCACATTCAATAATTAAGTAATAAAAAACTAATAATAATAAAAATATAATACTTTACAAAGTGTCATATAAAATACATGTCAAATAAAATAGTAATACTAAAAGGTCAATAAAAAAATAAAAATAAATGTAATACTTTACAAAATACCCTGTGAAGCCCCGCCAACTCACCGGTGAGTCGGACCAAAAAAAAAAAAAATTAAAGAGAATAAAAAAAAAAAAATAATCGGCTGTCAACCCGGGTTGTCCTCGGGGTTTAATTTGACAACCCGGATTTTGCCATGGGGCTTGACAGGTAAGTAAAAAAAAAAAATATTAAAATGTCAATAAAAAAAAAAATTATAATATACAAGTATTCATGTCAAAAACGAATATAAAAAAAAGCTAGAAAGTGCAGGATTCCTGTGGGATAAATGACGGAACCAATGGTTTACGAAAAAGCTTGTAAAAAGTAATTCTTAAATTGTTTTTTTTTTTTTAAACCTGCCCAACACTAGGAATTACTCATGTATCGTGGGTGCGTTCATCATTTCAGCCGAAAGACGTCTACTGCTGGACATAGGCCTCCCCCAAGTGTCGCCACAATGATCGATCCTGTGCGTCTCGCATCCATCGACTACCCGCGATCTTCACCAGGTCATCGGTCCACCTTGTGGGAGCGTCTTCCGGTACGCGGTCGCCACTCCAGAACTTTTCGACCCCATCGACCATCTGTTCCGCGAGCAATGTGCCCTGCCCACTGCCACTTCAGTTTGGCGATTCTTCGGGCTATGTCGGTAACCTTAGTTCTCCTGCGGATATCATCATTTCTGATTCTATCACGCAAGGAAACGCCGAACATTGCCCTCTCCATTGCCCTTTGGTTGACTGTAAGCCTTCTGATGAGGCCCATTGTGAGTGACCATGTTTCGGTTCCATAAGTCATCACTGGCAGCACGCACTGGTCATAGACTTTCGTCTTGAGACACTGTGGTATGTGAGACGAGAAGATACCACGCAACTTCCCGAACACCGCCCAGCCGAGTCGGATTCGACGGTTGATCTCTTTCTCGAAGTAAACCCTACCTAACTGGACCGTTCCCGTTCAGGTGCGTTCACAAACTTGTAAACTCAATACACAAGACACCCAGACCCGAAACAACTATTTGTAGGTCATGCATATATTTTTTCCGTGCGGGAACCGAACCCGCCACACGCAGCGCAGCAGCCAGCAGCCTATCGCTCAACTACTGCGCCAACCGTGCCGTTAAGGCGCAGTTAAACGACTTCTAATAATTTTTAATTGATTCGTCTAAACGACTAGTTTTATTTCTTTGAAAAATATATGTTTACTTTTACGTTACTCTAGACAATTTTCTTTGTTATGATATGTGAATATTTGAATTACACTTCTGGACACATCTATTGGCCCACCGTAGAGTTTAGGTTTCGATGGCCCCTACCGAAATATGATTGCTAGATTGAACAAAAACTGTTGATGCTTGCAGTTTTAAACCTGATACATTTTACCATCTTTTTCGATCGTATTGTTTTAAATTTGAATTCAGAATACCATACGACATGGAGCTACGCCTAACAAGTCGGCTATGCGCCTTGTTAAAGGCAATTGATTTTTGAATAAAAAACATGTTTTATCAAATAAAGGTTTAATTTAATAACGCGTGTTGCCTCCATGGGCATCTACCACAGCTCTCATACGATTAGGCATAGAGTTTATCAACCGCTCTATGAAATTTTGAGGCATCATCTCCCATTCCTCTTCTATGGCAGTTTTCAACTCCTGCATCGTCTGGGCAACTGGCTGACGATCCCTAACACGTCTTTTTAGTTCGTCCCACATGTGCTCAATGGGGTTCATGTCTAGGCTTCTGGCTGGCCAGTCCATAACTGTGATGTTCACATCCCGAAGATATTCCCTGACGATACCGGCCGCATGGGCTCTTACATTATCATGCATAAAAAGGAAATTTGGGCCCACATAGTCCGCGTATGGTATCACGTGAGGTTCTAAGCACTCACGAATGTACTTTTCAGCATTTAATGTTGGCAGCCGTGGTCCTGTAACAACCTCAAGTTGAGTTTTGCCGCTCGCGGATATACCGCCCCAGACAGTCCATGAGCCACCGCCATAAGCAACCCTCTCTTCAAAGCAGCATTGTGCGAAACGCTCTCCCTTACGTCGGTAGACCTTCTTCCTTCCATCATTGCCATGTAACACAATTTTAGACTCATCAGAAAAGAGTACACGGCTCCAATCTTGCTGTGTCCAATTTAAATGACTGCGTGCGAAATGAAGGCGCGCTGTTCGGTGGGCTCACGTTAGTTTGGGCCCATTAGCTGGCTTGTGTGGTACCATATCGCGTTTTTTTAACCTTCTCCGAACAGTTTGAGCGCTCACAGATACTCCGTGGAAGTCGCGAAGTTGGTTTTGTATCTCAATGGAGGTAAGGTGACGATTTCTCAAGCTGGTCGTCACGATGAATCGATCCTGCCTTTCAGTTGTGACCCGAGATCGTGGCCTTCCTTGGCGACGAACAAAGCCGCCAGTCTCTAGGTATCTTCGATAAACATTTCGGACCGCAGATCGACTTAAATTAAGTTGAGCACTCACGTTTCTTTGGCTGTGTCCGGCCTGAATAAGTGCCACAGCTTGGGCGGCGACTTCAGGTGAAGTATCCATAGATTATTGATAGAACCTCACCTTAATGTTAAGAATAAGTAATGTTTGTTGCAAAACCAAAGATATCAATCACTTTTTCAAGAATTAAATCCAAGTAAACCAATAAAACCAAGTTTTCTTAGTATTCGATTGTTTGATATCAACAAACAGGCTCCAAATTGTCTTTTGTTTCTTTAAATTCTGTGTTCGAAATTCAAAAAAAGACTATTGAATGAAATTGTGAATGTGCCAGGTTCAAAACTGCATAAAAACTTTTTGCTCGACCTAATATAAAATTTTAGCTAGGACCAAACAAAACTGAAAATACAAGGTGGGCCAATAGATGTGTCCAGAAGTGTATATTTTTATAACCTAATGTAATTAATTTGTAAAGTTATGTCCAATGCGGATAAACAATTGAGAATCACGCAAAAACAATTTAGCGTATTTTAATGAAACCTTCACCATTTTAAAGATAATTTAATTATGTATATTTTAGTATACGTGTTTTAGTATAATACCTGTTGTTTTATGTTTAGCAAATTAATAATGCGTCTAATTACGGACAGCGCTCCTTGGTGGGCGAGTTCTATTACTGGGTGGATGATGCGTTACGTGAGCTCAGCATAGAATACGCAAGCTAAGCATTCAAGTCATTGTTGTTAGCCTCATTAACCCAAAGGCTGACTGGTAGAGAATACCTTGTTGTATTAAGTCCACTTATGTATCACTAATTGTACATAAAGTTTAAATCACACTAATATTATGTATGTGTGTTGTGTGTGTAACCGACTGTGTATGTTTGTTACTCCTTCACGCTTAAACGGCTTAACGGATTTGGAGGAAATTTGATACCAGTGTAGCTTATATCCTGGATTAATACATAGGCTATAATTTATAGTCGTGGGACGTACTATCACGCAAACGACAGTTAGTAAATAAATAAACACTTTTATATTCCAGACACAAAATGGCGGGTGTAGTGATGCCGATAACGATAGAGGAAGAATATAAGAAGAACCCGGATATCTCACCAGAAGAGATCAAGAAGCTACGCGACTGGCTGATGACACAACCACATCTGCCGGAGAAATATCTCACAGGTTAGAATGCCGATAACTACATACATACCTTTGGACATTAATCACGGATGTGTAGGGTTAGGGCAGAGGGAAGTAGTAAATCATAGGTTGCCCGGTGTTGCCGCATTTTTTAACAATTTTTTGGGATGATTATTGTTTCTTTGGATCTCGTAGCTGAAGTAATAACAGTCGCAAGGGTCCATCCATCAGGCTACGCTTGCCGGGGTTGGTCCATGGATGGTTGACCATCTTAACATACCGAGACTCCTCCGTGCTTCGGCAAACACGTTAAGCCGTTGGTCTCGGCTGTCAATCGTGGATCTTTGACAGTCGCTACAGGTCGTCAGAAGTTCGAAGTCTGATAACCAGTCTTACCAAGGGGTATCATATTACCCAGTAACTGGTATGTGGAGGTCAGATAGGCAGTCGCTCCATGTAAAATACTGGTATTCAGTTGCATCCGGTTAGACTGGAAGCCGACCCCAAGATAGTTGGGTAAAGGCTCAGCAGATGATGATTATTGTTTCTTTACTTATGTATATTTCAATATTATTTATAGTTTATTTATAAATAACCTTTTGTGTCTCGGCTAGATATTCATCACGTTCATTTTAAACGTGAGGTTTTATTATCTTAATACTGCTGATAGTAATCGCTCTTGGACCTTCTTATTCTATTGTTAATGAACATTATAGTTTCTTACTGTATAATTTACATAAATGCTTAAAATGTCTTCAAAGGGTATAGCCGTGCCTATGCACTTCTAAGTACTATTTGTCTTATAGTTCACATTAAATTGTCATAGATTTTGGGACGTGGACGTAACTAGTTCTGTTTTAATCAGTGCTTTATGTTTTTTTTTTGTATTTTGTAATTATGTTTTGTATTAAATAGTACACTACGGACTACTTGCGTCACATTTTCTCTTTTCTATCAAATCCCTCCAAAGCTTTTCTGTAAAAGATGATTTTAGCGACAAGACCGTTCTTACATCTTGTTAAAAGAGTTGCTATATAAAGAGTACCTCTATGTATATTTTTATGTAGTATTTTAGAGGAGAAAATACCCATGACTTTGAAGAACCTAGCCTGTCAGTTTTCTATCGATTACATTTTGGGGAGTGTGCGTCGGAATTGTATAGTTTAATTCCGCCAAGCCCGTTCCTTCATCGGACCACTAGAGGTACGGAGCCGGTGATGCGCCACCGGTACATGGTGGACATCCCACCCACACGCACAAAACGTTTTGAGAATACATTTATTGTGCGTACAGCTAGGGAGTGGAATTCCCTGCCAGAGTCTGTGTTGCCTGATAGCTACAACCTGGGAGTCTTTAAGTCGAGAGTGAATAGGTTACTTCTAGGCAACCGTGTTCCATCTTCGGCCTCATCATCGCTTACCATCAGGTGAGATGGCGGTCAAACGCAAGCCAATTAATGATAAAAAAAAAACAAAAAAAATGTCAACAAATTAGTATGTTTTGTCGAATTGTGCAGTTAAAAACGAAATGAACAGCTGATTTTTTAATTTTTTTTCATTACCTATTATATTAAAAGTTCATATTCATGAGTAGGTACGAACGCCCACTAAAATATTCCAAATGAATTAAAAGTCACCCTTTGTACGAGATTTTACAGCAAATGCAAAATGGGTAGCTAAAACCATTTATAAGACTTAATCCGTCAGCTACCGGAATAACAGACACAATTAAAAACCAATTGTTGCGTAACCGTTCGGTAACGCGCGGTCTATGACGGGATAACAAGTTCTCTGAAGTAATGACAACATAGAAATTAATATGCGTAACGAGTAAATTTAAATACGAGCCTTTATACCATCAATGGTCAATAAAAAAGATTGATGGACACTATCTATTAACAAGAAGAATACGTCAGTAGCAATAATTACAATGCATCGATTCTAGAGAAGCGTTTAAGTACGATGATTGGCTGATCAGTGATGATTGATCTCTTTTTAAAGCAGTTTATCAACGGCTCGTAAATAAGCCTCTATTCCATTGGACTCTAATGGAATAGAGGCTAAGAATGGGTAGGGGTTATCTTGAATATAAATGTATTGTTTGAAGTTAATTTAGCTGGACTTGATCGATGTTTGGGAAATAGTCAATGCTTATGTACATACACGAGTCAATAAAGTTATTGTTAGTTTTATGAAAATGAAATCTTCTATTATTGACAATACAATAAATAAGAAGAACAAGAGCATAGGTGCTCCTGCTGGTGCTCAAGAAAGCAGATATGACTGGACAGGTGGACTTATTGCCTCAGGCATTTTCAACCAGTCAACCTTTGGGTTATGCAGAGACTTAGTAGCTAGTTATAGTAGGTGCAATAAAGAAAATTAAACTTGACTATAAATTCATTCATATTATTTTTATGTATGTTTATTTTAAATAGATATATATATACTTTCGTAACCATATCTTAGTATTTTTTTTTAGTTTATGTACCTGCCATGTTATCTCTCCACCACCCTTGGTTGACTGGAAGAGAATGCCTAAGGTATTAAGTCCGCCTTTGTACATTTGTGTTGCATGAAGTTTTTATAAATAAATAAATACTCATAATAATGAATAGACTCACATGCATGTAAAGCGAGGGGAGATTATGGCATCCATGGGAACTCAACTCTCGGATTCCATACACCTTAGATCCCTCTGCTCAACCGAAACCTACAAGTATTTGGGTATGTCGGAAGCGTTAGGCATTACTGCTGACGTGAAACAGTCGCTGAAGGAGCGCTTCTTTGGCCGCCTGAATAAAGTACTAAATAGTATTTTATCAGGCGAGAACAAGGTGCGCGCCTTCAACAGTTGGGTCATGCCGGTATTGATGTACTCTTTCGGCATACTCTAATGGACTCAGACGGAAATTGACGCCCTGGATAGGAGGGTCCGCACACTGCTGACCGCAAATCGGATGCATCACCCACGATCATCGGTGATGAGGCTGTATATCCCGCGGAAATGTGGGGGTTGTGGTTTCACAACCGCGAGGTATGCAGCCTTAGGGAATATTTCCTAGAAACCAACATGGGTATGCATCGAGATGTGGTCGCTGTGGACAAGGGCCTCACCCCGCTCTCCTTGGAAAACGAGAACTGGCACAAACTTAAAGTACTGGATACTAATGATCGCAGGGAAGTATGCCAGAGCGAGGAGCTTCACGGACGCTTTTACCGGGTCCTACATGGACCCGATGTAGATCTCTTAGCGTCCGTATCCTGGCTGCGTTTTGGTGACCTATTCGGGGAAACCGAAGGTTTTGTCTGTGCGATTATGGACGAAGTTATGATGACGAATAACTACCGGAAATATATTGTGAAGGACGGTACGGTTGACATCTGTCGGGCATGCCACCGGCCCGAGGAATCAATCCAACACATTATTTCTGGTTGTTCTCGTCTAGCTAACGGAGACTATTTGCATAGACACAACCTTGTAGCCAGGATTATCCACCAGCAACTTGCTCTTAAATACAATCTTGTGGAATCTGAAGTACCGTACTATAGGTATGAGCCCGACCCAGTTCTCGAAAATAGCAATATCATGTTGTATTGGGATCGATCTATCATCACTGATAGGACTATTGTTGCCAATAAGCCTGACATAGTGGTGATAGATCGACAAGAGCGTCGCACAATGATTGTTGATATAGCTGTCTCTCATGACGAGAACCTCGTGAAGGCTGAGAAAGATAAAAAAACAAAGTATCTTGATCTGGCTCGCGAGGTTGTCGACATGTGGGAGGTGGATACAGCAGTCATTGTGCCGATAGTCGTGACGGCCAATGGCTTAATAGCCAAGAGCCTCGACCAACATCTCAGGAGGCTCTCGTTGGGCAGTTGGATCAAGGGCTTGATCCAGAAAGCAGTACTCCTGGACACGGCGCGTATTGTTAGGAGATTCCTTTCTCAGGAGCCCTGACCACCGGTAGCTTGGACCCTATTCCCGATACCGGTGGGCAACTACTTTTTATATTTTTAAATGTTTTTGTATTTATTTGTTTTTCTAAGTACCTAAATATTTAAAAAATTAAAATTGTAAGTATATAAAATTAAATAAATGGAATAATAGACTCAAAACACAAATATACATAAAAAATAGATACAAACAGATATTTAGATAACAAATTAGCGCTATGACGATACTAATGCCAAATTCTTACGAATATGTCTAATATGTTCAAGATCTAGACTTGCTGATCGTATACCACTGCTGTCAGAAGAGCATTGAGGTGTCAAAGCAAGTCCTGGACCTGCACTTTACGCTGAGGACACTCTTCCAGCCTTTCTTCAAGGACCGAGTATTTGATAAGAGAGCAGAATTCGCTCTTAATACAGTGTAAGTAATATAATACATAAAATTACGTGTCTGCTAAAATAAAGTTTTCAGAATCACTATATTACTTTCTATTGAAAATGGCATAAATATGCTTCATTTGGTAGAGAAAAATGAACTTTAAACCCGTATTTACAGGGAGAAAGAGTGGGAACTAAAGAAATTTTTCTCAAAACCCATATTTGAAACTAAAACGCAAACGCAGTATACAATCTATGAATGAATCTTGCGAATGATGGTTTCATGCCATAATGATCAGGGTTATATGATTGCTCTAATTTCAATGATAATTTTATACTTATTTAAACCTACGTAAAAACAGCGTTAATTAATCCCCCTCCATACTTGCTAACTTACTTATTTTAACTGAGGCTTAGATATCATGAAGTGTTAAAAATATTTCGTATATGTTTGGTATATCATCGGAATTGATATCCTTAAAACTTGGGACATAGCACCATATCGCATGTAATAAAAGATGTTCTATCCCAGCTAATTAGCTCTTGCATATATATATTTTTTCGTAAGATGTTCATCCTATCTTGAATAATAAAACTGCAATCTTTTTTCACATTTCCAGATTATGTGCCCCGCTACCCACTCCAACAGAGGAAGGCTACCGGGTAGTGTACCTCCATCTGCTGGACCCAGATCCTCGCAACTTCAACCTCATGGAAACCGTCAGAGCCTTCATGATGGTATTTGATTTGTGGCAGTATGAAGAAGGAACGTGGCCTGGGTACGTATGATAGTCCTAATCTTAGACATCGGATTTGAATGAAAGTTAAGAAGACGAGTCATAAGTCACGTATCTCGATTCGACGGCAAGTAATGCCAAAAATATTAATAAATGTCCAAAATCTTTATTACGTTATAAAGTATATACAAGCTAATAACATATGCGCAAGCGGCATAAAAAGGGGAGGCTTAGAACTCATTGGGCATTGGAAAAAATCGTCCACATCGCTGTCATTGGGAAAAGTGCCCAGAATATGACAGCATTGCATTTTTGTTTTTGTCAGATTGAGACAGATTAGATTGCGAACGTTCCTACCACTGCTATTGGACATACATTTGCAATACTAGAGGGATCGCAGTTGCAGTGTCAATGCAGAGAAAAAATTTAATCAATTTATCGTGGGCCTGTAACTACACCGGAGCCCATACCCTTCAGATCCGAAGGGTGGCGGAAACAGGGATGATTGTAATATTTCCCTGGATAAGCTTATTAACGAAGAAAGTTATAGAGCATAACTACAATTCATTTCAAAATATAGGTAGCCTCAGACTAGACTTCCAAAAACTGAGTGAAGAAGAGACCCGCTAGTGTAGGTTAGAATCTTTTAATAGACGTCACAACAAGCCCAAGTGGAGCCAATAGTCCTTAAAACAAGGTCACTATTGGGTAACTAGAACCAGGTCGTCGCTCCAGGTATTTATCGCCAACAATAGCCGGAAAGAAGTCATTTATTGCTGTGACACAACCAGCAATGCGATGCTAATTAATTTCAATTACTGCAATCTCTAACCTGTATTCACAAAGTCTGTAATTTCTTAGACGAACAAGTTAATTGCACTGTTGTTATTGTTACCATGCTTTGTCATAAAAACGTATGAGTCATATTGGCATGTGATTTCGAGCTTTAAAAATATTAGGGAGCATAAATTTCGATCATCTTATTTTCAAACCCATTGGTTTGAAAATATTCATTAATACGACCATCAGAGCTTTTATTAGTATCAAATCTAGTCGTTAAGGACTTTGGTCTTCTTCCAAAATATGCACAAGAGGACTTAAATATATGTATGTTTAATACGCTTTTATTAGATTCTCTAGTACTATGTATCGAAGTAAAAAAATCTTAGAAGTAAAATTTGACCCACTTACCGGTTTCCGATTGAGCTGAAATGTTGCATCACGGAATAGAAAAAACAAGTGGAAGCGCCCACGCAGCTATTCGGCGCCTGTTACAATTATGCGGAAAAAATGTAAAATAATAATAATCTTCGTCAGTTAAATAATAAATCTTAATTTTGTATGAACAACAAATAAGCTTTTCATCAAAATTTACACGCCGGATAGCTGCGTGGGCACTTCCACTTTTATTTTCTATACCGTGTTTTGCATACATGCTATACTATGTTTCAGATAAATTTGCAATAAAGTACATTGACCTTTCCCTAATAACTCTTCGTAGGTACCTGAACAATTAAATATAAATCGTTTTAAATTATTAGACAATGTTAAGTATCACGAGAGATGTTGATTCGGGACAGCTTTGAGTAATTCCGTTTTTCAAATTAAAAATGTCAATAAATGTAGGTGGGTCAGTGACCGTTATTGCACGTTTATTTGGAACAACCTATAGTTTGGATGACAATGCATGGTTAGTTAAGTGACGTATTGTAAATCCAACATGGCGGATTATTTATTTATTACGCATTCCTATGATATGGGTATCAAATGAAAGGGTTTGCTGAGAGAAATTGGAAATACCGTGTTTATTAGTATTTCTTTTTTAATTTAATATTTTGTTTTTTTTTTGAAACAAAAAATTATGCTATTGTTGACAGGTTCATTATTCTCATTGATATGGAGACGGCAACTCTAAGTCACGTCGCGAGGCTGGAACTCATGGTCGTGAAGAAAGTTTTATATTTCTTACAGGTTGGTACTGTATTATATCTCTATAAGTATATAAAAAGAGAAACTGACTGACTGACTGACATTATCTACGCACAGCCGAAACTATTGGGAATAAGAACGTGAATTTTGCACACGGCTTCCTTTTATAATGTAGGGGAGCACTAAGAAAAGGATTTTGGAAACTCATCCCTTAAAGGACTTAAAGTGAGGGTTGAAAGTTTGTATGTAGTAGGTACTAATTCCACGCGGGCAAAGCCACTGGCAGAAGCTAGGTATTGAATATCATGTAGTTTTGAAGGCAGGTCCAAGTTCGAAAGAAACGACAAATGAGCGGGGTGAAAGATAATATGCCATGAAAGGTTGTGGCTAGTGAGGTGACTGACTGATATAGAAGTATGGTAGAAGACATGATGCGCCCATCCCAAATAAATTGAAAAAAAAAAAAGTGATGGTGAGCCTTTGAACCAGGTTAAGAAAGAATTATAAAGAATTCACGAAATTAAGAGAATCATCATTCTCCTGCCCTTATCCCAATTTATTTGGGGTCGGCGCAACATGTCTTTTTCTTCCATACTCCTCTATTAGTCGTCATCTCTGTAGTCACCCCTTTTTTACCCATATCCTCTTTCACACAGTCCAACCATCGTTTCTTTGGCCTTCCCACGAAATTAAGAGAATAAGAATGGTAAAATATCTATGACACAATTCGAAGAGGAGGGGATCATTTATCATTTAGCCCAGGTATTGTGGATAAATTCGAAACAGAGTTACCGCGCCACTGGGCACTCAGAGCAGGGAAGGAACAGGGTTGGGTTTTAGTCAGTAAGAGTCTGACACGCCCTCCCGCTCCACTCAGAGCGGGAGATGTTATAGGATGAATTCCTAACCCCAAAAAAAAAGGGGGGATTACTGAAAAGCTTATCTTCGGTGTTTTGTTTTGCGTTTGACCACCTAATAGTTAGCGATTAAGTGATCAATGATATAAAGCTATTTCTTAGAAGCAATATATATTACTGTTAACTAAAAGACTCCCAGGTAATCTTTATCCGGTCGTGGGAGTGTTTGAAAGAGTCACAGCGGCACTAGGACGCACAGATAACTGAAGAAATACAGGTGGGTTTTAGTCAGTAAGAGTCTGACATGCCCTCCCGCTCCACCCACAGTGAGAGAAGTCACTCACATGACATTCAACTTGAGATTAGAATGATAAACAAGATTTCTCGAGCTTAAACTTGCAAAGATTTACGAGTATTTGTAAAACCACACACTAAGTAAATCGACATCCGACATCACTTGACAGATCGACAACACACCAGCGCTATCTGATGTTATACTATAAAAGTAAACAGGCAAACACATACAGCCTAGTAATATTAAAAGAATTTCCAATAATAACCACCCTCAAAAAAAAAGTTTGTGCATTATAATACATTATTGTATTGTTATTTTTTTATTGTTGGTATGCACGCGTTTGACCACTATCTCACCTGATGGTAAGCGATGACGTGGTCGAAGATGGAGCACGCTTGCCTAGAAGTAACCTATTCACTACTACTAGTACTACTAATATTTCTATTACTAGTGAGACTCCGGGAACAGATTCCACTCCTTAGCTGTATCCAATAAAAATTCTATAGTAAAAACATAAAATTCCAGGAATGCATGTTCTGCAAGCTAAAAGGCGTACACTTCATGAGCGCTCCGTACTTCATGGACCGAGTGCTGATGCTAATCAGACCCTACCTCAAGAAGGAGCTCATGGACATGCTGCACACCCACCAGGTAGGGGCTGAGTCGGTCTGTAAACTGATCTCCAAGAAAGCCTTGCCTAAGGAATCGGGCGGGGAGTATAAGGATCGTATTACTTTAAGAGGTTAGTACGGGTTTTTTTTTATGGTTTAACAGAGATGGAAGAACAGTGGTGACTTTGATATTAGGCCTCTGGCCATCTTCCAGGATCGCGGGAGTATTTGAAAAAGTAACCGCGGGCCTGGGACAAGCAACTGAAGGACCACGGGTGGGTTTTAGTCAGTAAGAGTCTGACACGCCTCCCCGCTCCACCCAGAGCGAGAGAGGTTATTTGATGATTTCCCACCCAGACTAAAATAGATACGTAGGTAGACTTTCCCATACGATCTCTTATCAAAAACCTTTTCTACTCTAAAACAAAGTACTATGTCATAATAATAACTATATATATTATATATCGAGACACTACTTCAAAACAAAACACGTCACCAAAAACAGGTCAAGAAGAGCAGCAGAATGGAACAAAGTCGTAATTTTCTAGTCGCACGACTTTAAAAGATACTACATAGACTCCTGACGTGCTGGATGGCAAGGAAATAAAAATAGAAGACACACGAACGTTGGGAACGCAGGCGGACGGCGGGATGTACATTGTAAATATGTGCTAGCTATGTTGTATTTAGTACCGTTGTAGGTTGGTGAAAACCTTGAAAATATGTTTTAGAACTTTGAATGACAGAAAGAGTCTGACACGTCCTGCCGCTTCACCCAAAGCGGGAGAAGTGGTTTGATGAATTCTCACCCTAAAAGGCCTCTGACGAAAAATTGCGTATACCTACGAGTTTAAAGTCCTTTCAAAGCATAAATGGCTTGTCTGTTCTTATCTGGCGAAATGTTTACCTACTTTATTATCCAAAGTAGTGTAGGGGGGGTGGGACGGTGTGTGTGTGGTGTGGTGTGTGTGTAGGTGTATTGTGGTGTATGTCGTTAATTTGTGGCAAATAAATTCTTTTTCTTTCTTTCTAAAAAAGAAAATGTGGAATCCCATTAATTCAAATTGTGATATATTTTTTCTACCTGTTTTTTCCATGTGAAAATACTTTCTGAAACAGGGAAATCTCTTTTTAACCTACTTCAAAAAAAAAGGCCTCAATTCAATTGTATTTTTATTTTATTTTATTATTTTTTATGTGTGTTACCTCAGAACTTTTGAACTGGTGAACCGATTTTAATGAATCTTTTTTATTTGAAAGTTATGATGCTTCTCATGTGGTCCCATTAAAATTAAAATTTGGTGAAGATCTGATGAAGAACTTCGGAGATGCACAATGGAACTCTTCAATTTAGCACGTTTTATTAGCATTTCCATGATTAGGGTATCATATGAAAGTGTTTGCTAAGAAGAGTACGAATAGGCGTGTTTTTATCTGACTGCGCGACGCAAGGGAGGGTAATGTATGTATGTTTGTTTGTTCCTTTGTGGCGCTTTAGAGACCAAACGCGTGGGCCGATTTTGACAGTTCTTACGTCAATTGATTTATCTTAACCTTGCGAGTGCTACTAAAGTCATGACAGTAATCAAAATACAATATGGCGATAACCAGACGCCATATTGTGGGGTATCAAAATAAAAAGGGTTCGAGGAGGCGATTCCAAAAATATAACTCACTAAAATCTATTGATTTTTTTTCAAAAAACCCGACTGTAAATAAAAATAAGCAAACTTTTGAAACTTCGTAAATTCTCCGTGACACATGTAACAGGAATGGTACTGTAGTGCTTTTTGACACCATTCGCATACCTTCTATATCTAAGTCCTATCTAAGTAACAAATTGTCATTGTCTCCAGATGAACTACACAAGCGCATGCAAGCGAACTTCGTCTTCTTCCGAGAGGAGAATAAGCGCAGAGTGAACGAGTCCCTCCGGCCCGGAGGCAAGCCCTCCCCGGCAGAGAAGGAGTTCGGCCTTCAAGGCAGCTTCAAGAAGTTGGAATTAGATTAATAAGGTTTAGGGATGAATGTAGGAATAAATGTTTTATTTAATTTTTTGACATTTTTATTTTTCTCAATGAGAGGGACGATGGAAAGAGTTTTTTTATCATTAATAGGCCCTCGCTTAACCACTATCTCACCCGATGGCAAGCGATGATGTGGCCGAAGATGGAGCACACTTGTCTAGAAGTAACCTATTCACTCCTGACTTAAAGACTCCCAGGTTGTAGCTATCAGGAAACACAGACTCCAACTAGTCCAAAAGATGCCTGCAGTAAGAGTGATCTTGCTATGAAGGCAGATCGGATATAAAAGATAATTCCTTACTTTGTCAGTGCACACAATACACACGAGGGGAGTTCGAGGCTAAAATAATAACAGCCGCACACGGGTCGCGACCGGTGGGGTTACGCTTGCCGGGGTTGGTCCATGGATGGGTGACCATCTTTACATACCGAGACTCAGCGCGTTAAGCCGCTGGTCCCGGCTGTCAATTGTGGATCTTTGACAGTCGTTACGGGTCGTCAGAAGCCCGAAAGTCTGACAACCAGTCTTACCAAGGCGTATCGTATTACCCGGTTACTGGGTTGTGGAGGTCAGATAGGCAGTCGCTCCATGTAAAATAATGCTATTCAGCTGCATCCGGTTAAGACTGGAAGCCAGCCCTAAGAAAGTTGGGAAAAGGTTAGGCAGATTGATTGTCAGGGCACACAAAAATGTGGAGGAGTTAGATTGTATTCCTAGATGTCTTTTAAACCTTTGTCATGGAAGTTTTAGGTGAACGGGATGGTTAGTGAGCTGCACGCCAGTAAAGATTGTATTCGCTTGGCAACAGTTCTGATGATACAATTTAGGCCCTTTTTTCCGACCTAATAAAAGAAGGTTTTGTATTCGACCCGTATATATGTATGTTTGTTTGTTCACGATTTTCTCGAAAACTACTGGTCCGATTTGGATGGGGTTTTCTTTATTCAAATGCATATTTTTCAGGAAAGGTTTTAGTATATAATATATTAGGACCTGATGAAGATCTTCGGAAATAGACTGTGGAACAATAACTAACAGCAAATGACTCGCGATTACTGCGATCATTTGTCTATGCATTGTCAACACAATTTAATGAGAAACCACATCTAAAAAGTGAAAAATAAAAAACTTTTGTACATAAAAATTGTTTTTTTTTGAAGTCAGTCCATTTTTTTTTTCTAAAAAAGTTTTTTTTTAAACCATTCTGACGTTCAGAAATCAAACATAGGACAACGGACAACACTATAGCAATTCTGTTATGGAGGTAGGCAGTGTTCTCTCAACCTTTATGGCTTATCAAGACATGGTGATGACAGACGGAGCAGAGCCTTTAGACAAAATACATTTCCGTTAACGTTAACGCTAACGCTTCGTGCAAAATATATGGCAAGGACATTACCTGCGGAGAGAACTGTCACGTGACTCACGCCCAGTAATGTCGTTGCCATACATTTTGCATGAAGCGTTAGCGTTAACGTTAACAGAAATGTATTTTGTCCAAAGGCTCAGAGCACGAACCAAAAGTGATTGCTAGCTAGACATACCTATTCACACTGCTAGACACCCTTGATAAATTCACAAGGAATGCAATGTTTGCAATTTGTTATAGATGTTTTAAGAAAACATAGGTGCATTTTACATGTTTGGTTGCTGCACACAAAGACATACGCGAGGCACAGAGAGTGATGCAGGGTAACTTCGACCTCTTATGTAAGTGGGCTCACGACGTTGGTCTTGTAATTAACGCAAAAAAAAACCAAACTACTGCACATACACTCACCTTGCCTGGCAGCGTCTTGTGTGCCTTTTGTCGTTGCCCATGAGCATCTGTGTCTTCACCGACCGGTCACAGCGTGTGGTTGCCAGAAATTAGAGTAGGTGACTCATCATATGTACCTTGGTATTATAATAGATAGTAATTTCCACTGGCGACCACACATTGATCGCGTATGTAATAAGCTTAGGTCTATTTTGGCAAAGTTATCGATACTTAAGTATAAACTACCCTATAGAACACTTAGAACATTGTACTTGGCACTGGCCGATTCCGTAATTAATTATGGCCTAAGTAGCTACGGACGTACATACAAGACTTACGTCGAGGACATTTACAAGTTACAATTACGCATTTTAAAAACGATTGTGCCCACTAGAATAAAACAGGAGTTCCAAGATAATGACACGGGTTTATTTAAGCACTGTCAAATTGTAAATGTCTTTGATAAGGTACGTTTGTGTGTTATAAGCGAAAATTACTATAATTTAAGTAATATCCGTAAATACGAAAGGCCAAAGTCGTTGCGTAGTTTGACCTACTTACCCAAATTTATCGTACCAAAATCTAATAATGTTTATGGAGCGAGGACCTGGGAATGCATGCTACCATCTTATTTGAATGATTTACCCTCAGAAATCTGTACCTACTGTTTTACTTAAAAGTATGTTGTGGTAACGAGTTGATGCGACTGACATACCGCTGTTAAACCCGCGATGGTTTGTGTTGGTATGTTTATGATTAACAAATGGTTGTAATAAATGTTCTTGGATAATAAACGGAAAAAAAAACAAATAAAAAATGTTTGCAGAGATACTGTACGGTACAAGAAGTGTAATAAAACACCATAGTAATGTGCTCGACGTAGAGAGAACCGACAAAACTCAAAAGTCGACATAAATGAAATGAATATAAAGAGAAGTTGGGTAATCTGATCACGAACAAGACTAACCAGGGAAAAGTGCATGACACAAAAGACAGGAGGCCTATATATACTCGAACGACACTGCACAGTTATAATGACTTTGTCATAAAACCATTGTAGTAAATTATTATTTAAGCGCAATTAAATTACCTGTAGGTGCATGTCACTGGAGACCAGACGGACGTCGCCGTCGAGGTCTGCCGCGACGAAGGTGGTGCGACGATCTGATCACATTTGTGGGAGCTAGAAATCACCCAAGACAGAGTGGTTTGGAAGAAGAAAGGGGAGGCCTTTGCCCAGCAGTGGGACACAAAGAAGGCTATTAAAAAAAAACGGCCAAGTGTGAGTCGGACTGGCGCATTAAGGGTTTCGTACAAGACTAGACTAACGAGCAAAAAAAAAACACGTTTCTAGTAGCCTCCTTTAATTTTTATTTATATTATTTGTTGTTAGATCAGCAACAGAAATACATATTCTGTGAAAATTTCAACTATCTACCTGTTACGGATCATGAGATACAGCCCGCTGACAGACAGACGGACAGCGGAGTCTTAGTAATAGGGTCCCGTTGGGTACCCTTCGGGTACGGAACCCAAATAAAAACATGCTATTTATGATCTGCTGTAAAGTGACTACCATGATTAATCGTGACGTAGACACATCATGAATTAAAAACCCATCGTCATTATTGAAATTTTCGCTTTTATAACTATAATTGTGATTATTGTGACACATAGTTCACCGGAAGAACACATTATCACCTTTGTGTAACAGCATCACATTTTTTTTCTATGCTTTACATATAAAATGAGTTGACAGTGACTAAGGCCAGTCCTTGGAGCAACGCCAAGGTTTCAAGATGAACTTCATCGGAATATTGATGGTTTTAATGGCTATGACTTTAGCTCTTGTGGTAAGTTATGCGTTTTGTATCGAAATTATTTTTATAATATCTATGAAAAAGTTATTTAAATCATCTTCCTGCTCGTTCTATATGTTACTTTGGGGTCGCCGCAATACGTTTTAGATTTGTTCCGTTCAACCGTGACGTCATTATCCACTCTTTTCTTTGGTCTTCCTCTCTCTCCATCCATTTTCTTAACACATACCACCACTTGAAAAAAACCCACCACACCACCACCACCACCACCACTTCACCACTTTGAAATAAATAAACCAGCATTCTAAATTATTTACATTACCTAGCGATTTTTTTCTGGCTAAAAATTTTTCTTACTTCAAAGAAAGATTTTAAGTCAGCTTAAACACCGTGTATTTCTATAGCGGCAACAGAAATACACATTCTGTGAAAATTTCTACTGTCTATCTATTACGGATCGTGGGATACAGCCCGCTGACAGACAGACGGATAGCAGAGCCTTAGTAATAGGGTCCCGTTAGTTACCCTTCGGGTACGGAACCCTAACAATGAGAACGATAGTTAGGCACCGAAAAAAAAATTGTCATCTAGGCTATTAGAAGCTAACGGAGCCGAACTTTTAAGTGCTTGATTACGGCTGTAATCTTGAAATATTTCCAGAGCGGCATGACCACAGCAGAACTGTCGGCCGGCTGCCACGGCGGCCGTGACAGGCCACCACGTCCAACACCCACTGCGGCTACCACGGCAGCACCAGCTACCAGTAAGAATACTTTTCATTGCCGTTTAGTATGGCATGTGATGAGAAGACCCGGAGATCACATGATCAGACAAATTAATACTTAGGGCCGAATTGAGTATTTTGAATTAAGAAGTGCGTCTGCGTCGTCGTCGGTGGTGAAGCTCCATTTATTTATTTAGTTTCCATAGAAAGTGACATTCTAGCAAGAATGACGACGTAAGGGCTCTTTTCCTGTCATGTGGTTAGTCGCGCGCGTACGGATCAGGTGGGGAGACAAATTACTTTTCTGTTAGCGTTCACGCTAACGCTTAGGAGAAAATGTATGGCAATGACATTACCTGTGGAGCGAACTGTCACGTGACTCACGTCCAGTAGTGTCATTGCCGTACATTTTGTACTAAGCGTCAGCGCGAACGCTAACAGAAAGGTATTTTGTCTCAAGCAACTGGTCCGCGTGCGGGCTGCCGGCATCCTATCATTTCATAGATGTTTTTCCTATCACACGGGTAGAACGCGCGCGGAACGCGGATTGGCTGTGGGCGCGGGTTCTTCTTCCACCAGTGTAGTTTTTACTGTCGTGCAGGTCGCAAGCATGGTCACAGTACAGAGCCTTCAGACAAAATACTTTTCTGTTAACGTTAACGCTGACGCTTCGTGCAAAATGTATGGTAACCACATTAGTGGGCATGAGTCACGTGACAGTTCTCTCCGCAGGTAATGTCCTTGCCATACATTTTGCACGAAGCGTTAGTGCAATTATAAAAGTTATTTGGCTAATGGGGCAGTACGCATAGTCACGCACGACACTGCAGCGGCGAAAGAAATTTTTGTCCTGCGTGTGGCCAGGACCGTGCTATCACCCGCATGTGGACCGGATTCGCATGCGGGTGATAGCAAAAAGATCCACTGGCATAGAAATAATATGTCGCTTATTTGTAACAGATGCGACGAGCAGCGGATAATTCACAACACCACGGACACTGGCAAGCCTTGGAACATGACGAATAATAGCAAAATACTTATACACATATTTAATTATTACAACTTATTCATAAATAAAGAACTTAATCCCCTAATTTGTTTCATTGCACTTTCATATTTCTGTTGAATGGGGAAAATATCTGGAGTGGTGTTGTAGAGAATAAACCAATGAATTTGGGGTTACTGAGAATGGTCAGTGTGGATGAAGTGAGAATAGCAGTGAATGGAATGAAGAATGGTAAGGCAATTGGTCCAGACGGAATACCAATTAAAGTGTGGAAGTCATTACGGGTAGATGGATAGACGTGGTTAACTTTGTTCTTCAATAAGTTGTTGCTGGAAGAAGCCATACCTGATGAATGGTGCAACAGTTCGTTGGTGCCCATCTTCAAGAACAAAGGTGATGTGCTGGAGTGCAACAACTATAGAGGAATAAAACTAATGTCACATAGTATGAAAGCATGGGAAAAGTTATTGAAAAGCGGCTGAGAGAAGAAGTGAAATCTCACAAAACCAGTTCGGTTTTATGCCTGGTCGGGGTACAACGGATGCCATTTTCGCTATCAGCCAGCTGTGCAAAAAATACAGAGCTGTGCATAAAAACTTGCACATGGTGTTCATTGACCTCGAAAAGGCATATGACCGGGTGCCTCGAGTGGTTTTGTGGTGGGCCCTTATGGAGAAATGTGTGCCTGGGAAGTATGTGCAGTTGATTCAAGCGATGTACAGTCGATGCAGTACCCAAGTCCGGTCTGCAGTGGGCACCACTGACAGTTGCAGTGTAGCAGTCGGTTTGCACCAGGGGTCGGCCCTCAGCCCTTACCTCTTCCTGATGATAATGGACGCTCTGACGTCGGACATCCAGGAAGAGGCTACCTGGTGAATGCTGTTTGCTGATGACATTGTGCTGGTTGCCGAAAGCGATGTAGCGACATCTATGACGCTACATATACATCGCGCAAGCAGAGTTCTCCGCGCGATTTGAACATATACAACAGCCCGAAATCAACTATTGGGCAGTAGCCCTGACCAGACACAACACCCGTCTGCTCGGAGGATCCTCCCTTTTCAATGGAGGTTGTAGGACTTTACACTCTGTTCCGTATACCTCTACAATGGTGACCCTCGACTATGAACGTCAACGCAGCCTTCGTGCAACTATTCCAGCGTGATGACGTCATCATCACTCCCTCCAAACTCTTCAGCAACGAGTCATACAGCCAGCCAGTACAACGACGACGACGACAACGACGACAACGATAACGCCGACAACGAAAACGCTGACAACGAATACGCCGACAACGAGAACGCCGACAACGATAAACGCCGACAGCGATAACGCCGACAACGCGACGACGACGCACCGCTCCGACTCACTGGAGCCCGCAGCAGTACTCCGACTCACTGGAGCCTGCAACATCATCCCGACTCACTGGGATATCATCACCGCAGACAGTTCCGACTCACCGTGAACTATGCGCCTCTTCCGGTTCCGACTCACTGGAACCAACCTTCCACTGGCCCGGCAAGCATCACGTATGAACGACTAATCGAGAACAATCGATCTCCGATCTCCGGAGGGGAGTGATGTAGTGACATTTATGACGCTACATATGAACTAGAACAGCAAAATTCCGACATCGCGAAAGCAGAGTTCTCCGCGCAATTTGAACATATCCACTAAAACGTCAGTCCAGACGCCAAAAAGTGACAACCTGCGTCCGCTCGCTCGCTCTGGTATTTTTCCGCGCAAGCGCCGGGTCCCGTTGCCAATTTAAAGCTTAATATCTCGTAATCTCCTGCTTCTACACACAAGTAAAAAATACGTGTGTATAGCTGATACTATATAGAAATGACTTATGTGATAACTAAGTCACAAAAACTAGTTCTACTTAAAAAAAAAGTTAAACTTGAGATTTTGGGTTGAAAAACAGTAAAATTTTTGTTCTTACTAAGTTTTTACTAATAATTTTGTAGTTTATGTCTTTTAAACCTATGTATCATAAAACTAGACTATATAAGCTTTTTTTTTTTCTTTCTTTTGATACCCATAAGTCATTACTTGGACGGTTTTAAGTAGCACACTAGATGAAAACAAAACACCCCTTCCCGCATTAATTTCATGCCGCCTGCGCTAGCAAAAATAAGGCAAAATACGGCAAGATGGCCGCCCGTAGGGCTCATCCGTATGGCTGCATACGGCCCGTCCTATATTTTAATTTCGACATTTACTTTATTTTGTGATTTTTGTTGAAATGAGACAATGATTAATGTACATAGTTTTTTAATATTGTAAAAAATGTATTACCTATTTAAAAATAAACTTTTTTTATGTGATACCTATCTTTTTTTAATTTACATATTTACTTTAACGAAATACATTACACACACATTAAAAGGAAGGTGTATTACGAGGTTTACACAGATTACGAGGAAGAGGACCCTTTTTAATAAAGTAGCTAGCGAAACTCAGATATATAGACACATCCTCCTCCTCTTCTTCCAGACCGTAATTATTGTAATTATCCTGAGACCTGAAATCGAAACTTGTCTTAGATTCCAATTTATTTTTAATTTATGACAGCAATTAGGCATTAAAAAAAAACATTATTCTCATGCCCAAAACCATTGAAAGACAAGAAAGAAAAAAAAAGTGCAACGAAAATATCATAACACTTCTTTCTGCTGCAGTCGGCTAAACTGTTGAAAAAGATTTATATACTAAATCATTAAATCTGAACCATCACATTAGTTGACTGGCCTGTTGGTCTAGTGGTTAGTGACCCTGACTGCTATGCCGGAGGTCGTGGGTTCGATTCCCACCCAGGACAAATGTTTGTGTGATGAGCACGATCATTTGTTGTGTCTGGGTGTAATTTATCTATAATATGTATGTATTTAGAAATATATAAGTATGTTTATCAGTTGTCTAGCACCCATAACACAAGCTCTGCTTAGCTTGGGACTAGATGGCGTTGTGTGATAGTTGTGGAATATTATTATTATTATTAGTAAGCATTAATATTGTGGTTAAACTCAAATTGTGGTCAGTAAACCGTTGGAAAAAAATACAAAATCATTCAATCCAAACCATCACATTAAGGTTAGTAAGCTTTATTAAAAACATCGTGCTAAAGCTCAAATAATAACCCTTTTTTGTGATCCCCGTAGTCGGGTAAACCGTTGAAAAAAAACAAGCCATTACTCTCGTAATTTCCATGTTTATACAAACCTTTACTGTGGACATTTAAAAAAAGCGTTTATACCAGAATTATGGCAAGTACTGACGACCTGTGGAATGAAATCATTAAAACATGGAATCCTATATATTTTCGTCCTATTTTTACTGTCGAAGTATGTGTAAATACTAATAATGAACTAGTTTCCATATTACGAGCAATATTCTAACAGATTAGTTAGTAAATCATACAAAATTATCAACAAAATACGGACGCCGGACGCGGCGCTCTCCCCTTGTTTTTTATTTCAATATTGTCGTTTTCAACACACTTTGAACCTACTGCATGTTTAGTTTTTCGTTAAGCTTGAATCTTGAAGATTCTTTTGATATATTACACTAATACACAGGGTTTTAAATACAATTGTATTTACATTGTAAATGCAGAGCTCCTGTCAGTTTGGCAACAACAGAAAATGACCACAGAAAATCAACTTTTAACTTTTTTTTCTGGTATTCTCATAGCTTGCATAACAGTGCGCCCAGTATTATTTGACGCAAAATTTAGTTGAGTAACGTCTCTAATAGAGAAAAACCGACTAAAAGCTGAGGACCATAGACAAAAACCGATTTTAATGGGAACACACCGCGGTTGCCATAATTGCGGTAGCAACGGTTCTGAGTCATTTTAAAAATGCTGAGATTCTGGTTCTAGACGGGCCAGTGGACAACAGCCCGAAATCAACTATTGGGCAGTTGCCCGGACCAGACACAACACCCGTCTGGTCGGAGGATCCTGCCTTTTCAATGGAGGTTGTGGGACTTTACACTCTGTTCCGCATACCTCTAAAGCGGCTTAGAGGTCCAGACCAAATAGGACACGTGGTGGCAAAGACTGCAGAGTGTGGTCCTGAAATTGAGCAGAACCAAAACAGAATATCTGTTCTGCGATTTCAGCGGTCTCTCCAGTCCTATGCCTGTAGCTCTCAACAGAACGCCTATACCGATCTACACCGACTTTCGGTACCTCGGGTCGCTTGTTCAGGGGGATGGCGATATAGACCGAGACGTAACGCACAGGATCAACTCAGGATGGATGAAATGGTGCCAGGTCACTGGAACAACTTGCGACCGACGGATGCCCCTTAAGTTAAAGGAGAAAATCTATAAGTCCGTGATTAGACCTGTCGCACTGTATGGGTCAGAAAGTTGCTGTGAAAAAGACGGATGAAAAAAGATTGCATGAGGCGGATATGAGAATGATGAGATGGATGTGTGGAGTAACGAGGATGGATAAAGTGAGAAATGAGTACATTAGAGGTGGTTTAAAAGCGGCACCAGTGACAGAAAAGTTTAAAGGGAACCGCTTTTCTTGGTATGGTCATGTGAAGAGGAGGGATGATACACATGTATCTAAAAGAGTTATGAATATAAATTGTTATGTATATGTAGGTAGTTGCACATTTTATATTAATAAACCAGTCAGCTTGGAATCTCTGCCTTTCATTGACGTAATATTGGCGCAGTCGGTATTAAAATTTTTACTTTCGTGTAAAATTGTTAGTGATTCGAATATTTAACATGCCGATCGGAAAAATTGAACCGTTTGTTATTGAATCGCAAAAGTGGGACAGTTATGTTCGTCGCGTTAAACAGTTCATAACGTTGAACGGTATAAAGGACGAACTCAAAGTCGCCACGTTGTTAACTTTGGTCGGCGGTGACTGTTATAACCTTTTGTGTGACTTGTGTTCGCCCGCTCATCCGGAGAGTAAAAAGTTCGAGGAACTAGTGAGTTTACTAAGGAATCATTTGGAACCGGTTAGGTCAGAGATTGCCGAGAGGCACATTTTTCGGCAGAGAACACAACAGCAAGGAGAAAGCATACGTGTCTACCTACAAGGATTGAAACACTTGGCTACAACTTGCAACTTTGGTGCTAATCTCGAAGAAAACCTAAGAGACCAGTTCGTGTCTGGGCTTTACAGTGAGGAGATGCGGTCGAGATTGTTTGCCGAGAAAAACATTGATTATAAAAGGGCTTTGGAGTTAGCCAGCGCACTCGAGGCGGCGGAGCGGCACGCGAGCACGGCGAGTGCTCCGGCCAGCGCGAGTGCGGCGGGCGTTGGCGCAGCGGCGCTGGCCGAGGACGGCCTGCACCGAGTGGGCGCACCGGGCCGCGGCGACAGCGCGCGCGCCGGCAGCGCCGGGCCGAGCGCCCGGCGGGCGCCCTGCGCGCGCTGCGGGAAGTCTACTCATACGGCAAACAAGTGCCGATATAAAAATTTTACGTGCGACTCGTGCGGCGTTAAGGGTCATTTGAAAATAATGTGTATAAATAGAGGTGAGACCAGGGACTTACTGGACAGAAAAGCGTCTAAAGGTCAGTACTTTTTAAATAATAGTAGTGTTGATTCATCACCTCAACGCAGCGAGCGAGTGGACCAGGAAGGGGAGCGGGGAGAGAGCGGCGCGGCAACAGCTGCGTCATCGCGCCCAAACAGTACCCGAAACCAATCGACATCGCACCAACGCGCTCGCGCATCCTAAACCCATTTTTTTGTTTGCCATTTTTTAATATTTATTGTATCAAGTTTAATATTGTAATATACGCGTCATATTTATACAGTCCACTCATTTTTACCTAAGTACATACTCCAACTACGCTCAGAACCAGTAATCCAACTGTACATATGGTCCTTCTACCGTCAATTTTGAACCGAGGAAAGAAGAATTCAGAAGACAAAGAGTTTGACAGTTGGAATCGGCGTTATCGAGATCAAGCCAGTGACTACTAGCATTCTTCATCATCGTACTCATCATCATCAACATCGTGTCATCGTTTTGGACGTCGTGAACATCGGCACGGTCTGAATACCTACTTCAGCCGTCTTCGCCTTCTTCAACCCAACGGACATCAGAAGAGGATTATTGGCAGCAAGCGGAATAGCAAATTCACATCATCAGATTGTCGTCGTGCATTGAGAACATCCGTTCATGGAATAACTCCTCGTCACAGTCATCATCAGTGGTTTGCAGCAAAAAAACCGTGAGCCCGTTCCAATTCCTTTATTCATCACATAGCCATACAATCATTCATATCCATAATCATAGTATCATCATCCTTTTTTTCTTTATATCAACTTCATATTGTTGTCATTTTTTAAAATAACTTAATCATTCTCATCTTCAGCCATAAACATTGAATTAAAACGGTTCCATCTCATCATCAATTCATAAAGTAGCATAGAAAAACAAATCATTCTACACTAACAAACTCAAATAACAATCTTTTTCTCTATAGACACTGGGGTATTTAATGTTGTTTACATTACAGTGCATTATTTGAACAGGGTACCAAAGCGCCTTACATTATTAAGGAGCAAATACTTTACAGAGCTACTTATTGCTATTCACTTTTCAACTATCGCATAATTTTGAAACATTGCGTTTAACTTTTATCAGGCACTTAATAAATTTCTTCTAGGACTTTGCTACAAAACTAGTTTTGTGAAAAACATTCTATTTGTTTATTGGTTTCGTGCGCTTGCTTTGGTTTCTTAATTATTTTCTTTCTTTATCACTTAAAATGACCGACATAAAGACCCTTATTAAAAAACGCGCTTCAATTAAAGCTAAGCTTACGCAATTTTCATCGTATCTTGAAGTCTCTCAATCCTGTGAAAAGCTGAGTGAGGTACAAGTAGTTGAAATCGAATATCGGCTTAATATTTTCGAAAATTTATATGAGAAATATGATGCATTTCAGAACGAACTGGAGGAGTTAGTGGATGACCCCAGCGATCAATATGCGGAACGTGAGCAATTTGAGAAGCAGTTTGCAAATCTGGTGGCTTCTGCGCGCCAGCTGATCAGCCGCGCTCGCAAGCTTCTCGCGGAGGACTCCCCATCCGAGTTTGATTCTTGTTGTAAGCACACACACAAACATAATACGATTCGCCTACCTAAGATCGATTTACCTAAATTTTCGGGCAGCTATCATGATTGGTTAGAGTTCAGAGACACATTTCTTTCGATTATTCACAATAATGAAAGTATAGATAAAATAAATAAACTACATTACTTGCGTGCATCTTTAAAGGGTAGCGCTTCTCTTATAATCGATAACCTCGACTTTAGATCAGCCAACTACGATGTTGCGTGGAGGTTGCTCTGTGATAGGTTCGACAATAACAGGTTGCTTGTCAATAACCACGTTCAAGCCCTATTCAATATGAATCCTGTCAGCAAGGAGTCAAGTAAGGCCTTACGCTATATTATAGATACAGCTAATAAGAATTTAAGAGCTTTGCATACCCTAGGTCAACCGGTTGAACACTGGGACACTCTTCTCATTCATATTATGACAAATAAGCTTGATCAGGTGACCAATCGAGAGTGGGAGGAACACCGAAATACTTTGACGGAACCTCCGACACTAACCGCGTTCATACAATTTATGAGTAATAGGGCAGATTTACTTGAGACACTTGAAGAATCCAGGTCATCTGATTCAATCAACGAGGGTTTAAATGAAACCAATACTAAAACTAAAAAACCAACGGGTTCTTCAGAACACTCGACCCACAATAGAAATTTGTCATGTCCCATGTGTCGAAAGGAACATTTCCTCTTCCAGTGTGACTTATTTAGGAACTTGACTGTGCAAGCTCGAGTTAAGAAAGCCAAGGACTCCAACGTGTGTCTCAATTGTCTTCGACCAGGGCATGACAGTAAAAAGTGCATTAAGGGACATTGTAAATATTGTCAGGAAAAACACAATACGCTATTACATATTGATCCCGACAATGTAGCCTCAAACCAACATAACATTACGTTAGCTGCAAATAATATTCATTCATCCCGAGTTGTATTACTCTCAACAGCGCTTGTGAGGGTGGTGGATGCTGAAGGCAAATATCACACTGCACGAGTTTTGCTCGACAATGGGAGTACGGCAAACTTCGTATCGGAAGATTTTGCTCGCAAAATCAATATACTCACATACAGTATCGCTTCAAAGGTAAGTGGAATTAATGATCAAACTTCCAAATGCGCACAAGGGTGTTCAATTTCATTAAAATCGGTTCACAGCGACTATGAACTCTATATTGAATGCCATGTCTTGTCTAAGATTGCATCCTCCATACCGAACACACATATCAACATAGACCACTTAAACATGCCTTCAAACATAATACTTGCCGACCCTAACTTCTATGTTCCGTCCTCGATCGACATTCTTGTAGGCGCGGAAGTCTTCTGGGGTATCGTAGGCACTAGTCGTATTTCTTTAGGTAAATCCATGCCCACTTTATTGGAGTCAAAATTAGGTTGGCTCATATCGGGCGCATTACACAACTCAAACTCCTCTTCTAATATATGCATGCATGCTGAAACGTTACAGCCAGACTTAGACCGTTTTTGGGAGTTAGATTCGGTATCTTCTAAACACAGACTCACTTGCGAAGAGAGATCTTGTGAGGAACTTTTCTTAGAGTCTACGTATCGTGATTCGAATGGACGGTTTGTAGTAAGCATTCCTCTTAAGGAGTCACCGGACATATTAGGTGATTCATATGCAATGGCTAAGCGCCGATTCTTATCACTCGAACGTCGTTTGGCTAAAGATCCTTATTTAAAAACATTATATGTCGACTTCATGAACGACTACATTAATTTAGGGCATATGTCTAAACATAATCATCAAACATCTAACTCGACTGTTTCAAATTACTTACCACATCATGGTGTTTTGAAGGAGTCGAGAACTACAACTAAATTAAGAGTCGTCTTCGATGCTTCAGCCGCCACCACTTCTGGAAAATCGTTTAATCAAATTCAGATGGTTGGCCCTCCTCTCCAAGATGATTTACTTTCAATCCTCCTTAGATTTCGTCAACATAAAATTGTAGTTAGTGCGGACATCGAAAAGATGTACCGTCAAACAATTATAAATAACATTCATCGGCCTTTACAAAGGATTCTTTGGAGGGAAGAACCAACTCATCAATTAAAAACTTACACTCTGAATACGGTTACGTACGGCACGGCATCGGCGCCTTTCTTGGCTACTAGATGTTTGATTCAGCTGGCTGAGGAATGCGATGATTTGTCAACGCGATTTACAATAGCACATGATTTTTATGTGGATGACTATTTGTCTGGTGGATCATCAGTCAATGAAACATTGGATAAGTGTCGTCAAGTCATCGCTGTTCTTCAATCAGCCAAGTATAACCTACGCAAGTGGCAATCTAATTCAAATGAAGTAATTCAAGCTTTATGCAAAGATCATGTCATTTCTGACTTTGTTAGTCTTAGCGACAACGAGATGTCCAAAACTTTAGGGCTGAACTGGCGGTGTTCAAGTGATACATTTTCATTCTCCATAAACTTGACTTCCACCACCAGTGACATAGCCACGAAACGTAAAATCTTATCAGTCATTGCGCAAATATTTGATCCAATTGGTTTAGTTGTTCCCTGCATTGTGGAAGCCAAATTTATCATGCAACAACTGTGGATTGCAAAGTGTTCATGGGATGAACCTGTCCCTGAAAATATTCAACAAGCATGGAATCATTTTCAAAATAGCTTACCTTATTTAAACGAATTTACGATGCCGCGGTGGATAACCTGTGATTTACCTTCTTCTGTACAAGTGCACGTTTTCACTGACGCATCGACGAGAGCATATGGTGCCTGTGTTTACATCCGCAGCGCATCTCAGGATGAAAAGCTTCACGTCCATTTACTTACCGCTAAAAGTAAGGTTGCTCCGGTAAAGGCAACTACCATACCACGTCTCGAACTTTGTGCTGCCTTATTAGGATCGAGATTATACCAGAAGGTGCGTCAGTCGCTCACCTTACATATTGACGACGTCTACTTTTGGTGTGACTCCACCATAGTTTTGGGCTGGTTGTCTGCATCTCCGACTCAGTTAAAGACCTTCGTTCGCCATCGAGTGTCTGAAATCCAAGAAACTTCCGGGGGCAGGACTTGGCGCTATGTTCCCTCGCTTGAAAACCCCGCAGACCTCGCTTCGCGTGGACTCGGAGCTGACAAATTATTGACTACTTCGTTATGGTGGTCAGGACCACGGTTTCTTCACAGCGACCCTTCTTCGTGGCCTCAATTTCCTGAATCCCATCGACAAGAACTCATAAATTTACCAGAGATAGTGGCGTCTTATCATGGCGATGCTTCTGATCATACAGAAGATCTTATAACACAATTAATTTTGAAATACTCAGATCTTTATAAAATACAGCGCATGACGGCCTATGTTATACGATTTATAAATTTTAAATGTAAAAAACAAACTAATATTGGTCCGCTCACTTCTACAGAATTAAATAGTGCATTGTACGTTTTACTTAGATTTAGCCAACAGGAGTCTTTTCCTGAAGAGTACAACCTTCTTTCAAAGGGCAAAGACTTACCTGCAAAAAATAAATTTTTATCACTTTCTCCATTCTTTGACAAAACCTCATGTTTGATCCGTGTGGGAGGCAGATTAAATAATTCATTCTATGATTTTAACATTAAACATCCTATTCTTTTATCTAGCTCTCATAGAATTTGCGAACTCTTGTTTCATATGTGTCATCTGCGACTTTTGCATCCAGGACCTCAGCTCTTACTTGCTACGATTCGTCATCACTACTATCCCATCGGGGGTAGGGCCTTGGCAAAGAAGGTCACTCATACATGCGTGAAATGTTGTAGGATAAAGGCTAACACAGTACAACCTATCATGGGTAACCTTCCAGAGCAGCGTCTGCACTTAGAGTTTCCCTTTTTAGACTCAGGAGTCGACTACGCTGGCCCAATTATGATAGCTGACCGTAAAGGTAGAGGATGTAGACTAATAAAATGTTTCATATGTGTGTTTGTGTGCTTAGCTACGAGAGCCGTACATCTAGAGCTGGTTTCAGACCTTACAAAAGAAGCATTCTTGGCTGCCATGAACCGCTTTATTGCTCGTAGGGGAAAACCACGTAACATCTTTTCCGACAACGGCACAACTTTCGTTGGCGCTTTCAACGAATTGGCCAACCTTCTTTCACGAGACTTAGATCTCAGTACGATTGATCCTGGCATCAGCTTTTCTTTTATTCCTGCATACACTCCACACTTTGGTGGATTATGGGAGTCTGCTGTAAAGTCGACAAAACACCATCTCAGACGTATCTTAGGCTTAACAAATTTAACTTTTGAAGAGATGGCAACTTGTTTAATTCAAGTGGAGGCCATCTTAAATTCAAGGCCCTTAACTCCACTTTCCGACGATCCTTCAGACCTCACTCCACTTACTCCTGCACACTTCCTTATTGGACGATCGCTCATCATGCTGCCTCATTCCCAGGTGCAGAATGCTAACGTCTCCAACATACAACGATTTCGACGCATAGAATTCTTGAAACAACACTTCTGGGCTCGCTTTTCCCACGAATACATTCTGTGGCTTCAGGAAAGGACAAAGTGGTGCCGATCATCAGGCGAGCTAAAAGAAGGAACTCTAGTAGTCATTAAGGACAAGACCTCACCTCCTCTGTTATGGCTTTTAGGACGCATCGTCAAGGTTCTTCCTGGCAGAGATGGTATCGCTCGAGTAGCTGACATCCGTACGCGCAAGGGCATCATTCGGCGAGCATTCAATACCATCTGTCCCTTACCAGTAGTTACTACTGTTGAAGACACTTCAACGGGGGGAGTATGTTGATTCATCACCTCAACGCAGCGAGCGAGTGGACCAGGAAGGGGAGCGGGGAGAGAGCGGCGCGGCAACAGCTGCGTCATCGCGCCCAAACAGTACCCGAAACCAATCGACATCGCACCAACGCGCTCGCGCATCCTAAACCCATTTTTTTGTTTGCCATTTTTTAATATTTATTGTATCAAGTTTAATATTGTAATATACGCGTCATATTTATACAGTCCACTCATTTTTACCTAAGTACATACTCCAACTACGCTCAGAACCAGTAATCCAACTGTACAAGTAGTGAATCAGACGACACGGATTGCCAGTTCTACAATTTGGTTACAAAGGGTGATAGCGATGGACCTTATTACATTATATTAACAGTGAATAATATTACTTGTAAATTTGAAGTTGATACAGGTAGTAAAATATCAGCAATTTCGAAAAGTTTTTATAATAAATATTTTTCACATTTACCTGTGCATAAAAAAATGTTAATTTTAAAATCCTATACGGGAGACGCTATCGCGGCGCTGGGTTATATTGATGTTCAAGTGAGCTACGGCCGTAATTCTGCTAAACTCCAGTTATATATTATCGAGAAAGGTGGACCCCCGCTTATGGGCCGCACCTGGATAAAAGAATTACATTTATCAATAACGCAATGTCACAATATAACCGATAGTGACCCGATGGCGGACTCCTTAAGAGCTGAATATCCTGAAGTGTTTGCGGAAGGTTTGGGCACCTGTAAGTCACGTATTCGTCTTTACCTTAAAGATAAAAAACCTGTATTTGTGAAAGCTCGCCCCTTACCGCTAGCGTTACGAGACCGAGTGAAGAGGGAGCTGGACCGCTTGCAACGAGAAGGTGTTATTTATAAGGTGGAGAGATCGGAGTACGGCACTCCTATAGTACCGGTTATTAAATCCAACGGTGATATCAGAATTTGCGGTGACTATAAAATAACTATTAATCCGATACTTAAAGATTACCACTACCCTTTACCGCGAATAGAAGAAATATTCACGACCTTAGGAGGGGGTGAACAGTATACTAAACTAGACCTTTCGAATGCCTTCCAACAGTGTCTACTAGAACAGGAATCTCAGGCAATGACAGCTATCACTACTCACGTGGGGACGTATGTATACCGTAGGGTACCATTTGGTATTAAATGTATTCCCGAAAACTTCCAAAAAATTATGGAAGAAACACTGAGTGGCTTACCATCCACTGCAGTGTTCGCGGATGACATTTGTGTGACCGGAAAAGATAGGAAAAGTCATATCGCTAATTTAAAAGCTGTTTTACAGAGACTCAAAGAGAATGGGTTTCGTATAAATTTTAGTAAATGTCATTTTTTTAAGGAAAGTGTTACGTACTTAGGTTATAATATTGACAAACACGGCTTGCATACGGATCAGAAAAAAATCAAGGCAATCGTAGCAGCGCCTCGACCCACCAACGTCACGCAGCTAAAGAGCTTCATGGGCTTGGTTAATTTTTATTCTAAATTTTGTTCCAATATGAGTGATGTGTTACGGCCGCTATACTCACTGTTAACCCAAAATCTAAAGGTCGCTTGGAAACATTTAAAACTAAACTCTCAAATAAAATCCCACTTTTGTCAACTAATGATGACCCTAATCAACATTATAATGATTTTTTCAAAATGTATTGCACGCAATTTGATACTACTTTTATTCCTAAGACGATTTCGGTAAATAGCAATAC
The DNA here is from genome assembly GCA_951329385.1 of Polia nebulosa. Lineage (NCBI taxonomy): Eukaryota > Metazoa > Arthropoda > Insecta > Lepidoptera > Noctuidae > Polia > Polia nebulosa. The sequence continues at coordinate 30,418,450 of OX589606.1, forward strand.
TTCCTTCAGTGACTGGGCCACCATTGGTATTAATAAAAGTAGAAAACGGCTGTATGAGCTGTATGAAGAACGGACTTATATTAACACTGTAGAATTTAATTTATATGTTAAGAATTATTCTAAATTATTTAAAAAAGTATGTTATTTGGCGAAATCTCGCTACTTAAGTTCAAAAATTAAAAATAGTAGTAATGTAATTAAAATGACTTGGGATATTATTAATAGCGAAACGGGAAGGTCTTGCAACCGAAGTAGTGATTACAGCCTTGCTATTGACGACAGTATCATTAAATCAGATTCGCAAGTCGCCGCGGCATTTGAAAATTTCTTTGCAGAGATTCCCGTATCGACTACAAAATCTCTAAATTCATCACCAACTGCTGCAGAAATTTTACTTAAAGAAAACGTTCCAGTTTGTGAATCCCAATTTTATTTCCAATATGTCACTTGTAATGATGTAATCAAAACTTTTAATACTTTAAATGTTAAAAAGACTGCAGATCTATGGGGTAATTCTGTTGACGTTGCTAGGTCTATTATAGACATTGTAGCACCTACTTTAGCAGTAATATTTAATAATTGTATAGATTGTGGTGAGTTTCCTGATCTAATGAAATATAGTAAAATTATACCATTGTTTAAATCGGGTAGTACATCAGACCCTACTAATTATAGACCTATATCAGTGCTACCTACTTTTAGTAAAATTTTTGAGAAAATTATTTTAGATCAAATTCAAAGATATTTTAATAAACACAAATTATTACACAACAAACAGTTTGGTTTCACAAAGGGTCGTTCAACAACTGATGCTGGTGTTGAACTTTTGGGACACATTTATAATGCATGGGAAGATAAATGCGATGCGTTGGGCATTTTTTGCGATTTGTCTAAGGCTTTCGATTGCGTTCTCCATGATACATTGATCAGGAAGCTGCACTACTACGGAGTCCGGGGCGCCTCTCTGGATCTTCTTACTTCATACTTGAGTAATAGGATTCAGAGAGTTGATGTGAACGGCAAAAGGTCTTCCGGGTCTGTAGTCAGAATGGGGGTTCCTCAAGGCTCAATTCTGGGTCCTTTTTTGTTTCTAATCTATATCAACGACTTGCCTTACCTCATAAAGGATAAACATGATATAGTGCTGTTTGCAGATGACACTTCACTTTTATTTAAACTCAAACGTCAGCAGGTGGTTGTTGATAATGTAAATAATGCTCTTTCAACTGTAGTTAACTGGTTTAATGTCAATAATCTTCTCCTTAACGAGAAAAAAACAAAATGCATAAAGTTCACATTACCCAATGTAATACAAGTGAACACTAGTGTGTCAATAAAGGGTGAAGAGTTGAAACCCGAGGATTCCACAGTGTTCTTAGGTTTAACTTTGGATGCGCAGCTTCAGTGGAGCCCCCATATAGATAAACTGTCCAAAAAACTTAGCTCTGCAGCATACGCCGTAAGGAAAATTCGTGGTTTAACTGATTTAGAGACAGCTCGTTTAGTATACTTTAGTTATTTTCATAGTGTGATGTCGTACGGCATTCTGTTGTGGGGAAATGCCGCCGATATTCAGACAATTTTTGTTTTACAGAAAAGGGCTATTCGTGCAATTTATAAATTAAGTCCCAGACACTCCCTCAGAGACAAATTTAAAGAGATTAATATTATGACTGTTCCCTCTCAATATATTTATGAGAATCTCATGTATGCACATAAAAATATTAATCTGTTTAAAAGATACAGTGATATCCATAGCATAAATACTAGGAACAAACACAAATTTATTGTACCAAAAACCAGGCTCAAGAAAAAAATAGGTGGTTCGTTTAGATGTCAATGTATACGTTTCTATAATAAACTTCCTAGCCAAATTCAAGAACTAAGCATAAATAAATTTAAATCATTTATTAAACGTAAGCTATGCCAGAAAGCTTTTTACACAATTAATGACTTTCTTGAGGACAAAAAGGCGTGGGATTGAGCTGCTTCAATGATATACATGAGCCATTGTTTTCATATGTACTACTTACTGATGAAAAAATTTTTTATATATATATATTTTTTTTTTTTTAATATTCGTTTTGACATGAATACTTGTATAGTATTGTATTATATTTTTTATTTTATTTTTTTATTGACATTTTATTATTATTATTTTTTTTTTTTGACTTGAATACTTTGTTAAGTATTATATTTATTTTTATTTTTTTGATTGACATATTATGATTACTATTTTGTTTGACACAAATATTTACTTTGTAAAGTATTATATTTTTATTATTTTTTTTTTATTACTTAATTATTGTAAATGTGAGGACTATGTGGGTTATTATTATTATTTTCTCCTCCTTTTTACAGTAATTTTCAACGTTGTCTGACAGTTTGAGTACTTTTGCGGCCTACCCAAATGTCTTTTCTTTGGTATTGTTCGTCATGTCATTGAGCTCCTTAGTGGTTTTTAAGTTGAGCTATTCGACTATTGACAAATGCTTGCACTGACTGGACAGGTCCACTCAAATATGTTTGGTTCTTTCTTCAAAAGACCACTACAGACACTAAGCTGCATGGTCCTCATATAGAATAATGTGAATGCGAGAACTATGTATGTCGTTATATTCATGTAGATTTTATGATTGTCTGGCAGTTTGAGTATTTTTTGCGGCCTACTCAAATGTCCTTACTTTGGTATTGTTCGTCGGTTCGTTGAGCACCTCAGAGTTCTGAGTTGAGCTTCGCGATGACTGACAAATGCTTGCACTGTCTGGACAGGTCCACTCGAATTCGTGTGTTGCTTTCTTCATAAAGCTCATCCCAGACATAAACGTACATGGTTCTCATAGGATCTAACCAGTCCACATTGTATGGATTTGAACACTAAAAGAGACTTTGACCTCTGAGTTTGTTTCGGTGTTTCTTCTCAGGGTAGTCAGCTAGGAAACACCGGCCTCATCTAGCTTAAACTGACAAAAAAACATTGACGTGTAAAAGTGTTCCTTGTAACCTATTTACTGAATAAACATCATTTATCATTTATCATTTATCATTTATACAATTTATTAAAAAAAGATATAGCTTGGGCCTGGACAAGCGATTGCGATATTGCGTTCAATAAAATAAAGAAAGTGTTAAGCAGCGCTCCAGTGCTGGCGCACTACGACCCGGCGCGGCCGCTCGTGCTGTCCGTGGACAGCAGCGCCTACGGGCTCGGCGCGGTGCTGACGCAGCGCGACGCCGCCGGCTGCGAGCGGCCCGTGAGCTGCGCCTCGCGCACGCTCAACGCCGCTGAGCGGAACTACTCGCAGCTGGATAAGGAAGCTTTAGCGATTGTCTTTGGCATTACCAAGCACCATCAATATTTGTATGGGCGGTGGTTTGTACTACGGAGTGACCATAAACCGCTTAGCTATATTCTAGGTAAAAATAAAGGCATCCCCATCACGGCTGCGAGTAGATTGCAACGGTACGCGGTGATCTTAGCCGCTTATAACTTTACTGTCGAGTTTATTAGATCGTCACACAATTGTCAGGCTGATGCTCTGTCGCGCCTTCCGTTGCGCTCGACTGCTAGTCGAGCCAACAAGGAGGACGAGGCGGGCAGTTACCTTAATTTTGTACAGGAGACTTTTCCGCTAAGTTTTAATGATATTAAAACCGAGACGGCTAAAGATCACATTTTAAATAAGATATATGGGTACGTGATGTTTGGTTGGCCAAAAGCTATTAATGATAGTAATCAGTCATTAAAAATGTTCTTCCATCGCAAAGATAGTATTCATATTGACCAAGGGTGTTTGCTATGGGGTTATAGGATAATTGTACCCAATTCATTACGTTATGTAGTTTTAAAAGAAATACATGACGGTCACCCCGGGATCGTTAAAATGAAACAAATCGCACGTAATTATGTTTGGTGGGAGACTTTGGACTCGGACATCGAACAAACTGTGCGCGAGTGCGAGGCATGCCGCGCGGTGCTGCCCGCGCCGCCGCCTGCGCCCCTGCACTCGTGGCCGTGGCCTCAGGAACCTTGGTCACGACTGAATGTAGATTTTTTAGGTCCTTTTAATAACAAATATTATTCAATTGTTATTAACGCACATTCTAAATGGATCAAGGCGGAGAAAATTAACAATACCTCCGCGTTGTCGGTTATAAAATGTTTTAGAAAAATGTTTGCACGGTTCGGCTTACCAAAAAGAGTTATCAGCGATAACGGGCCTCCATTTTCCTCAGCAGAGTTAGCACAGTATTTTAAACGAAACGGTATCAAACATACTCTTACGGCACCGTACAGGCCGGCGAGTAATGGTGCTGCCGAAAATGCTGTGCGATCTGTAAAACGAGCGTTAAAAAAGGCTGACTTAGAAGGTGAAGAGGACGAAACTGCGTTGAGCAGATTTCTTTTCACCTATAGAAATACAGAACACAGTACGACCGGGCGTGAACCGTCGGTCGCACTGCTGGGGCGGCGGCTACGTGGCAGGTTAGACTTGCTGAGACCCGACACGAGTGAACTGGTACGTGAGCGCCAGATGGTATGCGAGCAGCGCCATGACACACGCCCTCGAGCTACGGCACCAGGCGAACACGTTATCATACGAGATTATTCAAAGGGCAATAAAAAATGGGCGGAAGGGGTGGTGGTAAGTAGTTATAGTCCCGTATCGTATTCGGTAAAAACTGGTGATGGTCGGGTACATAAACGACACATCGACCAGATATTAAAAGATAAACGTAAATCTCGATTCTCTCTTACTAAAGTGCAGGATGGTAAACCTTTGGGTCCGGTACCGAATACACACGCGGAGCAGAAGGTTCACCCAGACTGTTCTGGCGACGACGAGTGGCAGCTCGCGGAGGACCGCTCACCGATCTCTCCTGGCATAAGCACGTCTCAAAATATAGGTACACCTGGTGGTGATATAGCACCCTCTTCACCCGTGTTGCCAGAGGATCCCGATCGTGAAGGTCGCTCTATGAGGCAGGCTGCCTTACGTTGTATAGAAAAGATGCGTAAATGAAATAGCATAAGTATTATATTAATTTCACTGTAGGTACCTACCGGCCTATTGACTGTGTTAAAATAAAATTGTTATAAATAAGTATATTGTTCTTTAATGTTTCGAAGTGTTTAGTTGAACTTGTTTATTTGCAAACTATACATAGGTACCCACCTAGTATTATATTATAGTTATATAGTTACCTATACTATAGTTATATTCTTTTATTCGAGTAGTTCATAAATAATCTGTAATTGATATAATAGGAGGGAAGTGTTATGTATATGTAGGTAGTTGCACATTTTATATTAATAAACCAGTCAGCTTGGAATCTCTGCCTTTCATTGACGTAATATAAATGAGGATGGATGAAGAGGGAGAGGGAGGCCAAAGAAAGTATGGATGGATTGTGTGAGGAGTGATATGACAGAAAAGGGAGTTAGTGATAGCGTGACGGCTGACAGGACAAAATGGAAGAAAAAAACGTGTTGCGCCGACCCCAAGTAACATGGGATAAGGGCAGGAAGATGATGATGATGATTTCTGTTGAACAAGCAAGTCGAACACACACTGTTGCAGTGCCCGCTGTGGACCAATAAATATCTGGAACACCATACAAGTCGCACATGTGATGTCACCTCAGACACAGAGCCTGAGATCTGTGATAAGCTTATGTGTCGAAATCTATGCTGCCAGATACGAACTAAACAGACATATACATGGTTGCTTATTCGCGATGTGTCTGCGCGATGAACATAATACAAAAACCCGACAAGTGTCGGTCAGTGTAGTCCACCTTTGTTTTTTTTTTTTGGGGTGGGAAGTCATCATATGACTTTTCCCGCTCTGGGTGGTGCGCGTCAGACTCTCACTGACTAAAATCCACCCCGGTTCCTTCCTTAGCTGTGTGTTGTACTGCTCAGGGGTGCGGTAACTCTGTTACGAATTTATCCGCTGCCCATTGACGGGCCATGTCAGTGGTTGCTGACATCTCTTTGAGGCGCGCGTGGAACACTACGCGCCGTCGACTCTCGGGTCTGGTGCTTATCGGACGGCGAGCTACCCATTTACTCGCCGTCCTCAGGCCGACGTCTACGGTGGCCAGAGATCATCCCGCGACCCCCGTTGCCCAGCGCGTCTCCTGCGGTGACTCCATTGAGTCTCCCTCACCCGTTTCGCCTCCTCCTTCGTGAGCATTACTGCTTCGGAGAAGGAGGAGACTGCTTCCCATTCCCTCTCGCTCCGTACCATAGCCTGGACCAGAGCCGGGCGAGAGAGGTCGCTGCCGCCGTGTCGTGCCGTGTGTTTCCCAACTATCTTAGGGTCGGCTTCCAGTCTAACCGGATGCAGCTGAATACCAGTATTTTACATGGAGTGACTGCCTATCTGACCTCCAAAACCCAGTTACTGGGTAATACGATACCCCTTGGTAAGACTGGATGTCAGAATTTCGGGCTTCTAACGACCCGTAACGACTGTCAAAGATGCTCGATTGACAGCCGGGACCAACGGCTTAACGTGCTTCCGGAGGAGTCTCGGTATGTAAAGATGGTCACCCATTCATGGACCAACCCCGGGCAGCGAAGCTTAACCTGATGGATCCACACGTGCGGCTGTTATTACTTTAGCCACGAGCTCCTACATTCATTCTTCTGTGTTATTTATCTATAACATACTGGCATTAACCTGCATACAGTTAGACTAGGTGTCCAGCCTTTTAGACTTAGAGGCTACACAGAGACTAAATAAATACCAAAAAGCTATCGCGCTTAACCAGAAACGGGCTAGATAGACCAAGTGCTGGAAAAGGATCTTTGACAGTAGTAATTAGAAGTCAGGAGTACCTACTCATTCTGGTAAAGGTAGCCGAGCCCAACGACTTAAGGCCCTACTACCAGACAAGTGGCGCCCTAATTAAATAAAAAATCGTAGCATAGAATGGAAAATAAATATTAAACCGTTTTTGGAAACATTCTAAGACCTGTTTTAACAAACGTGACGTTGGATTCTTTAATATTTATTTTCTATGCTACGCTACGATTTTTAATTCAACGAGGGCGCCCCTTGGCCGGTAGAAGACCTCTTAAGGTAAAACCGCCGGATAGCCCGCGAAATTCAAATTTTCGTACGTTTTTTGCAATTTGCAGGTCAGTGTCAGGTTGTATCTTGGTCAAAACATGATTCAAAATTATATTCATTGCAAAAACGTGAAATAAAATTGAATTTCGCTGACTACCCTGGCGCTTATCGTTCATCAGTTCACAAAACGTTTTGGGAACTCATTGATTGTGCCTACAGCTAAGAAGTTGAAGCTCCTGCCTGAGCCTGTGTTTCCTGATAGCTATAACTTGGATGTCTGAAAGTCAAGAGTGAAAGGGTTACTTCTAGGCACGCGTGCTCCATCGTCGACCACAACATCGCAACGAAAAAAAAAAAAAAAACTTGTATTCAGCTCCATCCGGTGGTAGTTGATCACAACGTACTCGTAGTTGGTAAAGGATCAGCACTTATTGGTATTAAGCAGCACCTACCCATTTTGTTAAAGGCAGCCGGAGCCAATGACGACGAGCTTTCTGAGACACTGAGGATTCTCGGTATGTAATGAAATGGATCACTTCAGGACATCGGTAAACGTAGTTTCGATCCGTGCAACTGTTATAAATCAATAAACTGTGTTTTAATATTATGCGCTCACCTAGGCATAGTCTGGCAAGGCTCATAATACTGGGCAAGATGGAAGGAAAACGCGCTCATGGCCGAACACCGAAAGGCTGTTGAAGGCAGCATGCGGTCCATATTGCAGAAGACCGCAAAACTTGGAGCCACGTCGTATGTGATTGCGATCGTCAGCAATGATGGAACGAAGAAGAAGAAGAAGATACAGCTGTTATAATACTTAGCCACGAGCCCCTAGCGACGACGCCTATGACAAAGTAAACCCACTGCCAACTGTTAACACAATACACTATTGAAAACTGAAAATCTAAATCGTCGATGAATTGTTATTGTTACACGGTAGAAACTATTTAATCTACTTCAATTTCGTTGTAACTGTGATTATTATCAAATTGTATCAATTTTTTGGGCGTTCAGACTAGTGTTTACTTATAATTCTGCCTGGGCTTTGTTTATTTTTTGAATAGAATCTCAGCATGTTATTGATGATATTCATATGCCTTTCTTATATCAGGGAAAAAGAGGTCAAACAAAATATATTGATGGATTGAGTAACATCCCAGAGCCGACCAATTTTCTGAAACAAAATTTGTGGTATTGAGTAGTGTTAGAATTTACTTTGAACGTACGTGTACCTGCTTGGGCCGTACTATAATAGTCTAAGGGCTGGTCGCCTCTCGCGCCCGGCCCTGATTCAGGCCATGGTATGGAGCGAGAGGGAATGGGAGGCAGTCTCCGCCTTCTGCGAAGCAGTAATGCTCGCGAAGGCGGAGGCAGGACGCGTGAGGGAAGCTCAACGGAGTGGCCCTCACGGCCCCGGCCGCTACCACCGCAGGAGAGGTACTGGGCGTACTGGGCGTAGAAGGTCGCGAGACGATCTGCAGCCACCGTAGACCCGGGCCTGCGGACGGCGAGCAGTGGGTAGCTCGCCGTCCGATCAGCACCAGGCCCGTGAGTCGACGGCGCGTAGTGTTTCACGCGCGCCTCAAAGAGATGATTATTAGCCACCACTAACGGCGCCCATCGTGGCCGGTGCCTGCATGCCTAGGGGTGGTGGATAAATTCTGAAAATGAGTTACCGCACCTGGGCACTCAGGCAGGGAAGAAATAGGGGTGGATTTTAGTCAGTAAGAGTCTGACACGCCCTCCCGCTCCACCCAGAGCGGGAGAAGTCATTGGATGATTTCCCAACCCCTAAAAAAAAAAAACAGAGCTGGTCGCCACCTCGAGTGAGGTCCTATTCACAAGACCCAAATTTGGGCATAGTTTATTTAACAGGAGTAAATAATTTGGCAAACGGAACGCAATATTATGTTGGATAGTATTCAGCCTACATCTTTTTTTTTTTTTTGAAGTTGTCTATTACACGGACCTTGTGGAAACCAGAACGAATTTCCGTGCGTTCAAGCGTTTTTGCCATAGCTATTATTGGAATTAAATGTAACAGCTCACAATTTTAGGACCCACAGAGTCGCACAGTTCAAGTACGAGTATCTGGGCCACTGGGTTTCCGAAGACCTGAGAGACAACGCTGATGTTGAAAGGGCACGTAGGGCTTTGGCTGTATGGTGTAATATGTTGGCCCGCAAGTTTGCACATAGCAGTAATCGAGTGAAAGTTACGCTTTTTAAGTCTTACTGCCAAACACTTTACACGTGCAGCCTGTGGGTTAACTACACACTGGTGGCGTACAATGCCTTGCGTGTCCAATACAACAACACGTTTAGGGTGCTGCTGGGGCTACCGTGATTCTGCAGTGCATCGACTATGTTCGCAGAAGCGCACACTAATGGTTTTCACGCCCTTATTAGGAATTAGGGTGCGTCGCTGCTGAGTCGCGTTAGGTCCAGCAGCAACAGCATACTGAGCGTTTTCGCGGACAGGTGGGACTCTCCACTGCTGCGCCACTGGATTGGTCGGTGAGCAGTGGACTGTTCCCCCTCTCCGAACTTAATGTGTATTGTCTATTGTTATTTTCCTATTCTTTTTGTGTTGTAAGTGTGTTGTATTGTTTTTGTTTTTTTCATGTTTTATGTAGCATATGGACATTGGTTCGAAATAAACGAATTTAATTTAATTTAATTAATAATAGTGTGTTTACCAGTGGTGCTTGGCAACTGGGCTTACCCCAGTTGCAAATACCCCCTTTGTGCCTAATGGCCTGGCTTTGTTCTGTCTCCCGCTTGATTAGGAGGGAAGTGGAAATTATGTTTTTTCTTACTCCTCCGCTGTCTTTTCTGATTAATTTCGTTGCGGGACCCAAGACAGTTCGTTTCTCAGGGACTTGTCGAGCTTCATTGCCTCGCCGTTTTTTTCTGGTGGTCGCCACTGTTGATTCTGGCTTACAGAAGTTACAGTGGTTTGGGAATAGTGTGGCGGACTTGTCCCAAAGGAAAAATAAATAAATAATGAAAATAAGAGTTAGTATAATAGTTAGGGTCACCTTGTTTGGTATTTATTTATTTTAAAAACTGTATGCACTAGTGAAACTTTGTAGTGAAACACTGTACAAAGGCAGAACTAATGCTTTAGGCATTTTCTACCAGTCGACCTTTGGCTGGTGCAGAAACAGAACTTTGTAGGTTAATGTCTTTTTTTTTTTTTTTTTTTGGGGTGGAAAATCATCCTATGACGTCTCCCGCTCTGGGCGGAGCGGGAGGGCGTGTCAGACTCTTACTGACTAAAACCCACCCCTGTTCCTTCCTGCCTTTGAGTGCCCAGGGGCGAGGTAACTCTGTTTCGAATTTATCCTCAACCCCCGGGCAGGCATCGGCCATGACGGGCCCCGTCTCTTGCTGACAACTCTTTGAGGCGCGCGTGGAACACTACGCGCCGTCGACTCTCGGGCCTGGTGCTGATCGGACGGCGAGTTACCCACTACTCGCCGTCCGCAGGCCCGGGTAGGTTAATGTCTGTGGTGAGCTTTCGAGGAAAACACCACGCAGATTTTTATAGACCTGTTCTGACCGCGCATGCATTTGTCTGTTACCGTGTAGCTCAAATCAGAACTTTAAGGAGCTTAACGCCCGACATACAAAACCAAAGTAAGGCCAATTAATTTTGGGTAGGCCGCATATAGTACGTAAACTGTCAATCAAGAAATGTTCATAAATTTATATTATCTATCTTCTTAATCCAACATTCACAATATGTAATAAAAAGTCCATGCAGATAGGTGTCCGTAATGGTCTTTTGAGGAAAGAACCACACAGATATGAGTGGACCTGTTGGTTTTAAGTACTGGATGAGTAGTTAGTACTTTTCTACTTTCCCGATGACCTGGTGAGGGTCGCGGGTAGCCGATGGATGCGAGACGCACAGGACCGGTCGTTGTGGCGACACTTACGTCCAGCTCTGGACGTCTTTCGGCTAAAATGATGACTCTTCTAAATTGTTATATTTGGTGCTCGAACATGGTTAGCATTCAAGTTGCTCGAGTATTTTGCTGCTTGACACTGACGGTCTTACATTGGTTACATATAGGCACACATTTTTGCTAAAAAGATTTCGTAAATCTCTTCGTTAAAGATTTTCACTGCTTTACGTATATTCTGAGATCTATTATTAACACACATACTTACACCAGAACTTTACCAATATCTAAAAATTAACCAATTTCTATAATTTTGTCGCATCGTCGCGTACAAATCACAAAATAACACTTAGCGGAAGGTTATAATTATAATAATTGTTCTATTATCGGTGGCCGGATGCACAATTGTCACAAAAGTAGTCAATTTCCTACTTTTCTCTGGTATATATACTGCAGGTTCATAGTATTTCGTCAGTTCGTGATCACTAGCTGAAACATGAAGTTTTTTGGAGTACTCTTGGCCATTATGGGTATTGCCTTCGCTGCGGTGGTGAGTACAACTTAAATTTTTATCATACCTAATCATTTACTTGTCAGATCAGTAGCATTTATTACATCAATTCAAATCTTTATAATTATCTTTTTAGTTTTATTGTAAATTTGTAGCGTTCTGCAGAATATGGTTTTTCGCATATATTAAAAACATCGTTAGTAAAATGTGAGATAATCATTGATTTAGAGACAAGTTATATGTTTAGGCATGTGGTCAGTTGTTATCACAAACCTGTGCACACGCGCTACACGGCGTAACGGTTTGTGGTCATCTGTTAAGTACTATCGGCAGAACGATAGAATAGAACAACTTTCTTCATGATAGTCTTGATCAATTCCGATAAAAAACATTGGCCCTCCATCGCTAATTTTGATCACCTTTTTTTTTCGGAGGGGGGGGTCAATCATCTAATGACTTCTCCCGCTCTGGGTGGAGCGGGAAGGCGTGTCAGACTTTTACTGATTAAAACCCACCCTTGTTCCTTCAGTTGCCTGTGCCACGGGATCTCATCTCGAACAAAGAAAATTTAGTTCAAACAAACAAACAATAGATGGCGTAACATGCATCGATTTCGTATTAAAGTTTAGGTAACATTAATATTTTGAAATAAAATATAGTTATAACTGTATTTTCTTATTTAATAAACTACCTTAAGCATAAAATTGTTGAATAATTGGCTCCTAATTAAACTTTAGATGTTTATTGGAACGATTAGTTAGGCATTTATATTTCTTATACCAATAGATGGCGCTGTTTGAAGTTTTAGAGTTTATCCATTGTCCTATTTAAAATTTGTAAAGTGAAACATTTTGAAACAGTAAAACTGTTGTGCCAAAAATACTAAATAGTAATTCCTCAATGTGTGAGAAAATATTGATAAGACTTTATGTCAATTCATTCAACTTGCAAGCCGTCGCTGTTAACACCATCTAGCGAGGTGTAGAGGACGGGCCCGAACGAAGAACAAAAGTTGCCATAGCAAGTCGTAAGCCCGTAGTTACGGCGGTACCGTTTCTTTGTATGGGATGAGGCATCTGTACGCTAGTATTATATTATCTGTGCCTGTGCCAAGGGCCGCGGTAACTCTATTTCGAATTTATCCGCGACACCAGGCAGGCATCGGCCCTAACTCGTTGAGGTGCGAGTGGAACACTACGTGCCATCGACTCTCGGGCCTGGTCTTTATCGGACGGCGATTTACCCATTACTCCCTATCCGCAAGCCCACACCTACGGTGGCCCGAGATCGGCTTACGACACTCAACGCCCAGGGCGTCTCCTGCGACGTCTGCTAGGGGCGTGTCTTCGTTAAAGATCAGTCGATGATAACTTTGTACTTTCATGAAGAAAGTTGTTCATAGAATCTAAAATATAACCACCCGTACCCGTTTTTTTTTTTTTTTTTGGGGGTTGGAAATCATCCTATGACTTCTTCCGCTCTAGGGTGGAGCGGAAGGGCGTGTCAGACTCTTACTGACTAAAACCCACCCCTGTTCCTCCCTGCCTCGAGTGCCCAGGGGCGAGGTAACTCTTTCGAATTTATCCTCCACCCCCGGGCAGGCATCGGCCGTGGCAGGCCCCGTCCCTTGCTGACAACTCTTTGAGGCGCGCGTGGAACACTACGCGCCGTCGACTCTCGGGCCTGGTGCTGATCGGACGGCGAGTTAACCACCCGTACCCGTGACACCCTTCTTGAGACTATTCTAGAGAAAAACTCTCACTCTAGCTTAGCCTCTGGTTTCATCTACTAGTTGAGAATATTAAAATAGATTGGTTCGGATTAGTTATAAGCTAACACCAGTCTTGAGCAAAGATAAGGTGAATGAATATAGTAAAAATTTTGGCATGGCTCCCATGGCCTTATCTCAAAGAAGCAACCTATGTAACTCAACGAATGTGTTGCTATCTATCCATAAAATAAGTTTTATAGTCGGTACCTCCAGTGATTACCTTTAACAAACAGAAAGCATGTCACCTCTTTATTAACCGACTTCATACATTAAACACCGAATAAGTGCAAGTCCGACTCGCGTACAAAGGGTTCCGATCATTTTTTGTTATTTTGACATGTTTTTTAAACCATAGACTTCTTATAGGTTTCCTGTAGTCTTTAAGCAAATAAATACTCTTTATTTATTTCAAAATTTTAGCATCAGTAATTTGAGAGGCAAGGGGAAGAGAGGGGAAGGATCATTTTCTATCAATTTTCTTAAATAATGTAATAAATTTTATAAGAAAACATAATATTTGAGATTCTGAAAACTGTGCCCTTTTAATAATTTCGCACGGAACAGTTTGAAAAACATAATTTTTTGATAATTCAGTTTTTACCCCAAAAGTAACCCCGTATTTCAAATTTATATATCTAGGTTACACGTCTCTGTTTGGGTCATAGAGATTCATATGTCACGCACCATATTTTAACTGAATCGGTCCAGAAGATTCTGACTTTGACAGACGGACAGACAGATAGACGCACGAGTGCTGCCATAAGGGTTCCGTTTTTTTATTCGAAGGTTTTGAACCCTAAAAAAGGAGGTCATAATATAATTTTAGATGTGGTTCAGTTAAAAGGGAACACTAGTCTTGGACAGAAAGCTGGATAATAGTGATAGGTGTGCCGGCTAGTATAATTAATGTAATGATTTGCACGCCGCCGTAGGTAAAATGTAGCTGATCTCATTTATTTGTGTTATTAATCTTAAACTGTACCTACATTTTGAGCAAATAAAATTATGATTCTGATTCAATCTTCTCCAGTACCAGTTTACTAAAGTATGACGTCAATGTGTTCCAGAGCGGGATGAGCGCCGTTCCCAAGGCTGGCTGCAACGGAGGACCCCCTCCTCCACCACCAACCAGTAAGTACTTATAGTCTAAGATCCTTTATAGGGCCGGTAGACATTTCTTTATATTTTCTGACTAACAAAAATTGTGATTTTGTAGTATTAGTATGTACTTTGAGCGTACGTATTCCTGCTAGCTTGGGCTGACGCCTAAGCCCTCATAAGGCTTCGTCCCAATAGAAAGTGACCGAAACCGAAAAGCTCCTCTCAATTCAAGCTCACAATTTAGGAACCATTAATATTAGAGTTTTAATCCGTGATGCTTGGCAACTGGGCTAGCCACAGTTGTAAATATCCTTTTATGCCTAATGGCCTAGCTTTGTTCTATCTCCCACTTGATTAGGAGGAAAGTGGAAATTACGTTTTTCTTACTCCTTCGCTGTTCTTCTCTGATTAATTTCGTTGCCGGACCCAAGAAAGCTTAATCGTTTCTCTGGGACTCATCGAGCTTCATTGCCTCGACGTTTTTTCTGGTGGTCGCTACTGTTGATTCTGGCTTAAGGCCCCTACACACAGTGCTGCCGGGCAAGCCACGGTGCACCCGGCCGGCTTATAAACCCGCTTTGCCGTAAAAAAGAGCGGCCGACATGGCTGCCTGCGAGTCGCGCGCTTTGCGCAAGTTTCTGCGGCCAACTGCTGAAAAGAGTTATAGTGGTTGTGAAGAGCTAGTCCCAAAAAAAAAATAAACCGAAATGCGCCGTTTGTTCGTTTCTTTCTATTAGGACAAAGCCTTATGAGGTTGTCTTGCGTATAGTAATATGCGACCTGGAGCGCTCAGCTTAATTCGCGGCTCAGTAGTGAACTACTGTCGCTCTTTTACTTCGTCAGCTATTCGAACCACAGAAAGGCAGATCGTTCGCTCACTTTGCTATTTCCATAGACCAGACAACTGAGTAAACGATTAAAAGAGGAGAGTAAGCCTTCGTCGGTACTAGTGATGCGATAAGCTCGGGCGGCGCTGTGCTCTCGCTCACTCTCCCTACTACATCAAATGAATTAACGTACTAAAGAGTGACGAATCTGGGATATACAGCATGTAACAAAAACCCTGTCCGGGGAAAAAATAAGAATCTCGTATCCATTAAATGATTACGTATGTGATCGGACATGGTTTTTGTTACATGCTGTAGTTTGCGTAGTTAACCTATGTTCAAATTCCATGTTATTGTAGTTATCCATTTGGGCATAACTTTATGATTTAGTTTTAGTTCTAGGGTAGAACCACCACAAAAAAGAAAATACACTAAAAATTGCAAAATAACTTTAATTTCGGAAGTCGGTGTCAAATAACGAAGAAAAAAAGACAA
The DNA here is from genome assembly GCA_951329385.1 of Polia nebulosa. Lineage (NCBI taxonomy): Eukaryota > Metazoa > Arthropoda > Insecta > Lepidoptera > Noctuidae > Polia > Polia nebulosa. Next base: position 30,434,147 of record OX589606.1, read on the forward strand.
ACACCGACGAATTTTTTGTGTATTTTCTTCTTAGGAAGTCGGTTAAATTATTATTTCATTAATCGTTATTTTGATATTTCCAGCCATTTGAAGAATTGTGTCTAACCTTTCAAGGATACAGACATGTTATTTATGGATCCAATAACTGATAAAGCATCATTTAATGTTAAACTGAAACTTTATTTTTTTCTTTACAGACGTAACTGGCTGAACTACAACGCAGCGGCAGTTACCTCGACGACTTCGGCTAAAATTCCTCACAAATAAACAGTTGCACCAGTCTTTACGACTTTTATTTTAATTTATGAATATTTCAAGGCCATTTTAAACGTTTAAGTTTGAGTAAAGAATATCAAATTTCTAAATCACCCAACGGTTTCATAATGTTCAATTCCCAAGATGTTGATTGATTGTAGGTTACGTACTATCAGTGGGAGATGCACCAGTCTTTACGACTTTTATTTTAATTTATGAATATTTCAAGGCCAATTTAAAAGTTTAAGTTTGAGTAAAAAATATCAAATTTCTAAATCACCCAACGGTTTCATAATGTTCAATTCCCAAGATGGTGATTGATTGTAGGTTACGTACTATCAGTGGGAGAATTTCCATGATCGTATAATTTGTCTATCTATTTTTATTTGTCGTTTATAAATAGTACCTGGAAGACCGAGATGTGCTCGATTTTACGTTTTCTAAAACGAAACCTAGCTAGATCGATTTATCGCCACCGAAAACCCCTGCTTACTAAATTTCATGAAAATCGTTGGAGCCGTTGCCGAGATTCAGATTATATATACAATAATTGCTCATTTAAATATGGCGTAGGATGATTTGATAATTCGAATTTTCGCGAAAACCCTAGGGATATTGCGAAAACACGGATAATTAGACTATGGTGAAAAAATTTCTCAAGTTGGTTAGGTTAGGTATTGGTTAGGCAGTGGTGGCCCAGTGGTAACAGCTGTGACTTACAAGTTGTAGGTCGAGAGTTCAAAACCAGGCAGGTGCTTTACTTTGTGTAAATTAATTCATCACCACTGCTCTCAAAACGATGAAGGAAAACATGGTGAGGAAACCTGCATGTCATAGAACCAAAAATTCGAAGACATGTGACATCCACCAACTCGCATTGGGTCGCGAGGTGGATTACGGCCGACTCACTCTCATAGAGAGGAGGACTGTGGCCCAGCAGTAGGGACATTTTTTTTTTAAACATTGCCCCACACTAGGAATTACTCCTGTATCGTGGGTGCGTTCACAAACATGTATAATTCACATACACAAGACACCCAGACCCGGAACAACTATCTGTAGGCCCTGCAAATATTTGTTCCGTGCGGGAATCGAACCCGCGACACGTAGCGCAGCAGCCGAGCGCTCAACCACTGTGCCAACCGAGCCAAAATGATGTGCCAAAAGACAAAAATACGCTATAAGTATTTATTTACAGTTAAAACATATATTTTGAGCAAGCTAACAATATTTATAGTTAAAACATATACTTTGAACAAGCTAACAATCCCCATCCAATATTTTTTATAATCGAAAATAAGGACTAAATATATTTATTATTTTCAACATCCCCATTAAGGTGGAAGCGCCAGGGGTCGTGGATAATAATAATAATAATCTTTATTGAAATAAACATCATTTACAAAAAACCTATGAAGCCTCTGAAACCCAAGCTAGGTAAAAACCTGTATGTCAGATTTCAGCGCCTTCTCCCAATTTATTACATTACATTTTTTTACCAACTAAGATTTTTAATTACAATTTCAAGCATGCAGAAACTAAAATAAAGATGTAAAATGTAGTGTGAAAGTTGTGTGTGAATGTGGAGTATGTGTGTGTGTGTGTGTGTGTGTGTGAGGGTGTGTGTTTACTTTACCCAATAAAATATTTTTCTGTTTCTTCGTAGTTAAGAGTAAGAAGCCAGTTCTTTATCTTGGACTTGCATTCATGAAAAGACAGTGGGTAAATGTTTAAAATTTTATTAATTTTATTATAAATATGCACCGAAAGAAAATGACCTTGACGTCTGGCCAATGCAGTACGTGTTCTTACATGTGGATAAATTCGAAACAGAGTTACCGCGTCCCTGGGCACTCAAGCAACTGAAGGAACAGGCGTGGGTTTTACTCAGTAAAAGTCTGACACGCTCCCGCCCCACCCAGAGCGGGAGAAGTCATTGAATGATTTACCAACCCCACAAAAAAGTAAAACAAAAAAAAAAGGGTAGTCCGCGAAATTCAATTTTTTAATATTTTTTTTTGCAATTTGCAGGTCAGTGTCAGGTCAAAACATGATTCGCGGCCGTAGCAAGTATGTATTTATAGAATTTTAATCATTAAAATCATCAATACAACTCTTTCTGTTAGCGTTGATGTCAAATGAGTATTTCATGAAATCATGACATTTTCAATCTATCGTCTCTAATTCAAACATATGTATATTTTAGCGTTATGAGTTTTTAATGTGACAGTTCATACAGAATTGGAACTTTGTTATGTTTGATATTAATTTTATTGTTTCAAAGAAAACTATTCCAAATTCTCTATTCAAAATGTAATTCCCTGTTGTTAATTTTTTAATGCCCTGATTAAAATAAAATTTTCGGCTTTGACTTTGGACAGACAGACACACGAGTGACTCTATAAGAGTTCCGTTTGTTTTCATTCTGACGAACGGTACTAATAAGGCAAAAAAAATACAAAGGTAAAACTGGTGCAACTGTTTATTTAGAAGTAATTTTAGCCGAAGTCGTCGATGTCTTTGCCGGGTTGTTGTTTAGCGGGTCGAGTCTGAAATAAAAAAATTAAAATTTTTAAATCGAGATCTACGCAGAGATTGGCTTTAACTGCTTCCTTGCTTGCTTACTGCTGATCTCTATTTTTATTTTAAAACTCTCATTCACCTTTAATTTGTTATCAGCCTCTTAGTATTTCATTCCAAAAAATGGGGAAACCTATTAATAATGATTTGAGTTTCTACATTACTTCTTTCTTCATAATTTTGACGCATTTTCTCTACTTCTCGACACATATTTGTCTCGTCTCGAGCAAGGCTAAATTTGCTGGTGAGACTCTAGGTTGCTAAGGCTTAAGTTTCATACAAACAGAAACTTTATACCAGGGCCTGCAGTCTCGACATAGTTAACGATCGCGTAACGACCGAATTCGTTCACTAACTAACTAATGTTGCCAGGAGGCAAACTTTTATGTCCTTTAGTATTTTGACAAGTCAATTTAATTCTTTCAAGAGGTAAAAGTTATTCGTAATTTTTTTTATTAATATATAAGTTTTCATGAAAAATAGTGATTGCAAGTTAAAATTGACGCCGTCTCTGTACCTACATATTTCAAGAACATCAATTATATTTACAGGTTATGATTTAAAAATTTTCCTCACCATGAGGAAGTTTTTTAATGGCTCTAGTAATCTATCAATCAGTAGCTAACGTAAGTTTTGCTATTGATGTTGAGACTGCAGACCCAGTAATTAAATGAAAGTATTCCTTACTATCATAAGAATTCAATATGAGATGTACTCACTGGTTGGTGGTGGTCCTGGGGGCGCGCCACTCGGTGGTGGCCCGCGTCCATCGCAGCCTGCTGCCCTCGGAAGAGTGCTCATGCCGCTCTGCAAAAATTATTCCAACGAATTTTGAAAACTCTCACCTTGAAGATATCGCAGTCTCTCTTCATAAATCAATACCGTCTCATTTTTATTTCTTTTCTTTATTTGTCGGCTGTAACAAGTGCGAACTTACAAAATGTGAAGTGTTTCATTCCCTACCCCCTACTCTACCTACTTACTGGATACAGACAACATAAAGGCAACATGTTGCCAATCTCAGAAATAAACTTAAGTGTCTCCGTGTATACCCATCAAACTGAAAATCGGCAACGCGAAATATATAGAAGTCATCAAAAGTATCATCGCTTTTGTTGAATTCTTCCTAGATCTTCAGAAGGCTTTTAAATGTTTTGATACATTGTCGTACCTTAATATCTTACTAGGCTTCTCTACGTAAGTATTAGGCGTGTGGTGTTAAAATAGTTCAGTAACTTTTAATAGAGAAGGTTTTAGCGAATAGGGATGGAGATACACGAGAGTGACAGTGCAACGTGTAATTGTGGGGTTCCGCAAGCACACTAGCCCCAACACTATTTCTTATCTACATACATTTAGTTCCCAGATGAATTATCCATCCGGTTAGACTCGAAACTGACTCCAACAGTTGCAAAAGGCTGATGATGTATGATAAGTTCCACTTGAGCTTCTACTAACTGATTTCAAGAAAATAATAATTATGTATATCGTGTGATCACAAACTGTGTTTCAGGACCAAACGTAAAGTTCTGTTATAAAGACGCCATCATTCTATAAACTTGATATAACAAAACTTGGACTTACCACCGCAGCAAAGGCAATAGCCATGATGGCCAAAAGTACTCCAAAAAACTTCATGATTCAACGAGTTATCACGAACTGATGTACTGCTATGTACTTCCAGCTTATATACTAGAGGAAAACTATGAAATTGACCACTTGTGACAATTGTGCATCCGGCGAGCTGTATAATAACAATTATTATAAATATTACCTCCTGTTAAGTGATATTCTGTGATTTGTACGCGACGATGCGACAAAATTAACATTATGATTGGCATGGTAGAGATTAGATCTCTTTATGTGTTTATTTATAACCTGGCTTTTACAAGATCGGACTGTGCCAAAAGGGATGGCACCCACAAGCCCGGGGCCTGGGACAGGACAATGGTATATGGGCTACTGACGGAGAATAAAGTAACATACAAATAATTACTAACAATCGACGAAATATATTATTAGGATAATTTTAGTTCCAATTACTTATTACGTAACAAATCTGAAGATAGCCATCAACATTTTAAGGTTTTGTACCTCAGAAGGACAAAAGGAATCCTTATAGGAACACTTTATTGTCCTACCGTCCGTCTGCCGAGACCCTTTTTTTCAGGGACACGCGTAGAGGTATCAAGTTGAAATTAAAATCAAATACAGTCTGCAATCCCTTGGAACTGTTAAATAAAACAAACATCTAAGTTAACGCAATCAAAAGATACAGCTGGTAATAACGCCACATAATGGCGCATATTTTGACATTCACAAGGTAATCAAAATCTATAGGGTACTTCCCGTTGGCAAATCACGAAATTTGACAAGAAGCAATGTCTTATTACACAATTTAAGGGCAAAATCTGAAAACCGTAGTAAGTACATCACAAAAAAATATCGTCTCTTTACAAGCAATTTGAGTAAACATTTTAAAGACATTTGACCGTATCATGTAATATGAAAGGGCTTAATTAGCAAAATACTGTTTTGACCTTTTATACCGTTTTCACCTTTTATCTACGAACTTTACAAAGCGATAAATACGGCCGTTGTTGTCGCATCATCATCATCAGCCTTTTAATGTCCCCACTGCTGGGGCACAGGCCTCCTCTCTGTGATATGAGAGGGTGTGGGCTGTAATCCACCACGCGGGCCCAATGCGGATTGGTGGGTTTCACATGTCTTCGAATTTTTGGTTCTAGGACATGCCTGTTTCCTTCACCGTTTTCAGAGCTTTTGTCGCATATTGCCACATTTTTTTTTGTTTTATACTTATTTGCTGTTGGTAAACAGACCGACACAATGTATACGTGTATATGGGGACAACAGTTTTCCAACGGTAAAGTTAAGTTCAAGATTCAATTCCCGTGATGGACGAACTATTTACATACCTACAAGTTTTTATGAAACTACACTTGGCCGGTTGTTTTTTAAAGGAGAATTTTTAGCTATACGGTCAATAACTCGGTCGTAAAAGCTGCTATTCTGGCCCTGTAGACAAAGTAACATCGCTTCGTAGCGAAACGATATCTAAATTCGTCATTGTCTCTGAGATATCGATAAACATTTCCTAGCGTTAGCGTTCCTTCGTTATCTTTTTTGGCGATCACGTTCGAGGCGAAGGCGAACTCTGAAAGCGCTGCTTGTCTACGCATTTGTATGGGATAAACACGATAGCAATTCGTTTCTTTATGGTTTCGTTACGAATTATAACATTGTCTACCAACTTGCGATGACGATGCCGACAGTCGACTGACCACGTGACTTAGCGCGGTTTATGTCAATCTCATACATTTTAGTCTTTTCTAACTTCGTTATCGTTTTTAAATTGTTACTTTGTCTAAGCCCACTGGTCATTCATGATGGTAGATATATCTAATCTCTGCCATGACAATCGCAATGTCAATTTTGTCACCTCGTCGCATACAAATGACTAAATATCAGTTAACGGAAGGTTATATTTATAAGAATTGTTATTATACAGCTCGCTGTATGTACAATTATTACAAGTGGCCAATTTCATAGTTTTCTGCTGGTATATAACTGCTGGGAGAACATAGTAGTACATCAGTTTGTGATAACTCGTTGAATCATGAAGTTTTTTGGAGTACTCTTGGCCATCATGGCTATTGCCTTTGCTGCGGTGGTAAGTCCGATTATTGTTATATGAATTTTAAAAAAAGATGCCAACTTTATTATAGAACTTTTGCATTTGGACCTGAAACACAGTTTGTGATCTTACTATATAATTTATGTTTTTTCATATTATTTTCGTGCTCTCTTTTTTAAAATCATTTAATAAAAGCCAATAGGTGAATTTATTTTAACTTTATTTATTTCTTACTAATGCGGTTGGTTTCGAGTCTAACCGGATGCATATTTCATTTGAGAACTATATGTAAGAAATAGTGTTGGGGTCAGTGTACTACCTTGCGGAACCCCACAATTATACATGTTACACTGTCACGGTCTTGTATGTTCATCTCTACTCTCTAATACTTTCTCGATTAATAGTTACTGAACTATTCTAACACCATTACCCCTAATACTTACGTATAGAAGCCTGGTAAGCACTTAACGTAGGTAGGTTCTGAAGATCTAAAAAGACTTTTGTCACTACATATCTCTTCCGTAAAGCTACATTGCTTTATGTTGGTTTGGGTTATGGGTTTATGGAGACATTTAAATTTATTTCAGAGATTGGCAACGAGTTGCCTTTATTTTTTCTTTATCTAGTAAACGATGTAGGGAATGGAACACTTCACATCAAGTTGTAAGTTTGAACTTGTTACTCGCGAGAAATAAAAAAAAAAATAAATAGAACTGAGACGACATTGATTTAATAAGGAGACTGCAATATCTTCAAGGTAAGAGTTTTTAAATTCAATGGAATACATTTTGCAGAGCGGCATGAGCGCTCTTCCGAAGGCAGCAGGCTGTGATGGACGCGGGCCACCACCAAATGGCGCGCCCCCAGGACCACCACCAACCAGTGAGTACATCTCTTATTGAATTCTTATTATAGTAAGGAATACTTTCATTTAATTTCTGGTATAAAGTTTCTATTTGTATGAAATTTAAGCCTAAGCACTGTAGAGTCGAGATCTCACGAAGTAAAAATCCCCATAAAATCCAGCCTTGCCTTATACGAGACAAATATGTGTCGAGAAGTAGAGAAGGTCCTAATACAACCGCTTTTTGGTAAATTTTTTTGGTGACTGAAACACTAATATGTCGATAACAGATGAATGGTGAATGAGAGTTTTTTTTTTCAGACTCGACCGGCTAAACAACAATCCGACAAGCACATTGACGACATCAGCTAACATTACTCCTAAATAAACAGTTGCACCAGTTTAACCTTAGTTTTTTTTTTTCATATACCTTTTTAGGGTTTCTTAAAACTCTTCAGCCCCAGCGGACAAACCCTGTTGTCAAATTGAACCCCGACGAAAAAAATCGGCTGTCAACCCGGGTTGGTTGACAACCGATTTTTTTTTTCACATAAATATTTTTTTTTTTGTCAAACTCACCGGTGAGTTTCAGTGCCTAGTACGAACGAAAATAACTGAACCCATAGGATCACTGTTGTGTCCGCCTGTCAAATTCGAATTATTTATTTGAATTAGTCCATTGCAAGGCTCTTTTGAGAGAATAAAATAAATAAAATAAAATAAAAAATAAAAATAAAAAAGCCTTTTTATTTCATGCATTAATTACAGTTTAGTTAAATTGTAATTTTTGAAATTCCTAGTTATACCCGTACATTGAATTTTGGATGCTAAATTTAGATTAATACCATGAATTTAAACAAAAAAGCAAAATCAATTAAAATTAAATAAAATGAAATAACAAAAATCAATTCAAATCAAATAATTTAAATTAAATTAAAAAAAAAAAAAATTCTTTTGAGAGAATAACAACAGTAAAAAAATATTCTGTGAATTATATTTTGAGTTAAGAATTCCAGATAATTTTCATTGGAACAACAAAATCAATGTCAAACATGACTAAGTTCAAATTCTTTGTCAACCCATACTTATATAATATGGCCTTTTTAATACCAATCGTCACTTTGAAAATTCACCACATTCTTCATTAGAACTTTTGGAGAAGAACGGACAAGAAACTCCATAGTTATTTTTTTCAAAAATAAGGTTTAAAGTTGTGTTTTTTTTTCTCTATTTCTGTAGACCATAAAAATATTTGTTCCATACGGGAATCGAACCCGCGACACGCAGGGCAGCAGCCAGCGCTCAACCACTGCGCCAAAGTTTGTTTTTCTCATTTAATTTAAAAGGAGACATGGTGCGTAAAAAATAATAATAATAATAATAAGTTTATTTCAGAAAATACACATGTAGAAGGATCAAATACAAAACAGTTTTGCTAAGGTTACAGGTAACAATAAAATAGAGTATCGTTGGTACCTGTACTAATGAAAAACATTGTATCACAGGTACCAGCGCCTTCCATAAAATAATAACAATTCTGGCGGCAATTTAACCGTATGCAGGTAAGAATGTTACTATAATTATTATTTCTTAGCGATTTCAAAGTCCAATCTTAGTTTTATGTTTTCTTTTTCATCCTTTGCTTATAAAATAAATGACAAATGTTTAGCAAGTAATAACAGCTAAAGTAATAACAGCCGCACGGGTCGATCCTTCAGGTTAAGCTACGCTTGCCTGGGTTGGTCTATGGATGGGTGACCATCTTTACATACCGAAACTCCTCCGTGCCTCGGAAAGCACGTTAAGCCGTTGCGCTCCCGGCTGTCAATCGTGGATCTTTGACAGTCGTTACGGGTCGTCAGAAGCCTGAATGTCTGACAGCCAGTCTTATCAACGGGTATCGTAATACCCAGTAACTGGGTTGTGGAGGTCAGATAGGCAGTCGCTCCATGTAAAATGCTGATAATCAGCTGCATCCGGTTAGACTGGAAGCCGACCCCCAGAAAGTAGGAAAAAGGCTAGGCAGGTTGGCAGATTGTTTAGCAAGTTATATTTACAAAAAAAAATCGTGCTTCAAAGTCTGCTGCCCACAACTGTGTGCAGCAGAGTTCCAAGCACGGTTCTTTTGTTATGTGGATTCGGCCGTTGTACCCAGTTGGGTACATTATAATTGTTCTAATTTTCCAGGATCTTGATAAATATATAGAATTCTAACATTTCCGACCATTGCATGACTTAGAGGAAGCTACTAATTCATTTTAGAAGATAGTGATAGTGATGCCGATTACGACTTTGCGATCATATACAGATGAAGAAGAAGGTGCCGAAGAGGACATGGTCACTGCCTCTTTACCGCGTTATGTGCCTAACATTGAGGTATTTAGGGATGACCAGGACACTATTTCAAGTGACGAGAACGACAGCAGTGATGATGAACATTTGGCCAAAAAGGCGAAAAGAAGTCGCCAATCACAAGATCAGCCAGTAAGTGTTCACGATCATATTCTTCTACAGGTCTACAAACTAATGATGTGCCCAGTCAGAGAGTGGTAGAAGAACAACAAAAAAATCACAATTCAGTACAAATATCTGAAAAATATTTGATGAAGAAACCAATAGCTTGATAATTACAAACTCAATTTTATATGCCGATCAAAACAACAGACACGCACTTCAACTAGACTTTGCTGACTTGAATAAAATTATAGGGATATTGATATTTCATCTGGATATCATAAATTACTCAGAGAAGATTTGTACTGATAATGAAGGAGTTGAAATGGTACCAAGTCCATGCCAAGACAAAGATTACGAAATATAAAAAGAATTGTCATTTCGTCAACAATAACGAAGAATACATCATCCTTTTTAGGGTTCCGTTCCCGAAGGATCCAAACGGAGCCCTATTGTTGTCACTCATGAGTCCGTCTGTCGTCAGTCACAAAATTTTGTTACGAAGAATTTTTTAACTTTCGATTGACCTAGGAGCTTGAAATTTGGTGATAATGTTTATTATAACGTATACTTTGGTACGGAACCCTTAATGATCGAAATCCGATACGCACTTGCCCAGTTTTTTTTTTTGCCATGCTTTTTATACTTATGATTTTTGCTGTGGAAATGTCATGGAAGTTTCTACTGATCCCTTAAGATCAATAGTATGTTTTAGTTGAACTCAAAAAAAAATTTTGTACAAAAAAAATACAACCGACTTCTATAAATAATACTAAAAAAATGCAAAATAACTTTAATTTCGGAAGTCGGTGTTTCTAGTTTGGTTTCATCGTTATTTGAAACCGATTTCCGAAATTAAAGTTATTTTGCATTTTTTAGTTTTATTTATGGAAGTCGGTTGTATTTTTTTTGTAAATTATTTTTTATTTTTCCCTTTTTCGTTGTTGTACCCCATTCTAAAACTAAATTAATAGTAAAGTTATGCCCGAATTGATAGCCCCAAAAATAGGGAATTTGAACATGGTTGGTAAAATTAGGGTACTCGTATATCAGGGTGAACTGTACAAATCTGTATACCCCTTCAGAGCGTATCAGCGTGATGTAATGTTGTGAAGTGGTGAAAACAATATACAGACATGCGATTGCAGTAATTCTGGAAGGTTTGCTATCATTTATTGAAGAGTTCCATTGTGTATCTCCGAAGTTCTTCATCAGATCTTCACCAAATTAAAATGGGACCACATGTGAAGCGACAGCTTTCAAGTAAATCTTTAAAATCGGTTCACGTAGTACAAAGCTATGAGGTAACACACATAAAAAAAAATGCAGTCGAATTGAGAACCTCCTCCTTTTTTTGAAGTCGGTTAAAAAGAAGGGTATCGTGCTACATGAAAAAAATGTCGCAAAACATTACGTGTCGAAAAACAAAGCTTCGATCATTTTCACCTGTAATATGCGACTGTACCCAATCGAGTACGGGGTGAACTTTAAGGGAGGTTTTTTTTTTCCTGATTTATGCATATTTTGTGTTTATATGGTTTTGTAAATATAACCGCCATAATGAAATCACTAATGGTTTCATGTACTATGTCACGTTTCACATTGGGTTTATTGTACCAAAGAAAATAATTTCGAAGTCTCTATTCAAAATATAATTAACATAATATTATTTTTTACTCTTGTTAATTTTTCAAAAGAGCCTTGTAATGAAATAATCGAAATAATGATTCGACTTTGGACAGACAGACACACCAGTGTCTCTATAAGAGTTCCATTTTTTTTCATGCAGACGTACGGAACCCCTAAAAAGGTGTATGAAAATAAACACAATGGTAAAACTGGTGCAACTTTATTTAGGAGTAATGTTAGCAGAAGTCGTCGACGTCCTTGCCGGGTTGTTGTTTAGCGGGTCGAGTCTGAAAAAAGTTTTAAAATGTTTAAATCGAGATCTACACAGAAATCGGCCTTAACTGCTTACCTATTGGCCTCTATTTTTAAAACCCTCACCATTTATCTGTTGAGATGACCTCGTGGCTAAATAAATAACAGCCGCACGGGTCGATCCATCAGGTAAAGCAATGCTTCCCGGGGTTAGTCCATGGATGTGTGACCATCTTTACATACCGAGACTCCTCCGTGCCTCGGAAAGCACGTTAAGCCGTTGGTCGCGGCTATCAATCGTGGATCTATGACAGTCATTACGGGTCGTCAGAAGCCCGAAAGTCTGACAACCAGTCTTACCAACGAGTATCGTATTACCCAGTAACTGGGTGGTGGAGGTCAGATAGGCAGTCGATCCATATAAAAATACTGGTATTCAGCTGCATCTGGTTAGACTGGAAGCTGACCCCAAGATAGTTGGAAAAAGGCTAGGCCGACTGATTCACCATCCCTCTGTTATCGTTTTTTTTTTGGATGTTGGTAGCATTTCGTAGTATTTCACCAGAAAACGGGGAAACCCATTAATAATGATTGACATTACTTGCAGTAGCTGCTTTCTCGATAGCCCTTTTCAAATGGAATTCAAAGGTTGTTGTATTGGAACCTTCTTCATAATCTTTACACATTTTCTCTACTTCTCGACACATATTTGTCTCGTCTCAAGCAAGATTTTATGGGGATTCTTTAGTCTTAAATTTCATATAAATAGAAACTTTATACCAGCAATTAAATGAACATAATAATGTATGAATTATGTGAGATAGAGATTTACTCACTGGTTGGTGGTGGTCCTGGGGGCACGCCGTCTGGTGGGGGTCCGGAGGGGGGACCATCGCAGCCTGCTGCCTTCGGAAGAGTGCTCATGCCACTCTGCAAAAATGTGTTTTCAAAGAATTCAGAAAAATCTCACTTTGAAGATATCGCAGTCTGTTCATAAACAAGTGCAAACATACAAAATGTGAAATATTCCATTGCCTACTAGATACAAACAACATGAAGGCAACATGTTGCCAATCTCAGAAAAAAATTTAAATGTGCCCCATATTGTATATTTATCAAACCGAAATACAGCAATGCAGCTTTATAAGGAATATGTAGGTAGTTAATTTCCTAGATTTTCTGAAGGCTTTGATACAGTGTCGTACCTTAATAGGCTTCTTCACGTTAGCATAGAATAGAATAGTTCAAGAATCATTAGCGATAAGGCCGCTCATTGTGTCACCCTATGTAATGTTTTCTTCATATTTTTTGTAATCTATATGGTGTACATAATAAAGAGTATTCTATTCTATTCTATTCTATTCTATACTATCATTAATCGAGTAGGTCTCAGTGAGTAGCAATGAACAAACACGAGAGTGACAGTGCAACATGTTTTGGGGTATCGTAAGGTAGCACACTGTTCCCAATAATAATTCTTATCTATTTACTGGTTTTCTGATGAATTTTGTTACACTGGAAACCGACCCCAAAGTAGTTTAAAAGGCTCGTTTTAAAGTTCTCGCATTAAAGATTTTTTAACCAATTCTAAAAAAGCAAGCAAGGTGACATTATCAAATCATCATTCATTTTTTTTTTTTTTTTCAAAAAAAAAAAAAAATATGTAGGTACATAAATACGTACATTGTGAATACTCAAACTGTGTGTCTAGACAAAAAGCAAAGTTCGTTCTAAGGATGTCACTGTTCTTTGAAATTGGTATAAAAAATGAACTTACCACCGCAGCAAAGGCAATAGCCATGATGGCCAAGAGTACTCCAAAAAACTTCATGATTCAACGAGTTATCACGAACTGATATACCACTACGTACTCCCAGCTTATATACCAGAGCAAAACTATGAAATTGACCACTTGTGAAAATTGTGCATCCGGCGAGCTATATAATAACAATTATTATAAATATAACCTTCCACTAAGTGTTATTCTGTATTTGTACGCGACGATGGGACAAAATTAACATGTGATTGCACAGATTAAATCTATTTATGTTTATTTAGAATGGCTTTGACGGAGTCAGACTGGGTGGAAGGGCCAAGATGACTCCCACTGGCCCGGGGCCCGGGACAGAATAATGGTACACAAAAACGGACATAATGTAAATAGATCAATAAAATTTTGAATACTCACTCGGGACAGAAATAAAAAAAAATAAAAAAAGACTTCTAACTGAGCTCTGACCAGTAGTAAAGAGCTTATTCTGAGGGTATCAAATACGATTTTCATATTTAAGAAACCTTATTTACCGTCTCCTTTTTTTTTTGTTGGGTGTGGGAAATTATCCAATGACTTCTCCCGCTCTGGGTGGAGCGGGAGGGCGTGTCAGACTCTTACTGACTACAACCCACACCTGTTCCTTCCATGCTTGAGTGCCCAGAGGTGCGGTAATTCATTTTCAGAATTTATTCGTTACCCCTAGGCATATTTACCTTCTACTGAGCCTAAAATTTTTAAAAACTTGAAACGAATTATCAAAATATAGTTATTTACTTATGGAATGCAGGGAAACCTATGTTTATGAAATCTATGGTTTTAAAACCAATTACGTTAAAAAAATTGTACATTTTCAAAAAAATCCGACCGCTAAAACAACTAAAAACATGTTTTTTTTTTAAATCCTGCCTTCTTTATTAGGGTTCCGTACCCGAAGGGTCCAAATGGGGCCCTTCTGTCCGTCTGTCTATCTGACCGTCGTTTGTCACAAAATTTTGTTCTGAAGATTTTTTTAACTTCCCATTGACCTATGAACTTGAAATTTGGTGATAATGTTTACTACAACGTATATTTTAGTAAAAAACACCAATATAATGGTAAATTAGATTTTTTCTTCAATAATGCCCTCATGTATGGGAACCTAAATGTGCGAAGTCCTAAAAAAAAAAAAAAAAATACATATATTTGTTTATACATTACGGGCTGGTCGGCCAAATATACTTTTAAAGTGTAATGAAAAATTTAGAATAAGTTTTAAATTAGACAGAAAATGGTTGTATTGTCAAAAGTCAGTCAGTTGTGTGTTGTCAATGGAAAAATATTGATTTTATAATAAGACATATCTAGTATTTCCGTCCAGTGCTTCCTTTACTACACACCGAAAACCTAAGATCACACACCAAAAGTATACACCACTGAGCGCTACGCTCCAGGACTCAACAGTACCTATATGCTATGTGTAGATAACTTAATAGGTATATGTATATGCAAACTGATAATAATAATATGTAACTACAAACGCGTATGAAAACCGCTCATAGAAATCCTAAACTTCATCCACATCGCCAGCAATGGGAAATGTGCCCAGAACGCTGACAGCATTGCCACCTTGAATAGCAAGGTTGATTCGTTGGCTAAAGAAGAGAACAGCCCACTCTCTGGTTGTAACAAGTTGTAACAATTAAAAAAAAATTGATTCGTGTAATGGAGCGTTATTTCGCAAGATGACAGATAGTAGTGGTCTATGATGTTGCTTTTTCCAACTTGATCTGGAGCGAGTCTGACTCTTAAACAAACTTAAACTAAATTTATTGGAAAAGACTTCTTAAAACACTTTATGATGTCTCGAGGAGTTAAAGGGACCAGAGTCAAGTTCAAATGCTTTAAGCATAAGAATGAAGACGCTGTAACTACTTTGCGATTTTTTCTAAAAACGCCAACTTTAGACGTGGCATTCGTGAACCTCACCAAGCTTTCTTATTGTCGACAGGGTTCCTAGGTTATACTTAAGATGTTAAGACTACTAATTATAAAAAGGTCTGATCTTGACCACACTATTTATGGAATTATTGGAAGAACAACGCGGTCTTAGTAAAGGGTCTGAACACAAACGTCCACGTGTCCAGGGATAATCAGGATTGTATGGCCACAGCTGCGGTATTGCTTGTGGAATCTTCTCTCTGGATCTGGATCATTAATCTTCGGATGATAAGTAATAATTGTTCATCATCAATTGTAAGTGCTGCATACAATGTTCTATGGGACTGTCATGAAACATAATCTGATGTCACAGTGTTCTTAATAAATGTGAGAAGTGAAGTTCAAATCTATGGACTATTATTTGCTACAAACATTCCTCATGCAATAAACCTGTAGATCTAACTCTGACGCTAGCCGGTAGAAGAAAAAACTTTCCTTTACAACCTGAGGATCGACTAGCTGTTTGCTGATATCCCGGCAAACTCGATGAGCACTCAAATCCCATGGCCCTAGTGTTTCAACACCAAACGGCTTAAACATATAACTCCCAATTAGGTTGTTATATTTGCACCGTTCGAGTTTTTTTGTGTAGCAAGAAACTGGAAATTATACAGGGTGTAAGGTACATGAACGCACATACGTGTACTAGTGATTCAGTACATAATTCTGGACCCCCTAGCGTTGGAATTTTTCGTCGGCCTTTTCCTATTATTTAAAAAAAAAAAAATTAAAAAAAAAAAAAAAATTTTTCATTTAAAATGTCTTTGGGGTAGATAGGTATAACGATTTTATACAGTTTAAAGTGATTTTTTTTTAATGAAAAAATATTTAATTAATTATTTTCATTTAAAATGTCTTTGGGTATAACGATTTTATACAGTTTAAAGTGAAAAACCAAAATTTTTATTTTTCATAAATTAGGAAAAAGCCGACGAAAAATTCCAACGCTAGGGGGTCCAGAATCATGTACTGAATCACTAGTACACGTATGTGCGTTCATGTACCTTACACCCTGTATAATAGGTAAGTAGGTAGGAACACGTGACCAAAGCGATATCTGCCAGACAAATCAGTAAATATAAGTAGCATTATCTTCACCAGTAAAGAAAAAAATAATGATTCATTTATTAATTTTTATTTTTTTATGTTGAGATGTTTTCATTATTAAAAAAAAAACATTACAAAAAATACAAAATTTCTTCTTAATACATAAAAAATACTAGAAATAATATCAAATTGGTTTTAATATGGCAATTCGAGAGAGTATTATTAAAATACTTATATTTAATATTTTATATACAATCTTACATATTATTC
Source organism: Polia nebulosa (assembly GCA_951329385.1). Taxonomy (NCBI): domain Eukaryota; kingdom Metazoa; phylum Arthropoda; class Insecta; order Lepidoptera; family Noctuidae; genus Polia; species Polia nebulosa. The sequence continues at coordinate 30,450,887 of OX589606.1, forward strand.
ACAGTTAAAGGTAACTATACAGTTCATTAGTTTTTGTTTTTAACAAAACATGGATGATATGAAATAATTCGGATGGGACAAATCGTAAAAGATGTACAAAAATTGGTTTTTCGATGAATAATTACTTATTGTAACTTTGTTAAAACGATCATAATAATAATCCAAGAACTTAAAAAAACATTTGTATCAAAAACATATAAAAGTGTAAAAAAATTGAAAAATGTACTTACATAAATAGTTAAAAATATGTAACAATTTTGTATTATTTTTAGGTATTATCACTGCAGTCGTTATAATAGCCAAATATGGATAGCAGGAAATCAAATAATAAAAGTCATCGCGTCATCTTTTAAGTACCTAACAGTGAAAACCGCGTGAAGTGGCTAGTCTTTTGGCAATTTACTGCCGTTTCCGAAAATAAATAAAATTATCGAAGCGTCACCAATAGGGAATATGCATGACATTTTTTTAATTCCTAAATTGAATACATATTAAATAAGGAGCTCGTGGCTAAATTAATAACAGCCGCACGGGTCGATCGATCAGGTTAAGCTACACTTGCCGGGGTTGGTCCATCTTTTGATCTTTACATACCGAGACTCCTCCGTGCCTTGGAAAGCACGTTAAGCCTTTGGTCCCGGCTTTCAATCGTATCTTTGACAGTAGTTACGGGCCGTCAGAAGCCCGAAAGTCTGATAACCAGTCTTACCAAGGAGTATCGTATTACCCAGTAACAATAGACAGTCGTAAAATACTGGTATTCAGCTACATCCGGTTAGACTGGAAGCCGATCCCACGATAGTTGAGAAAAGGCTAGGCAGATAGATTAGCTATAGTGGACAAATATGAAGGAATTCTCAAAATATCTTCATCAGCGACGAAGTCATAAAGAATAAAGTTGATAATTAGAAAGAGAAGTCAGAATTAAATTCGGACTTCAAATATCGTGACGACCTTGTAACTGCCATAGAAAACAACGTTACCGAGAGAGGGACCGATATATTTGTTAAAAATTGTTATATCTCGTTTGATTTTTGATCAATTTTGATTCTGCTGTCACTGTTCGTATTATTATTTTTTTTATATTTACCGATAAACCGGATAGATAACAAATATTTTTTCATGCATATTTCCTAATAGCCAGTGAAACGATTCGCCGTTGAAAGTAAATTCAATCGGTTACCAACTAAAGTGCGTTACACAATATTTCCATTAGTTTTGCGATAATTTTGGTTAAAGACACTGGGGTTTAAAGTAACAGAACACAATAAATGCGGATTTTTGTCTTAAGCATCAGTCAGACAGATTTTGTGAACTTTCAAAGCTTCACTTATTTGTCTTTTCGAAATGTCTTTTACGTATTAGTCATGACTTTACGTCGGTACACGAATTTTTTCAATTCTGTCTGATAAGTGTGACGAACAACAAAAGATACAAATTCAAGCAACTGTAATTGTATAAATTATAATTCGAGATAATTTCAATATGAACTTAAGCGTTGTGTATTTTAAGTTGATTTTAAAGTGACAATTTGTTTTGAAAAGACATGTAAAAAGTATGGGTTCCAGTGGAATTTGAACTTTATCATGTCTAACATTGGGCTTTTTATTCCAAAATTTTAAAAAAATATCTCAAATTATAAATTCAAGTACACGTTTAGATGTCTGCACCTCGGTCTCTCTTGTCGTTTGTACCTTTTAAGTACATTTAGGGACACTTCAATCACAAGATAACTTTAATCTGAGGAATGAATATGACATATTGCAATATATTCAATAGAAAGGCTGACAAACTAAAATTTTATTCCTTATAATAAGTTATCTGACGATAGAAAAATCGACCATTATTCATTAAAGCTCTACCATCTGCTATTCCATATTTGATGATCAACAAGTCTGTTAGGAGTCAAGTTAGTCTACTGCCCGAGTTCCTGAAGGTGCTGCTTCTCCTCCTCCTCCCTAAGGAGCAGTTCCCTCTCGGCGGCGATGCGAGCGTGCTGTTCTGCGATCACTCGGAAGAGTTCGGAATGCTTCGCCCGAGCCTGAGCGACCGCTACTGTCTCGCGAGGCGCGTTGATTACTGAAACTGAGAGGGAAATGATTATATTACGAATATCACTGAAAAGTTTAACATTACATTAGTAGAACGGCACTTGCGCTTCGGTAAGAAAGCAAGGCGAATGTTTAAGCATTTGTCGCGCTTTGGTAAGACAGCAAGGCAAAAGTCTAGGCATTTGCCGCGATTCGGTAAGAAAGCAAGGCAAATGTCTAGGCTTTTCCCAGCTATTTTTTTGGGTTGGTTTCCAGTCTAACCGGAAGCAGCTGAATTTTCAGATGGAGCGACTGCCTATCCGTCCTTCACAACCCACTTACTCAGGTTTTTGACTACCCTTACCGCCTGTCAAAGATCTACGAATGATAGCCAGGGACCAATGGCTTAACTTGATTTCCTAGCCTCGAAGGGAAAATGGTCTCTTTCAAAATCAACGACTTCAACAGGCTCTATTTATAGTTTGGTCGATCCGGCTGTCAATATTACAGCCACGAGCCTCTTTAGAAGCTCAATTAAAAAGCTACTCACTCTCGTATAAAAGACCAAAGAGGACCTGGATGAGACTCCCACAGATCAGGGAAGCATGACACAAAGGAGACTGATACTCAATAGTAAGAGAAAAATTTTTTTTTACAAAAAAAACAACCGACTTCCAAAAAAGAAAATACACTAAAAATTAAAAAATAACTTTAATTTCGGAAGTAGGTTGTTTTTTTTTATTTTGTAAAAAAGTTTTTTATTTTTCACTTTTTAGTTATACCTCAGAACTAAAAACCCCAAATGGGAACCCCAAAATTTAAACATACTCGTAATTGAAGAAAATCAAAACGTCATCTACTCGTATGTATACGTACTTTTCGTTTTTGTTCAGTTTTTAAAAGCGCTGAAGCAATTTCGACAATATTTATATGGGAGTATATTCTTTCGGATAAAAAAAGAATTTTGAAAATCGGTCCACAACTGACAGAAAAATCGGTGGACATACATAAAAAAAAAACACATATAAACAGTCGAACATAGAACCTCCTCCTTTTTCGAAGTCCGTTAAAAAAGGGCTGCCAATGATGACCACAGATCACGGAACGCCGTGCCAGCAGCGACTAGAGACGCCATTGCTAATATAATATTCATGGCACTAGTATCAGCTGGCATAAACATTGTCAGAACTATAATCCTCCCGGTCGAATTTCGGTCACGGTGGTCAATCAATAGAGCTAGCCAAGTATGCAGAATATATTAAGCCACGGATACACTAGGGGTCAATTACCGCGACATGTTGCGGAACAAGACACGCAACAACTACGTGAAATGTCTCGAGACAAATTTCGCGGAACGTTTTGCAGGCCACACTAGTCAGTGCTGATAGAAATGTTGCTCTAGGAGGTTGTGGCGATTAGTGCTGCGTGCTGCTTATTTCGGGAGAGAAACGTAAGCGAAAGAGGTAGTGGATGCGGAATTTCTTACTGCAACGAGAAACAATAGTTTTATTTTATTTCGATTATCATGGTCAGATAGGCAGTCGCTCCATGTAAAATACTGGTATTCAGCTGCATCCGGTAAGACTGGAAGCCGACCCCAAAATAGTTGAGAAAGGCTAGGCAGATGATGAATCACGGTTTGAAGTGTTTCACAACAATTTTAAATCATGACTCTGGTAAAGCTCAATAAGTAAAAGCACGGTTTCGTTTCCCCACACTACAGACAAATGTTGACACGTGCGCTCGCTCTCGGAGCGGGAGCAAGCAACATGTCCCGCGTCACGTGAATGCGTCGCAAAATGTTAGGGGGCAAGTTGCGGAACACTGTGCAACGTTGCAGCGTCACGTAGATAGAGCGTTGCGCGTCATGTTATGGGACATTTTGTTCCATAGTGTATCCAGGGCTTTATAGTGCACAGCTGTGTGTGCAACTACAGGTGTCTTTCTGTTCCTTCAATCTCTCTGACAGCCCTCAGGGACGGCAATCCGACACGACCGGGGAGAGATCAAGCGCAGGACAAACAGCTTTACGCGCTTACCGAGGCACGGGGGCGTCACACCACCAGCTTCCAAACTCCGGGCTGCTAGACAATAATTCCTAATGGAAAAACCTAATAGCACTTTTTCCCGACCCCCGAATTGAACCCAGGCTCGGCAGTCGCACTTACGACACAGACAACGGCACATGAACTACACGACTGTAGGCACTACAACTGGACGTCAATTCCTCTGAGTAAACGATGAAGTTTTTGACACGCTAGGTTTGTAGGTAAAGTGACTCTGTTATGATGATCAAAAGACCAAAGCAACTCACGTTCAGGGTGAGGATGCGTGGCATGTTCCTCAGCGATCTTGGCGTAGAGCTGGTAGTGGCGGCTTTTGGCTTGCGCCACGGAATCGGAGTCGGTGGGGTGCTCCGGAGGCACGTCACTCAGGACCGGATGGAAGCCCTGCTTGTCGGCTATATAGTCCACAGTGCGAATCTTCTGGTTGGGGTCCACGTACGAGAAAGATCCTGGAATAATTAGAAGAGTTTGTTAAAAAGTGATCTTAGGGATCTGAGCCAGATACGTAGGGATGTGAAATAAAATTGATGTCTGTAAATTTTTATAGCTATGAAAGCTGTCAAAAGTTCAAAATTTGCTGGCAGAAAAAGACTTCTTAACTGGGTAAAAATGGTACCATTCGACTTTTGATACAGTCTATCATTTCATAGATTTTTACGACAGCCGGAATTAGATCGGTCAAAATTATCGCAATAATAATTCCAAACTAAGTACGAGTACATAGATGTTGATACACTTTAATGATTAGAGAACATGCTTCAACCTACCCCTTGGAGATATATACATATAAAAGGCGTGACGATCATTAGTAAATTAATAATTAAAGAATTTTAATCGTACTTTGATGCCAAGGTAAGCTCAAGGTGGAAAGCTGTGAACAAATACAGTGAAGGGCCGTTCTATTTTGTAGCTGCAGTTGCGTCTCGGTAATATCAAGTGTAGGCATAATATTTTCTATTATGAATTGAGAATTCTGTATTGTCTTGCACTGTTTTTGTATTGTTTTTACTAACATAGTTTGTTAGTAATTGCTACTAACACTAAGCGTCTTTGTACTTAATAATAAAGTTGTTATAATTATTATTTATTGTCGACCTGAAAGACCAGATTCTCGTGTAAAGTAAATTTTTAACTTTTCACCATTACTCAAAATGATTGTAGTTTCGAAAACGTGAAACAACTCATACTAAGCGTCGAATCAAAATATATTTTAAGAGCAATTGTTCTCTGGAAGCTCTTACAAGATACAATATAATCACTTCACCGATAGAAAGCTGAAAGCTACATTATTTTCGAGGGCCATCAGATTTTTTTCCGTCTTCAATCTTTATATACAACAGAATAAAACTAAAATATAGGACTTATACACAACTATACTTACAATTCACTTAAAGGAAATTATTATACAAACCGATAACCCTCAAAATCGTATGAAAAAAAAAAATATATTGGGCATCATAAACTGTATCCACATCGTATGGTGGAAGTGAAAAACCTGTCCAAAACAGCAAGATGATGGTTTTGTGTCAAACTAAGCTAATAAATAAAATATGACTTAAAAGATTCATTGAACTACGCCGTGATCTCATTTTAATAATAACACCAAAAAAGAGTAGCTAAATCAGTATTCCACAGAAAAACTACAATGCTTAAAACAACCACGTAGTTTGCAACAAAAACGAGGCTAGAATAAGAAATAGAGCCATAAATAGACTTAATTGGTCCTAACAGATCTTTATTAAGGCGCAGATATAGGACTTCTAATGATTTTAATTTGAACATCACGTCTAAACGACTGGTCATATTTCTTTGGAAAAAAATATATGTTACTCTAGACAATTTCTTTCGTAATTTGATATGTGAATTAATTAATTTGTTAAGTAATGTCTAACGCGGATAAAATATTGAGAATCACGCAAAAACTAATAAACGTATTTTTTTCAAAATTACTTTATTTTAAAGATAATTTAATTATTTATCTTCTAGTATACGTGTTTTAGTATAATATTAGTTGTTTTATGTATAATATGTTAATAATGCGTCTAATTTAGGACAACGCTCCTTGATGGGCGAGTCCTATTACTGGGTGGACGTACAGCGACTCAAGGCCGTTGGCATATAACTGCGCCTTAAGTCTTTAGATTCGTGCTCCGAATTATGCGTTCAGAAAATCTGCTCATAAAACAGCATTTAGTATAGATTTCTCTTCCTTATGGGCGTTTCAAGGTATCAGATTCCATCTATGTAGAGCAAGGGAATTTACGCATATTCCTTGTTAATATCGCGGCATTAGAAAGTGTAATTGTTGAGAACGTTACTTCATTTGGTCTTGCGATTGAAGAGATGTATTATCTGACTCGTAGTCTAAAAAGGTACTGATAAACATACAACATAACCTAGAAAGTGTAAACTAAAAAAATGGCATACCCCACTTTGTTTTTTTTTTCAAAATTCATATAGCCAATATCACTTTGGCAGTCAAATCCAATCTAATGATAGTTGAACTCCATCCAGCCGTTAAGGCTACAGAGCGTGCCACAGAAAAAGACAAACGTACATACATAAAGAAGAACATTACCCCTTCTGCCCGGTTTTACCCTCATTTTTACCCGACTGCCCCAGTCGGGTAAGTGTAGTCGTAGTCGTATTTTATCTAGCCTACGTCACTTCGGCGGTCAAGACCAATCTAACAATACCTCATTTAGTAAAAGCCATCAAGCTGTATAGGCTACAGCGCGTGCCAAAGAAATAGACATACAAACATACACACATATATACAATTATACATACAAACATATTCTCGAAAAACAATATCTATGTATATACCTCCTTCTTTGTGTTTAGTCTTCTAGTGGTAAAGTTTTTACCCGAAAAAGATAAAGCACTACACTGGGCCATAAAGTTTCTTTTAACTCTTCTGATAATTTGGCATCTGAGATTGGATTGGGATAAAGTTTCATTTATTATCTGTGAGATAATTATGTCTTCATCCATGGCCAAAGCAAGCCTTTCTTGATTCTTTCGGTAGAATAATAATTCTTTCCTTATTATTATATTATATATTATTATATTCCTATTTATTATAATAATTATGTTGTTACGCTTATATGGCATTTTATAATTTTACACGCTTATTAACATTTTGGTTGTGTTACTCATATTTGATTAGAAACGCTTATAAAACAGGTTTATGACATTTTGATCGACAAAGGTCAGGCAAAAATAAAATAGTTTGAAAACATTAATAATTTATGTATGATTTTTTTGTGATCAGAAATTGAGACAATTTTTTATTAAAATAGATCGCGTATTGAATGACACTGTTTTATATGATAGATCCTTGGCTTGACTATGACCAAACGTGGTAAACTTACTGATTACTGATATTACCTGACCACAAGCACGTAGTCAATCGGATATTATGAACATTATCTCAATAATGACAAAAGGACCTTCAAGTCAATTTTACATGTAGTTATTTAAATCGAGTTATCTACAAAACCAAAAACTCCTTAAGCAAAATTTAACTTATCATCATCTCTGGCTAATCTTTTCTCAACTTTGGGGCTCATCAATCTAACCGGATTAAACTACATAGCAGTTTATTGTGTTATACATGAAGCGTTTAGTCTGTGATAATCAACATTTACAAAATCACAACCCAGTTACTAGGAACTGAACAACCGGAACTGGAACTGGGATTATAGATAATTTTCTGTAGTTAAAAAAAAAACTAAAAAACTTTATTTTTTACTAGCACTTCGACTGCGTCCGCGTGGATTTCAAAAATTTGTAGCATATGACACTCACAAATAACGTGGCTTTCTATTGGGAAAAGAATCTTCAAAATCTGTTCAGTAGATCCAGAGATTACCCCCTACAACCTCACAAACTCACAAATTTTTCGTCTTCAACATATTAGTATAGATTTTTCGTGTGTGCAAAATAACTAGTCCGCCATCTTTGGGAGCCCACCATATTGAATTTAAAATGACGTCAATCAGCTAACCATGCATTGTCATGAAAATCAGAAAGTGGGTCAAATTTAACTTCTAAGATTTGTTTAGATACTCAAAAAATCAACACAAGTGAAGCTAAATAAGTGTGTTATTAATAAAAAGTACAAATTTTCTCAATTACATCAAATTGTCAGAAGGGAATGAGATACTAAAGTCTACTTGGTCAAAGACAGGCAAACAAAACATTAAATCACCTTTAACAACACCACTGCCATCGCTGACTTCAGTGTGTGACCTGTCAGCATGTCCAGGGTACCTGCCAGCAGTGTAGGAGAAGAGGTAGGGCTTCGGTGGAGGCTCGGGCGTCGTGGTGGTCTCAAAGAGATGGGACACGTCGCCGCTGACCAGAGCCAGAGACACTAGGAACAGCGTGGAGCACAGCATCTGGAAATATTTGAAAATATGATTTAAGCACTAAGTTCTTTAAGCATCAAAATTGGCAGCTGAAAAGAAGGCACTTGCCTCTTGGCAAGTTGAAGCAACAATCTTCGTAGAGAAGCGGAATAAGAGGAGGATTGAAATTTAGCAATCTGTGCCCTAGAATGATCTGCTATTGATCACGATGAAGCATATGATGTTCTGAACCTCGCCTCTACTTAAGTGTCGTTTACTGATAAGATACCAGACACTACATTTAAAGCGAAGGAAAATGTCGAGAGTAACCCGGATTTATGGAGTCGTCTGGATCGTGAACGGGTAATTATTAAGCTTTGTTGTCAATTCTTGTTCTTTATTTCTATGTGCAAATGGGAGAGTCAGAGTGGGATATCACACTGTGGCATTACTTAAGTATATACCGATTTATGATGATAATGTGGCGTTCAAGGCTGTACAAATTATGTTCTAAGATACCAAAGACATTGATTATATTTTGATCACGTCTGATAAATTTGTTATTGGATAAAAAACAGAATTGCTTCTCCGAAGAATAGGTAATTTATCCAGGTTATTGACAGCTTTTTTTGCTTTAAAATTGTTACTTTTATGACTTCGTCACGGTATTCTAAAAATGTATCTACATACTATTGGGTCCTTACATATGAAATTGGCGTTTTTTTCTCACAAATAGAGAACCTCGTCACTTCTATGAATTAAAATATTCATCAATTGCTTGATATAATATCGAATAATGACCGTCATAGACAACTGCCAACAGTAAAAACCCTTATTACTTATAGTTTTATAAACAAACAAAAAAATACCTTAAACATGGCTCCTCTTTTTGTTAGCAGAAATAACAACTATATTTGTTTTAACTTATCCAAAACTTATTTTTGTTGCTTAATCTAAGTGGCATACGATATCTTAGTTTTTAAACATTATTGAATTAATGTTTTTAAACATTAGTGTTTATAGTTGTTAAATAAATTTAAAAAAAATATATTATATTATATAAATTTAGAAAAAATGCAACGTTTTTTAAATTCTCCATACAAAACGCTGATTTCATAGGTGGGGACTTAATATTATGTTAAAATTGGTTTTAGACAATGCTTTAGGTCTTACTAACTAGATACGATCTAAATACTCGTAGTTCCGATGACAATGCATTTTTATGACCTGAATCGACATTGATGATAAGCTCCACATAGAGGAACTCTTCAATGGTCAACAGCACAGACACGAAATTTTGTGTATGAATTTAAAATCTTGTTTAAAAATGTTTTTTACTACCAACTTATTTAAAGGAAAGGCTTTATAAAAACTCATCAGTTTTAAGGAAACTTCATTGATCGTTCAATGCCTACATGAGGTGAGCCATGTTAGAGGAGCCAACCTGTGTTAGTTTGAAACCAGTTCCCCTGACCTTTGCATAGCGTCTCCGCTGCACGCTCAGGAGAAGCTCGAAAAATGTACATTTGCGTTGTTGTTTGTTAGTTTTGAACTTTGCAAGTTAACCAGTTCGTTAATTATTAAGTAAATACGATCATATGGTTTATGGGCATCTTTTGAAAAATTTATTTTTGCACAAAAAATATGATGATTTTAAGACGATTGACGATATATAGGGCCAGTACTTACACCCATTAAATTGAAACTTCACTAAGGTCGAAACGTCCTAGAGGTTGTAGTCTACTCAAATGGTTAAATAAAATCCGCTGTACGCTGAACACCAAACTTCATAATGTGCTCCACGATACCAAAGATAGGAACAGGCGGGCAACATCATCAAGAACAACATTATTCCACGTGCAGAGGATCACGACCCTCAGCAATGAGGAAAACGATGCGAAGAGGAGGAAGGTTGAAACGATCTAACTATTACATAGACAGAACAGACATGATGTGCAAGTGACATTCAACCTTAAGGAAATAAATAATTAATTTCCCAGACCTTTCCTACGAGACGTAGATTTTCATACACTTTAGAAAAATTTGGTCCTCTTGATTTAAGAACCAGATTTACCGCTATACCGATTGAATATTTCCAAGTTTTGGCACCACATCGACTGTAACCGCTAACCGTATTAAGTAACATCTTCTGTAACCTATTGTAACAATACTGTTGGCAAATAACCAAGACTTGGAGGCATACAACCAATAATATTTAGCAAAGGACAGTTCTGATCTTGATCATGTAAGGCCGAACTGTGATAAGAACTCAAATATATCATTACTTCTTTTTCGTCATTTCAATGTATCAAGGGACCTAACCTATTTACTTAATGAAAATAATCTAGCATTAACTTCTCTATCGATTCGAAAGAAAAGGAGAATTTTCACATATTCCACTAGATCAGGTCTTCCTTTGAAACTAGTTTTTCTTTATTTTCTTCTTTTCTTTCTTTTTGCTCTTAAAGGCATCCACATTCATACTAAAAAAACTTTCCTCACAATATTATCCTTACTTCTTTTTCAGTCAAATTTTGTCACTGAATCTTATTTTTAAAATCTTAAAGAATTTCTACAGGGTGTAACGGAAAGGTGTGGTCATATTTTAAGAACTGCATCTGCGCATCGATATGAACAACTTTCGTCAAGAAAGCCCAAGGAAATTCTCAAAAAAAAATTTTACCTCCCATACAAATATTGATCAGCTGATGATAACTTTGTATGGAAAGTTCAATTTTTTTTTTGGGAATGTTCACTTTTTTTTAGATAAAGTTGTTAATTTCCATGGATAGAACCAGTTCTTAAAATATGACCACACCTTTCCGTTACACCCGTTTTTTTTTTGTGGAGTGGTAAATCATCCAATGTGCCCAGGGGTGCGGTAACTCATTTTCAGAATTTATCCGCTACCGCTATTCTATATACATATAGATTAAAATCTGCTGAGTTTAGATTTTTTTATTACAAAAATAAAATGATATAAACAGACATTACAAGGTGGAGTTATCGCTAGGTATAGGTACCTCGATGATGATGCATCACAGCTTTTAGATGATATACAGAAACATGGTAATAATGATGTGTCTCTAAGTGCTCATATATTTAGATAAGTATCTATTTTTATAATGTGCTTGATTACTTCTTTTGTTTTTCAATAATCGCAGGTAATTTGCGCATTATTTTAATGGCGTCTCGATATGGTAATATATTAGGAACTGCGGAGTATGTAGTCATCATCAGTTTTAGAGCCGAACAAATCTAACTGATTTAATGTTAGTGACGTCATTAATAGCTGGTTGATTGTCATAAACATCTAATTGATGTTCTTCGAATAGTAATTGTTGGGTTTAATTTTAAGTGACCGTAAATGGAGATTTGTCACCGTTGTTGGATAAGTAATTGTTTATTGTGTGTACATTTATGCGTAAGTTTGGATGGATGTTTGTTGACTTAAGGCGCTATTAACTGCCAATGACCTTGAGTGGTTAGCTTGCGTGTTTTGTGCTGAACTCACGTAACGCGTCGTACGTCTACCCAGTAATAGGACTCGCCCATCAAGGAGCGCTGTCTGAAATTAGACTCATTATTAATTTACTACACATAAAACAACAGGTATTAAACTAAAACAGACTAAATTATAAAAAAATAAATGATCTTTAAGGCGTCAAGTCCCCATTAGCAGACACAATTAAAAACCTATTGTTATGGCGACGCGAGGGGCCTGACGCGTTAAAATGGTGAAGGTTTCTTAAAAATGTGCTTTATAGTTTTTGCGTGATTCTCAATTTTTTATCCGCGTTAGACATAACTTTACAAATCAATTACAATAGGTTATACAAATATAATTTCAAATATTGTCAGAACAAATTATGACGGAAACTGTCTAGAGTAACATATATTTTTTTTCAAAGAAATAATTGAACAGATTTGTATGAAAGGCACCGATATAGATTAAAGTCTGGAATGGCACTTAATTTATAGTAGGGGAAGTACTAATTTCACGCGCTGGCAGAAAATAGTTGATCGTTACTAAAGAAGGTGTTACTGAGAGGAGACCGCGAATCGGCAAACGTAAGGTGGGACGGCCTCATACGATATGGAGCGGAGATTTTCGCTAGGTGGCTAGTAGAAGCTGGATGAGAACTGCCGAGAATCGAAATGTAGGCTGAGATGATAATAGATAAGGAATGTAGTTAAAGATTAGTAAGTCATGCAAATTTTAAGAACGTAATTAGATAGGTTAGATCTTTGAAATGAAGCTGGTAACATTTGTAGCGACATTTATGACGCTACATACGAACTATAACAGCAAATTCCTACATCGCGCAAGCAGAGTTCTCCGCGCGATTTAAACATATGCAACAGCCCGAAATCAACTATTGGGCAGTTGCCCGGACCGGACACAACACCCGTCTGGTCGGAGGATCCTCCCGTTTCAATGGAGGTTTATGGGACTTTACACCCTGTTCCGCATACCTCTATACATTAAAAAATGTATTTAAACGATCCATGGGGCACTTAGCAATAAGCTTAAAAAGTATATCAATACGAACGTTATCACTGTTGCAAAAAAAAAGAAACACGATTGATAGTAGACAACCTTCGATGTCGTGCGAACGAACACGTCGAACGGTTCGACAACTGCCTCTAGTGACCTTAACACGCGGATTTCCTTCATTCTTTTGCGTGCTTCCAAAGAAATGCTTATCGCATATTTTTTTGTTTTTAGCAGCCTATAATGGGATAAAAACAAAACAAAATATTGCTCCAGTGTAATTATTTGAGATGAATAACGTCTATGTTACCATATAAGTATATACTCGTATATGGTAAAGCAACTACTCATCCCACCAATACGCACAAAACGTTTTGGGAACACATTCATTGTGCGTACAGTCAGAATAAAATAGATTAACGTTTATTGTATCCAGTATTACAGCTAGTAGTATTGGTACTTACAAAAAACTATAATACCGAAAGCAAAAGGTTCAAGCGTCAGAATTATGCTTAGGTCCCTTTAGTTAAGGTGTGGAATTCCCTGCCAGAGTTTCTGTTTCCTGATAGCGGTAACCTGGCAGACTTTAAGTTAAGAGTGAATTTATTACTTCTAAGTAAGCGTAATCCATCTTCGATCACATCATCGCTTACCATCAGGTGATATAGAGGTCAAACGCGAGCCTATCAATGATTAAAAAAACTGCTTTAATACATTGATAGTCGTTGGACAGGATTCGATGGCACCAATAAATTCACAAAGAATGTCAAAAGATTAATTATTAAAGAGACGATATACATTTTAGTACACGCTTTTTGAAAACGGATCCATTGAGATTCGTATGCACCAGACAAGATCTACATGTCTGCTAACATTGCGCTATATCATACGAAAAAAAAAGAAAGTGATAAGGCCGCCCTATGTAATGTTTTCTTCCTATATATTTTCTGTAATTTATATGGTGTATATAATAAAGAGTATTTAACTATTCTATTTACTAAAACTTTAAGTTCAAGTAAAATACACTATACAAAGGTGGACCCAATACCTTAGGCATTTTCTACCAGTCAAACTTTGAGGAGCCAAAAAACTACTTTCAAGTAGATATTTTATGGTGTCCTAGTACCCATCAAATAATGTCCTAACTTGAATTCAGCCGGTTAATTTTTATAGAACTCAAAACCCAACAATCTTAACATTAGCAACCCTTTCTAATAATTGCTAAGCTCTAATTTAGCAATATTAAGACCATCTCGTCCACAATTGGGCACGAATCGAGATCACTTGGTCGACGGCCTTGACCGGAGCGCTCTCTTTTCTTGGAGACCAATTTATAGTGATATATTTAACAAGTTTTTGATTCGGCGTCTACTGGTCGAAGTGTAATTGGAATTTGAACAGGTTTTGCAAGAAGTTACTCACTCAGTTATTATTTTAGGGGCAGTGTCTACGTGTGTTTAGTCATTGTTCTTTGGAAATGCGGTTTCGCTAATTAGTTTGAAAGTATTGCAGCTACCTTCATCGTCTATTATCATATTTACAGAATCACTGTTCTGTCACTTTATTTTGTGTCATTGTCAAGCAAGGAACATATACATAAAGCTATATTACATTATAATTCCCGTCTTCCATTTTATATAATGTTACGTCTCAACCAACCATTGGTCATATTACGCTGGGTATGTGTATTATACCTATTACATGAAGAATTTATAGATTCTGATACAGTCATATTCATGTCCAAAGGCGGATGTTGCAAAAGACACACAGGAGCAATAAATTTATCTTACAAGCTATGTAGAGTTAGTAAGTAAAATTCTGGAATGAATTTGAAATTATACGTACATTTTAATTCATCAGCTGAATATTCTAATAACGTTAAGGAATTTAGTTATTATATCACATGTAACTAAGTAGAAAGGATTGCAGGTTATGAAATAGTGACTGATTGTATCTGACAATAACTTTCGCGTCCCATATTCGAGGTGTTAAAATTAGGTCTGAAGCAATCTAAGTAATATCACACAATTGTTACGACGATATTGACATTAATATTGTCAGATCAAATCTTGACGCTGCACTGGTAACAAATTCATAGAGCTATTTTTTTTTCTAACGCTTTCGGAATTGGTAACCCATACAAGTACAATGTGGGTATACGTAACGTTATATCATGTCGAGATCAATTGCAGATAGTATGCAATAAAGACATAACATAAACTACGAGTATTATAAACATTAACTTATAATAGTTAAGTTTATAAAGACATCACAAAATTCGAAACTATACCTATCTTCTTTCAATTCATTATTGTTTATTTTAACACCACTTCAATCATTTCTTCATTGCTAAGCGTCGTAACGTGCCTTATTTAACTTCTTTACGATCTCTCTCCATTAGTTGATAATCTTTGGCTTGTATTGTGTCGGAGATCTTAGTGAAAAAGGCGCAGTTATACGACTTTTAATGGTTTTTAAATAAACATCACGTCTAAACAACTACTTAGTTTTATTTCTTTGAAAAAAATATATGTTACTCTAGACAATTTCCTATGTTATTTGATTTGAGAATATTTGAATTTATATTTTTATAACATAGTGTAATTAATTTGTAAAGTTATGTCTAACGCGGATAAAAAATTGAGAATCACGCAAAAAATATAAAGCGTATATTTATGAAACCTTCACCATTTTAAAAATCATTCAATTATTTATAATTTAGTCTAAGATTTTTATTTCTTTTATGTATAATAAATTAATAATGCGTCTAATTTCGGATAGCGCTCCTTGATGAGCGAATCCGTGTGGCTTCACTTGGTCTGACAATCGTATAGGGCTACGTCCCTTTGGTGTCTTTTTTTCAAGACCTCACATATTTTGTCTAGCATCTTTACATAGATCAGCAACCATTCCCTCTTTTTCTTTATCACCAAAATTGCCTTTCATACAAGACTCGCAATGAACACCTCTCAATGGCAGCATATCTATCAATCCACAGGTTGTATGCAACAACACTATGTTTGTATCCGGAACAGCTGTACGACGACGGACTACGGAGCGTTACGACAGCGGCCGACATTCGTTTGTTATTGAAACAGCCGCCGATCGATTAGACCAGCTGATAGGCTGCTCTTGGAGGGAACTTTTGTAAGACTGCCTACGAACGATTGATAGACGTTTAAAAACAATGCGTTTGTTTTACCACTGGTGGTGATACAGCAGGTTCTCGTTTACTTTGACGGTACTGTAGCATCTGGATAGATGAGAAAAAAAAACCGAAAAAACTACTATACTAACCAACCAATCATTAAAAAAATATGGGTGAAATAGGAATCGACATTAGGGTAATCACATATACTAAAACAAGCAACATGAAAAACAGATTTAAATTTCAATATTTAGTTTCAGTTCCGCATTAAATTTTTAAGCACTGCACTACTTGAGCACGTATTAGGCTACATTTAATTCTTTAACTGGTATTTTTACACAATGTCGTAAAACAAAAGAAAGTTAATATTCGATTTGGCATTGATTAAATTAATACAATGTCAAGTTAACACACCACATGCCTCTGTTTCACAATTTTGGGCCGGAAATCCTCAATTAATTGGTACTGCTTCCAATTCTGGCAATATGTACATATTTAGAACGTGAGAATTGAATACAATATTTATCTAAGGGTTGCATATGGTTTTTTTATGGTTAAACTCTAGTTCAGATTTATGAAAGAATTCTTTCATGACAATCCTAGTGTCTTCATTGTCAGAACTGTGCATTACTAGATCTATTTTAGTAACTCTATTATTTTCTGAATTATCATCTTCCTGCTCTTGTCTTATGATACTTGGGGTAAGACATATGTATTTTCTTCTTCCATCACTCCCTGTCAACCGTTATGGTGTAAGCCCTTTTTCTTTCTCATTGTTCTTCACAAACTCCATCCATTTTTTCTTTGGCCTCCCTCTTCCTCTCCATCTATCTAAATTTTATATTAATCAGTTAGCTACGTGAGTGGAACTTTTCAGAACAAGTAACTGTTTTTAACATTCTTAATGGTGATGATTGGATTACAGATAAATTATAATATTAGCGTATAGATGCCTCAACTCATACAAAGAAAGGTGACCCTAACCAGGGTTTTCGGCGGGCAGGATATTTGTTCTGCTTTCGGGCTTGTCCCGCACACCTTGCTAGATTGAGTTAGTCGCGACGGCTTGCAAGTTAAGTAAATTTATTTACCAATGTTTATATTTTTTTCTCACAAATTGAGGATTTATTTAATTGTATTTTTTGCACTTCATAACAGTTTCCTTGTATCAAAATGTGTATTACTAAACAAATTTTAATGTGGCGAATGAAAAGACTCAACTTCAACAAGTGCCATCTTTTTTAAAAAAATACTTACATATTTTAAAGATTAATTCAAAAAAAAATTATTTTGAATTAGGTTCCCAGTATTCCATAATTTAGTGCTTAGGGAAGTTTATAAAATAAGAACCTACAGTCCTTACCAGATTTTTTTCTTAATCTTATAATATTTTTTTTTAATACACATTTTGAACTTAAGACTTAGGTTTAAAATAATTATTACCAAAATAATATAGTTTCGCCAGTACAGTCAATCCATCGCCCGTAATAACGGCCTTTCCTCCGACTAATCCATTCATTGTACAAAACATTAGTCTAATATTTCGACAGCCGTTTATTGAGTCCGACATAAACTCCATTTTTTTAAGCAATTAATTGGATGAATATCGTAACTCTATCGTTTACGTGACTAGCACGCGCGCGTGGGTGCGCTTCATACATGTGCTTTGGGGGATTTACCAACTCAATAATTATATTTCCTCGTTTTTTGTCCATATGTAGGTAATAGCTTATATCCGCGATTCTACCTAAAAAGTCGACATATTGTGTATGTGTTTTCTACCTTTCTTAGCCATTCATGCAATTATTGTAGATTACAAGTTTACTTTAAGAACCAATATTGCATGTACCTTTTACTACTCGTTTTCTTTATGAAAATGATTACTGAATAAGTGTTTATAAATTTAATTTTTTTATGTTCGTGTATTTAGTTTACTCATTTGAGTGTATTATGTTATGGACCAACTGATTATTAGGACATTATAAAAAAATGTCCGGACAGTTTGAAATATGCCCAGTACGAGAGAGCAGTGTGATAACAATCATTGAAATAATCAAATTAACCAGGCAATTTTTTTAAGCAGAACAATGAAAACCAGGTTTAATTACTGTTATTTTATTGCAAACGTGGAATCAATATTATAGGGAGATGTTATGTGCTAACGACGGTCGTAAATAAGGAAAGACGACTGAGCCCCGTATAAGATGAGGTAGTCGACGACGGAGCCCGTTAGCGGGGCTCCTACTTCTCATCATCATCATCAGCCTTTTTTTTTTAATGTCCCCACTGATGGGGCACAGGCCTCCTCTCTGTGAGAGGGTGTGGGCCGTAATCTACCACGCGGGCCCAATGCGGATTGGTGGATGTCACATGTCTTCGAATTTTTTGTTCTAGGACATGCCGGTTTCCTCACGATGTTTTCCTTCACCGTTTTGAGAGCAGTGGTGATGAAATAATTTACACAAAGTAAAGCGCCTGCCTGGGTCTGAACTCACGACCTACAACTTATAAGTCGCGGCTAATACCACTGGGCCACCACTGCTCCTACTTCTGAATGGTTTTAAAAAAAAACCACGAATGGGCCATCCCCTTCTAACCTAACCTGTCCGTGTTGGGGTGCCCTCAATTACCGTTAATATGGAACAGCCCGCCTATTCTGAACTATAACACCGTGAAGGCTTAAATGAAGAGTAGGTACAGTAGTGCTATTCCGGAAAATCTCATCGTGAAAACTTAGGTGAAGTGGGCTGTCAATCCATACAATCAAGGTGGAATGATAGTTCACTTCACGCTCACGCACCTAAATTTTCACGGTGAGCTGTTAACAGAATGGGCCGGCTGGTCCAAGTGGACTGTCATCCCACAAGCTAGGAATTGACAGTACACCTCATGTTCACTTAGCATGATTTCACTTTGAAATTTTAACAGAATAACACTACAGTCTATTATGAAAGATTGACCAATTAGATCAACCTTGCCGTATCTTGTAAAAACCAATCCAACTTCCAGTAATATTATAAATGCAAAAGTTTGTACATAATAATTATGTTTGTAACTCAATCACAACAGAACAGCAGAACGGATCTGGATGAAATTTGGCGCAGTGATAGATTATAGTCTGGAATAGAACATAGGCTATTTTATAGAGGGGGAAGTACTAATTCTACGTGGAGGTAGCCGTTGACAGAAACTAGTATGTTATGAAAATAGCACTTTTTTTTTTGGGGGGGTGGGATATCATCCAATGACTTTTCCCGCTCTGGGTGCAGCGGGAGAGCATGTCAGACTCTTACTGACTAAAACCCACCCCTGTTCCTCCCTGCCCTGAATGCCCAGGGGCGAGGTGACTCTTTCGAATTTATCCTCAACCCCCGGGCAGGCATCGGCCATGACGGGCCCCGTCCTGTTTGCTGACAACTCTTGTTCGTCGCGCTACACTACGCGCCGTCGACTCTCGGGCCTGGTGCTGATCGGACGGCGAGTTACCCATTACTCGCCGTCCGCAGGCCCGGGTATGAAAATAGCACTGAAAAGTTTGTTTTTGGTTCTATGGCCAATTTGATCAACCTTGACGGCATTTTGTTAAAACCCATAATGTAAATTGAGTTCTTTGAATTCTCAAGAGCTGTAGACTTTCTAGCTTAGATATAGGTACCTACTGTGTCTAGTATGCATCTTCAAGGATACTAAAAGGACAATCCGGGGCTAAAGTTTAATCATACTTTGTATAGTCGTTTCTAGGAACTTGCAATAAAATTATTTTCCTTATTTAGCTAAATAAGCATAAAGATGCAAACGTGAGGTATTAATGCTAATTATGTGTGTATTCAGGATGTTTTAATATATGATTATAGCGATTAGAGTTAATACCTATTAATTACTTAACAGCGTCGTTATTAGATCTAATAAACGTCATGATAACTATTTCCATAACAGTCGATTTATTATAAACATTACATTGCAACGCAGAGAAAAATTGTTTGGAAAGTCTTGTGTATGGATGTGGATGGCTATAAGAGTAGAGGAAGGCCAAAGAAACGATTGGACTGTGTGAAAGAGGATATGGGTAAAAAGGGGGTGACTACAGAGATGACGACTAATAGAGGAGTATGGAAGAAAAAGACATGTTGCGCCGACCCCAAATAAATAAGGGCAGGAGAATGATGACATTGTAACGCAGATAAAAATAATGTAATGAAATTTAATAGACTACCATTTTTTAAAGGTGACCTGGTGAGGATCGCGGGCAATGGTTGCGAGACGCACAGTACCGGTCATTGTAGCAACACTTGGGGGGGCCTATGTCCAGCAGTGGACGTCTTTCGGCTGAAATGATCATGATGGTTTTTTTTTTAGCAGCTTCGCTTTGTAGACTATCCCAAAGGTATCGCGCATTTTTTAACTGACATCAAAAAATGTGGTTCTGTATTCGACCCGTATGTATACGCGCTCTCTTTTATAAATCTAGCAAAAGACCATTTCCTTTCTCTCTGATGCCTTTCTGTTTATATATATTCTCATCTCTTCCATAATTAGTCTTCCTTTTATTCTTTGTCCTCCTTTTTTTCTCACCTCATACGAAATTATGTAACATTTGATATGTATGTATGGATGTATTTTTAAATGTAAAATTATGACATCCATTTTTTATTAGCAGTACACCACAGACTACCCCTTTTAGATTGTAAGTTCTTTCAGTCCATCCCAAGGTTGTCTGGTAGATATCGCTGTTCAGCGATAAGACCGCCGTTGTACCCATAGATTTAAGCTCGTGTAAAACAATTGTGTGACTGTTTTGGTGTACAATAAAGTTTTATTCTTCTTCTTCTATGTATGTATGCTTGTTTGTCCGCCATTTTCTCGAAAACTACTGTTCCGATTTGGATGGGGTTTTCGTAATTCAAATTCATATTTTTCAAGTAAGGTTTTAGTATAATACATTAGGATCTGATGAAGCTCGTTTGAGATAGACAGTGGAACTCTTCAATAACTAACAGCAAATGACTCGCGATAACTGCGATCGTTTGTCTATGTATTGTTAACACAATTTAATGGGGAACCAAAACTAAAAAGCGAAAAATTAGAAATAGAACCGACTTCCAAAAAAACCAAAAAAAAAGTGCAGAAGTCGATGCCAAAAAACGAATAAACAAAACCAGAAACACCGAACCAACTTCAGAAATTAAAGTTATTTTGCACTTTTTTGGTTATTTTGGAAGTTCTATTTTTTGTATAAAAGTTTTTTCGGGATAAAAATAGCATTTCACACTCAGCTAGAATGTTGCTTATTAGTAGAAGATTACTTGACATCAAGTCAATACTTCTAAAGATTACCTCCTTTAAACAAAATATATAAACTAAACATTAAACATATTTTTTATAGTACCTATTAGTTTACATAAACTTAATTAAAGGCTTCGTAAACGCAAATCTTATCGAAACTTCCGGAATTCCGCACTCATCAAATAAGTTAATTTATTTAAATGAGCAATAACTATGACTAAACTTAATATTTCACCTTGCCACTTGCAATCCCAATATGCAAATCTTATTAATGTCTGCTCAATCATCTGCTATTACATCGCATGACGAATCTTGCGCATCCTACTGTTCAGAAGGCGTAGATTTGACATTAGAGATGTCGAAGGTATCAAAATCATCGAAATATCGACATTATAAATAAAATTAAAAGCATTTATTTCAAATAAACCATTTACACCCACTTTTGAATTGTCAATAAGTCGGTCAGTCAGAAATATGAAGCCAATTGCACAATCCAAGGCGTAGATCTCTATGGAGAAGAATGTGCAAGAAACTCCATGGACACTCTTTAACCGACTTCACAAAAAGGAGGAGGTTCTATGTTTGACCGTATGTATGTTATTTTTTTTTTTTTTTTATGCAAGTCCACCGATTTCTCTGTCAGTTGTTGACCGATTTCCAAATTTATACTCTAGAGGTACTCCATATAAATTTTATCGAAATTGCTTTAGCGCTATTTGAAAAAATCAACAAAAACAAAAAATGAGTATACGTAGATGACGTTTTGGTCTCCTCCAATTACGAGTATGTTCAAATTCCATGTTCCATGTTATTGGGGTTATCAATTGGGACGTAACTTTATTATTTAGTTTTAGTTCTGGGGTATAACAACTAAAAAGTGAAAAATGAAAAACTTTTTTACAAAAAATACAACCGACTTCCAGAACAGAAATTACCCTTGAAATAAACATAACATAACAAAAGAAAAATAACTTTAAGTTCGGAAGTCGGTGTCAAATAACGAAGAAATAAAATACAAATTCAATTTTAAGTGTATTTTCTTTGATGGAAGTCGGTTGTATTTTTTGTAACAAAGTTATTTTATATAACGTGTTAAGCATTATAATTGTATCGACATCTTTTAAATCCAGTCTCTTTTTTTATTTTGTGGGTTGGGGAATCATCCAATGACATCTCCCGCTCTGGGTGTAGCGGGAGGGCGTGTCAGACTCTTACTGACTTTAACCCACCCCTGTTCCTTCCCTGCCTGAGTGCCTAGGAGTGCGGTAATTCTGTTAAGAATTTACACTATCTCACCTGATGGTAAGCAAGAATGAGGTTGAAGATGGAGCACGCTTGCTTAGAAGTAACTTATTCACTCTTGGCTTAAATACTCTCAGGTTGTAGCTATCAGGAACCACAAGAATTCCACTCCTTAGCGTACACACAAAAATGTGTTCCTAAAACGTTTAGATTTTGATATTTTAATATAATTATTTTAAGCCAACCCTAGTTGGTGCTGTATAATAGTTATTCTTTAATTCTTTACTGTTCACCAAAACAATTTTTTGTTGTTTATTTTCATTATTAAAATAATATTTTCGTTATTCTAATACCGAACATTGAAGTATTATCGCCGCAAAATATCGATACTTAGATATTTTTTCGACATGTCTAGCGTACATTACCATACAACTGAGCCGATGACAGACAGACAAACAGGTGGGCGAGCCCACTTTCTATTGGTAATTATTTATTTTGATTTATTTGGACATGCAATAATTATTTGTGATTACATTACGTTGTGTAGGTGATATATTTTATTTTTGTGGTGGGTTTTAAATTTATAACTAGTCGTTCATGTATGGGTGTTGTAAGATGACGATACTTAGTTTTTTTGAAGTTATACTTCTTTCGGCGCGTTAGGGAAAAATGATGATGGTACATTTTTACGATGCGCGCGCACACCGTCACATAAAACCGACACCCTGAAGTTACTTAGCGTCTGTGGTTCATGAAGAATGATTGTTTTCCTTCTAAACTTTGTGACAGTTTGGTTTTTTACCTTGTTACGCCATAGACGTATAACTTCTTACGTCCGTACATACCTAAGTACCTAAACACACACTTTTTTTTTGTGGGTTGGAAAATCATTCAATGACTTTTCCCGCTCTGGGTGAGCAGGAGGGCGTGTCAGTCTTTTACTGACTAAAACCTTCCCCTGTTCCTTTAGTTGCCTGAGTGCCCACGCGCGGCAACTCTGTTTCGAATTTATCCGCGACCCTGAGTGTCACACGTGCAGTGTAGACCAGAAATACCAAAGTATTTTTTTGGGATTTAGAACAATAACTAGAGGAATTTGTGGTAGATTTTGCCGATAAATGGGAAAGTTTAGGATAAATAATAGTAAAAATGAATAACTATATAAAAATCCAATTTAGAACAAAAAAGCAAAATTCATCACACGACTGCTAAGGGTCTTTCTATATTTTTAAGCTGCCGAGTAAACGTGCAGTGCGGTGCAGAAAAACCGACTCACAATATAACTATTGCAACACGAGTATTAGATGCTATCTCGTACCGTGGAGCGAGCATGTGCCCTAGGGCCTTAAACTTACGAGTTTACGATGCCTGGTACTTACATATAGACAGGTTAATTTACAAATTACACTACTAGTTACAAGCAATAATAGTTTGAATATGAAGCGGTCGTAAAACTTGTAAGGTAAGTATAGACTATAAAACCCGTCAATACTTATTGACACTTATATAAATACAGACAAACATATTCATAATTGCATTATTTGAAGTATTTAAACAAAATCTAGAAATAATAGAATATTTTTAAAGGACGTCGCTACTATTGCTAGTCGTGAGTACAAATGTCTAATTTGTTTGGCACATTATTGCTTATCAAGAAAATCTATAAATTCTGAGAATGATCACTAATCCACAATTTAAATAAGAAGAAGCTGTAAAAGACAGGGTTTTTTTATCGCATTTATGTTTAAAATTTATTAAGCTCAGAATTTGGAAGAAGACCGTGTGTTTACTACTGTCCATTTTTTTAATAATTAATTATTTTCTCTGTATAAAAAAGAATGCCTAATGTACGCAAACTTATCTGCTTTTGCCGTAAATAATTACTGGCCTCTATTAGTGCGCAGAAATGATCGAAAGAGTCATCGCGGCCCTGGCACAGACAACTGAAGAAACACGGGTGGATTTTAGTCAGTAAGAGTCTTTTTTTTTTTGCGTGGGAAGTTTTCCAATGACATCTCCCGCTCTAGGGTGGAGCGGAAGGGTGTGTCAGACTCTTACTGACTATAATCCATCCCGTTCCTTCCCTGCTCTGAATGCCCAGGGGCGCGGAAACTCACTTTCGAATTTATCCACAACTCCTGGGCAGCCATCGGGCATGACGGGCCCCGTCATGTTTTGCTGACAACTCTTTGAGGCGCGCGTGGAACACTACGCGCCGTCGACTCTCGGTCCTGGTGCTGATCGGACGACGAGTTAACCACTACTCGCCGTCCGCAGGCCCGGGTGTCAGTAAAAGTCTGAGCGGGAGGAGCTCGTGGCTAATGTAACAGCCGCACGGGTCGATCCATCAGGTTAAGCTAAACTTGCCGGAGTTGGCCCATGGATGGGTGACCATCTTTACATACCGAGACTCCTCTGTGCCTCAGAAAGCACGTTAAGTTGTTGGTTCTGGCTGTCAACCGTGGATCTTTGACAGTCGTTACGGGTCGTCAGAAGCCCGAAAGTCTCACAACCAGTCTTACCAAGGGGTATCGTATTACCCAGTACCTAACTGGGTTGTGGAGGTCAGATAGGCAGTCGCTCCATGTACAATATTGTATTCGGTTAGACTGGAAGCCGACCCCGAGATAGTTGGGAAAAGGCGCGGGCAGATTGATTGAGTCTGAGTGGGAGAAATTATTTGATGATTACCCACCGTATAAAAAGCCTCTAGCATTCCCTACGATAACTTAATCCTCCCAAGAATGTTAATTCCGTTCCGGGCGTTCGGTTACGTGCAGTGTAGTGAAAAAAAATCTGCTCACAATAGTTGCAACACGCGTATTAGATGTTATCGCGCGCTTGCCTCACGCGTTGGGCAACGATCCGCGCTGGCGGCCATTTTCGCGCATCATTCCAGTAGGGCTGATGGAAATATTAAAAAAGGCCCTATTTATATTAGTGTTTTTAACCAGTAGTGCTTGGCAACTGGGCTTACCCCAGTTGTAAATACCCCCTTTGTGTCTAATGGCCTAGCTTTGTTCTGTCTCCCGCTTGATTAGGAGGGAAGTGAAAATTATATTTTTCTTACTCCTCCGCTGCCTTTTCTGATTAATTTCGTTGCGGGACCCAAGACAGTTTAATCGTTTCTGTGGGACTCGTCGAGCTTCATTGCCTCGGCTTTTTTTCTGGTAGTCGCCCAAGTTGATTCTGGCTTACAGGAGTGGTTTGGGAATAGTGTAGCGGGCACGTACCAAAAAAAAAAAACAAATAAACTGGCCAAGTGCGTGTCGGACTTCACTAATTTAGGGTTCCATACCAAATGTATTTTTGACTATTTCTATGACTGAAAATTTGAAAACTGTAGCTCCAACCGTTTGGCTGTAAAACCTTTGTGATAGACGACGGACAGACAGACAGACGTACAGACGGACACTTGAGTGACAGCAATATGGCTCCGTTTGGACCCTTCGGGTACGGAACCCTAAAAAGGGTATATTTAAAAGCCTCTATAAGGGGCGACACAAGACACTATGATCAGCGGACCCACAAAAATTTATTATACAAAGAAAAAAGATAAATAATTGTACCTCACACAAAATCTTATTAAAACTAACAATACAAATAAAAATATACTGTGCTAGGCTAAAAGGCGCCTCACTCAGCATATGCTCCGATATTTAAACAATAAATAACGCAGCTCTGGTATTCTGCTAGGCCCTGCTGTGATGCCTCGAAGACATACTCAGAACGAGGAATAAACTACAATAATACCTAAACCTTTAAGAAAGCACTCCTAAGATCATATTCGTAATTAGAGATATATATAAGTGTAATTAGAGATGGGGGGGAGGACTTAACCATAAAGGTATTTTAACTACCAAGTTTAGACTTGATAGTCTTTTCTTTCCTTTTATTAGGGTTCCGTAACCGAAGGGTAACTAACGGGACACTATTACTAAGCCTCCGCTGTTCGTCTGTCTGTCAGCGGGCTGTGTATCTCATGATCCGTCATAGGTAGGTAGTTGAAATTTTTACAGAATGTATATTTCTGTTGCCGCTATAACAACAAATAATAAAATCGTTCGGAACTCTTAACGTGCCAGTTAAACTCGCACTTAACCGTTATTTTTCATCATCACGTAGCATCTGAACCACTATGATATACGGATAACGACCGAGGAAGTTGCATGTTATGCACATCTTAACATCTTACCCCTTAAAAATTCCTTCACACAAAGATAAAACACCTGCCAATGTTAAGAAAATCGTGAGCAAACCCACGTGCTACTATAATAATTCAACATGTGTAATACGTAGATAATGACGCCAGATAGCGCCACCTGTCACGAGCACCACGAACCATTTCAAACGTGGGCAGAAAAAGAAGCGTGTCCCACGATGACTGTGAAGCATATAATTATAGCATCGATGAGGAGATGATGATTGTGGGCAGAGGTCGGGATGTTGCAAAAATATTCATGGCAACGAATTGTTTGTCAGAATATTTAAAAGTATAATTATTGGTGCAGAATGGTGAGTAGTTTTCAAGGATGTTTTGGTACTTATTATAGTTTTTAGGGTTCCGTACCCAGAGGGTAAAACGGGACCCTATTACTAAGACTGCGCTGTCCGTCCGTCTGTCTGTCTGTCCGTCTGTCACCAATCTGTATCTCATGAGCCGTGATAGTTTGACAGTTGAAAATTTCACAGATGATGTATTTCTGTTGCCGCTATAACGGCAAATACTAAAAAACAGAATAAAAAAATATTTAAGTGGGGCTGCCACACAACAGACATGATTTTTTTGCCGTTTTTATAGATAATGGTACGGAACCCTTCGTGCGCGAGTCCACTCGCAATTGGCCGCTTTTTTTTAAAGGTAAATTCTTCTTGAAAACCTTACTAGGTATTTTTCCAGTTAAGTCAAATAATGCCTAGTTAAAATCACCAACTAAAAGTAACAAATGGAAAATTTCATAACCTTTTAATAGACGTTTGAAAAGTCATCACCAATCTTAGCATTGATGTCAAATATCATGTCATAATAAAACTATACTAAGACTAAGCTAATAACCAACTAGTATGACACACTTAATCAACTGTAATCTTCCAATAACTAATAAATCATAATAGAATTAATCTAAACTTATTAAGAGGTAAAATTAGTTGTTTGTGATCTTTGAAAGTACTACTGATCCACTAGTTGTTTTAGGGTTCCGTACCCGAAGGATCCAAACAGAGCCCTATTGTTGTCTCTCACGTGTCCGTCTGTCTGTCTGTCCGTCCGTCGTCTGTCACAAAATTTTGCTACGAAGAATTTTTTAACTTCCCAATGACCTGTGAACTTGAAATTTGGTGATAATGTTTACTATAACGTATACTTTACTAAAAAATACCAATATTTGGTACGGAACCCTTAATGTACGAAATCCGACATGCACTTGGCCAGTTTTTTATTTTATTTATCTTGTGTGTGCCTGGTGACTGTTGCCAAATAAATATTTCTCTTTCTTTATAGTAATAGTATTATTATTATAAAGAGGTAAAGTTTGTGAGTTTGTGAGGTTGTAGGTAATCTCTGGATCAACTGAACCGATTTTGAAAATTATTTTACCAATAGATAGCCACGCTATTTGTGAGTGTCATAGGCTATAAAGTTTTGAAATCCACGCGGACGAAGTCGCGGGCGAAGTGCTAGTTTATTTATAAATTAACTTCGTTTTCGACAGCCCTGCCTGAGAATGATTGCGACCCGTTCGTTATGCGAGCTAGAACAAATTGCCCTGCACTAGTCCATAATGTAACTTTATTTGATTTTACATCAATATAGCTCGTAAGCGATTCCCACGGACATTTGACTGATGTTCTTGATGTGTGCTTGTTTTTGCTTGCTTCATTGTGTTTTATTTAGAATATGCTCTGTGTTTGAGTCTGCTTGTTGAAGACTGTGTTTTATTTAGAATATGCTTTGTGTTTGGGTCTGCTTGTTGAAGACTGTGTTTTATTCAGAATATGCTTTGTGTTTGGGTCTGCTTGTTGAAGAATTATGACTATTTGAAAATCCTACTAACATTATAAATGTGAGAGTTTGTGAGGATGTATGTTTGTTACTCATTCACGTAAAAACTAATAAACGGATTTTGATGAAACTTTACAGTAATATTGCTTATACATGAGAATAACACATAGGCTATAATTTATAATGAGGGAAGAAATAATACTTCGCGGGCGAAGCCGTTAGCAGAAGCTAGTTTTTACATAAAGCTTCCTGCTGCGAAAACTTTTTTAATTTGAGCTAAGTTTTGGTTTCGGTTTTAAAATCAAATGTGCGTCATTTTTTTTGCAGGGAAATGTAATATTCGCGGACTAAAACAAAAAAATATTAAAATACCAGTGTCATTGGAAATATTTTAGTAACTTGTTACACAAATAACAGTCTGAAAAATAATATTTTTTTTTTTTTATTTAGAAATGTTGCCCCACACTAAGAATTACTCCAGTATCGTGGGTGCGTTCACAAACATGTAAACTCACATACACAAGACACTCCGGAACTACTATTTATAGGCCATACAAATATTTGTTCCGTGCAGGAATCGAACCTGCGTTCCACAGTGAAGCAGCCAATCACTCACCCACTGCGTCAACAGTGCCGTTATTTATTATCATTCATCATCATCATCATCAGCCTTTTTAATGTCCCCACTGCTGCTGGGGCCCAGGCCTCCATTTTGTGAGAGGGTGTGGGCAGTAATCCACCACGTGGGCCCAATGCGGGTTGGTGTTATATTATATGTATTATCATTCATTAATTTATTTTTAATTAATATAAATTAGTAGACTGTCGTTTCTGAATAAACTATATTTTGTCAGAAATCATATTAAATATCAAAAGTTATCAAAATACATTTTTAAAGGTGACATTTGTAATAACTTAGTGCCATTGGCAATGATCTTCGGATTTATTATAAGGTCAAATAATGGTTCTTTGAGGCGAATTATATAGAGACTTTGGGATTTTACCTGATCTATCTAACATCAAGAAAATATGCTTAAATTTGTATTTTAAGATGATGATCTAATTCAGTTCTCTTTATATTATTTGTCATTGGTAGTTTTTAGAATTTAATATTTATGGAGATTACTGAGAATATTTTGTTATTCGCAAACTCGTTGTCCTAATGGTGGAATTCATGATCATAATTATGATCTCGCAGACAGAAGGGCCCTGAAAGCACACGATTGTGTTTTGCTGCCGGAGCGTTTGTTGCTTAGAATAGATTCTTGAAGATCCAGTTGAACACAGCAAGTCTATTTTTATTCTAGTTAAAGCGTTCGAACTCCATATTTCAAACTGCTAGTGTTCATACAAATGTGTATATTCTATACAGGTAAAATTGTTTGTTAACAATGGTTTCCATGGTTGTTCAAAAGTAATCTCTGGAATTCCTGATCACATTACAAAAAGTCTTAGATAAAAACCTGCACTATCGCAGAGGTCATCAGTTACTTTTTTATCCCAAACAAACTCTTTATTTTGACATCTCACATTTCAGCTGTCAAAGCCAATCTGATACTAACTCATTTTTTAAAATCCATCCAGCTGTAAGGAACGGTTCCAGTGGAACTGGCCACGGGAGCAAATAGTAAACTAGTTTCAAACTAATATAACATTAAGAATATTCTCTTGTCACCAGACCTGTTGCTGATGTAGAAATTGTCGCTATTGCAAATTAAATGGCGGATGTCAGCAATCAGTCTTACAGAGGACAAATAAATTCAAGAATTTGTTACGCACTAATAGAACTTGTTATTCTGAAGAAAGTAAACACCCACAAGGTTTAACAAGTGGACAAAGATATTTCCAATCTGAATAAAATCGTGCCGAAACCAGCCTTAAAGAAACTAATTAATATTAATACAAGGAAGAGCGAATTTTCAGCCCTGCTTCGTCCACCATGTTTGGACAAACAACATTATATTCACAGAAAGCAAATAAGAGACGAATCTAATGACAGTTTTAATTCAAAAATATATCTAAATCCCTTTCATCGCTCTCATTTATTCCTGAGACTTTAAATCAGGAAACATAAAGTAGGACGCGCTCAGACCTGATGGATTGCCGATCTTGGAAGGGTAGCAGCCGAATTGCGAGAGAATGTTGGACGCATATCCAGCATTGGACTACTACAAGCTGATGATGGGGTTTTATGGACTCGTCTGATACCCAATGTGAGTGCGGTGCCCCTGTCGAGAACATGACTCACATACAGGAATGCTCCAAGTGCACATACACCTGTACCATGATGGACTTGATGAATGCTACAGACGCTGCAATTTATGTGACCAGCTTCTGGGCTCAAAGTATTTAAAAAGTTAGGAAACCATCGATTCTAAAGAAAAATAATGATGATCTTTTACCCATAAAGCAGGCATTAGTTAATCTCAAGTTAAAGGGGAAAATCTATAAGTCCGTGATTAGACTTGTCGTACTATAAGAATCAGATTGTTGGGCTGTGAAAAAGACGGATGAAAATAGATTGCATGTGGCGGAGATGAGAATGTTGAGATCGATGTGTCGAGTAACGAGAATGGATAAAGTGAGAAATGCGTACATTAGAGGTAGTTTAAAAGTGGCGCCAGTGACGGAAAAGTTGAAAGGGAGCCGCTTATATTGGTATGGTCATGTGAAGAGGAGGGATGAAACACATGTAACTAAAAGAGAAAAATAAAAAAAATGTAGATGGATAGAGTGGAAGAGGGAGGCTAAAGAAAAGATGGATCGATTGTGTGAGGAGAGAGGAAATAAAAGGGAGTTAGTGATAGCGTGACTGCTGACAGGACAGAATGGAAGAAAAAAGTGTTGGTCCGACCCCAAGTAACATGGGATAAAGGCAGGAAGATGATGAGTAAAGTAAACCCAGTGACACCTTCTAGTAAAAATAGTCAAGAATGCATTCCAGTCAATAAGGTGTAATACGAGAAAGGCAACAACCATGTAAACTGGTTACTCGTGCAATGTTTCTACATAATTTCGTTCTGCGATTGGCAACTTGTTATTGTCTATTCCGTCTGTATGTCCCTCAATCATAGAGAACAATGATTTGCCAGGCATAAGTGCTAGCGCAGGAAAATCAATTTGTGTTTTGCAATGTCCAAATAGATCAAATTAAATATGAATTGAATAATGGTACAGAAATTGTGAGTAATTGGCGGTAAACTGAAGTTTAGTTTATCTGTGGGTGATGAATCAAGCCATAAGGGGCATTCGGTAATCCAACTTATAGAACGGTATATTTATCTATCAGAAAAGTATACTTAATTAACTATTACAGTTTTACCCATTTAAATGGATAGGCAATATGATATACCGCAAAAATGATGGGTTTGTGCTATATAGCAGGTGGCTTAATTTTAAAGCACCAGGATATCATCAAAACAAGACCTGAAGAAGATGCCTTTAGGGAAATGGATGCAAAAGTCGGGATACGGATGTTACGACTCCACTTGAAAATCCTGTGTTTATCTATTTAGCGGTTCATAATTTTATTATAAGTTGATTGCAATTACTAATTATGTGTTTATAAGCTGCGATGTGCTGTGTCTAGCGTTGCTTCCTTGTATAACTTAATTTGTTTATTATCATCGTTAGAAGATGACTCACAAGTTGTGAATTTTAAGTTATAAACAAGCTTTTTCTATAATAACAAGTAATATTTTTTATAACTATACTTTAGCTACTTCTTCCTGTATTCAGTAGTGTTTTTGTTCAGAAACTGTACCATACCGATATCAGCTAAGAATTACCTTTTTCACTGGGGTTCTATAGATGTCTACAGTAGACTTAAGGGCAATGGGACCATCTTCAGACCCTTATTAAATTTTGCTATTTCAAAGTATCTAAATTCTTCAACATCTGCCCAACTCAGGTTGGTGTCAGAATCCAATCTTAGCAGGTGTGGCAAACAGCCACGGTTTCTAAATGATTTTAGTAAATATAGGTAGTTGCGTGTGACCGCAACATGTGCTAAGTTTCACTAAGTTTGAGCACCGTTGGTGTCATGTCGTAAGTAACCGGATGCTTTACGTAAATCCCTCGTGTGAGGCTAACCTTGACTAATGAACGATATTATCGGCTTTTTTTTTCATCACAGGCATTCTTTGTAATATTGGATGGTGCTGAACGGATTTTGCGTTTGATTGGTGGCGAGTGTGCTAGTACAGGCCAGTCCCTTCGATAGGAGTCGAGTTCGTCCCGCCATCTTCGCACAAGCATCGACTGGTGTGGAAGGGGGTCATTACTCAGTAGTGGGACAAATAGTCTAATTAGTAGTGGGGAGTTTAAGATGTCGTTAGTTTGGTTATTGTTCTAACGAGGTAAAGTCCAAAGAAGAAATAACACATATAACCCCTGAAAAATGTTAGCGATGACATGGCGGAATGGAAGAAGAAAACGTGTTTTGTCAACTCTATGTGTCACGGGAGAAGCAGGAAGATGATGATGGCTACCAAGCTTTCAGAAAATGTTCTTCTCTTCAGAACCAGATACCCTCTTAACTGCTTGTAACTCCAGGAAGTCCTGCCACTCGGATGGC
Source organism: Polia nebulosa (assembly GCA_951329385.1). Classification (NCBI taxonomy): domain Eukaryota; kingdom Metazoa; phylum Arthropoda; class Insecta; order Lepidoptera; family Noctuidae; genus Polia; species Polia nebulosa. The sequence continues at coordinate 30,484,080 of OX589606.1, forward strand.
GACTGCAGTGGCTTATAAGAAAAGCACTCAATCGGTTGCACACCCAGGTAGGCCGCTGCAAATACAACTTGGCAAAATGGTGGTTTATAGACCCGTCATAGAGGGCAGTAACTGGCCAGATGATCTACCTATATTTTTTTTGTCCTCCTGATTCTATATCAGAGTATAGTAGGTTAAACCTACCTTGACAACCTACTAGATCATGCCCTCGAATAGGTTGTTACTCGTAACATCAATTTGATAGGCACTACGCAGTACATTGCTGCTTTGTTCGGTGGACATCGTTTACAATAAGCACTACGTACGAGTAGTACATTTTTGTTTTCCTATACGTCAAAGCAGCAATGTACTGCATAGTGCCTATATTGATAAAACCTGCTGGGGAATTCACCTAAGCTCATAGAAACCAGTGTCCTTCATTAGGCATCATTATTTATAAATTGTATTTAAAATAACCTTTGGAAACGGATGCCATTTTGCAATTACTACTTTATATAACTTATTGCTATTCATTAATTACTCGTAATTACTAATTGACCTGGTGTTAACTAGATTCAAATCATAAGTAGCACTCAAGTTATTAAATAGAGCAGAATTCAAACGAAAAGAACTTACGGTTGGTTTAAAACCTCTAGTCGAGGTGCAAACCACTAGAGATTCCGAATCACCACTACAAATGTGTGTATGTGATAATAACTGCTAACGAGGAAATCAAAGCATTACCACCAGATTAAAAATCCACTGACGACTGAAAATAAGGGCACCTAAACCTAATAATATCAAAGTCAAAGTCAAAACGTTTATTGCGATCTAAGTGAAAGAAAAAAAAGGAAGAAGAACAAGAGAAGAAGAAGAAGAAAGAAAAGAAGAAAAAAGAAAGAATAAGAGAAGAAAAAGAAGAAGAGTAAAGTGAATGAGCTGTAATATCTGTTGGATGGTGAACCGGAAGAAGGATAGATGACCTGTTGAGGGTCGTAGGAATCCGATGGATGCGAGACGCACAGGACCAGTCATTATGGCGACACTTGGGGGAGGTCTATGTCCAGCAGTGGACATCTTTCGGCTGAAATGATGATGATGATGGACAGTGCTCAGTCGCTCCTTACAGATACCTACCGTGCAAGATCACTAACTAAAGCTGATGTGTCTAAATGAGAAGAATGGCTGATAACTGGCCACCTGGTCCGTGCCCTGGTTCAGGCCATGGTACGGAGCGAGAGGGAATGGGAAGCCGTCTCCTCCTTCTGCAAAGCAGTAATGACGAAGAGGGAGGCGGCATACGTGAGGGAGACTCAACAACAGCAGAGTCGGCCCAACGCCCTCAGCAGCAGCCGCCGCAGGAGACGCCAGGGGCTTCGGGCGCCGCGAGACGATCTCCGGCCACCGTAGATCCGGGCCTGCGGACGGCGAGTAGTGAGTAACTCGCCGCCCGATCAGCACCAGGCCCGAGAGTCGACGGCGCGTAGTGTTCCACGCGCGCCTCAAATAGTTGTCAGCAAAGAGAAGAGGCCCGTCATGGCCGATGCTTGCCCGGGGGCTGAGGATAAATTCGAAAGTGTTACCTCGCCCCTGGTATTCAGGGCAGGGAGGAACAGGGGTGGGTTTTAGTCAGTAAGAGTCTGACACGCCCTTCCGCTCCACCCTAGAGCGGAAGAAGTCATAGGATGATTTCCCACGCCCCAAAAAAAAAAAAACTGGCCACCTGGTGAACAAGAATGCAGAATGGGCTTATGCTGAGAAGGAATGAACATTGATCGCCAAAAGATATATAAGCTTAGAAACCAAGAGATCACAGAACACAATATCACAGAACGATTAAATGAAGTAGCGCACTCTTGCGCAAGTTTTAAACTGGAGTAAGGGAAAGGGTTTCTAATGTGCCAATTTGTAGGCCGTTGGAGGCTTATCAACTGTACCTGTTACCGATTGCAATCTTAATAATTTTATTATTTATTTACTAGCTTTATCCTGCGACTTTGCTTGTGGTCTATCTCACAGGAACCTTGGATTTTTCGGTATGAAAAGTAGTCTATGATACTTGCTATTATAGTGTGACTTTTTATAAGTGAAATTGGTTCGGTGGGTCCTAAAGATTACCTTTTTCAAATACACAATTTAGCTTCTCGACTTTTGTTATTGATGTTTATTTATTTAGTAGCGACTCGCCCCAGCTATGCACGGGTACAAATTATACTTCTAAATCTTCCTCATGAACACTGTTCAGTAGTTTTTGGGGTAATCGCGAACATACAGAAAGACGGGACTTTGTTTTATAATATGTAGTCATACATATATTTACTTTCATGCACAACACACTGAAATAGTAATATAATAATAGTTTTTTCATGTTATTTTTTATTAAATTTGTTGGAGTTAATGTCTGAACTGTTAAATGGCCCATCTGATGTCAAGATGACTTACGACTATTGAATAAGAAAAACCTTGTAAGTTGTAGGTCAAGACAGAAGAGATTGATTTTATGGTCAAGTCTACGACTAGGTCTACGGGTCACTGCACTCATCACCTCGTGACAAAGTTGTAGAGTCGTGTGTGCTTGCAAACAACTGGCAATATACTGTTTAACTTAACAAAGACTGTTTGGTAGAAATGACAATGGTAATTGTTTTAGACATACTCTAGTGTCGTTGAGCTACTTACAGTTCTGAGTTGAGCTACACGATAAATGTCAAATGCTGCATTATTTGGACAGATCCACTCAAAACTGCGTGGTATTTTCTTCAAAACCCACCTCCAATATTAACCTATATGGTTTTCATATAATTTGACTTTAAAAGAGACTTAGAACTAAATTTGTTTCGGTGTTTATTCTCAGGGTAGTTAGCTAGGTTACACCGACCCTATCTTGTTTAGATTTACAATAAAGATTGATGTTTATAAGTGTATTTTTAACCAAATTACAAAATAAATAGTTAAATATAATTTGGGGACTTTGTTGCGCCACTTCTTCTTCCCAGTTAATACACTAGGAAGTGCTGAAGGGGGGTGGGCCATTTTTGGAGGATATTTTTACTTACTTTTTGGTATTTTTACGTAGAACTTTGACGTTCTAAAACTGATGACTCTCAGTCTAGTTTGAAAAAAAATGACTTTTGATTTTGACTTCATTTTTAGGGTTCCGTACCCAAAGGGTAAAACGGTACCCCCGTTTTGGCTTTGGGTACAGAACCCTATTACTAAGAGTCCGCTGTCCGGCCGTCTGTCTGTTTGTCCGTCTGTCACCAGGCTGTATTTCATAAAGCGTGATAGTTAGACAGATGGAATTCACTCTGTTGCCGCTATAACAACAAATACTAAAAAACAGAATAAAATAAATATTTAAGGGGGCTCCCATACAACAAACGTGATTTTTTTGCCGTTTCTATAGATAATAGTACGGAACCCTTCGTGCGCGAGTCCGACTCGCACTTGGCCGGTTTTGATTTTGATTTCATTTATTTTCCAACAGATTTAATATGCGAACAAAAATATAGCGACCATTATTTTTACAAGAATGTAAAATAAAGCACCTCGTTTCGGCACAGAAGGCCTAAGGCAAATAATTATGAAAGAAAAAGTGCTAACAGTTGACACCACGAGACACAGTGGTAGTGATCGCAACATTATTAGACGTACATACAATCCTTGAAACGTTAAGTAACTGTATGAGGCCATACAAATGTACGACATTCAGCCAATGTGCGAACGAGTGCAAGTCGAACATTTCTACAATTTCAATTAAAATAATTAAACGAAACCAATTTTATTAGTTTTAATTGAAATGATTTAAAGTGGTTTTGGTAACGAGGTTGTAGTCTTCAGTTGATGTAATACTTAGTTAACTTGATTGAGATCTTATGAGTTACGAAAGGCGATAGTGTCATTCACTGAACAAAAAAAATGGATTTTCCTTTTGTTTTGCATGGTTTTCGAGAAAGCAATTTCTATTTGTAAAGAAAGACATACACAAGTAAAGAAAACATTATTTTAATTAACTCTTTAGGTATACAGCAACTTTACTTTTGCTTAAGGCGCAGGTATACGACTTCTAATGATTTTTAATTGAACATCACGTCTAAAGGACTAGTTTTATTTCTTTGAAAAAAATATATGTTACTCTAGATAATTATCTTCGTAATTTGATATGTGAATATTTGAAATTATATTTTTATAACATAGTGTAATTAATTTGTAAAGTTATGTCTAACGCGGATAAAAAAATGAGAATCACGCAAAAACTATCAAGTGTATTTTTATAAACCTTCATAATTTTAAAGATCATTTAATTATTTCTATTTTAGTACACGTGTTTTAATTGTACCTGTTGTTTTATGTATAATAAATTAATAATGCGTCTAATTTCGGACAGCGCTCCTTGATGGGCGAGTCCTATTACTGGGTGGACATACGACACGTTACGTGAGCTCAGCACAGAACATGCAAGCTAACCACTCAAGGTCATTGGCAGTTAATAGCGCCTTAAATGTTCAACTAATCAATTTGGCATTTATTAAATTGCATTGCTTCATAAAATCGTTTACAAAAGATACTTGCAGTTTTGTTGTAATAGCTTTGTGTTGCTTTCTTATATAAAGAACTGCGCTTTGTTGCACATAACAGCACAAAAAATACACAATAGATATCTTTTAATAAACAATGGATACGTCTACTAAAAGCCTTTAAATTTTAAATCATTGATTAGACGGATTTTTAGTACAATCTATTTTTGTTCCATTATTTATTTTAATAAATTTAATTGCTTTTTCATCCGGCAGCAGAACTAGTTCTTTATAAATAAGTGAATAGGAAAACGACTTTAAACATTGATCATTAAGTCAAAATTAAATAACACCCATTAAATAAAATTTAAAAGTGCAAATAATAAAACATTAGCCAGCCTGCTTATCTATTTAAAACACTCAAAACAAGTTATTATAATCAGAAGGCTTCATAGGTATGAAAAATGTCAAATAAAATGAAGCTTTTGAATAAAAATAAGTGCCTAATCTATCTACCACAAACTTAATTAAAGTTTAAACTATGCAAACACAACCTATTTGACATTTGACACATGTCAAACTACAAATAACATTTCGAAAATGTAATAACACAATATCAAAAATCCCTCACACGCACACAAAGTCTTACAAAACTAGAAAAAGAGAAAAAAACACACAAAAAATTGAAAAGAGAGAAATATTATTGAATTATATCGAAAAGATCACTCACTTTTTATAAATTTCTGTGACCGAAACCACACACGTCCGTTCGTGTGAATGCACGATACTGACTGAGCGACTGAACAGATCCCACCATTCACTTTGAACGAAAGAACGGGTTATATTCCAGAACTTTGTAGTAACCAAGTTAAGCCGGTAGCTGTGGTGAAGGACTTTAGCCTCTATATGAAGGCAGTAGAGTGGTGAAGGTATTGTAGATTAAATTGGTGGTGTGAAGGCTTTACTACAGGTTAAAATCTCACGTGGAATTTAGTGATATAGTAGCGAGTTTTGGCCACAAGACAAGGTCTGAGAAGTAGAATATGCATACATGTGTCACGTAGCGGAGAGGAGTGACACGATGAAGAGGTAGAGTTTGATGAGGACCGTAGCGAAGGAGTTGAATTAAGATAAACATACGACGAGGTAAGACGCATATTTTAATATTCATAGAAGGCATCGTACGTATACCATAAACTGTGATTAGGTACATATTATTTAAATTCTATGATTGCCAGGACACATGCCTAAATCTGCCTAGTTATAAAAACTGTTCTTCACTGTTCTAGACTAGACTACTCTTGGAAACTGGTAACTGACAGTTATTGAAGAGTAGGAAAATGACAATGATAGAGAGGAGCTTATTCTAGCTCGGCAGCTAAATCTGAACTGATTTTTAAAATAAAAACAGAGGCTAGACAGAGAAGGCAAATAATATTTGAAAATGAATATAAAAAAGGAAAGAACGTAATTTGGAATAGAGATCATAAAATTAACAAGGCTTTAACACTGCCTTGTAACACATGTATCTGTTCTTGGACAAAGTTTGTTTAGACTTGGGCTGATAGCAAATGGATGTCTCTCCTACAGTTTCATTTCACTGTGTCAGACGTTCAGAAAGCAAGCATTTCAGACAAGTTGTTCTTACTTTCAGGTCGACGTCAGGTGTGAACTAGTGGGGTCGCGCGATTGTTCGAAACAGTCCAGGAATGCAAAGGACTACTGATAGAACTCGGGTTAAAACCAGTCAGTCAGAATCTGAAAGAAGAGAAAAGTTAAGTTACTAACAGACAACCTGTAATCAATGCAAGATAGAGCACAGAGACGCCTCAGCAGCCACTGCCAGACGTTATTGCCAACAATTTCTAAATTTTAAATATAAAATTTTATAAAAAAACCAGCGTATCATTAAGGCGCTATTAACTGCCAATGACCTTGATTGGTTAGCTTGCGTGTTCTGTGCTGAGCTCACGTAACGCGTCGTACGTCCACCCAGTAATAGGACTCGCCCATCAATGAGCGCTGTCCGAAATTAGACACATTATTAATTTATTACACATAAAACAACAAGTATTAAACTAAAACACTTAGACTAAATTATAATTAATTAAATGGTCTTTAAAATAGTGAAGATTTTATAAAAATACGCTTTATAGTTTTTCCGTGATTCTCAATTTTTTATCCGCGTTAGACATAACTTTACAAATACACTATGTTATAAATATATAATTTCAAATATTCTCAGATCAAAATACGACGAAAATTGTCTAGACTAACATATATTTTTTCAAAGAAACAAGACTAGTGGTTTAGACGTGATGTTTAATTAAAAACAATTAAAAGTCGTATAACTGCGCCTTAAGTCTAGAATACCTAAAAACTCTGACAACACCTACTTGTGATTTCCGAGTCTTGCGCTCACCGTTAACTTCAAGATTGCAGAACATAGAACTATGTCATGCGTTTAGCTTTCTGGTTTTCGCCTTGCCACATAACCACCAAATGTCAGAGACAGAATATAAAGATAATAAATAAAAAAAAAATATTGAAATGACAAGTTTACAAAAAGTGTAATAAATATTAATAATTTAGGCCTATAATAGTGTTATAATTGTCTGGATAAAAACTATGGTATGACAAATATAAAATATTAGGTACAGTTGTAAATAAATAAAATTTTGAAGGTAATTTAGTGCTTTGCCCGATCTAGGTTTATTTAAACGTGTGTTTCAGGCCATATTATGATATGGCATACACATATATGCTTATGTATGCATAAGAAGACCTTCTACCGACTTTAGAGTCAAATTTCCTGCGAGATCCAGCACCCCTTCTTTTTGTGGGTGGGAAATCATCCAATAACTTCACCCGCTTTGGGTGGAGGACGTGTCAGACTCTTACTGACTAAAACCCACTCGTGTTCCTTCAGCTGCCAGTACGTTGCAGGGCACGGTGACTCTTTCAAATATTCCCACGACCTTACCAGGCACCGGCCCTAGCGGACCCCGTAAATTGTTGCTGACATCCCTTTGAGGCGCGCGTGGAACACAACGCGCCGTCAACCCAAGCCTGGTCGTTATCGGACCACGAGCTAAGATCCAGCACCCCTATTGTTCACACACTGTTCAGAAGAATTTTAATGAAGACTTTTTAGAGGATCCTGCTTCATTGTTCGAAAAAATCGTTTACTTATGATATAATAATATAGTTAAGCCCTTTCATTTGATACCTATATAATGGGAATATTTAATATATTATATATTCTCATATATGCCCGCATTTCCCTTAAACTTAAGAGGAAGATTTATAAAACAATTTCAGACCTGCTGTCTTGTATGGTTCAGAGTGTTGGGCTACCAAAGGGATGAATGAAAAGCAATTGCATGCAGCTGAGATGAGAATGCTAAGAGCGATGTGTGGTGTTACGTGCATGGAGAGAATTAGGATTGAGTATATAAGAGGAAGTCTGAAAGTGGCACCGCTGACTGAAAAGTTCTGTGGAAATCGGTTGTCGTTGTATGGGCATGTGATGCGGAGGAATGAAGAAAATGTCGTGAGGAAAGTCTTGTGTATGGAAGGTGATTGCTATATGAGTAGGGAAGGCCAAAGAAACGATGGTTGGACTGTGTGAAAGAGGATATGGTTAAAAAGGGGGTGACTACAGAGATGATGACTAATAGAGGAGAATTTAATACCCCAAATAAATTGGGATAAGGGCAGGAGAATGATGATCATGGGAATATTTAAAAAATAACTAGCCCGCCATCTTTAGGAGTCCACCTGAATTTATAATGTTAACCATGCTTACCTAACCATGCATTGTCATTCAAACTAAACATGTATACAAAATTTCAGCTCAATCGGAAACCGGGAAGTGGGTCAATTTTAACTTCTAAGATTTTTTTTACATACTTACATACAGCTGAAGCTTAATCATAAAAGCGTGTTAATGAAGTCTCTCTCTATACTCACTTCAAGTGACTCCCAAGTGACATAACGACCAACAGTAGGAACCTGTCACCCACTACGTCATTCTGACGTACCAGCTGAACGACCTTGCGACCGACCACGTTCCCTCCGACCATTATGTGATGTCCGTTGCATCACCAGTAATTACTCCATGTGACTTTGGAAGCGTCTTCGGAACTTCCTGTAGATAAAGTTCAGGGTTCCGATCTTTGATGAACGATTCGGTGAATGGATGACTATGTGATCTAATCTCGGTTCTTAAAAGGTTTTTAATTATTTAGATTGAAGGTTTTTTTTGCAGATTATGTTCTGGATAACGTTATGAAATTCTACTGATGTTGAGATTGGTCTGCTTGTTTGACATACTGAACAGATGAAATTTATTGGGAACACAAGCAGACCATTGCCTTTTTTTGTGGGGTTGGGAAAGCATCCAATCATCCAATGACTTCTCCCGCTCTGGGTGGAGCGGGAGGGCGTGTCAGACTTTTACTAACTAAAACCCACCCCTGTTCCTTCCTTCCCTGAGTACCCACCATTTACGAATTTATCCGCGACCCCTTGGCATGCATGCATCGGCCATGGGGGGCCCAGTCAAGTTAATTGTTATTTAATGAAACTGTTAATTGAATAAGTAGATATCATAATTATTGTACTCTATCGCATTAGGCCCATTGGTTTGTAAGGATAGTTGTTACTTAGATAAATAAAAACTAAAGTATTGCTGACATCTCTTTGAGGCGCGCTTGGAACACTACGCGCCGTCGACTCACGAGCCTGGAAGCAGACCATACTTAGCCAAGATTAATAATAATAATATATCATTATTTTCAAATCATTAGAGATCCTTATTAAATGAGTAGGTAAACAATTTGACACCTATCACATCTTACATAACTGACTGACGGTCTGTGTGCCGCCATCCAGTGAGATATTATTTGCTCTTTTTTTTTTCTTTGGGGTTGGGAAATCATCCAATGACTGCTCCATCCAATGAGGGCTTTTCAGACTCTTATTGACTACAACCCACCTCTGTTCCATCCTGCCTTGAATGCCCAGGGGCGAGGTAACTCTTTCGAATTTATCCTCAACCCTCAGTAGCCACGAGTCTGTTGTTGTTATTGTTCTCTGATCCTGGAAGTACGTTCAAGAAAGAAGAAAAAAGGCAGATGTTACCCACCGCTGGCCTGGTGGTCCAAAATCGAGAGAGACTTCAACTTAGCCCAATTGCCAGAATCGACCCAGGATAGAATAACCGGGCGCAGAATAGTGAGGAGACCCGATCCCAAATAATGGAAACAGGAGATGTCAAAGAAGAAGAACGCTTTCTTAGGCTTTGGGATAATTTTCTACTTTCACGCTCTCTTAGCGTGCATTTCTTTTTTTTTTTTTTGGTGATAGGCACGCGTGACCATTTGACCACCATCTCACCTGATGGTAAGCGATGATGTGGTCGAAGATGGAGCACGCTTGCCATTCACTCTTGACCTAAAGACTCCCAGGTTGTAGCTATCAGGAAACACAGACTCCGGTAGGGAATTCCACTCCCTAGCTGTACGCACAATGAATATTACCCAATCTGGGGGGGCCAAACGCCTCCTGCCGGAGGCTCTACGCAGGGATCGTGCGGTCCATGGCCCTCTACGGGGTACCGGTGTGGGCGCGTTCATTGAGGCAGCGATCAACTTGTCACATGAACGCGTACCAAAGGGTCATGGCGATCCGTATGATCAGAGGATACCGCACGGTCTCCCGTTAAGCTGCGAGCCTCCTTGCCGGACTGTCACCATGGGATCTGGAGGCAAAGATCCTCGCGCACCTGTATGAGTGGCGCGAGAAGGCGAAACGTCGGGGCTAAACTTCACTGCAGCGACACCTCGCGGCTCGGCGGACAGAGCTCCGGCAGGATCTCATGGCGACGTGGAGAGAGCGACTGTCGCAACCCAGCGCTGGGCACGCCACCATTGCGGCGGTAGTGTTCCTCTTTGAGAAGTGGCTGGAGAGGCGCCATGGCGTCCTCACCTTCCGCCTGACGCAGGTCCTCACCGGACACGGAAGTTTCGGGAGGTTCCTGTGTAGGATAAGGCGGAGGGAAACACCCGGATGTCCCACTGTAAGGATCGCCCAGAGGATACGGTGGAGCACACGGTGGAGATCTGCCCCGCTTGGGTGGAGCCTCGCCGTGTCTTCGTGCAGGCGATCGGCGGCAGCAACCTCTCGCGCCCGGCCCTGGTCCAGGCCATGGTACGGGGCGAGAGGGAATGGGAAGCAGTCTCCTCCTTCTGCGAAGCAGTAATGCTCGCGAAGGAGTAGGCGGAACGGGTTAGGGAGAGGCTGCAACGACAGCCTCGCCCTAACGCCCTCAGCAGCAGCCGCCGCAGGAGACGCCAGGAGCCTCCGGCGCCGCGAGACGATCTCCGGCCACCATAGACCCGGGCCTTTGGACGGCGAGTAATGGGTAGCTCGCCGTCCGATCAGCACCAGGCCCGAGAGTCGACGGCGCGTAGTGTTCCACGCGCGCCTCAAAGAGTTGTCAGCAAACAGGACGGGGCCCGTCATGGCCGATGCCTGCCCGGTGGTTGAGGATAAATTCGAAAGAGTTACTTCGCCCTTAGGCATTCAGGGCAGGGAGGAACAGGGATGGGTTTTAGTCAGTAAGAGTCTGACACGCCCTCCCGCTCCACCCAGAGCGGAAGAAGTCATTGGATGATTTCCCACCCCACAAAAAAAAAGCGTGCATATTATAAGTAAAAACAAACTAACATAACATTTTTTTTGTAAAATGCTTTCCATTAAGTAATAGAGTAGGTACCTGCTAGTGATAGAGTACTCATTTCTGATAGATTTTTTCAATACCCCAACTACGGTGTGTTTCTTGTCAAACTAAAAATGCCCACTAACAACTTTCCAGCTCTATTACAGTAAAAAGAAACCTGTCACTCCGGGAGTACCGTTAGTGGTGAAAACAGAAAACTGTTTTTTCCCATCTCAAAACTGCCCAACGCGCCTAAAGGCTTAATTAGGTACCTATATTAGCCAATTTCAATTGAGCCAATTTAGGCACAATCTAACTAGGAAGCTAGAAGATAGCGATTACACTACACTAAATTGGACTGCTAACTGCTATTACACCTTCCGATTTCCTAAATTGGCTCCCTTGAAATTGGATAGTCTAATTGAGCCTTAAAGAAATTTTCACTTCAAAAATTGGAATCCAAATAACTACACATAGAAGAGAGACCTCTATTGAAAACCTGTTTAACTACCTTCAAACTAAACAAATCTGTGAGGAGGTCATTTATCACTTGCCGATTCATCTCAGTGTGTGGTAATAAATCTCACTTTATACCGTCAGATGGCGCTAAAGACAACAGTATTTTTTTTTAGTGTAAAACTGATTTACGATGAATACGTTTCGACAATTCCTGTTGTTACACCTCATTGAATATTTAATTATGCTGACATTAAATTAATAAATTTTAAAGGCACTAACCTATTGCACAGTGGACTAAATATACTACAACGTCACGTTTGTTCAGGTCTCAAAATGTTTCGTATCCAAAGTAGTAAGCAAAAGTGTCAAAAACGGCCGATACGAAATATTTTCATTTCTTTTTACTTTATCCTCTTTGTAACAAACGTGACCTTGGATTCTTTAATATTTATTTTCTATGATAGGCTACGATTTTTTATTCACTTGGCGGGTAGTAGACCCTTAAGGGTGCCCTAGTCGGTAATTCTTCCATACAAACGTAGTATGGCGATTACTTTACTATTTTGATGGTGTAATAACAAAACAAAAAATTATATCAATTTATTTCAATTAAAAAATATATATATTTAGAAGTTATGAGATACTTCGACAAACAGTGCGAAATTGTGTCCAACGATGTCGAACTTTCATAACTTCCAAAAATTTTTTTTTTACTTTTTTGCCTCCATAAAGGCAAAAGTACCAAAAACTGCCGTTTCTGACACTTTTGCCTACTACTTTGGATACGAAACATTCTGAGACCTGTTTTAGCAACCTAAAAATACTTTATCCTCATTGTAACAAACGTGACGTTGGATTCTTTAATATTTATTTTCAATGCTATGTTACGATTTTTTATTCAATGAGGGCGCCACTTACTATACTAAAATACATAATATAGTTAAATGTTCTTTAAAATGGTGAAGATTACTTAAAAATACGCTTTATAGTTTTTGCGTTATTCTCAATTCTTTATCCGCGTTAGACATAACTTTACAAATCAATTACACTATGTTTCAAAAATATAATTTCAAATATTCATGTATCAAATTACGAAAAAAATTGTCTAGAGTAACATATACTTTTTTTAAAGAAAAAAGACTAGTCGTTTAGACGTGATGTTCAATTAAAAGTCATTAGAAGTCGTATAACTGCGCCCTACGAAAGAGTTACCTCGCCCCTGGGCATTCAGGGCAGGGAGGAACAGGGGTGGGTTTTAGTCAGTAAGTCTGACACGCCCTCCCGCTCCACCCTAGAGTGAGAGATGTCATTGGATGATTACCCACCCCTTAAAAAAAAAAAAACAGGGTTTAGGAAGCTAGTACCCGGATCTTGAAACGTGAGGATAGTGTAAGGATTATTTTTCCTTGAAAACGATTTATATAAGACAAAAACTCAACGTCAATATTATTCTTGTCACGAGCGTCGATTTTTGAGAATTTTGGTCAGTTAAAAAGAAGGTCGTGTAATCCATTTAAGTTTTTATTTCCACTTCTAAGAATTTAATATGTACGCACGTAAGAAGTTATACTTCTTTGCCGTAACAAGATAAAAAAACAAAACTGTCACATAGTTTACAGAAGGAAAACAATGATTTTTCATGAACCACAGACCATAGCAAACTTCAGGGTGACGGTTCTAGCAAACTTCAGGCTGTAGGTTTTTTGTGACAGTGTGCGCGCACATCGTAAAAAATTACTCTCATCATGTTTCCCCTAACGCGCCAAAAGAAGTATAACTTCAAAAAAACTGGCCAATCTGTGTGTCAATCTTCGCACATTCAGGATTCCGTAACATATGAGGGAAATCACAGGGAAAACATTTTCACTAAACAAGTTCATAGGTAAATTGAAAGTTAAAAAATTCTTCGAAACAAAATTTTGTGGCAGACGACTGACACACGGACAGACTGACAGAAGGAAAGACGAACACGTGAGTGACAGCAATAGAGCTCCATTTGGATCCTTCGGGTACGGAACCCTAATAAATTGAACGCAAATCAAGTCATGTGTTAGGCTGTTGAAAATTCGTTCAACCAACAGTTAACGCGGGTTAGTCATTTTGTCACAAAATTCTGCGTTAACTTGCGTTCCTATGCCTAGGGGTGACTCTTTCCGCTCTGGGGTGGAGCGGAAGGGCGTATCAGACTCTTACTGACTAAAACCCACCCCTGTTCCTCCCTGCCCTACGCGCCCGGGGGCGAGGTAACTCTTTCGAATTTATCCTCCACCCCCGGGCAGATCCTCCACCCCCGGGCAGCCTAGGGGTAGCGGATAAGTTCTGAAAATGAGTTACCTACCGCACCCCTGGGCACTCAGGCAGGGAAGGAACAGGGGTGGGTTTTAAATGGAAGTATTTATTTATTAATTAACCTTAATTCATTCCTTACACGTAGTTCATAACTAATGTTTTGAGTTGTGTACTTATTCGATTATTTGTTAGTAATGTTAGATAAGGTTAGTATTTTTAGGTGTAAGGGTCGCCTTTTGCGGTGAAAGCGTCCTCCAAACTGTTGCTCTATCCTTTGCTCGTTTAGAAGTAAGTGGACCATAAACCAGCTGGTATAGCTGAATATTTTACATTGCATCTACGATTTAAAATCTAACTTTTAATATCACATCTTAAACTCTACAAATACATGATTTGTTTGCTCAAAAATAATTATATGAATCATGACATTATTCATATAATTATGTCAATTTTCTATAATGTTAAAATAAAAATAAATAATTGGTTTAAATGGTTTTCTGCCATGGGATATTATTATTATCTTGTTGAAGATCTATGCGTGACGTGGAAGGTACAATTACATTATGTAGATGTATTATATATTATTACATAGTAAGTGCCGTGGAATGATGTTGTTTATCTATTTCCAACCAGTTTTGTACATAATTCTATTATGCCATAAAAATATCCCTTTGACGACGATAAATTCTTAAATTAGAGGATTTAATAGGATTTTCAAATTAATTCCAATTTATTCTCATTCTTTGTTAGTTCTGACTGCAACACTAGCGCTAGTTGGTATAATATTGAGCGTCATTTGATTGAACTAAAGATAATTGAAATGATAAATTGACACGCGAGAACTCAATAGCTAGGAAATGCGTAACGAACGAGTTGATGGCCAATTAAATAAGTATATCAATTATGATTACAATCCTATAGGTATCTCTATACCTAGGAACATACGTATAATTTTGTATATAACTGTCATGTTTAGGTTCTTTAAAAATATTGTTTCCAGTATTATACAAAAAAAAAAACATTTAAAACTTAACCCGTCACTTCTAGGCTCCCATTTGCAGCGGTCACGTTTGTGACATATACATAGATGTGACGATCATGAATGGAGTACTGCTCTCATCCTTGGGACGGATATGCCAGATACCAGTTCAATGCGCTTTAGTTTATTGAGAAACGAGCCAAGAGGATCATCGGCAATGATACACTTCTTGAGTCAAAACTCCAAAGTCTTGAGCAGCTTGCTAGCCTGTTGTCAGAATTGCATAGTCAAATTCCGCCAATCTCCTTCCATCATCAGACAACTAGACGTACAACGATGCACCACCGGTGTATCGTAGATATCCCACCCAAAATCTGCCTAGCCTTTTCCCAACTATCTTAGGGTCGGCTTCCAGTCTAACCGGATGCAGCTGAATACCAGTATTTCACATGGAGCGACTGCTTATCTGACCTCCACAAGCCAGTAGACAGCGCACCCATACGCACAAAATATTTTGGGAACACATTCATTGTACGTACAGCTAACTAACACCCCGTATAGCTACAGCCTGGAGGTCTTTAAGTCAAGAATATTTACGCTTGCCTACCTGTTCAGGTTACTTCTCAAGCAACAGCAAAAGCAGCAAAAAAAAAGCACAAAAGCAAAAGAACAGGCAAGCGTGCTCCATCGTCGACGTCACC
The DNA here is from genome assembly GCA_951329385.1 of Polia nebulosa. Lineage (NCBI taxonomy): Eukaryota > Metazoa > Arthropoda > Insecta > Lepidoptera > Noctuidae > Polia > Polia nebulosa. Next base: position 30,499,728 of record OX589606.1, read on the forward strand.
CACATCATCGCTTACCATCAGGTGAGACAAAGGTCAAGCGCGAGCCTGTCAACGATAAAAAAGAGTGGCACTCCGGGAGTGCCGACAGAAGTGAAAACTTGAACAAAAATGCCCAACGCGCCTAAAGAAGTTTTCACTTCAATCGGTGTCGGTGTCGTCGTCGTAGCACTCGTAGCGGGTCGGTGTCGCGCGAGTTCAATAGTTTTTTCCCATCTCAAAAATGCCCAACGCGCCTAAAGAAGTTTTCACTTCATAAATATATCGACCAAGGTCGCGGAAACCACAGAGATTCTTAGGTCATTCTACCTACTTCACATATATGTGTTAAACATACACAAGGCCCTATAATTACCTAACATAATAATCATTTTGAAACAAGACACACTATTATGGGTTTTTTAATGAGGTCATTGTGTCCATATGAATCTAGTTAGGTACCATAGTAAATGACGTTTAAAAAATGGCAGTGTAACCGGTCTGTACGAAACAGGTTCGCCGAATCCAAAATGGTTTTAAAAAGATTTTGTTTCTGAAATACTGTGCTCTGTTTTTAAAAAGATTTTGTTTCTAAAATACTGTGTTCTGTTTTTAAAAAGATTTGGTTTCTTAAATACTGTGCTCTGTTTTTACCCGACTGCTCCAGAAGGAGGGTAATGTTTTTAACCGACTTCTTTGAGAGTATGTACAATCTCGAAGAAAAACTCCATTAGCGTGCTTAGGATTACATTGCTATGAACTCGAGCACGATACAGCCCGTGCTTGTGCGTTTGTGTGTATGAGTGATGCCTCAACATTCCACAGATAACACACACTAATGAACTGCCGTCGCCCTACGCGAAATAACATTATATTTCTGATGCATTTTGAATACGCATCATAATGACGACCTGTTCATTGCATTGCTAAAATTCGCATAAATCTGACATGTTCCGGTAGCTGTTTGGGCTAAGCAATGGGTTCACGATCAATGAGGTTCGAGTTCGAATCTTAATTACAATGAATTGCTGTTTTTTTTTCATTTGAAATCATAACAATGTTTGTATTTTAATTAAGCAAGATCTTGTTAAGTATTTAAGTTTATTTATAATAACCTGTGTTTTGATTAGTATATGACTCGTCTTGTATAATAAATCTGTTACAGGAATATAATGGAACTTATATAATTATTTAAATGAGATCTTCAGCCTAATTTGTGAGTCCGTATGTATCTTTTTTATCGACTTTCCCAATCTCTGTCGTACTGGCATCCTTCTTTATTCTTGTTCACCGTTATAAAACATGTCTTGAAAGTGGGATTTCATATTATGTCGCTGTTTTTTTTTATTCTGGCAATTTAGTCCAGTTTGCGAATAAATGGCGACGGCTGTTGTGAATACACAGTACCCGTTACAGGGCCAGTCTGTTAAGATTTTAATCATCTGTGGGCGGCCAAGCAAAAGGGTCCAGTCCTCGGCATTTAATTTCCGAGATATACACAGTTTTCTAAAGTTAGGTAGAAAATTGCGTTTTGCGATTGTTAATTCAATATTAATTAATGCTCAATTATGTAAAAGTTCATAAAGTAAATTACTTTACATTATTATTACTTTATGCTGCCAGTCTTCCAGGCACTTTTCCCATTGACAGCGAGGTGGACGAATTTTTCGATGCCCAATGAGCTGTACTCCTACCGGATCTTTTATGCCGCTTGTACATATTTTATTTATTAAGTTATGTAATAGTTTAGCTATGTATAATATGTTTATTGCAATCAAATAATAAAGGAACTTTAAATTATGACGTTTCTAAGTAACAGAAATTTTAAGAGAAAAGTTAATAAAATTGAAAGAAACTTGATTTGAGAAAAATGCTTTTCCTCAAATCAATCTTTTTTTAAGTTTCAACTTCAAATGCCTGAAAAAAATGTGGCACATTTTGAATATTTTTTCATCCTTATTATCAATAAGCTTCTGCCAGCGGCTACGCCCGCATGGTAAAAAGTAACGTATGTTTTAATCTAGGTTATAATCCATCTGTGTCCAAAATTTCATTCAAATCCCTCCAGCCGTTTTTGCGTGATTGAAACACAAACATACAAACTTACAAACATTCGCATTTATAATATTAGTAGAATTGACTACTCTAGATACCGAATCTGGTCTTAACTCAATACCACACTCCTGGACCCTTTGTGGTTGGACGCCCACAATTCTGAATAAAGGATGCCTCAAACTGGACTGGACTGGTGGTCGTTTTTTATCATTGATAGACTCGTGCTTGACCACTATCTCACCTGATGGTACCTAAGCGATGATGTGGTCGACGATGGAGCACGCTTACCTAGAAGTAGTCTTTAACTATGTATGAGATGGAACCCTTACTAGACAGCAAACGAGTTTTGCATTGTATATGATCTTAGATACTTGAAAATACATAAAACAGGGATATAGAACTTACCTCAAGTTTGGGCTCATGCTTATAATTTTTCTTTTTCATGAGTTTATCCACCCCCTGTACACGATGCTTCTCACGATAGGCGCGAGGGTTGATGGATTTGTGTGTGACTGGCGTATTGTTGTCTCGCGACACTCACGTGTGATGATATGAGCAAGTGGGTCAATGAAATTGATACACAGATGAAAATATAAAATGGTATATTGGCACATAAAATAAAAGGTAAATGGTAAAAAGTCAGATGAAGCACAGGTTTACACAGAATTACGGTTGAAACACAATAGGAATTACTGCCCCAATAGTGGACAGTAACTAATGTCTGTACAAGGAGTGGTACAAGACACTTTAAACCGCCGTACAAGGTGTGGTACTAGGCGATAGGAGCGAAGCCAGAGGCCTACGAGCTCACTTGAGTCACTAATGCTGAGAGACTAATTTTGACTGCCAGGGGCGCCTATATATATCACCCAAATTCTATGGGGCACGTAGTGAAACTAATGCCGACCCGGACAGCCAATACATTTTGTTAATTTTATAAATTAACTTGATCATTAACTATCGACCAATCACAGGCGTTCTGACATTTTGACGACAACCAATCAGAGAAGACTTTTCTTATCTCTTATGTAATGAACACCTGCATATTTACTTTACATATTTACTTGTCTTTCTAACGACAAAACTAACATTTATACATAATGCAAAGTATGTATTCGATGGACAAACTGAATCTACGTTATACTTTACTATTAGATTCTAAATTCACATTCTCACAAATCTACAAACTACAATAAAAACAAAGGAACTTTACATATGTATTTCAATATGTACATAAAACAACATGGTGGATTCCGAAAACTTTCCACTGTCTGTAGCCAATCATGAGAAGCATGAATATGATCAACCAATCGCTGGCTAGCCGAAATTTCTCACTACGGACTTTAACACAATTGGTCAATTTTAGCGCCTTAGCATGCACTACTTGCGCTATACAAAAAAGTTACCTCATAAACCTTGACATTAAACATGTTTTTACCTTTATTCTTATGATACTTAAAACATAATGATACGTAGTTAAAACATAAGAAAACTTACTTAGAACATAATAAGGCATACTTTAGACACAATAAGGTATACTTAGGACATGAAAAGACATACTTATGACATAATAAAGCATACTTTAGGACATAACAAAAACAAACTATGCTAGCTGTAATTTGCTATGGTCAGAGTGATGGCGCCATTTTCAACACCGGGGTGATGGCGGATCCTCTACATACCACCCCCCGTGAAAGGCTTCAACCGATCACGCTACCGTCGGTAGGAGACGCAATCACCCTGACCGCAGGTCTACGTAAGACCCCCGAAGTCGTCTCCACGTCGACTACTCTAACAACAGAGTCCATCCCGGGACTTACATTCTTAACTATTCCTTTTACCCACTGGTTACGTGGCCTATTCTCGTCGGTCACCAGCACGACGTCGCCGACCTTGACGTTGGGCACGTCGCTCGTCCACTTCTGTCGCCGCTGCAGAGCCGGAAGAAACTCACGCAGCCACCGACGCCAGAAGAGGTCTGCCAACGCGTTGACACGACGCCACATGCGTCGCGAGTCGATGTCGCCCGGATCAGGGCGCACGTACGGAGCATCCCCCGCGGCTGAGCCCAGCAGGAGATGATTGGGTGTCAAAACGACGGGATGGCTCACGTCGTCAGAGACGTAACATAAAGGCCGGCTGTTGACGACCAGCTCGGCCTCGGTGAGGAGGGTGTAAAGGACCTCCTCACGTGGGGCGCGCTCTCGCAGCGTCGCCTTGAGGGCGTTCTCTACTGAACGCACTAGACGCTCCCAGCAGCCACCCATGTGTGGGGCCGCGGGAGGGTTGAAGTGCCAGGCTATGCCCCGGCCGACGGCTCCTTCTTGGACCCGGGTGTGGTCCAGGTCCCGCAGCGCAGCACGAAGCTCGGAGTTGGCCCCGACAAAGTTAGCACCCTTGTCGGAGTACATGCGCCACTAGGCGCCGCAGGGCGAGGATGGCTGAGTCGGCGCTCAGCGAGGCCGCCAACTCTACGTAGACAGCGCGTGTGGCGAGGCGCGTGCACAACACGCCCCACCTGGTCTCCCGGCGCCTTCCCATGCTGACCTCCATGGGGCCGAAACAGTCGACCCCGCAACGCACGGAAGCGCGTCGCGTCACCTGCGGCCTTGCGGCCGGCAGGTCTCACATAATTTGGCGCCGCCGGCTTATCTCGAGCCGGCCGGCACGCTTGACGTGTTGACATCACCGGTTCCACTCTGTGTGGCAGCTGCTTGCCCTCTGCAAGTGCTGCTACCTCGACTGCGTAACGGTCTTCTGCGGAGAGTGTGGCGTCCCGACGCCGCTTGCGTCGTCTGCCGAACCGGGCTAGCACTCTCGCTAGCAAGCGCTGCTTGTGTCTGTGGGTACACTGTACCCGCTCAGCGTCGGCACCTCCTGACCCCAAGTCGGAACATGCCTGCCGCCGCTCCTGTGGACAACAAAGAAAGGCGGGACCCGATAGCCACGCATTACTGCCTATCGGCCATGACAACTTGGTTGCCACGCCAGCTGGGTTCTCCGCCGAAGAAACCCAGCGCCAGTCCCCTCTCCCACCCAGCGAGTACGTACCACCCAAATGGTGAGACACAAACCTATTATTTACACAATTGTATATCCAACCCATTGCCCCTGCGCTGGATATACTGTTGGGTGGAGCAGCAGCACAGCGCGCCAGTATCTTTGGCGACCTACGCGGCCTTACCTCCTCCCTACGAGTGAGGCGCCACACTGACCTGGCCGCCATGCTACCACCCACCAAACGTCGACATACATACTTATATTTAATATTTGTACCATTAATAGGTACGGCAGCATGGTGAGACAGGCACCATCCTGGATGGCCTACTGTACCTCCTACCTTGGAGGCATACCCCTCCTCGAGTGACCTATCTACCTGCCTACATAGTGCAGCTGCACAGTCACTATCACGGCGCAGCTTGCACTTTACATTACATAACATACCTGGCTTGCCATCTGTCGACTCACTCGGTGTCGACCCCAAGATGGCAGTGGCCGGCATGCGTTCGCCTGACGCACCATCTGTCGACCCCCTAAGTGTCGACCCTAAGATGGCAGCGGCTTGCATGCCTTTACATGGCTTGCCATCTGTCGACCCCTTAGGTGTCGACCCCAAGATGGCAGCGGTTTGCCCACTAACCCTATGTTTAACCGGAGCCGACCCTATTGGCTCCAGGTCAAACTGTTGCTCGACCCTATCAGGCAACATGGGCAATGAGCTGGACATACAATTGACATACTGAACATTGTTGGTGGTGCACACCCTCCTTAGAGGGCCATGAACCACCCAACCTAACTTCGTGAGAGAGGCAACCGGCTTACCAGATTTTCCCCGGCGTGTCCCCTCACTGGCGAGTAGCTCCCAATTGTCCTGCCCGATCAGCAGCAGCGGCTTGGCTCCCAGCATTTCCCTGCAGCCCAAGTCACGGAGGTGGCGATGCTCCTCCATGATGCCAGCAGGCACCGACTGCGCCGGCAGGTCCAGGTCCTGTAACGTGCGACACATAATATTAAACGTTTTATTTGTAGCTCCGCGTACTGACAGTTTAATAACTTTCGAACTAGCATCATACAGTTCGATACCACGTGCGCTTTGGATTCTAATTGGTTTTTGGACACCTTTAACATTTCCAATTAGACTCTTGTCCACCAAAGACACAGTGGCCCCGTCGTCCAATAGGGCGTAACATTTCTTAATGTTGTTGCCAACTTTTACCGTCACTGGTATAACTTTCAAGAGAGCACTACCTACATTAACTCGCATGTTGGTTACCGATTCGTGTCTCTCTTGGTGTAACATTACATGGTGTGCCGCGTTGCATTTTTCACACCTTTTACCTCGACAGTGGATACGTGGGTGATCTTTAACTAGACACTTAAAACATACCCGCGTACTTTTGACGTGTCTCCACCTCTCTTCACTATTTAATTTAGCAAACTTCTCACAATGCAGTAAAGTGTGCGTTTTCTGACATAAGGAACATCTATACTCATTTTTAACATCAGCTGTTTGTCTTTCAGTGCCCGCTTCAGCTTGCACGAACAACTTCTGTTTATTGACATTTTGATTGATTTTATTAGGCACAGCAGATCTTGATTTTAAATTAACAGCTGGGCCAGGGCTAGGCAAGTCTAGTTGAACATAATATGAAGTAGCCCTGGCTAGGTGCACTAGAAATTCTGAAAGTAACTCTAGGCTAGGTGACACTCTGACATCAATGCCCTGTGACGATGCCACCCCCATCGCAAAATCCCCGTACTGAGCACGTTGAATAGGTGTAAGTTTAGACAATAATTCACTTACCAGCTGTGGGTTGTTGAGATATCCATTCGCGTTGATGTTCCTTAATAACGACACACAATTACGTACCGTGGTGGAGAACGTACGCAACTCACGTCCACTTTCGGTGATCTTCGGTAATGCACGCACTTTCCTGATGGCACATTCCAATAATAGGTTCGGATGGCCGAACTCCTCGTCGAGCGCCCTCATTATGTCGGCTGGATTTAAACATGTGCGCAGCAGGTCTTCCACTGCCCGCCTTGCGTCGCCTTGCAACGACGTTCGCAGCCGAGCTAGGTTCTCGTACGATTTAAAGTTGTACTGGGCCGTCGTCTCCCAAAACATATTTTTGTATGCGAGCCAGTCTGCCGGGTTGCCACCAAACATGGGCAGCTCGTAAGCCTGCCTTGGCACCGGGCGTGGCCGAGCTATGCTTGCAATAGCGTCGGCCAACTGGTCGAAACGGTTGTCCCTCGGCTTGCGCTCCGCGTCCTCGGGCTCGTGCCCCCAACTTACTCCCTCCCTTGCTGCTGATGTCTGCGGACCAGCAACCTCACGAGTTGGCGCCGCCAACACTGGATCCGCAAACTGCACTGACACTGTGGGTGGTCGTCTTTGTTCACTGGGCACAAACCGTAGCACGGGCGCTGTCGTAGCGCAGGAACTAACTTTCGTCGCCACCGCGGCACTTGGCGTCGCGGCGCGTGTAACATATGTCGCGGGCGCACCGGTATACGTAACGGGCGCGGTCGCGGGCGCTCCGCTGTACGAAGCGGGCGCCGACGCGGTCACTTGCACATGCGCGTCACTAGGTGTAGGTACGGCGAGTGTGGACGGTACACGGCACTCCGATGACTCTTGATGTTCATCTATTCGTGGAGTCGTGTCCATCCACTGTTCGACACGTCGGGTTGTAGTCCCCTCCTCGTCCGTACCCGATGAGTTCTCAGCGTCAATTTCTGCTAAGTCGACCTCCAGCTTCTTCCTCACCAGCCCCTCTCTGAGGCGCACCAACTCCCGTTGTGCCTCGTACTCCGCCTTCTTCCTCAGGTACGTGGAGTGGCTCTGCCCGCTCCTGGATGAGGCGGCGACACTGGGCTCTTTCGACTCTCCCCTTCCACGGCCTCTTCGTGGCGTTACCTCTGGTGCTTGCACATTACGGTGATCTATAACTCGACCACCCACCAGAGGTATTGCCGGCGTGGGGAAAGACGACGTCGTTGGTGCCATCGATGGTGAGGCGGGCGCCCTCTCACTGGGCACGCCCGAGTCCGACTCTAGATGTCTTGCACTGGCCATTCTTCTTGTCTTGCTTCTTGTCGTGACCGCACTATGCTCACTCATAATACCCAGTCACAACACACAATCCGGCGAACGAAGGACCAAATTGTTGATGATGCTTCTCACGATAGGCGCGAGGGTTGATGGATTTGTGTGTGACTGGCGTATTGTTGTCTCGCGACACTCACGTGTGATGATATGAGCAAGTGGGTCAATGAAATTGATACACAGATGAAAATATAAAATGGTATATTGGCACATAAAATAAAAGGTAAATGGTAAAAAGTCAGATGAAGCACAGGTTTACACAGAATTACGGTTGAAACACAATAGGAATTACTGCCCCAATAGTGGACAGTAACTAATGTCTGTACAAGGAGTGGTACAAGACACTTTAAACCGCCGTACAAGGTGTGGTACTAGGCGATAGGAGCGAAGCCAGAGGCCTACGAGCTCACTTGAGTCACTAACGCTGAGAGACTAATTTTGACTGCCAGGGGCGCCTATATATATCACCCAAATTCTATGGGGCACGTAGTGAAACTAATGCCGACCCGGACAGCCAATACATTTTGTTAATTTTATAAATTAACTTGATCATTAACTATCGACCAATCACAGGCGTTCTGACATTTTGACGACAACCAATCAGAGAAGACTTTTCTTATCTCTTATGTAATGAACACCTGCATATTTACTTTACATATTTACTTGTCTTTCTAACGACAAAACTAACATTTATACATAATGCAAAGTATGTATTCGATGGACAAACTGAATCTACGTTATACTTTACTATTAGATTCTAAATTCACATTCTCACAAATCTACAAACTACAATAAAAACAAAGGAACTTTACATATGTATTTCAATATGTACATAAAACAACATGGTGGATTCCGAAAACTTTCCACTGTCTGTAGCCAATCATGAGAAGCATGAATATGATCAACCAATCGCTGGCTAGCCGAAATTTCTCACTACGGACTTTAACACAATTGGTCAATTTTAGCGCCTTAGCATGCACTACTTGCGCTATACAAAAAAGTTACCTCATAAACCTTGACATTAAACATGTTTTTACCTTTATTCTTATGATACTTAAAACATAATGATACGTAGTTAAAACATAAGAAAACTTACTTAGAACATAATAAGGCATACTTTAGACACAATAAGGTATACTTAGGACATGAAAAGACATACTTATGACATAATAAAGCATACTTTAGGACATAACAAAAACAAACTATGCTAGCTGTAATTTGCTATGGTCAGAGTGATGGCGCCATTTTCAACACCGGGGTGATGGCGGATCCTCTACAACCCCCTAAAAGACTGACTAATTTAAACTCGATCGTCATATTGTCAGGTTGCTATGACATCCAGTCGGGAGTACGCGTGAATTTAATGTGTATGTGTGGGTGTGTGTGTATGTGTGTTTGTGTGTGATGCGTGTGTGTGTGTATATACGACTTATAGTAGCGGTAGGTGAAACTGCGGTTTTAGTCGGTAGGAGTCCGATATAACACTCCGTTCTCTCCGGACGGAGATTTTTCTACAATGAAGGATTTCTCTACAAAAAAAAAGGTTAGGTAAGTTACGTATTAAGTCTTTTTCTTTAAAGTACTAGTTCAGTCGCCCAGTCACCTCGTGATCGAGACTAAATTAAAAGCTATTGTGTCTGCTAATTTGGACGCACAAAGGGATATCTATCAATACACACTGTATCTACGTCTCTTTTCCTACTTTCCAGTCGCAGGTCTGCCGGAAGATTTTTTTTAAATAAGCAGCACCTTTGTGCTCTCCTATCTGTATGCGTTCTTTTCTCTTGTATGTGTTTTGTGTGTACATAAATTAATAAATATGGTAGAATACAGAAATCACGCATGATAGGTACCTCTGTGACATTTATGTGTTTGGTCGATCATATTCAATTAGATACTCTTGTCATGATATGCCACTCAAATTCCACAAGGCCAATTATAATACCATAAATGAACAAAATTACAGTTTCAAAACTATTTCCGGCACATTACACGTAATTCTAAACAAGTCTATCATTATTATATAAATATAAATTTTCCTGAGGTCGCAAGCCCGGTGCAGTGTGTCGGTACCTTTAGGTACAGAGACATACAACTCTTTATGGATATGTATCTCACAGTAGTGATGTGACACTGTGGGAAGTGGACGTGTCTATAATAAAAATATATAATTAAATTTTATATTTTAATTTATATTATTATTTTAACTGTGTGTAGTGTTGTGAGTGATTGAAAAATAATTTTGTAAGTATCGTTATGATTTTTTTTTGTGATTTTAGAGGGATTTTCGTTGATCTAAGTACTTTTCACATGAAAAGGAAAGTTAGACACGCTGCTGTAGTTTTCAACTGTTAGATCATGAATTTTAAAGACCAGCGATAATAAGTATTTTCTCCTGAATTTCAGCAGTCATTAAAATCCTAAATACCATCTTACAGATTTATTATCCTCACCAAATTAATTAAAAAAAATATGGGACAAAACTTATAATATGGGACAAAGCTTTTAATAAAAACTTTTAATATGGGACAAAACTTTTAATCGCGAGCAAAAAAGATTTGCTGTTCAGTACATTTCGTCGACTTATGGAAACATAAATGTATAATTGTATAGGGCAGCAAAGGGTCTAAACGGAGCCCTATTGCTGTCACTCATGTGTACGTCTTACCGTCTGTCCGTCGTCTGTCACAAAATATTGTTCTGAAGAATTTTTTTACTTCTCTTTGAAATTTGGTGAGAATGTTTATTATTACGTATATTTTACTAACAATCACCAATATTTGGTACGAAACCCTAAATGTGCGAAATCCGACACGCACTTGGCCGGTTTTTAGGGTTCCGTACCCGAAATGTCTAAACGGAGCCCTATTGCAGTCATTCACGTGTCCGTCTGTCTGTCTGTCCATCGTCTGTCACAAAGTTTTGTTCCGAAGAATTTTATAACTTCCCATTGACGTAAGAACTTGAAATTTGGTGAAAATATATATTATTACGTATAATTTGCTAAAAAATACCAATATTTGATCGCACAGTAAAACTTTTTCGTAATAATAATAATAATAATAATAATTTATTTCATAAAAAGTGGTACAGTCTGTTACAAAGTAGGATGACAATTTAAAAACTTGTTAACATCTGAGATAAGTAGGTAACAATATAATTCAAGTATCTGATGTCCTTGCTAGGTTACTTAGTAGCCTGTATTAAGGACAATCAGCCCTCATTTCCCGAAAATGGGACAAGACTATTATTTAGACTGTTACATAATTATTAACAAAATTTAGAAATAAAGAAGAAAAATAATAATAATAATAAAAGTTCAATACAAAAATGTGTGAGTGCACGCGTTGTGTGTGTTTGGGTGTGTGTGTATGCGTGTACATGTGTGTGTGTGAGAGAGAGAGAGAAAATGTGAGTGAATATGTGTATATTATGAGTTAGGTAATTGTTGTAAGAAGGGATTCGGTATCATCATAATTTTTGGTAGAAAGAAATTCAGTAATCCACTTTTTGCATGTTAGCTTACAGCATGTTTGCAGTGGAATTATTGCGTTTATTCTATTATAAAGGAATGGTCCTTGATAAAGAAAGAATCTTTTTGTAAATGTAAAATATGGATGAGGTACAGTACATACCCTGTTTCTTCTTCGGGGTAATGTCGGCCCACGTGTAATTGGAGTGTTAGTGTGCTGTTGTAAAATCGTGCTGAGTACGAACATTTGGCGAACGGTAAGGACCTCGCATTTCTGGTAGAGGTCAAAGGTAGGATAACGTATTGGTCGAAAAGTGGCTACCTTCAGGACCGCTCGCTGCGCTACCTCGAGAGGCTTGAGAATTGATTTAGCAACACCACCCCAACTTGTAATACAGTAAGAGATTACAGACTGGCACATTGCAAAATATACGGACCGTATAAGATGGACGTTGGCAACGTGTCTAAGAGTTTTAAAAAAGTAAATCAGTTTGCGGACGCGGCCAGTCAGAAGAGTAGTATGTGCTTTAAAGTTAAGGTGCTTGTCGAGAGTGATACCAAGGTATTTAATTGTATCAGTAGATGTAATTAGTGGACAGTTACAGTTTGGTGTATTAAATTGACAGGAGTGAGCTTGCAGAGTTACGGGAGTCGAAGGTTGTGATGTGATTTTGAGAGAAAAAGTAATAAGTTGGGTTTTGGAGGTGTTTAAGGTGAGCGAGTGAGACATAAGCCAGCTAAGTACGACATCAATCCCTTTCTGAGCGGTAGTTTGGAGACTAGACCAAGAGTTGTCATAGAAGGTGATGGCAGTGTCATCGGCAAAAGAAACGATGTTTCCGGAATTTAATTTCATATTACAGAGATCATTGATGAAGACCAAAAACAAAGTGGGACCTAAGACACTGCCTTGTGGTACACCGTAGGCAATAGGCAGTTCATCACTTAAATATTTGTCAATTTTGACCCTCTGTGAGCGGCCTGAGAGATAAGAATGAAAGAGTTGAAGCTGTAAATCTCTGACACCCAAATGTTCGAGTTTGGATATTAAGCAAGGAAGAGGAACGGTATCGAAAGCCTTAGCAAGATCAATAAATACAGTGAGACATTTTTTGCGGTTATTGAGTTTGTCAACAATACCGGTTATCAATTTTAAGGCCGCATCTGAAGTCGATTTGTTCTTTCTAAAACCGAACTGGTTGGTTGAGAGCAGGTTATTAGTCTCAAGGTAATTAATAAGTCTTGTATTTATTAGTCTTTCCATGAGCTTAGATAGGGCAGATAGTACCGCGATAGGGCGATAGTTATTTATAGCACCACGGTCACCTCCCTTGAATATAGGATGAATGATAGCCAATTTAAAGGAGGAAGGAAAAGTACCGGAGTCGAAACAGAGGTTAAAAATGTGGCATAAGATGGGTGACAGAAGCATGCAGTACCTATTCAAAAATGTCGTGGAGATGCCGTCGTGACCTATTGCAGCATTAGGTTTGAGAGACTTTATAACGGATATTATCTCATCGGGGCTTGTTCCCAACATAGCGAAAGAGTTAGAGCTACTTGTGTACGCAGAGCACATATGAGGACCCAGAAGGCAGGATGAGGATTGGGTTTTTGCAATACAATTAGCAAGATTCTTGCCAATATTAGCGAAGTAAGAATTAACATCATTAACAGATTGGTGAGGGGTTGTGGAAGAGGATAATAATTCTGTGGGAATGTGAGTAGTGATGTTCGTGTTCGTGATACGCTTAATTGTGTGCCATAAAAGTTTAGTGTTCCGTCCAGCTTTGGTCAATTCTTTAGAATCGAACTGTCTCTTAACTTTTTTGAGGATTTTATTGCAGAAATTTCTGTATCTTACATAAGTAATTTTGATCAGTTCATTGTCAGGAGAACGTTTTTGCTTTTTATGCAGGGCATCCCTGTTTCTGATGCACCTCAGAAGTCCTGGGGTAATCCAGGGCTTTAGAACCCTGTTACGCTTTGAAACATTATTTATTTTTGTATTCATAGTAATTTTTTGGGAAAGAGTTTGTACTAGAGAATTTGTTGCCTCATTGGGATCAGTCATGAAAAGTATGTGTGAAAAGTCTGTTTTTTCCATAGCCAAGTCCAGTGCAGCATAGTTGATCTTTGAAATTGTGGCCATGTGGAGATTATTTCGAGGCTTTGAATTTGTACATAGAAGAGTTGAGCAGTGATCGCTTATGGTTGAATCAAAAATGAAGGTAGAAGACGGTAGTTTAGTTCGAACAACAGTGTGGTCAAGACAATTGTCTCCTCTTGTTGGTAGACTATGTGTTGGTAAAAATCCATGGAATGCGAGACAGTTAAGATAGTCATGAGAGCGATTTTCTAAAGGAGAATTAGAACTATCTATGTTTATGTTAATATCACCTGTGATCACAACTGTAGTAAAATTGGTTAGGGAAGGCAAAATTTCGTTAAGTGATCTGAGAAAAATGTCAATGTCCTCATTTGAGGGAGATCTGTAAATGCAAACAATTGCTACATCTGGTTTTAGTTCAACAATTAAACCAGAGGCAGACCCATGAAATTCTGGTTCATAGACTTTGAAATCTAGTTTTGAATTTATGTAGGCAACCACACCATCACTTTGATTTTGATGTTTAGTGGTGTGGTGACTAGAAAAGTTTTGGAGGTGTGGTAAGTTAGAGTTAGTTGAGCAGGGAAGCCAAGATTCGGAAAGTACGACTATATCACACTCAAAAGAGAGACGAGTAAGAAGGGTTTCAAAACTAAGGAAGTTGCGATTAATAGATCTTATATTTTGCGATAAGATTTTGAGGTAAGAAGAAGGGTTCTTAATAATTGGCAAACATTCTTCTGGGGTGCATTGGTAAATGTTAGATACAGAAAAGTTATCCAATTGATCATTTAGGGAGTCTATGTTATCGAATTTTATTATATAAGAGTAACATATTAGGTGATATGACACAGTCCGAGCGATGTTTTGGGCATATGAACAAAAAAGCGTGGTTGTGAAGTGAAATTTTATGATATGTGAAGGGAAATAGTTTGAGTTTGTATGTTTGTAGTGTGAGTATGGAGAGGTGAGTGGTATAAGTGTGAGTGAACTTGTACAGTGAGCTTGTGTTATGAGGTTTTATAACTATAATTAATATATGCTTCGCATGCATTAACAGTAGAAAGAATTTAGTTTTACATTTTTTAAATATTATTTTTAAAGCTAAACAATTCGGGCGCACCCATAAACGTAAATCGAGTTTAAGATTCAGTACATGTAGTCATACTTCAGGTGAATTAGAAAGGTCTTGCAATTGGGCTTCATTCTTGATTACTATGTAGGGAGAATCCTTTGTTCTTTTCATAAGGATACGGCCATTAGATATCCAGCAATATTCGTATTTATGTAGTTTAGCAAGATTTCTGGCCAAGTAAAACAGTTTTCTGGCCTGCGGGGTTAGCTGTTCTGCAATGAATATAGGTATTGGTTCCTTCAACTGAAATCCCAGGCTTACAGAGTCCAGTTTTCGTGTGGGATTATTCTTATGATATCGTTTTACAGAATCCAAGAAATTATTTTTGATAAGAGTGTTTGTGAATTCAATACTTATTGCCGAAGAATTATTTTTCTTATCGATACGAAATCTAGATATATCTCGTATATCAGATATTATCTTGACACCCAGAGTGGTGGACAGCTGGGAAACAATGGTATATAAATCCTGCTTGGATTCTCGTGGGCGTAAAGGAACATTTCTAATTTCGACATGTGTTTTAATAAGGTTACGTTCCATACTTTCTATTTTGATAATGGTGAGTGTTGCCCGTGTTTAATTTTGCTGTCGTATTGTCGTCTCGACTCCAACTTTTACGTATCATATCAAAAGTCATTTATTCAAATTAGACTGAGAACCAGCACTTTTTCAACGTCAAAGTTCTACATAAAGACAGTCCCCAAAAATGCCATAAAAAATGTCACCACTTTTGGGCCGGTGGGCATTTTTGGGGGAAGAAGAAGTGCCGCAACAAACTCCCTAGATATGAATATGCCCAAACAATAAAGAACTCTATTACTAAATGAAATAATAATACATCTTGTCTATTTTAACCCGTCAGGCTCCGGAATAGCACACACTAGCAACCCGCCCCACCTTTAAAAAAAAAACCTTTGCACGGATACAAATTATACACCTAAACCTTCTTCATGAATCACTGTCCGTTGGTGAAAACTTCATGAAAATCGGTTAGTAGTTTTTGAGTTTATCGCGAACAAAAAGACAGACAGACTCAGACTTTATTTTACAATAATTAGTGATGAATGTTTAAGTGCCCAATTAAGAATAATCTCACTGCAAATCCATATCTACTTAAATATTAAGATGCGATTAAATAAATATGAAACGATAATTATTTTAAGCAGGTTTTATTCAATTTTTTTTCAAGTCTGGCTGCCTTCTTTCACATAGATTCTGATTGTCATTTGTTTATTTTTTATTACCTATTTAACCTTGGCGATGATTAATTTAAAACAAAGTCTGTAGATTAAAAAAAAATTCACAGACATAAAAAGTTTTCACAAAGAGTCGGCAGAAAAGATAAACAAGGACACTATCAAATTCAAAATAACATTTAATTTTATATCTGACATCTAGCATTTCAAGGTCTATCAAACGTCTGGAAAGACATGCCTAAAGTAACATACCTAATTAGACCTTTTTGGGGTTCCGTACCTTAAAAGGAAAAAAAACCCTTACAGGATTACTTCGTTGTCCGTCTGTCCGTCTGTCAAGACCCTTTTTCTCAGGAACGCGAGGAGATATCAAGTTGAAATTAATTTCAAAGACTCAAGTCTGTTATCTCTTGGACCAGTGAAATAAACAAACTTCTAAGTCAACGCTATCAAAAGACACGCCTATTTATGCCGCATATTTTGACACTTGCAGGGGATTAAAACCTACAAGGTACTTCCCGTTGACCTCATCATCATCAGCCTTTTTTAATGTTCCCACTGCTGGGGTACAGGACTCCTCTCTATGAGAGGGTGTGGGCCGTAATCCACCACGCGTGCCCAATGCGGTTAGGTGGATGTCACATGTCATCGAATTTTTGGTTCAGGGACATGCCAGTTTCCTCACGGTGTTTTCCTTCACCGTTTTGAGAGAAGTGGTGATGAAACAATTTACACAAAGTATAGCGCCTGCCGGGGTTTGAACTGATAACCTACAATTTATAAAGCCGTTGACCTACAATCAATATATGGCCTAAAATAAAATAAAAACCTGTCAAGAGCGAATCGTACTCGCGCGCAAAGGCTTCCGAACGAATCACTTTTTTTTCAGTTTTATACTATATAGGTACCTATACTTCTTATAGGTTTTCCGGTAATCTATAAGTAAAGAACTACATTTTGCAGTTTTTTCAAAATTTTATACATGGTAATTTTGCAACTGTTTTCTTAAATAACTTAAAAACTATACATTTTTATACATGGTAATTTTGCATCTGTTTTCTTAAATAACTTAAAAACTATACATTTTTATACATGGTAATTTTGCTTCTGTTTTCTTAAATAACTTAAAAACTATACATTTTTATACATGGTAATTTTGCATCTGTTTTCTTAAATAACTTAAAAACTATACATTTTTAAACATGGTAATTTTGCATCTGTTTTCTTAAATAACTTAAAAACTATACATTTTTATACATGGTAATTTTGCATCTGTTTTCTTAAATAACTTAAAAACTATACAATTTTATACATGGTAATTTTGCATCTGTTTTCTTAAATAACTTAAAAACTATACATTTTTATACATGGTAATTTTGCATCTGTTTTCTTAAATAACTTAAAAACTATACATTTTTATACATATGGTAATTTTGCATCTGTTTTCTTAAATAACTTCAAAACTATACATTTTTAAATCCTTAGCCCTATCATTTGATAAGTAGTACAGTACAGTTTGACAAACTGCTTTTTTATTTATATGTTCAGATTTGCACTCCAAGAGTGACACCCCCATATTCCAAATTTATTAATTTACGTTACATGTCCGTGTTTGGGTCACAGATGTATGTGTGTACCAAATTTCAACTCAAGTCAAGTAGATTTGGAGCAAATTGGCTGTGACAGGACAGTCGGATAGACACACGAGTAATCCTATAAGGGTTCCGTTTTTCAAACGAACTTTGGAAACCCTAAAAATTAATATATTACGGAACCCTTCGTGTGCGAGTCCAACTCACACCTGACCGGTTTTTTTTAAATTGAGAAAAAGCTGTTTTAGAAACAGTTTTCCTGCTTAGTGAATTAATAACTTTAATTTCATGATCTACCACAAATGCAATTTTTAATAGGTTTTTTCCATATGTACGATTTTATTACCACAGAGATAATATGCTACTCAGAAGTAGCACCAATTGGTTTTTCATCTTGCTCGCTGCCAGTTTATTTAATACTTAGTTGTTTTTTTTTGGTCTATTATTGATAGTAAATATATAAAGAAAATATTCATACGTACATAAATCAAAGGTTCCAGTGAGACGCTGTCACCAATCTACCGTTGCATTTCACTTCCATGTGATTTAGCGACCAATGCCATACAGGCAAAATCTGCCAATCTGCCCGCGCCTTTTCCAAACTATCTTGGGGTCGGCTTCCATTCAACCGGATGCAGCTGAATACCAGTATTGTACATGGAGCGACTGGCTATCTGACATCCACAACCCAGTTACTGGATAATACGACCCCTTGGTAAGACTGGTTGTCAGTCTTTCGGGCTTCTGACGACCCGTAACGACTGTCAAAGATCCACGATAGACAGCTGGGTGCTTTCCGAGGCACGGAGGAGTCTCGGTATGTAAAGATGGTCACCCATTCCCCGGCAAGCGTAATCTGATGGATCGACCCGTGCCGCTGTTATTACATTAGCCACGAGCTCCTCGAAAAATATTCAACATGTGCCTACTTAATTAATTAGTAATATAAAATGGACGATTTTATGCAAAATGTGTCAAATTGACACGTTTAGTGTTCATGGAACAAAAATATACTTAACTTTATCTATAAAAATATCTCTTGTCACGGTATTTGTGGTTGCACTCCTCCGAAACAGTTCGACCGAAATAATGTTTTTTTTTTCTTCTAGATTTGGTAGTTATGAGAATAGGTCGTAAAGTATTTTTTACCCTTCTTCCCCACCCCTCATTTTCAGCTAGTCTGTATACAGGGTGTAACGGAAAGGTGTGGTCATATTTTAAGAGCCGGTTCTGCCCATGGAAATGAACAACTTTCTCAAAGAAAAAATTAAAAATGCCCAAAAAAAAAAATTGGACTTTCCATACGAAGTTATAATCAGCTGATCAATATTTGTATGGGAGGTAAAAAATTTTTTTTAGAATTTCCTTGAAGAAAGTTGATCATATCGATGGGCAGATGCAGTTCTTAAAATATGACCACACCTTTCCGTTACACTCTGTATGTATACAAAGTTGATACGACAGAGGGGCTTTCCTTTAAACTGCCTATACTAGGTACTATTTTCAAGCTCTGTACCAAAAATCAATTAAATCGGAGCAGTAGTTTAGTCACAAACGATTTTTTAAGTTTTGGCCTCGTTTGAACACGATGTATCTTTCCTAACAGCTGATTATGTCTATACGTACAGGTCATGCACCTTAAAACGATAAATCTGAGTATAACCTACGATACGACGCGTTGTTGCCGTTCTCACGCAAGTCACAAGTACATTTTCGCTATAAGATGGCAATGCAAACAAGGATAATGGGTATAAAGTATGGTATAAAGGGTGGTTGCGTTTTACTCTGAATTGTAAGCTATTTAGTTTGTTTGAAAAAAAAAAAACCTCATTTATTATTATTTTTATTTTTATACCGTATCGAATTAATACTAAACACGTATAGTATACGTAGTTTAATTTAATGCCCCTCTGTCACATCAACGTTGTATATAAAATTCAAAGTCGAGACTGACTGAATGATATATCAACGCACAGCCTAAACCACTGGTCCTAGAGACATGAAATTTGGAGAGTATGTTATTTGCGAAGAGTATGTATCCACTAAGAAAGGCTTTTTCGAAATTCAACCATTTTTTTTTTGTAGGTTTGGAAACCATCTAATGACATCTTCCGCTCTCCGTGTCAGACTCTTACTGACTAGACCCACCCCTGTTCCTTCCCTGCCTGAGTGCCCAGTGCGGTAACTCATGTTGAGAATTTATCCGCTACCCCTAGGCAAAGGGGGTAAAGTAGGGGTTGAAAGTTTATACCGGGGGTAGTACTAATTCCACGCGGGCGAAGCCGCTGCCAAAAGCTAGTTAGTAATACAAGGCCGATTTGACAGTTTTGTATGGAAAAAATGTCAAATTGACACATTTAGACTACATGAAACAAAAATATACTTAACTAATTATAACTATATGTAGTACCCACACGTAAACTAATTTTTAAGTAATCTAAAACATGGTGTTGAAAAATTCTTCCGTATCGCTGTCGACTGGTAAGAATATTGTAAACAAAATGCAATATATTTTTTCTGCTAGTGTCCAAGGTCACTTTTGATTAAACAGGAATGACAGTCTATAAGAAATATGCAACCAGTTTCTTTTCAATGAAAACGACTAATCCATAATCATACGCCTGTGCCGGATACTCTCATTATGTCGTAAAAATGGCATAATTATCGTAACGTAATATCGCTACATGTTTAATTGTACCTGTGAGGCACCGGGCGCAAAAAAACAACAATTCCTCAAAATCCGTCAGGCCACGGACGGTCCTTGCATTTGATATGTTTGGCAAAAATCTAGTGTTGCCCAAATGCAAGACCAAGACGAGACTTAGGCCAGTCTTGGTCTTGGTCTTGCGTCAATACACCTGGTCTTGGTATTGGTCTTGGTATTGCGCTCTCAGTCTTGGTCTTGGTCTTGGTCTTGCAGCAAGAGTCTCGCAAGTCTTGCAAGTCTTGCAAATACCTATTAGCCTATTGCTATTTATTGAACACATTAGTTTAGATTTTAGATTATGATTCGCGCTGTAAGACGTATGTAGTTACAGAATTATAATCATCAAAATCATCAATACAACCCTCCAAGTTCATAAAGGTCGAGGAATTATTTAAAAAAAAAATGACTTTTTCAAGGTCAAACTCATTCCTCGACCTTTGAACTTGGAGGGTTGTATTGATGATTTTGGTGATTATGATTCTGTAACTACATACGTCTTACAGCGCGAATTATATTTTAATCAACAAACAATCGAGCACTGGCCTGCAAATTGCAAAAAAATAAGATAATTTGAATTTCGCGGGCTATCCTGGAGCATTCACCAATGTACAATGTTAATCAACCAATAAAAGAAGACTACAGGCAAAGCCTACCTATGCGGCCAAAATAAGGAAGTGCGTGTGTGTTGAGATTAGCAGATTTCATTACAGTGTGCGTAGGTACATTTTTTAGGCAATTTGTCGTCTCGACTCGCTGTTAGTTTAAAATTTTGCTGAATAGAAGAATAATATAAACTTTGAAACATAAGTAGGTACCTACATAAAGTTTATAAAAATAATTTTGTTGGCTATAATTTTAAGCACACACCAACCTACGAGTACTAACGTTAGATCGGCACATTAGACATAAACAAGCATAATATATTATTATACGTAGATACCTACAAGGTATGAACTTTGCTAGAAAGTTATTCTAGGGACATTTTATCACATGGGATGATGGGAACAGATTTGTGAGTATTAACACGCTATCTACTTAATAAATAGTTGAAATATAATAAGTACTTACCTACCTAATCAATACAATACCTTTTAGGATTATTTCAGACGAGCAGCACGTTGCCAACTGCAGATACAACTGCAGCCCTTAGTTTAGTGTTATGACGATACCTACGGTTTTGATACTGGGGAACGTCTCTCAAAATCGGGATTGAAACCAAATACCTACTTAATAACGCACAAATCTCAGTTTGTCTTAACTGCAAGACGCAAGAGTCTTGCAGGCTTAAGTCTTGTCTTGCTCAAGTCTTGCAGGGTTCAGTCTTGGTCTTGGTCTTGCTACAATAAGGCGGTCTTGGTCTTGGTCTTGGTCTTGCGAAAATGCAAGAACAAGACCAAGACCGAATTTGGGCAACACTACTATGGTAAGTGATTGAACCTTGCCACAGTATAAAATACTTTGCGTTATAGTAACAATAGAGGTTTAAAACGCGTGAGTCGACATATACAAATTTGTACATGTGGTGCCTGAAGGTAGCGAAGTCGACATGTACAATTTTGTACATGTCGGTGCCAGACAGGGCTGAATTTAAAGTATTTAGGAGAGCAGTAAATAATACATCAAAATTATATTGTCAAGAATAGTATCAAATATTGTATTTGTATGTTATGTCCATAAATGGCGTAAAAAAATTCTAATTAATATCTAACTGTTTATAACCTAACTACGTACACAAAAAAAAGACAACCTACTTCTAAATATGCATTTGAATAACGAAAACCCCATCCAAATCGAATCATTAGTTTTCGAGAAAATCGCGAACAAACATACGTATATACATACATACGGGTCGAATACAGAACCTACTTTTTTGAAGTCGGTTAAATACAATTAGGCGTTGAAATACTTTTCCACATCGCTGTCATCTGGGCAAGCAGGAAGCGTGCCCAGACTGGCAGCATTGCCACGTTGAATGGCAATGCTAATTCTTTGAGCGCAGAACGACCTCAGGTCACGCAAATTGTCAATCGGTCGGCGAGAAAATTATACATATAATATCTACTCTTGATGGCCATGCGGAGCCTACACCCACGACTAACCAAAAAACTGCTCAGTTTTAGTAGAGCCAACCTCAGAATAATAATAGGAACAATCACGGGCCATTGCCTCTTGTACAAACATCTTTTTAACCTAGGCGCCACGGAGAGCCCTCTCTGCAGAGGCTGCTTTGATGCTGAGGAATCAGTCGCTGACGTCATCCTGGAATGCGAGGCCGTGGCTACCGAACGTGCACAAATCCTCGGAACAGTGAGGTCGCTCCGCGAAGCCTGCGAAGCTCCCAGGAAGTAGCTTCTGTGCTTTTGGGCGGAGTTAGGCCAGAAATCGCCCAAGACAGAGAGGTTTGGAGGGAGAAAGGGGAGGCGTTTGCCCAACAGTGGGACACAGTGTATTTGTTAGCCAAATAAATAACCCAATATAATATTGGACAACTGAAAAGTTCCAAACAAGTCACTTTTCAAGCAGTCTGATGCAGTTGGTGTTAGTTATTTTAGTTCAATTATTGTTTTTTTTTTCTACATTTTAGTGAGTTATATTTTTGGAATCGCCTCCTCAAACCCTTTATTTTGATACACCACTTAATATAGTTCGTCGAATTTCATTTTTTTCTTTTTGACAATATGGCGTCTGGTTGTCCCCATATTATATTTTGATTACAGTTATGTCTTTAGTAGCACTCGCAAGATTAAGACGAATTAATTGACGTAAGAATTATCAAAATCGGCCCACGCTTTTGGTATCTAAAGTGCCACAAAGGAACAAACATACATACATACATACATACATAGGCTGATAAACACATTATTCTCCCTTGCGTCGCGCAGTCGGGAAAAAATAAAATGTACACCATAAAAAATCACAAGAACTTATAAGGTTTAATAGGATGTACGACTATGACTACCAGACAGACCTTGTGCCTGCCCAGGGGTCGCGGATAAATTCGTAACAGGGTTACCGCTCCCCTGGGCACTCAGGCAAGGAAGGAACAGGGGTGGGTTTTAGTCGATAAGAAACTGACACGCCCTCCCGCTCCACCCAGAGCCGATGTGGATGAATTCCCACCTCCACAAAAAAGAATCCTTATAGGTACTCCGCGTACATATCTAGCAATGCAAGCATCATACAAATCGATATTTGATGCTACATAATTAGTTGTAATAGCATACAACGATATTAATTGCAATCAAGCTAATGAATGCTATCGATATTGTACATAATATGGAGTCATTAGAACTTGGAACAGTAATCATTTCTGTTTAGAAGCTGTGAAGGCTAGTTGACATAAATACTGCATCAATAATGTGTGTCTTGACAAAGTTTGTTTGTTCGATCAAATTCTAGGGGAATGAGATTAACTCATTCCCCTGGAATTTGAGCAGAGACCTAGGATAGAACTTATTTTGCGTTTTATAGCATGTGTGGGTATAATACCCTTTTCCCAACTATCTTGAAATTGGCTTCCAGTCTAACCGGATGCAGCTGACTACCAGTATTTTACATGGAGCGACTGCCTATATGACCTCCACAACCCAGTTACTGGGTAATACGACACCCCTTGTTAAGACTGGTTGTAAGACTTTCGGGGTTCTGACGACCAGTAACGACTGTCAAAGATCCACGATTAACAACCGGGACCAAAGGCTTTACGTGCTTTCCGAGGCACGGAGGAGTCTCGTTATGTAAAGATGGTCACCCATCCATGGACCAACCCCGGCAAGTGTAGCTTAACCTGATGGATTGACCCGTACAGCTGTTATTACTTTAGCCACGAGCTCCTCTTTCTATCTAAGTTCTGACCTAGGTACTTCATAATAATATTATAAATGCGAAAATTTGGATGGATGTTTGTCACTCCATCAAGGCAGAACGGCTGAACGGATGAGGATGAGATTTGGCACAGAAATAGATTATAGTCTGGAATAGCAAATTGGCCAAAATTTATAATGGGAGAAGTACTAATTCCACGCAGGCGAAGTTAGCAGTAGCTAGTATGTTAATAAACTAAACACGTCTTAAATGTTTTTACTCTTTTTAATTTTATGCACTGTAAGCAGTCTCTTAGGCTACTATAACTACAGTCAATAATCTGCGCGCAAGTAGTGGCTTTACACCTTACCTCTTAGTAAATACCCATAACTAACCTTGCGAGCAGTTGTTGTGGCCCAATGGTAACTTACGAGTTGTACGTCGTGTGTTCAAACTCAGGCAAGTGCTTTACTTTGCGTGATTAATTTTTAACCGACTTTCGAAAAAGGAGGATGTTCTATGTTCGAATGTATGTGTTTTTTTTTTTTTAATGTATGTCCGCCGATTTCTCCGTCAGTTGTGGACCGATTTTCAAAATTCTTTTTTTATACCAAAGAATATACTCCCGAGGTGGTCCCATATAAATTTTATCGAAATTGCTAAAGCGCTTTTT
Source organism: Polia nebulosa (assembly GCA_951329385.1). NCBI lineage: Eukaryota > Metazoa > Arthropoda > Insecta > Lepidoptera > Noctuidae > Polia > Polia nebulosa. Next base: position 30,524,560 of record OX589606.1, read on the forward strand.
GAGAAACTGAACAAAAACGAAAAATACGTTTACCTCGATGGCGTTTTGGTGTACTCCAAATATTTAAATTCCACGTTCCATGTTATTGGGGTTTTTAGTTGTGGGGTATAACAACTAAAAAGTGAAAAATAAAAAACTTTTTTACAAAAAAAACAACCGACTTTCAAAAAAAATACACTAAAAATTAAAAAAAAACTTTTATTTCGGAAATCGGTGTCAAATAACGAAGAAGTAAATTACAAACACCGACTTCCGAAATAAAAGTTATTTTTTAATTTTTAGTGTATTTTTTTTTAAAGTCGGTTGTTTTTTTTGTAAAAAAGTTTTTTATCACCCCTGCTCTCAAAACAGTGAAGGAAAACATCATGAGGAATCCGGCGGTCGATGTCCTAGAACCAAAAAATCGAAGACATCCACCAACCCGCACTGGGTCCGCGTGATGGATTACGGCCCACTCCTTCTCACAGAGAGGAGGCCTCTGTGTCCCCACAGTGGCTGATTATGCCTTTGCTTATACATATTGGTGACCCAGAAGTCTTCAAATTGAGACTGAATACCTTTTTAACCGACGAAAAAAGGAGGAGGTTCTCAATTCGACCGTATATATGTTTTTTTTTTTTTCTTTTGTGTATGTTCAGCCCTCACTCCGTCATTTATGAACCGATCTTAATGATTATTTTTTTGTTAGATAGGGTATACCTCAAGGGTGGTCCCATATCAAGGAAATCAGGATCTGATGATGGAATCCTGATAAAATTGAGAGAAAACCTTGAAAATTGTTGGCACGTTTAGCGTTTCTGTACGTATGTTCGGCCTTCACTCCGTTGTTTATGAACCGATTTCGATGATTCTTTTTTTTATAGATAGTGTATACCGCAAGAGTGGTCCCATGTCAAGGACATTCGGATTTGATTATGGAATCCTGATAAAATTGAGAGAAAACCTCGAAATTTGTAGGCACGTTTAACGTTTCTGTACGTATGTTCGGCCCTTACTCCGTTGTTTATGAACCGATTTTGACGATTCTTTAATTTCATTGATAGGGTATACCTCAACGGTGGTCCCATGTCAAGGACATTAGGATCTGATCATGGAATCCTGATAAAATTGAGAGAAAACCTCGAAAATTGGGCACGAATATTGTTTCTGTTTACTTTTCATAACTTTATCAGGTATTTGCATTTAGGAATCATCACATCATGAAACTGAGCTGATGATGGAAACCATACCTTTCCTTAACAATAGAAGTTAGATATAAAAAACTGGTTTTAGTGACAGATACCACTGAATATACTTTGAAGAAAAGACGTCTTTGGAATATTGCAGGTAACCTCAACTGGTCAATATCCTGGGAACCTTATGAAAGGTTGGTTTTTTTTTTTTTTTGGGGGGGTGGGAAATCATCCTATGACTTCTTCCGCTCTAGGGTGGAGCGGAAGGGTGTGTCAGACTCTTACTGAATAAAACCCACCCCTGTTCCTCCCTGCCTCGAGTGCCCGGGGGCGAGGTAACTCTTTCGAATTTATCCTCCACCCCCGGGCAGGCATCGGCCGTGGCAGGCCCCTTCCCTTGGCTGACAACTCTTTGAGGCGCGCGTGGAACACTACGCGCCGTCGACTCTCGGGCCTGGTGCTGATCGGACGGCGAGTTACCCACTACTCGCCGTCCGCAGGCCCGGGTCTACGGTGGCCGGAGATCGTCTCGCGGCGTCCGAACCCCCTGGCGTCTCAGGCGGCGGTTGCGGCTGGGAGCGCTAGGGCGACTCGGCTGTGTTCGAGTCTCCCTAGCGTATGCCGCCTCCCTCTTCGCGAGCATTACTGCTTCGCAGAAGGAGGAGACGGCCTCCCATTCCCTCTCGCTCCGTACCATGGCCTGAACCAGGGCACGGCGCGAGAGGTCGCTGCCGCCTATCGCATCCATGAGGACACGGCGGTGCTCTGCCCAAGCGGGGCAAACCTCCACCGTATGCTCCACCGTGTCCACTGGGCGATCCTCGCAATGGAAACACCCGGGGGTCACCTCCGCCTTGATCCGACACAGGTACTTACCGAAACAGCCGTGTCCGGTGAGCACCTGCGTCAGGCGGAAGGTGAGGGCGCCGTGACGCCTCTCCAGCCACTCCTCAAAGAGGGGCACTACCGCCTCGATGGTGGCGTGCCCAGCGCTGGGTTGCGACAGTCGCTCTCTCCATGTCACCATGAGATCCTGCCGGAGCTCGGCCCGCCGAGCCGCGAGTTGTCGCGGCAGCGGAGTTTCGCCCCGGCGTTTGGCCTCCTCGCGCCACTCGTACAGGTGCGCGAGGATTTTTGCCTCCAGATCCCACGGTGACAGTCCGGCAAGGAGGCTCGCCGCCTCACGGGAGATCGTGCGGTATCCTCGGATGATGCGGATCGCCATGACCCTCTGGGACGCGTTCATCAGGCGAGCTGATCGCTGCCTCAACGAACGCGCCCACACCGGTGCCCCGTAGAGGGCCATGGACCGCACGATCCCCGCGTAGAGCCTCCGGCAGGAGGCGTTTGGCCCCCTCAGATTGGGTAGGAGCCGCTTCAAGGCGGCCCCGGCCCTGTCCAATCTGGAAGCCAAACGTCGAAAATGTTCGACGAAGTTCCACCGGCTGTCGAGGACGAGTCCCAGGTACTTCATCGTACCCTCGACGCCGATGCGAACCCCTCCTACCGTGATCTGGGAACCCGCAGGTGGCGCGTTCCGAGGACCATGAAAACACATGGCCTCGGACTTGTGCAATGCCACCTCGAGTCCCAGTTGCCGGATCCTCCCTATGACTGTCGCAACCCCGCGTGTCATACGGTCGGCCGCCGCCTCGTGCGACCTCCCCTGCGCTAAGACCAGCGTGTCGTCAGCGTAGCACACTACGCTGACGCCAGTGGGGAGGTCGGCGCGCAGCACCCAGTCGTATCCGATGTTCCACAAGGGCGGCCCCAGGACCGATCCCTGTGGAACACCGCACGACATCTCTCGCCGGTTCCATACTCCCTGATGACCGGGGTAGATGACGGCTCTGTCCGTCAGATACGCCTCGACTACGCGACGGAGGTAGGGCGGCACCCGGTGATACCGGAGTGCCTCCACTATACAACTCCAGGGCAGGGTGTTGAAGGCATTGGCGATGTCCAGAGACACCGCCAAGACGACCCTACCCCGGGCCACTGCATCCCCCGTCGTGAGGGCTCTTACGCGCATGACTGCGTCCACCGTGGAGCGCCCCCTGCGGAAGCCGTACTGGCTCTCCGCCAGGTCCGGCCCCACCCGCACCAACTGCCCGACGAGGCGGTCTGCAATTACTCTTTCAAAGAGCTTGCCCACCTCGTCGAGCAGCACAATGGGCCGGTAAGCGGATGGAGAGTCCGCAGGGCGCCCCACCTTCTTGATCAGGACCAGCATCCCCGTCTTCCACCGACGTGGAAACTGGCCCCTCTCTAAGCATGCGCTTAAAAGCCCTCTGAGTCGAGGCCCGAGAGCCTCTTGCAAGGCCAGGACCCAGGCTTTCCCATGAAAGCCATCGGGTCCTGGGGCGGTGTTTTAGGCATTCAGCCTACGCACCGCCGCTCTCAGCTCTACCTCGGTCACCTCGGGAGCATCGTCGTCGTCGTCTTGGTCCGCGTCAGGTACCGCAGGAGACGGAGCCATAGGCGGAGGAGTATGTTCCCCTCGCGAGGGGAACAGAGCGCTCACCACGCCCTCCACGATCTGTGGCCGGAGACTCTGCGTCAGTGGGGGGGCCCATGGGCGGAGTTTCCCCCGCACCGCTTTGTACGGGCGCCCCCATGGGTCTCTGTTCAGAGTCTCCAGCGACTCCTCGCGAGCCGATCTCTTGGCCCGCAAGATCTCCGTTCGGAGGGCGATCCTCGCAGCTCTGTACCCCTCGTATAGCTCCGCCTCAACGGCTTCCGTTTCCGGCGTGCGGTTACGGAGCCGTCTGCGGTACCTGGTGTACCGCCGTCGCGCGGCAATACACCCTTGGCGTAAAGCCGTAAGCGCCGGCGACCACCAGTACACCTGTCGCCGAGCAGAAGGCTGGACCCGGGGCATTGCCACGTCACATATCTCGGGCATGGCCTCCTGGAACCACTCTGCCTCGTCGTTTATGTCGGCAGGCCTGTTCGGTGATGTCACCCAGGCCTGCACGATCGAGGCCTCCAGGAATGAAAGGTTGGTTACATCAATTCAGCTCAGTGCCAAGACGAATGATGAAGGACTAGAAATTAGCCTCAGAGTATTAAAAGATGATGCGAGTCACAAAAAAATCATAAAATAGAAAACTTTTTAACAAAAAATTCAACCGACGAAAAAGAACTAAAAAGCAAAAAATAAATTAACCTTTAAAGTCTTGAGTATTGAGCTTAGTTACGTACATAAAATCTCAAATTATATATAAACTAATTTTGAGTCGGCGCCAAATAATAAAATATAATACATCTAGCCTTCTTCATTTCTACGTACATATAAAATTTAGATATTTAATAATCAGATTGTTGTTTGGCGCCGACTCAAAATTAGTTTATATAAAATTTGAGATTTTATGTAGGTAACTAAGCTCAATACTCAAAACTTTAAAGGTTAATTTATTTTTTGCTTTTTAGTTCTTTTTCGTCGGTTGAATTTTTTGTTAAAAAGTTTTCTTTTATTAGTTGGGAAATTTTCAATTAAGTTCTCTGGATAGAACGGCAGGGCGTGTCAGACTCTTACTGACTAAAACGCACCCGTGTTCCTTCAGTTGCCTGCGCCAGGGTAAGGTGACTTCTTCGATCACCCCTGCGACAGTGGAGAGTGAATACCTAAGCTACTTCTAGGCAAGCGTGGTATATCGTTGACCACATCATCGCTTTCCATCAGCTTACTTAAAACTTTTTACAAAAAGTAGAACCGACATCAAAAAAAAAAAATGTGGAAAATAACTTTAATTTCGGAAGTCGGTGTTTCTGGTTTCACCGACTTCCGAAATTAAAGTTATTTTCCACATTTTTGTTTTTAGGGTTTCGTACCGAAGGGTCCAAACGAAGCCCTATTTTTGATACTGACGCATCCATCTGTCCGTCTGTCTGTCTGTACGTCCGTCGTCAGTCACAAAATTTTGTTACGAAGATTTTTTTATTTCCCATTGACCTATAAACTTGAAATTTGGTGATAATGTTTACTATTGTACGCAAAATAGTTAATAGAGTTATACATACACAATAACATTTTATAAAAAGAATGAAAAGTCAAAATTTTAAGAGCACCGAGGACAAATTACGGTAGAAAGACTGTCGTATATGAGGGGGCTGAACTCTATAACTCTTTACCTAGAATAATAAAGGAATCGAAATCACTTCAAACATTTATATGGCTATTGAAGCACTACCTGAATAATGTATGAACTGTAAGTTTTTACCATTTTTATAAAATAATTTTAGTTTATTACCAAGTGAAACTGTCGTTTATCTTATTTATTATGTTTTTCCTTATAGGAGTTAATAATTATATTCTTTTTGAGCGAAATAAATTTTCTTAGACCGTATTACGTGCACCTACTTTACTAACAAATACCAATATTTGGTACGGAATCCTTAATGTGCAAAATCCGACACGCACTTGGTCAGTTTTTTTGAAGTCGGTTCTATTCATCATTCAGATATTTTTTTTGTAAAATAGCTTTTTATTGGAACGAAGTTCCTTATCGCGCGTTGTGAAAGGGGGCTAGACGGAAAAAATTCTTACGAAAAGTTGTCACGACACTAATGAGGCTGTCCATCCAAAAAGATTGTGTTGGAATAACAATCTAATAAAAACTTCTTGTATTTTTGGTGGGTAGGTACAAAGTTTGCAAGCAGATCAAGCATTATCTAACCAATTTCGTGTGTTAAATCTAGCGGAGCTTGGAACAATCTAACTTCAGAGCTGAGCTGAGCTGAGCTGAGCTGAGCTGAGCTTAGCTGAGCTGAGCTGAGCTGCGATGAGTTGAGATGAGATGAGATGATGAAGTATAACTTCTTACGTGCGTGCGTAGTTAATAATAAAAAAAATATTATAAATTAAAAAAAAATAAAATTATATTACAATTCCTTCACTAATTAATCGAAAGGAACTTCGTTCCATCCGGGTGTCCCTGACACCTCTCAAGTTTTTTTTTTCACTTTTTAGTTGTGGATCCCCATTAAAAAGTAGTGTGTTATTGAAGAGTTCAATCTGCGAAGATCTTCATCAGATCCTAATGTAATAGATACTTAAACCTTCCTTGAAAAATATGCATGTGAATAACAAAAACCCCATCCAAATCGGATCAGGAGTTTTCGAGAAAATCGCGGACAAACAAACATACATACATATATACGGGTCGAATACACAACCTCCTTTTTTGGAGTCGTTTAAAAAGGGACAGTGCTGACTTCATGTTGAACTTTGTCGTTCAAAAAGTGCTGATTCTCAGCTTAGTTTGAATAAATGACTTTTGATTTTGATTTTATTCGTCCGGTACAGCTCAGTCACTCTCTCACAGTGCAATCATAACGGCATTCGCACGTCATAGTAGGCAGGTAACACAGTGGTCAGACGCAAGCCTAGCAACTGCCTCGTTGATCTCGTGGTCGTATGCGTAACTGCTTAGCGTTGTGTTTGAATCCCAGGTCGGGCAAAGAGTGATATTGCGTTTTACATTAGCCTTTTTTTTTGGGAGGAGTGGGGGGGGGGGGAATCATACTATGATTAAAGAAAATAATGGAAATATTCTTCAAGGCTGGTCGTCAAAGAGTGTGGCTTTCTATTCATATCACGTGCTGCCTTAGTCAGGCTTGTGTAGAAATGGGCAAGTACATGAACACCCGGTACGCTAGATTAGTGTGGAACGGACTTTTTTTGTTGATTTGTGATTTTGAAGCAACCTGTATATTAACCTTTGCTGACAGCCTATATTTTATGTGTATACTGATCCTAACCAGATCCACTTGCTTTAGAACTTTCGTTATGAGTGAAATGCTCAAAGAATATGTGAAAGTACCGTCTTTTTTGGGGATGGGAAATCGTCCTATGACTTCTGCCGCTCTGGGTGGAGCGGGAGGGCGTGTCAGAGTTTTACTGACTATAACCCACCCCCGTTCCTTCCTTGCCTGAGTGCCCAGGGGCGCGGTAACTTTGTTTCGAATTTATCTGCGAACCCTTTTCATGCATGCATCGGCCATGACGGGCTCCATTATGAATCACTGACATCTCTTTGAGGCGCGCCTGGAACACTACACGCCGTATTCAGTAGCGTTGGTGGTGTGACACCTTCGTTCCTCGGAAAGCATTTAAAGCCGTTGGTCCAGCGCCTGATCTCTCCCTGGTGGTGTCGTATCGCCGTCTCATCAGATTTTGAGAGTAAATTCAAATTCAAATTCAAAAATCATTTATTTCAATCCATTCCTTTCAGATCATTTCATTTCAAATAAAATTAAAATTATAATAATAATACATGTCATATAAGACATAACAGCTCATATCAGTTGAGATTGAGATTGACCACCACGATTGAAATTCGGTCGGAAGGATTTTTATGAAGTCTGTAAAAACATGACTTTTTCTTTAAGAGCTGTTTTTAAAAAACTTTTTTACAAAAAAAACAACCAACTTCCAAAAAAAAGAATACACTAAAAATTAAAAAATAACTTTAATTTCGGAAGTCGGTGTCAAATACGAAGAAGTAAAATACAAACACCGACTTCGGAAATTAAAATTATTTTTTAATTTTGTAAAAATTATTAGTTGCTTTTTTTTGTAAAAAAGATTTTTATTTTTCACTTTTTAGTTGTTATACCCCAGAACTAAAAACCCCAATAACATGGAACGTGGAATTTAAACATTTACACATTTTATTTTTTGCTACAGACTCCAGCTCTCACAAAGGTTACAAAGATTGAAATAATATGTCACGAACCAATGTCGGTACCTTTTGAGAGAAATAAATTATTATTATTATTTGGAGAACACCAAAACGTCATCGAGGTATACGTATTTTTCGTTTTTGTTCAATTTCTCAAAAAGCGCTCAATCAATTTCGATAATATTTCTATGGGACCACCTCTGATGTATGACCTACCAAACAAAAAAGAATCATCAAAATCTATTCACAAGTGGCAGAGAAATCGCGTAACATACATACAAAAAAAAAAAAAAAAACATACCGACGAATTGAGAACCTCCTCCTTTTGGAAGTCGGTTAAAAAACCGAGAGGAGTTGTCTCAGTAACAATACAGGTTATGTAACTCCATAACTACTGAATTAACAACATATTGGTGCCGATTCTGTTGTGCACAAACTAAACTTAATTTAAGCTATTGCTATCTTTTTCTCTCTAATTTTAACAAGAAAGAGACGGGCTTAAATAAGAGCTGTCAAATTTAGTTGAACTATATTTCCATACAAATTAAAAGTATATGGTAAAGTGCAAGGCCTAAACTAGTTTGACATCTCAAACTTAGTTCATAGCTATAGCCGTTCTTTTCTCGCACTGCCTTTTAGTTAAAGATAACGATTCTCTCATTTTAGATTAGTTATTGAACAAGCACCAATTACAGATTACAACATAAAATGTCAGAACCGTATTGAAATACGAACGCCTAATAGAACTAGAAGAAACCGGAGCCAAATAGCAAAGTTCGCGAGACAAATGGGCATCATTGGAGGAGGCCTTTACCCAACCTAGCGGTCCTAGCAATTAAAAATAAAGAAATAAACTACACTCACTAAATAACATTCAGATACTAACTACACACTAACACTTTATCAGTAAACATTATTATAAAACTATTTATTTTAGACTGGCCTGTTGGTCTAGTGGTTAGTGACCCTGACTGCTATGCCGGAGGTCGTGGGTTCGATTCCCACCCAGGACAAATGTTTGTGTAATGAGCACGATCATTTGTTCTGTGTCTGGGTGTAATTTATCTATAATATTTATGTATTTAGAAATATATAAGTATGTTTATCAGTTGTCTAGTACCCATAACACAAGCTCTGCTTAGCTTGGGACTAGATGGCGTTGTTGTGGAATATTATTATTCTTATTATTATTATTATTTAAGAAAACTGTAAATTATTGCAAGAAATTAAAAGGATTTTATATTTTTTATTTATTTATCTTATATTGAACAAGGGAACCGGCACCATTATATTGTATCTTCTTCAGAACAATGGCGGGTCCTGTCCAGCCGTTTCCCCTAGAAGAGGAATACAAGAAGAAGACAAAGATTACTCCAGAAGATATCAAGAAGTTCAGAGACTGGGTCGACACGCAGCCACATCTGCCTTCAGAACATATAACTGGTTTGTAGATTTCTTTACCTTTTTGTTTTACCCGACTGTACCAGAAGGAGGGTAATGTTTTTCGAGAGTATTATGTTTGTATGTACATATGAATATTTCTTTGGCACGCTCTGTAGCCTAAACGGCTGGATGGAATTTAACAAATGAGGTGGCATTTGATTGGACTTGACACTTGAAGTGACGTAGGCTAATTTCTTATATGAATTTAGTAAAAGAACAAAATGGCAACCGCCATTAGGTTCCTAAGTGTAGTCGAATATGAAATTGACTTAGGCCAGGTTCCCACTGTGCCGGACCGGCGGATTTGAAGGAAACCGGCTCCCGGAAAATAGTGTTCATATTACACCGGATCTCACAAGAAAACCGGACAGTCAACCTTCAAATGGTTGTCTTTATAATCGTCTTCGGTCTGAAGGTCGCAGCACACATATCAACTCGGAAAGGGATCGGCACCGTATTGCCTTTCATCTCGTCGTCAAACAGGCGTCAACCTAACGTAAGCACGTGTAGCGACATCTATGACGCCGCACACGAACTAAAAATAGCAAGAATTCTACATCGCGCAAGCAGAGTTCTCCGCGCGATTTGAACATATACAACAGTCCGAAATCAACCATTGGGCAGTTGCCCGGACCAGACAAAACACCCGTCTGGTCGGAGGATCCTCCCTTTTCAATGGAGGTTGTGGAACTTTACACCCTGTTCCACGTACCTCCAAACTGGTGACCCTCGAGCATGAACGTCAGCGCAGCCTTCGTGCAGCTACTTCAGCGTGACGTCATCATCATCGCTTCCTTCAAGCTCTTGAGCAACGAGTCATACAGCCAGCCAGTACCAACGGCTTCTACGGGTATCCTGACCACCAGCATGCAGCGGATGCGCATTCCTGGTCAGCATCCTCAGCCTCTTTCATCACCATCAACCTCATCAGCGATCTTGGCGCAGCGAACAGCACCTTCGGCCGGTCGATGAACCTCTCCTGGTCGACGCCAGCAGTCAAGCCACTACGACGCACAGCACCGCTCCGACCCACTGGAGCCTGCAGCATCATCCCGACTCACTGGGACATCATCACCCCGACTCACTGGGGCATCATCCCGACTCACTGGGACATCATCACCCCGACTCACTGGGGCATCATCCCGACTCACTGGGATAGCAACACCCCGACTCACTGGGGCATCACCGCAGACAGTTCCGACTCACCGTGAACTATGCGGCTTTTCCGGTTCCGACTCACTGGAACCAACCTTCCACTGGCCCGGCAAGCATCACAAGATGTATGGACGACTCATCAAGAACCATCGATCTCCGATCTCCGGAGGGGAGTGATGTAGCGACATCTATGACGCCGCACACGAACTAAAAATAGCAAGAATTCTACATCGCGCAAGCAGAGTTCTCCGCGCGATTTGAACATATACAACAGTCCGAAATCAACCATTGGGCAGTTGCCCGGACCAGACACAACACCCGTCTGGTCGGAGGATCCTCCCTTTTCAATGGAGGTTGTGGGACTTTACACCCTGCTCCGCATACCTCCAAACACGTAACCAAAGCGGATCAGCAGCTCCGGTACGACGACTCGGCTACGGCTAGGCGACGACGCCGCGCTTACGGCTCACCGACCGCTGGTTGATCTGGCTGGCATACAGTTTGAACCTGTTTCGTTGGTTTGTTTGTTTGTTTGTTTGATCTAATCTACAAATTCAATAAAACACACGCGCAATATGACTAGAAGTTGCCTTGCGAATGACATGAGTTGACATGACACCACGTTTGGCAACAGTAGTGTGCTGGCAGGCAAGCCGCGGGAGTGGTGAGACTGAGAGGGCACGGAGAGACGTAAGCGTGGGGACGACGAGTCGTAAGCGCAGGCACGACAAGCCGTAAGCGTGGGTACCGTAAGTTAACCACGCACCGCAGCGGTTCGTGAGCTTGTTCCGAGGCGAGGCGATTACGTTACAATTCCGATTAGTGTGCGTTGCAGTAGGGAGTTTCATACAAAGAATACTGCACGACTCGATTTGATACGGCGACGATCCCTTTCCGAGTTGATATGTGTGCTGTGACATTTATCCCACAGAACAGCAAGCGTATTCGCTAACTCAGTTGACATAAATTTGATAGGCACTTTGCCGCACATTGCTGCTTTGACGTATAGGAAACCCGTAGTGCCTATTATAATCGATGTCCACCGATCAATGTACTGCACAGTGCCTATCAAATTAATGTCAACTGAGTTAGCGAATACACCTGCAGGTCTCTCATGGACAAGCGTAATTAATGTTGCTGCGTTTATATACATGTTACACGTCTACCTTTATCAGAATGCGATGCCGAAATGTCACACGTCGGGAACACGGGCGGGGCGACCGGGGTACATAGATACCGGCGCAAACTCGTTCACATTACTCCGGTCCGGGTGTTCTGCCGGCGCTTCGCAGTAACAAAACGCTGGGTTAAAATGACGAGCTCGGTGTTTTTGCCGGTTCGGGCATAATCCGGCGTCGTCACATCGCCCCGGTCCTGCACTGCTGGCATTCAGCGGATTCCCAAAACCTTCACAAGCTCATCAGTCTACTTTGACTATTTGCTTATAAACATACAAAAAATTACCACTTTCAATTCTTACCAGTTGAAACTGACTGATTTGAGTAATTACTTAATTTAGGCGTCTTAAGGCCCATTTAGCCGCCAAGTGGTACCCTCATTGAATAAAAAATCGTAGCAAAGCATAGAAAATAAAGATTAAAGAATGTTACAAAGAGGATAAGGTATTTTTACGTTGTTGAAACAGGACTCAAAATGTTTCGTATCCAAAGTAGTAAGCAAAAGTACCAAAAACGGCCATAATTTTAATCATTATAATTAATTCTATAAATACATACTTGCTACGGCCGCGAATAATATTTTGACCAACACGCAACCTGATACTGACCTGCCAATTGTAAAAAACGTGAGAAAGAAGAATGGCCAAATTTCTATAGGAGCTGGACTCGACTTTTATTTTTCATGTCCCAAAATAAACTATAGCTAGATTGGTTTGTTTTTATGTCGTAAACACTATCCCGTTTGAAAATTATTTCTAAATAACCACGATTTTTTATAATAACGTCAACAATACTTTTGAGGTTAGAATCTACAACTACCTTCTACCCGACTGCGGCGTAGCTTATGAGTCTAGTTAGCGATAAGCGAGAAGGGTAATTAGCGATCTCGTTTCTATTTATTTCGATTTCTCTCAGAGAATTACCCAAAAAATAGGACTTGTAGCAAAGCGCAACAACTCTTTGTTTGTCCATCGATCATTAAATGAAAACTACACCTATATTGCTCTAACTTGCACAACGTATAGTGTAGACAACAAAGCTGGTATAACATCACACGTGAAGTGGTTCTTGAAAGACTTCCAAGCCTTTTTTGTGGTTTGACCACTTCAATTCTGGCTGAAGAGTTAGTCACTAGATACCTACTGCCTTTCAGTCTTCAATGCTCAAGTTGCATAGATATTGACAAATTGAGTAATGGTTGTTAACAGGAGTAAATGAAGTATAATTGGTAGAGTACTTAAATGAAAGAAATAGGCTTGACAAAAATACTTTTTATTCATCATCCTCTCTTATCACTTACACCATCGAGGAATGCTGCTGGCTCTGATATTGGTGTGGCGAGTTGCCGCCACTCTGCAAGTTAGATGGGGTGTGGTATCACGACGTGTGTGTCTTGCTTTAGCATGTGAGGCAAGTGTGTAGCCGGCTTTACGGGAACCATAGGCAATCAGTGCGCTATCCGCCGCGAGGCCGAACGCATTCACCGCAGACTAAATTAATGTCTTATTAACATCGTCCCCGCAAATACACTAAAATCCCGAGTAATATCCCATAAACGTTGGGGATTCTCCGGTAATAATAAATAACCCATATTTACCGCGTCCGTGTAACTAGTGAACAAGAATAACCAGGAGTGTTGGTGTGAAGAGAATCGAGTGGCCACTCGTCGGGTTCCAGCGTGGCTGCCGCAGGAAAGTCGGGTACCGCTTGTTCTTACTAGCTTAGAGTTGGGCCACATGCGCCGTCTACTGCCAACCACTCCTAACTTGAAGTTATACAGACAAATATAGGCAATTTTGGGCCAGCATTCAATCCAAGTGTTTGGCCGTAACACTGTCCTCCACCCTGCAGAGAACCACAGCTATTTACACGCTTGGGCAACTCCATTAGATGGTCCTTTCGAGCCTGGATAGGCATCAGTAAAATTCAGTACAAATTAAGTACAAGTCATTACAGTAGGCACATAACTTTATTAGTGCCCCAAAATGGCGTCCCGCAAGCAAGAAGCTAAATTGGCTCAGCTTACCGCTAAAAAACAAATGATTTTCGAGCGAGTTAATCGCATATATAATGATTCCAGAAACATCTCGAACTTTGATTCACGTTCAAATGAGACATTCTTAGCGCAGTCAGAAACAATTACTGAGCAATACAACAAATTTGAGGAAATAGTAGAACAAATGATTGAATTGCAATTCGAAATTGACCAAACCGCACCAGACTATTCGAGTCTATATTCTATTGAAGACTTATATTCTAATATTAAATATAAACGTAATCTCATACTTTCGAAAAACGAAACATCGGAACACAAAGTGGGTACTCGGATAAAATTACCGGCCATAGATTTGCCATCGTTTGACGGTAAAGCGGAAAACTGGCCCATATTTTACGAAATGTTTCGCAGCAATGTTCATTTAAATACCGATCTGGTTGACTCGCAGCGTGTCCAGTACTTGATCAGTAAATTGACTCATGATGCCTTAAAACTAACCGCAGGCATTGTTCCTACAGGTGATACATACAACGTTATGTGGAACAGTCTCGTTAAAAGGTATCAAGATAAGCGTAGTTTAGGGATTCATTATCTCAATAATATACTGGACATTAAACAATGCGCCGGAAATGCCGCGAGCCTCAATACATTTGTGGAACGATATTCAGCGTCCGTCGCAGCCTTGAAGCAGTTAGACATTCCAGACTTACTGGATTTTGTTTTATTACACTGTGGTTTAAGAAAGGTTGACGCGCAAACTGTCTTACAGTTTGAATCCCGTGTGAGTGAGAAAGAATTGCCTTCCTATGCGGAGTTTATAACATTCATGCAAGAATATGTTAAAGTACTACAACGCTCATATGGTAATAATTTACAGACGGAACCGCGCGCTAAGTCTAGTTCAGCTACTCATCAAACAAAAAATAACACCGCTAAATCATTCGTATCACGTAATGAACCGGTTTCAAATAGCAAATGTACGCTATGCGATAAGGATGACGTACAACATCAGCTGTTCGATTGCCCGCAGTTTAAAAATATTGGTTCACCGCGAGCACGTTTTGAATTTATTAAAGCTAAACGTGGCTGTATAAACTGTTTAAGTCTATCCCATTCTTTGGTTAAATGTAAGTCACGTAACGTTTGTAAAATTTGTAAAAAGACCCATCATTCTCTCTTACATTTCCGAGAAAAAGATGAGTTATTATCGCCCGAGCCACAAGTGCCTACTAAGGATACATCTGTTTCGCTCACTGCAGCTGTTAAAACTGGGTCAACCATTTTGCTAGCGACCGCGCAGTTATTTGCATACTATAGCGACATCAGAGATAAGGAGGTGGTTCGGTGCCTACTAGATAACGGATCGCAAAAAAATTTAATTACTGTGGACTGTTGTAAACGTTTGAATTTACCCATAATTAAATTACGCAATTCATTTTTACAAGGTGTTGGAATGACATCGAAACCAGTACACGGTTTTATTCATCTCAACATAGAATCTCGGTTTGATCCTCATACGAAGTTTTCGATACAAGCGTTAGTTGTTGATTGTATTACAGATAGACTTCCCGCGAAATTTATTAGATTAAATAACAATGATAACATGTCATACTTAAATAACTTGCCGCTTGCTGATCCGACCTGGAACGTGCCGGGCGCGGTAGACGTCGTGCTTGGAGCACAATTGTTCCCCTTTATTTACCTGGGAGACAGGGTCGACTCAGGCACCCGCGCCCCCCCTGCTATACTGACTAGCTTCGGTTATGTACTTATGGGTGATATTGATTGTTGTAGTAGTGATGTGACACACATTGCATCTTCGTTTACCGCGCAGGCCGACATTGAAGTCGAGTCAAATTTACATAAGTTTTTTGAGCTAGAGGAAATTCCATCTCAACGTTTTATTAGTCCGGACGAATTAGAGTGTGAAAATTATTTTAATTCTTCAGTCTTATTTGAAGACGGCAGATATTTTGTCGATCTAAAACTACAAAAAATTAAAAGTTGAATTATAATGTCAGTACCAACGCACTTGTCAGTAATTTAAAACATGTGTAAATTAAACTAGTTTTTATTTAGGTATTTAAGCCAATCTGTTAAGCACTTTGTACTACTAATACTAAGTATTTATAAGTTTATAAATGTATTATTTTGTTGTTAAAGAACTCAAATAAATAAATTATTATTATTATTATTATCTACCTTTTGCGCGCTCACCCAGCGAGCTAGGTAGCTCGCGCGGTTACGCCCATCGGCGCTTACTTGCGCTCGAGCGTAAGTTTACGTTAATGCCGACCCTACGCGAGAATTATAATAAAACTATCGCGGATTATATAACTCAGGGGTATTTAGCGGAAGTGCCCGACTCTGAATTGACAGAGGAGGGTTATTATATACCGCATCATGCCGTCATTAGACCGGACAAGAACAGCATTCGAGTGGTTTTAGACGCTAGCGTCAAAACTCACTCGGGGTTGTCGCTCAATGACATTTTGCATGTCGGACCTAATTTGCAAGCAGACTTGTTTTTGTTATTACTTGATTTTCGTACATTCCCTGTCGCGATGACAGCGGATATAAAACAAATGTTCTTACGTATCGGTGTAAAAGAGCACCACCGCAAATATATACGAATCTTGTATCGTTTTAGCAAAGGTGAGCCTATTCGCACCTTTCATTTTGGCCGCGTTCCCTTCGGACTAAAGCCTAGTCCTTATTTAGCGATGCGCACACTGCGTAACTTGGCGTGTGAGCAAAGCGACCGCTTTCCTGAGGCTTCTAAATTGATAGAAACTCAGTTTTACATGGACGACTACGTCTACTCTGTTTGGGACGAACAGACAGCTATGCGTCTATCCCGCGATTTAATTGATTTAATGAAGGTAGGTTCCTTTGACTTAGTCAAATGGGCTACCAATTCACCCGCTTTATTAGAGATTCTCCCAGAGGCTCACCGCTTACCAGTTAATTTTTCTGGCATGGATAATGATGTCCATAATTTCAAAATCCTTGGATTAACCTGGGAACCCGCTGATGATTATTTTTCTTTGACAACAATCGCCGTGGATGATAAATGCACGAAGCGCGCGATTCTATCGCTAGTTGCCCGCTTGTTCGACGTACTTGGCCTTGTAGGACCCGTTGTGCTGTACGCGAAGGTATTAATTAAGGAACTTTGGTTAGCTAAAGTAGGATGGGATGAGGTTCCTCCGGAATCCATCACAAATCGGTTTGCCGCTTTTACGCGCGATTTTCCTTCACTCTCTTCTCTAAAGGTTCCTCGCCACATTGGCGTCTTTAGAGAAGCTGTAGTGAACATCGTAGCCTTTTGCGACGCCAGCTTTACTGGTTATGGCTGTTGTATTTATTTACACATTACCAACCCTACAGGTGATATCACTGTCCGACTCTTATGTGCAAAGTTCAAAGTCTCCCCCGCTAAAATAACAACGCTAGCTCGATTAGAACTTGTCGCCGCTTTACTTCTGTCTAAACTTGTTCGCGTAGTCAAGGAAAAGCTATCCGCTCGTGTACCTATTGCAGGTGTCCACGCTTTCTCGGACTCCACCATAGCTCTCTCGTGGATCCACTCATCTCCCCATAGATGGTCTATTTTTGTCAGCAACCGCATTGCTCAAATACAGGAAAACTTACCTGCCGCTTGTTTCCGTCACGTGTCCGGGAAAGAGAATCCTAGCGATTGTCTGTCTCGCGACATGCTGCCGTCGGATTTAATAAGACACTCGTTGTGGTGGAACGGCCCCACATGGCTCCATCAGCCCATGAGCGAGTGGCCTTTAAAGTTCTCTCCTGCTCAATGTGAAACATTGCCGGAGTTTAAATCAAAGGTTTTTCTTGTAGAAACTTCGAATACTGAACCGCGTATTTTAGATACTATAGCTGACCGTGTTTGCTCATGGAATAAACTGTTACGTGTATTTATGTACATTCTTAAATTTACAAACAGACTACATAGTCATAGTTCTGTTGAAAACATTCAAACCGCCGAAAATTTCATTGTTCGAATAGTTCAAAGTTTACATTTTGCGAGCGATTTAAATTTAATTAAAGCAGGTGAACTTCCAGCTAAGAAGTTGCGCTGTTTATCTGTCTTCATTGATAGCTTCGGAATCTTACGTATTGGGGGCAGATTGTCTAAATCTGACTTACCGTATGAAGCCAAGCATCCCGCGCTTTTACCTAAACGCGACCGCGTAGTCGATCTAATTATCGATCACTATCACAATACATACTGCCATACGGGCCCAGGGTTATTGATGTCCATTATAAGGCAGCGGTTTTGGATATTGGGTGGCCGAACGGTTATACGTTCTCGTTGTCGGAAATGTAATACTTGTTTCCGTCTAAATCCTAAGCATCCAGTACCCAAAATGGCTGAACTTCCTAGATACCGCGTCCGTGATGCTAAAGCCTTTGTACACACCGGTGTAGATTTCGCCGGGCCGCTTGCTTACATACCTATTCGACGTAGAGGTCAACGTTCGCAGAAACTTTACATATGTTTGTTCGTATGCATGGTGACTAAAGCCATACATATCGAGCTTGTATCGGATCTCACATCTGAGGCTTTCCTATCCGCATTTAAGAGATTCATTTCCCGCCGCGGTCCAGTGTCTGTTATGTATTCAGACAATGGTACCAATTTTGTTGGCGCTAAGGCGCAATTGGATGATATTTATTCTTTTTTATTAAATTCAACTGTTCAAACGGATATTAAAAATGAGCTTCTTAAATCACGCATCGAGTGGACAAGAATACCGCCGCGAGCTCCACACTTCGGAGGTATTTGGGAGTCGAATATTAAGAGTGTTAAAACTCACTTGTTTAGAGTCGTAGGTAAACAACTTCTCACTTACGAGGAACTCTCGACCGTATTGGTGCGAATTGAGTGCCTTTTGAACTCTCGACCACTTAGTGTCATTTCGTCAGACCCACATCCGGAGGTACTCACGCCCGCGCATTTTTTAATGTCCAGTCCACTCACGTATTTGCCTTCTTCTGAATTGACAGAAGAAAACATAAACCTAAACAACCGCAAAAGGCTCTTGGATCAACTTGTGTTATCCTACTGGAATAAATGGCGAATTGAGTACTTGCACACGCTGCAAGTTCGCGAGAAGTGGTGCACTCCCGATCGCCCTATAGAGATAGGTACTGTCGTTCTCTTGGGTCAAGATAACGTACGAGGTGCATTCAATAAGTACCTAGCCTCATCGCCAGAGGGCGCTGTAGTTTCAAAAGAGTTTTACCACAGTGTAGCACATTCTTTTTTAATTCTTTTTTCAAATTTTCATTCCAATCCCTTCATTTGTTTTAATTTGACAACTTACGGAAGCGAACGTGTCGATCGGTTTTACAAAAATGGAAAAAGAGCAATATCGTTCGGTGATTCGATTCCTATTTTTGGAAGGGAAAACGCGCATCGAAATCAAAGAGCGCTTGGATGCTGTGTACGGTGACTCTTCTCCATCGATGGCCACCGTCAAGAATTGGTTCAACGAGTTTGCACGTGGCCGTACGTCGGTTTTTGATGAACCACGTCCAGGTGCACCGAAAACAGCTGCTACGGAGGAAAACATTAAAAAAATCCATGATCTCGTATTGGCAGATCGCCGATTGAAGGTTCGGGAGCTAGCTGAGACTGTAGGCATTTCAGAAGGAACAGTGCATCATATTCTTCACGAGGAACTCGGCATGAGAAAGCTGTCGGCGCGATGGGTGCCGCGTTTACTCACACCTGAAAACAAGCGCAACCGTGAGACCACATCGGAGACGTGTTTGGCGCTGATTAAGCGGAATCCAGCGGAGTTTTTGCGTCGTTTTGTGACCGTCGATGAAACCTGGATCCACTGGTACACACCAGAGACCAAGGAGCAATCAAAACAATGGATCCAGACCGGGGAACGTGCTCCAAAGAAGGCGAAAACTGTAAAATCGGCCGGAAAAGTTATGGCCACCGTTTTCTGGGATTCACAAGGTGTGATCTACATCGATTACCTCGAGAAGGGTAAAACAATTACAGGGCTTTACTATGCCGATTTATTGGGCCGATTCGACGCCGAATTAAAGAAAAAACGACCCCATCTGGCGAAGAAAAAAGTGCTGTTTCACCACGACAACGCACCGGTTCACACGTCTGCCGTTGCCATGGCCAAATTGGTCGAATTACGCTACGAATTGCTGCCCCATCCACCGTATTCTCCAGATTTGGCCCCTTGTGACTTCTTTCTGTTTCCTAATCTGAAAAAATCACTCGCCGGGAATAGATATGGATCGAATGAGGAGGTTATCGCCGCCACGGAGGCCTATTTTGCAGAGTTTGACAAAAACTATTTTTCGGACGGGTTAAAAAAGTTGGAGCATCGCTGGGCTAAGTGTATCGAACTAAAAGGAGACTATGTTGAAAAATAAATTGCCACTTTTCCAAAATTTTCGTTTACTTTTTGTAGGCTAAGTATTTATTGAATGACCCTCGTACCTCCATTGACTTGGCCATTGGGTATCATAGAGGAAGTTTTTCCGGGATCGGATGGTGTAATTCGAGTCGCTTCAATAAAAACCGCGTCAGGCACGTATAAACGTCCTGTCACTAAGTTGTATTCTTTGCCAACTCAATAGATTATTATTACTACGTAATTTAGTTTAATTTAGTTTAGGGTTCATAGTATACGTTCCAATGGTACGCCATTACATAGTTGTAATTTAGTTTATTCGACTTACCATGGTCAAGTCGAACCGCAATTCATTCTCAGGACACTGATAATTATTTTTCCCGAGCATTATATCAATGCGATGGTGTTTCGGACTGCTGCTTGGATTTCCCTCAAAGCTCTTCAACAAGTAAATGCTTACATATCATCACCGCTTCTTGAACCTCACTCGCGCCGCATAGATTAGCAGCTTTTGAAAGCTCCTGGACCTTTCAAGGCGGGGAGCATGGTGTGGCGAGTTGCCGCCACTCTGCAAGTTGGATGGGGTGTGGTATCACGACGTGTGTGTCTTGCTTTAGCATGTGAGGCAAGTGTGTAGCCGGCTTTACGGGAACCATAGGCAATCAGTGCGCTATCCGCCGCGAGGCCAAACGCATTCACCGCAGACTAAATTAATGTCTTATTAACATCGTCCCCGCAAATACACTAAAATCCCGAGTAATATCCCGTAAACGTTGGGGATTCGCCGGGAATAATAAATAACCCATATTTACCGCGTCCGTGTAACTAGTGAACAAGAATAACCAGGAGTGTTGGTGTGAAGAGAATCCAGTGGCCACTCGTCGGGTTCCAGCGTGGCTGCCGCAGGAAAGTCAGGTACCGCTTGTTCTTACTAGCTTAGAGTTGGGCCACATGCGCCGTCTACTGCCAACCACTTCTAACTTGAAGTTATACAGATAAATATAGGCAATTTTGGGCCAGCATTCAATCCAAGTGTTTGGCCGTAACACTGTCCTCCACCCTGCAGAGAACCACATCTATTTACACGCTTGGGCAACTCCAGATATTGTCGTAGTATATTGTCCATACTTGAGAAATCCTATTGTTTGTGGTCATATATGACCTACGTGATAGATTAGGTTTTATAAGCGTTAATAAAGGAAAGCGCATATTCCACTTGTTCAGCCGTAAATGTTCTTATACTATTTTTTGAATTGAACAACATATCACAATCAGTACTAAATGTATGTTCTTCACAAATACGAACATTTTAGGCAAGTAATATTTGTTTTTGCTTAGGGTTATTGCTCTTAGAGGGTCAGAAATTCTATGCAAATCTCTGTTTCGGCAACCAGAAAAACACAATGTGCTGCAGTATTAGCCGCTCGTCCATACTGCGATAAACTAATCACCCTGGGTACTTCGTCAGCTTGCTGGTCGGTGTCTCCAAACACCGACCCTTGGGGTTGAGGCTCTAGCTTCAGCTCTGGTTCCGGCTCTGGCTCTGGCTCCGGCTCTGCCTGCTGCTCAATATTTTGCTACATATTATGCATTGCAACTCTCTTGAGTCTCAGCCAACAGGGATGATAAAAATGGTCTGATGAAGTTGCCTGAAACAACCATACAGCATTGTCTTATTATAAATCTTTGGGCTCATTATTTATTAAACATAAGGAAATAAAAACATTGTTACAAAACAATATTAGATTGCAGTGATGAATTCACTATAACATAGGACAACAATAAAAAAGATCATAATTACCTGCCGTGGGGCAATTCTATTTTCTAGTTCAATGTGTATTGCTTGTAGCAACTGAGATGGATTCTCTCTCACAATAAGGTCACGTTTACGGTTCCGCAGAGAACTTCCACAAAGTATGCAAACATGCATGTGGCCACGGGAAGATGAGGCACCAGGTTCATTACTTAATTCGGAGTTCACATGCTGCATTGCCAATTGTTTACAGGCATCACATAATATGTAGTCTTCTTCAGTGATCTAAATTAAAAATTAGAGTTGTTATATGATGTATGATTGTGTGATGGTTTATGTTGGTATATGTACTAAAATGAGTAGGCATAAATACGTACTATTATTGAAGAATTCCTCTCGCAGATCTTACAAATTACTCTCGTATCAAGATCAAAAACGAGCTGGCGGCGAAGTGTATCAATGCGTATGTTACAATTAACACATAGCAATCGCAGGGTTAGTTGTGGTGATGATTTCTCTCACAAATATCCAAGAAACAAAATCGGTGTCCAGAAATCAAAAGCACAGAATAATCGTCACAAGTGGTAGTTATCAGTCCGTAAAAAAATGCCAAGGTCAAAACAACAGAAGGAAATCCAAAATAGCACAAGTGCTTATCACAATTCACAACAAGTAAATCGAATAGGATGCGAATACGAATGATTGCCGGCAAAGAGAATATAATAATTTCATTGCCGAGTGTCAATTAATGGCGCGGGTCCACAGATGACTATAATAGTAGCAAGGGCAAGCTATGCGCGGGTCGATGAACGATGACCACAGACAGATTAAATAACTTGTCGATGACAAATGACGTTCCATTGTACGCATTTGAACAAAACTACTTACTATACACCAACATAATTATTTTTTATGACAAGAATCCAATACATAATATCAGCATATTCATTGATTTGATGCCTTTAAACTAATTGAATAGAATTACAGTTAAAACTTTTCAGAAAAACGTGAATAATTACAGTCTTTGAATACCAAGTCATTTCAAACGCGAAATGAATCGTCAAGAGGTGCGTTCTGAAACTATTATTCTAAATAATTTAGAAAAAGTTACAAAAACAAAAAAATTGGATAACTTTTTTTTGTGGCTACTTATTGAGATATTTCTTGTGTTTTCTATGACCTTAAAAAATAAGGGTATTTTTCATAAATATGGCGTATTGGGAGGCCATCGTTTCGTTGTCGGGTACGATTTGGCCATCCTTCTTTTGAATTTCGCGGGCTACCCTGTAAACTACTTAATTCATATTTAAATTACCCTTTAAAAGTATATTTATTTGCTCAACCAGCCCAGGGAAAGTAGCAGAAGTCCTTGGATGTCACAATATTCATGCAATTCGCCAACTAGGTATTCTTGAATTGCAAAGATTTGCATATTTAGTTAGTTCTCGTTTCATGTCCGACACCATTCAAAAACTAATTATTTAGTATGTAGAAATTCCTGGTTTTCGTTGGAGAATACCTAAACACAGATATCTCATCAGTATCATCATCAGTTCAATTTCAGCCGAAAGACGTCTACTACCGGACATAGACTTCCCCCAGGTATCACCACAACGACCGGTCCTGTGCTTCTCGCATCCATCGGCTACCTTTTTTTTGAAGTTAAATCTTCTTTAGGCACGTTGGGCATTTTTGTTCCGATTTTCACTTCTGTCGGTACTTCCGGAGTGCGTCTTTTTTGTGGTGTTGGTAAATCATCCAATGACCTCTTCCGCTCTGTGTGGAGAGGGAGGGCGTGTCAAACTTTTACTGACTAAGACAGTTACCTTAGTGCCAAGGGCCGCGGGTACTCTATTTCGAATTTGTCCGCGAACTTATAAAAACCGATATCTATAAAAGATCATTTTTTTCCACAACTCTACCGCATGTTTGAACTATCAGGGAATGACCAGAATACTTCAAGAACCCCTTAAGCATGTCAATAATTGCCTTCAAAGTCCAAAAAACCAACAGTTTTGCAATAACACATTATAAACCTCAAGTGTCATGCTTTGGACGCCACATGTCCAGTTTTTTTTCATAATGTCAGAGCTAATTAATTTAATTATGTGTACATTGTATCAATGAAGGCTGTAGTCACCCTTTGTTTCCGCAATTACGGGAATTAATTCGGCTTTGTCGTAATCACAACATATTAGTGGTTAGACGTAAGCTGATGTAATTGGTAAAGCCACTTTGTAACATTATAACAATGATAATATTTTTTTATAATTTGATCGGTTTTTTTTTGCATTATTTATAAGAACTATTTAAAATTATAATTGATGTTATGTACAATGAATAAACGAAATAATAATTTCAGTTTAGGCGCATATAATGTCAAAAGCGTAAAATGATATGCGGTAGCAAAATGTCACAAGCGAGAAATCATCAAAGCGCACAACGACCAAATATCCACAAATGTAAAAAAAAATTTAGATCGTACAGGTTTTTGGAAAATTATGTATGAATGACATGTAATAAAAACAATTCAACATTTGTCATGAACTCGGTATAAAACTCCACCTACCGACATATTGTAGGTGAAATTTGACAACGTTTTTGATAATTGTTTCATTTGTATGATTAATTTATATGAAAAATAATATAGGCATTTTCTTCATTTCTTATTCACACATTTTGTGACTTAACTAAATCAATTTTATACTCGTAGCTAGCAGCTTATTTAGTAGCTTTACATATGCGCCTAAACCTCTTTCTCGAAAAAGAACTGGATTTACGCATAGGTTACGGAATACGTCAGTTGAAGTCGCTGAGGGCAGGTCATATCTGTCGAAGGACCGTTAGTCGGTGAAGTAAACAAGTCCTGGATTGGAGCCGTAGCGTAGGACGCCCCACCTGGGTGGCCCAACGAGCTCGGACGGACTGGTGCCAATAGCGTAGAACCGGGTGTTATAGCGCAGCTTGAGAGAGGCCTAAATCGAGCAGTGGGGTGTGAAAGGCTTGGGTAACCTAAATGTAAAAGAGGGCGAACCTTTTGCCATCAACCGGGTACAAATTCTTATTCTGGGCATCTACTACAATTACTTTATGGATCATAACCTATTTGTGTCAAAGGCTTGACTTGGATATCTTCTTAAAAGCACGATAGAAGCCAAGAACACAACACAACAACAAGCCATCTTTACGTAATGACGTGAACAAATAGATAGAAGAAATCCTTGACAACAAATGAATGCAAGCCACTCGATATGGATCGCATGTATGATCAGTAGATAAACGACAATTAGTGGACACGAGATGATGGGATGATGGCTGGGTGATTAGTCGGTCTATGATGGCTGCTGTGACGTCATAATAAGGCTTTGTGTTGAAATAGTTAGTGGGGCAATGGACGCGTGTAAGCTGTTTTAATAGTGCCCTTTGGCCGGCGGTTGATTGAGGTAAAAAAACCTTTATGAGTAGGTAAATGGTTGTGTAATGCTAAGAATCTCTTTAATATTAACAGCTCACATTAAGTTAAGAATGTCGTCTAACGAAAGACTATATACTTACAATTGAGTTGTTTTTAGAGTTTCATACCCAAAGGGTAAAACGGGACTAAGACTCCGCTGTCCGGTCCGTCTGTCTGTCCGTCTGTTACCAGGCTGTATCTCATGAACCGTGATAGTTAGATAGTTGAAATTTTTGTTGCCGCTATAACAACAAATACTAAAAAAAAACAGAATAAAATAAATATTTAAGGGGGCTCCCATACAACAAACGTAATTTTTTTGCCGGTTTTGTATATAATAATACGGAACCCTTCGTGCGGAGTCCGACTCGCATTTTTTTTTATATGATAGATGGGTTTGCTCTTGACTCTAGTCTAGGTCAGAGGAAACAAAGTCGACGATGGAGCGAGCTTACCCAGGAGAAGCACTCTAACGTTGTACAGGACTATTTATAATTTCTTGATTGTTCTTGGATCCTCCCAAGGGGCGCACTGTTACCCTCCTGGGTAAAAGTACACATGGATGTAAACCGTGTACGATGAAATGGGAAATCAAATCAGCAGTTCAGGACATTTATGTTTACCCAGAGGTTGCGGATAAAATCGAAACAGAGTTACCGCGCCCCTGGGCACTCAGGCAAGAAAGGAACAGGGGTAGGTTTTAGCGGGAGGTGTCATTGGATGATTTCCCACCCCACAAAAAAAAAAGTCTGAGTTCGTTTGATGATTTTTATTTTTTACGTACATTGGTGGATTTTACGTCTTCTTTTTCACAACATGTGAATTTTTGGTTCCATTGGTCGCGGATAAATTCTGAATAGAGTTGCCGCCCCCCCAGGCACTCAGGCAACTGAAGGAACAGGGGTGGGTTTTAGTCAGTAAATGTCTGACACGCCCTCCCGCTCCACCCAGAGTAGGAGATGTCATTAGATGATTACCAACCCCACAAAAAAAGGACATATTTCAAGTTCGCATTAACTTGACAAAATATGGAACAGCTGATTTTTTAGCAGCCTGTTTTTTTTTTTTTTTTTTTTGGGGGGTGGGAAATCATCCAATGACTTCTTCCGCTCTAGGGTGGAGCGGAAGGGTGTGTCAGACTCTTACTGACTAAAACCCACCCCTGTTCCTCCCTGCCTCGAGTGCCCGGGGGCGAGGTAACTCTTTCGAATTTATCCTCCACCCCCGGGCAGGCACCGGCCTTGGCAGGCCCCTACACTTTGCTGACAACTCTTTGAGGCGCGCGTGGAACCCACTACTCGCCGTCCGCAGGCCCGGGTCTACGGTGGCCGGAGATCGTCTCGCGGCCCCTGGCGTCTCCTGCGGCGGTCGCGGCTGGGGGCGCTAGGGCGACTCGGCCGTTGCTGAGCCTCCCTAACGTGTCCCGCCTCCCTCTTCGCGAGCATTACTGCTTCGCAGAAGGAGGAGACGGCCTCCCATTCCCTCTCGCTCCGTACCATGGCCTGAACCAGGGCACGGCGCGAGAGGTCGCTGTCGCCTATCGCATCCACGAGGACACGGCGGTGTTCTGCCCAAGCGGGGCAAACCTCCACCGTATGCTCCACCGTGTCCTCTGGGTGATCCTCGAGAAGTCAGATTAGGGCCGAGATGACGGAAATCAAGTCCAGAAAAATAATAAATGTCATTGTTTTTCCATCACTCAGGTTCCATGGCCAAAAACATAGGGAAGCAAAAAAATCTTTTAGACCGACTTAATCTTATAAAAACAAAGCAGTAACAAACATCTTTTATTTGCTTAGCAAGCATGATTAGCATTAAAATTAAATTACATGTCTACCAGTTATGTAATAGCAACCTTGAAATGTTACCTGGGCACGCATATAAAAAGAAATAATACCTAACATACTATTTTTAACCGACTTTCGAAAAAGGAGGAGGTTCTATGTTCGACTGTATGTATGTTTTTTTAAATGTTTGTCCGCCGATTTCTCCGTCAGTTGTAGATCGATTTTCAAAATTCTTCTTTTGTGCGAAAGAATATGCTCCCGAGGTGATCCCATACAAATTTTATCGAAATTGCTTCAGCGCTTTTTGAGAATCTGAACAAAAACGAAAAATACGCATATCTAGATGACGTTTTGGTTCTCCAAATGTTTAAATTCCACGTTCCATGTTATTGGCGTTTTTAGTTCTGGGGTATAACAACTAAAAAGTGAAAAATAAAAACTTTTTACAAAAAAAACAACCGACTTCCAAAAGTCGAAGGAAGTTCGTGTCAAATAACGAAGAAATAAAATACAAACACCGACTTCTGAAATAAAAGTTATTTTTAAATTTTTAGTGTATTTTTTTTTTTGGAAGTTGGTTGTTTTTTTTTTTGTAAAAAGTTTTTGATTCGTCGTTTTGGTCTGGAGCTTAATTTCGTAAAATAGGGATGACGACAGGGTAAAAAAATAATACTTAATTCTATTTAGTCCATAAGTTAGATTATCAAAAAATATTGGACACGTATATTTTGCTTTATCAAATTTATGAAAAATTACAAAGATACAACGCATCAAAAGTTCAGGAGTGGTGGCTTGTCACTTTTGAGTAAAAAGTGGTACAATTTTAACCTAAATGTGACGTCATACGAAATTTCAACCCACTGTATCGTTTTTTGTTAAAGTGACAAAAAAAAAATATACGTGTCCAATATTTTATGGTAATCTAACTGACGAACTAATTATTCGTCAACCCCATTATAACAAAATAGGGATTTTTTTTTTTTTTTTAAGTACGAGTAAATCCGTTAGAGTTTGCCATACTTTTTTCAAACGATAATAAAATTGAAAATGTCGAGCTCACAATAATACTTTTATTTTTAATAAAATCAATCATAATCAGTATTTAGTATTTTAAAAATCAACATAAATATATTATCTATTACAATGCAAAGAACAAAGTTAAAATATTATTTAAAAAAAAAAAACATAACTGGCCATCTCATCCCGCATATTCGGGAGTGATGGCCGTAGTAGTACGGGACAGATGACCGGTACCTACTCGGTTTGCCTCTTCCTTTGCTCTTTCCTTTTTTATCTGCTTGATGCAGCTCCTTTTTCTTTTTATGGCCACATTCAGAACACCATGTCATCAAACGGTGCACGATTCTCATGACCCACAGATCACAAACCAAATATTGAATCCGGTCTTCAATAATATAGGTCTTATAATCATTTTCGCCACATCCAGCACAATTAACAGCTTCATTTTCAGCGTCTTCTTCATTAGAAGTGTAACATAATGTAGGTTCCTCTTCACCAGTACTACTTTCAGAAACATCCGATGGACAGCTTTTCAGGGTCTCGATATGGTCATCTCTCCTTTTTGTCCGGGTGAGAAGGCCACTTAAATATTCAAACCAACGAAACCCAAAAACTTTATCATTTTGAGATTAGAACGAAGAAAAGTAAACACTTATAACAATAAACTTACACAAAGAACTTATATAAATAGTACTACTTTAGGATGATATATGAACCTACTACAAAATTTTAGCACAACTATACATATAGGTACAATCAAGGACTATTTACTCAACTTTTTGATTTATTTTTGTGCAAAGTTTTGTTTCGACCTTGGCCGTGACGCCATACGGAGCATTCTGAAGTAAACACAGCGTCACCTTGTGAATAAATTGTTTCCCTAGTTCCTAATCCCTAGTTCTTGTTTTTTTTTTTAAGTTGAAGTTAAGTGTGCGCTTAGAAAAGGAATTGTGAGGCAACTTCATAGATTTTTATACAGGTTTCAGAATTGTCTATGACTTTCTTGACGGAAGGTTTTCATTTCTATAGACAGAAGCAGTATTTACAATATGGCCACGAATTTTTATTAGGTATATGCTGTATTAACCTCTTGCATGTCTGGCGGACAGCGCATGGGCCGTGCTAACTAGACGCGCGACGGATTAAGGGACATCAATGGGATCATTCATCAAATCAAATCAAAAACCCAGTAAGTCTTCAGTAAAATATCCAAAAGACAGGTGCGACACGAAAATGTAACGTACAACGATGCTTTTCGTGATTGTCGCAAATTTCTAAGTAAAAGCGTCGTCTTGCGTTATTGCACAAAAATAAAAACAACGACAATAAACAAAACAAACGCCAGATGTTACCAGTCTGGTATATTGCCTGGAAAAGATAGCAATGATTGATTTCTTAAGGCACTATTAGCTGCCAATGACCTTAAGTTTCTGTGCTGAGCTCACTAACCTGTCGTACGTCCACCCAGTAATAGGACTCGCCCATCAAGGAACGCTGTCCGAAATTAGACGCATTATTAATTTATTATACATTAAAAACAACAAGTATTATAATAAAACACGTATTCTTAAATATAAATAATTAAATGATCTTTAAAATGGTGAAGGTTTCATAAAAAAACGCTTTACAGTTTTTGCGTGATTCTCAATTTTTTATCCGCTTTAGATATAACTTTATAAATTAATTACACAATGTTATAAGAATGTAATTTTAAATATTCACATATCAAATTACGACAAAAATTATCTAGAGTAACATATATTTTTTTCCAAGAAAACAGACTAGTCAATCATCATCATCATCATTTCAGCAGAAAGACGTCCACTGCTGGACATAGGCCTCCCCCAAGTGTCGCCACAATGATCGCTCCTGTGCGTCTCGCATCCATCGGCTACCCGCGACCCTCACCAGGTCATCGGTCCACCTTGTTCCACCGCTGCGTCCTACCAACCGCGTGGCGTGCAACCATTAAAAGTCGTATAACTGCGCCTTAATTTATTACCAAAGTTCTCAATGGTTTCTTACTTTCTTGCAAAACGTTCCAGATATGGACCTGATCCTGACGTACCACTGCTGCCACCGCAGCTCCGAGGTGTCCAAGCAGGTGCTAGACCTCCACTACACACTGAAGACACTCTTCAGCAACTTCTTCAAAGACAGGGTCGTGAATGATAAGATTTTGAAGACTTTCAGTTATTAGTGAGTATCTTATGGTGCCTACTATAGACTTTCGGTTTCTGTTTGACTTAAACTATTTACATTTACAGACACTGCAGCATGGTCCTCATATAGCATAATGTGAATGTGAGAACTACGTAGGTCGTTATAAGTATTCACGTAGATTTTATGATTGTCTGGTTTTGAGTACTTTTGTGGCCTACCCAAATGTCCTTACTTTGGTATTGTTCGTCGGTTCGTTGAGTTCCTCAAAGTTCTGAGTTGAGCTTCACGATAACTGACAAATGTTTGCACTGTCTGACAGGTCCACAATCTGCGTGTTGCTTTCCTCAAAAATGCTCATCCCCGACATTAACGTACATGGTTCTCATATAATTTGACCAAGGACCTACATATGTATGGATTTGAATAATTTAAAAGAGACTTTGACGTCTGAGTTTGTTTTGGTGTTTCTTCTCAGGGTAGTCAGCTAGGAAACACCGGCCTTACCTAGCTAAAACGTTGTTGACGTGTAAGTGTTGTTAAAATTTATTTACAAAAATAAAATAATTTATCATTTATCATAAGGTCTATCTTTAGGTGTATCTAGAACGTATAGGTAAAAACCAGTTAAGTGCGAGTTCGACTCGCATACAAAGGGTTCCGTATGATTTTATTATTTGTTGTTATAGGGCAATAGACATACACACTGTGTAACTTTCAACTGTCTACCTGTTACGGTTCATGAGATACAGCTGTCTCTATCAGACAGACGGATGGAAGGGCGGACAGTGGAAGATTAGTTACTACTAATCCTCCACTGTCCGCGGGCTTCCATTCCGTTTCCGTTGTTTACGTTCCGGGTTCCGTACCCGGAGGGGGTACGCAACCTTTTTAGAGGGGATACTGAAAAAAGTACCGCTAGTAACAAGTAAGTAAGTAGGCTACTTTTTATAAAAAGTAGTCTTAGAAAAAAGTAGGGAGATTTGGGGATAAGAATGTGGGATACTTACCTCAATTAAACCAACTCGGTAATCAATAAAAATGCATGGAAGAGACCCCGTGTTCTCTAAGAAGACCTTCTCGGCACTTCCTTTCTATAACGCATATTAGGGCCCATCCCACACAAACATACGAGTACCTGCCACTTTAGTGATCAGACTCGGTTATCTACCACGAATTTCATGACTACTACAAAATATGACCGGGAATGTTGTCCTTACCACGGGTACGCCAGAACAGTTCATATTTGATTTAGATTTCTGCTGTTTCTGGGTACTTTTTAGGGTTTCCTTACCCAAAGGGTCCAAACGGAGCCCTATTGTTGTCACTCACACATGAGTCTGTCTGTCTATCCGTCCGTCGTCTGTCACAAAATTTTGTTCCGAAGATTTTTTTAACTTCCTACCTATGAACTTGAATGTTTATTATTACGTATAATTTACTAACAAATACCAATATTTGGTACGGAACCCTTATTGTGCGAAATCCAACACGAACTTGGCCAGTTTTTGGTTGAAGGTAAAAGTCGAGCTAAGGCTTGATGGTGTTTTTCAAAATAGGTATGTTGTTTCTACAATATTCCTTTCTCTCTAATTCCAGTGTGCTAACACCACTTGAAGTGCGCGCCTACGATGACTCGGCCATACTGTATTGTAGACTGCTCGACAACGATCCTAAGAATTTCGTCTTTGCTGAGGCTTTAAGGTAATGTTTACTTGATCCTTTTATATTAGAATAGAAGATCATTGGAAATGCGATGATAAAGCTCCAAAGTCTTGGAGCATCGACGCCGAGTTGCTAGCCTGTCGGTTTTCTATCGATTACATTTTGGGGAGTGTGCGTGGGAGTTGCATAGTTTAATCTAGTCATGCCCGTTCCATCATCGGACCACAAGACGTACGGCAATGCGCCACCGGTACATGGTGGACATCCCACCCACACGAACAAAACGTTTTGGGAACACATTCATTGTGCGTACAGCTAAAGAGTGGAATTCCCTGCCGTAGTCTGTGTTTCCTGATAGCCACAACCTGCGGGAGGCATTAAGTCGAGAGTGAATAGGTTACTTCTAGGCAAGCGTGCTCCATCTTCGACCACATCATGGCTCACCACCAGGTGAGATAGTGGTCAATCGCGAGCCTGATGGAGCCGTTAATGGTTTGACACCTCTTCAAATTAAATTGGCTTCGTTAATGTCCTGTGTGTGGCTTTATGTTTTACTAAGCACTAAGCACACATTCTCTATTTTCCGTTTTAATTTCATCAAATTTAATCTAGAAACATCGTTCTAACTATTCCAGGGCATGTCTGATGCTGGTGGATATCTGGCAGTACGAGGAGGGCACGTGGCCAGGGTTTGTGATCCTCATCGACCTGGACACCTGCACACTGTCACACATCGCCAAACTTGACCTCCAGTCTGTTCAGCAGTTCTTATATTTCCTACAGGTATAACATTGCAAAATTATCCCACTAATATTATAAACTGGCCAAGTGCGTGTCAGACTTCGCATATTAAGGTTCCGTACCTTATGAGAAAAATCAATGTTTTGGTATTTGTTAGTAAAATATACGTAACAATAAACATTATCACCAAATTACAAAAATGTTGTCACTGACTGACGGACAGACGGACAGACATCCCAATCGCTCTTGTCTTTAAAAAATTAAGTCTTATTTAAAATTATCATCTGTCTGCCTATTTTTATTTTTAGCAATAAATAAGACTTGAGAAAGACTAAAGAATTGATGGATGGATTAGGTGAAAGATGATAATGCCTAGAAAGCTGACGACTTTTGAAAATGAAGACATACTGAACCGACCCCAAATAAGTAGGTAATAGAAATAAAAATATGAGCAACTGCCATTCGATGTTGTTCATCTTCAAGACATGACGTACAATAAACCGTCTTAATTTTTAACAACACTAAGAAGTATCCCACAATCTTCTCCCTGTTTTCAGGAAGCCATGTTGCTAAAAATCAAAAGTCTTCACTTCCTGAACGCGCCATCGTTCATGGACAAACTGATGATGATCCTGCGGCCGTTCTTGAAAAAGGAGCTCCTGGATATGCTGAGCATCCATCAGGTCGGAACTAAGACCCTGGAGAAATACTTGCCGATAGAGGGGTTGCCGAAAGGTGCTGGTGGGCAGTACAAGAGCTTGGTGCAGTGCAGAGGTGAATGCAATAAGAATTTGGTTTCATATCTTTAACTCGAACCAATTAAGGTCGTATACGCAACTATAACACACTAACGTGCCAAATGAGACGAGAGAACATTTCAATGAGGTTATCTTATAGTACCCTTCTTCTTCTTCCTCTTTCCTAAATGCTCCTACACACTGTACCGCTGTCTTTTCTAGGAAGTCTGTGCGGACTTCGCCGCAGAAACTTGCGCTAAGTGCGCGACACGCGGCGACACCCGAGCGGCCTTGTCAGCGGCTCTTTTGTGCAGCAAAGCGGGTTTATACGCAGCCGGGTGTACCGCGGCTTGCCCGGTGGCACTGTGTGGCACTGTGTGCCTTTACTTTTTAAGCACTATGAGGCCAGAAACTAGCCACACTATTTGCAGCGTCAGTAGCATTCATCAGGTCCTCCATAGCTGTATGGGCACTTGGGGCATTCATCAGGTCCTCCATAGTTGTATGGGCACTTGGGGCATTCATCAGGTCCTCCATAGCTGTATGGGCACTTGGGGCATTCATCAGGTCCTCCATAGCTGTATGGGCACTTGGGGCATTCCAGTATGTGAGAGATATTCTGGACAGGGGCACCACACATTGGGTATAGTGCCCTGCAATTTGCAGACGGTGATGTTGATCACAATCTCACCTGATGGTAAGCGATGATGTGGTCGACGATGGAGCGCCTTGCTAGAAGTAACCTATTCACTCGTGATTTAAACACCCCCATATTAAAGCTATTAGGAAAGTCAGAAGTCCGTACTCCTAAATTCACAGCAGAGTTTTATACTCTTGTTGTTGTAAAGAAGAGTGTCAGTGATCAGTGATCAGTGATCAGTGATCAGATCACTTCAGTGATCTGTGCACCGCTAGAATTCTCATTGATCTACAACACTTCAAGCAATTTTTGTTATTATCTACATAGTCAATCTGCCTAACCTTTTCCCAACTATCTTGGGGTCGGCTTCCAGTCTAACCGGATGCAGCTGAATACCAGTATTTTACAAGGAGCGACTGCCTATCTGACCTCCACAACCCAGTTACTGGGTAATACGATACCCCTTGGCTTATCCAGTCTTAACTGGATGTCAGACTTTCAGGCTTCTGACGACCCGTAACGACTGTCAAAGATCCACGATTGACAGCCGAGACCAACGGCTTAACGTGCTGTCCGAGGCACGAAGGAGCCTCGGTATGTAAAGATGGTCGCTCATCCACGGACCAACCCCGGCAAACGTAGCTTAACCTGATGGATCGACACGTGCAGCTGTTATTACTTTAGCCACGAGCTTCTCTGTTCTGCTCTACATAGTATATTATTAATCAAAATTGATTTCCACGTCGGTCTGTTTCTGGTGTTTAATGTGGTTTTCACAAATAGAAAGAGCGATAAATGAGGAAGGTTTGTGTGTATAATTTGTACCCATGCTGAGCCGAAGAGCGTCGCTAGTCTTTTACTAAAATAATTCTTTCTTTTTCAGATGACGTAGTAGCAAAAATAAAAAGATCAAAGGACTTCTTTGTGGAAGAGAACAAGAAACGCGTCCTGGAAGCCAAAAGACCTGGCAAGCCGAAGACCATCTCCGATATCTTCGGGGGAGTGGAGGGCTCATTCAAGAAACTGGATATCGATTGACGAAGATTTTAAATGTGTAGAGAAATATTGTATGGATAAAATGTATTGTTTGTTGGGTTCATTAAAGATGTTAAGTGTTCTGGAGGTATTTTTGTTTCCTCATTCTATTCAGTCATATGAGTAATGTTTTTTTTTTCTGAACTGTGGGAAATCATCCTATGACATCTTCTGCTCTGGGTGGAGCGGGAGAGCGTGTCAGATTTTTCGTCACCCTTGTTCCTTCAGTTGCCTATGTGCCAAGGACCGCGGTAACTATTTTGAATTTATTTCCTTCAGGCCCAGCGGCAAAACTCGGGTTGTCAAATTTAATCCCGACGACAACCCGAGTTGACAGCCGATAATTTTTTTTTTGTCAATCTCACCGGTGAGTTTCCGGGGCTCAGAGGTTAATTCAAGCGAGTGACTACGTCACAGTTTCCATAGTTTGAAACAAAACATAATTTTCTACTCGACTTTTAAACTAATTCTATATTTGCTTCTCTCTATCTAGCCTGTCTGCTGACAAACGCGATCTCCTCAGATATTACAATAACTATTTGGAGTTTCTTTTTGCGACCTTCATTCATTAGATCATAAGTGCAAAGATTGTTCCAAACTTATATTTTTTTATTTGCCTATCATGTTTTAAGCCGAATCCGCAACACCCATGCAAATGACGCGTCTTCAATTCCTTCAGTATTTTGATATTGAGTTCACTGTTTTATAAAACGATTCTAAAAGAAACTTTTATATATAATTACAAAAAAATCTTAATTACACTGGTTTCTTTTATGACAATAGTTATCTTAACCAATTGGCTTCCAAGAATCTGGTTGGGTTTGGTTAGGTAATTTGAATTGCAAATGAAAACATGGACCCAAGATTCTAATATAAAAGTTTTTGCAGAAAAAATATATTATACCAAAGTAGCTTTTTTTAAATTTTTATTGATATAAATGTAGCAATATTTATCTTCGGATTATAATTTTTCATTCGGTGTTAAATAAAAGAGGTAATCGTTGGTCCAAAGATCAAGCTATGTATTTGGGTATACGATAAATGATAATTCCAAATTAAAGGAGCTCATAGTTTAATTACAATCGGTTTGTTGGATCTTCGAGAATATTCTATTCTTGTTGTTACATGGCGTACGCATACTTATTCCTTTTATTATTATTTTTTATTCCTTAAGACATTGATTATAAAGTATAACTAATGGTTCCGGTTGGCTAGGCTGAGGGCCAGCGCTTTTAGATCGTCAAAGTTCTACATAAAGACAGTCCTCCAAAACGCCCGCCCGTCACCACTTCCTTGCTGCGCTTAGCTGGAAAAAAAAAGTGGTGCAACAAACTCCTTAGCAACATATCTGTATGTTAAGTTTAAAGGTTTCGTGTATAAATTAGAAACAGAGTTACCGCGCCCCTGGGCACTCGGGGCAGGGAAGGAACAGGGCACTAGCCGGGGATCATGGAAGTCGTATTAGCTCTCACGATCCCCGGTCCAAGTGTGGGACGGAACACCGGGGTGGTTTTTACTCAGTAAGAGTCTGACCTCTTTGCCCGCCCCGGGCGAAGGACATCCATGAGGATTTTCTACCCAGGCAACAAAAAAAAAAAGGGAAGGAACAGGGATGGGTTTTAGTCGATTGCGTTATACTTATAATTTTATTATTATAATTTATGTTTTATTATACGTTATAATTTATGTAATACAGTCCACTAAAGTCAAATTATATTTTGACGGCACGGGTGGCGCAGTGGTTGCGTGTTCGGCTGCTGCGCTGTGTCGCGGGTTCGATCCCCGTACGGAACAATTATTTGTATAGCCTACAGATAGTGGTTTCGTCTGGGTGTTTTGTGTATGTGGATTTAAATGTTTGTGATCGCACCCACGAGTGTAGTGTGTGCCCTAGTGTGGGGCAACGTATTGAAAAAAAAAAGAATATCGTGTTTTAGTCCTCATACCACCTGCAGGCGTATTCGCTCTGCCCGCGGGTTGAGGATAAATTCGAAACAGAGTTACCTCGCCCCTGGGCACTCAAAGGCAGGAAGGAACAGGGGTGGGTTTTAGTCAGTAAGAGTCTGACACGCCCTCCCGCTCCACCCAGAGCGGGGGAAGTCATAGGATGATTTCCCACCCCACATATTCGCTAACTCAGTAGATATAAATTTTATAGGCACTTTGCAGTACATTGGTGCTTTGACGTATAGGAAAACAAAAATGTACTACATAGTGCCTATTATAATCGATATCCACCGAGCAATGTACTGCAAAGTGCCCATTAAATTGATGTCAACTGAGTTAACGAGTACACCTGCTGGAGGATACTACTAACCCTGTTCAGCCATTCACACAATGATACAATAGTATGCAAAATTATTAACACTGTAGTGTGAAAAGATACTTTTTTTTTGTGGGGTGGGAAATCATCCAATGACATCTCCCGCTCTGGGTGGAGCGGGAGGGCGTGTCAGACTCTTACTGACTAAAACCCACCCCTGTTCCTTTCCTGCCTGAGTGCCCAGGGGAGAGGTAACTCTGTTACGGTGAAAAGATACTAGAGGACTACAGTCTAGATCAGCCAAAAAGTACTAGGTTAGCCGTAAATGTAAGTGTTCTACTGATGATCTTTGGAAATTATAGGCGTATATTTTATGTAATAACTATGAATCCGTCTGGCCCAGCCGCGTTGGTCTTGCGCCTGCGGCCTGTGACAAGATACTTTTCTGTCAGTGTTCATGCTAATGCTTAGTACAAAATGTATGGCAATGACATTACCTGCGGAGAGAACTGTCACGTGACTCACGTCCAGCTAATGTCATTGCCATACATTTTGTACTAAGCATTAGCATGAACACTAACAGAAAAGTATCTTGTCTGAGGCCGCAGGCGCAAGACTAACGGCTTTACGTGCTTTCCGAGGTACGGGGGTGTTATACCACCGACTTCCAAACCCCGGGCTGCTCCAGAGTAATTCCTGATGGAAAAACCCAATAAAACTTTTTGCCTCACCCGGGTATCGAACCCAAGACCTCACGCTCAGCAGTCGTGCTTACGACCACGAGACCAACGAGGCAGTAATAACTATTACTAGATCAGTAGCCCAAATATCCGACGGGCCAGTTTTAGGATATACCTATTGCAACATTACATTCAATACCTATTATTTGACTGACTTCTAAAAAAGAGGTTATGTATTCGACCCGTATGTGTTTATGTTTGTTTGTTTGTCCGCAATTTTCTCGAAAACTACTGATCCGATTTGGATGGAGTTTTTCGTTATTCAAATGCTTATTTTTCAAGGAAGTTTTTATACATACAGGATGTAACGGAAAGGTGTGGTCATATTTTAAGAACTGCACCTTCCCATTAATATGAACAACTTTATTCAAAAAATTATGAGGATATTCAAAAAAAAAATTACCCCCCATACAAATATTGATCAGCTGATGATAACTTTGTAAGGGAAGTCCAATTATTTTTGAGAATTTTCAATTTTTTTTAGAGAAACTTGTTCATTTCCATGGGCAGAACCGATTCTTAAAATATGACCACACCTTTCCGTTACAGCCTGTATAATACATTAGGATCTGGTGAAGATCTTCGAAGATAGACAGTGGAACTCTTCAATAGCTAAAAAAAAAAAAAAAAAAAAAAAATAAAAAAAAAAAAAAAACAAAAAAAAAATAGAAAATGACTCGAATGACCCTTTGTTTACGAATTGTTAGCACACAACTCAAAAGTGAAAACTTTTTTACAAAAAAAAACAATCGACTTCCAACAAAAAAATACACTAAAAATTAAAAAACAACTTTAATTTCGGAAGTCGGTTGTTTTTTTTGTAAATAAGTTTTTTTTATTTTTCACTTTTTTGTATTTATACCCCAAAACTAAAAACCCCAGTAACATGGAACGTGGAATTTAAACATAGTCGTAATTGGAGGACACCAAAACGTCATCTAGGTATACGTATTTTTCGTTTTTGTTCAGTTTTTCAAAAAGACTGAAGCAATTTCAATAAAATTTATATTGGACCACCTCGGGAGTAAGTATATTCTATCGGATAAAAAAATAATTTTGAAAATCGGTCCTCAATTGACAGAGAAATCGGTGGGCATACGTACAGTCGAACATAGAACCTCCTCCTTTTTCGAAAGTCAGTTAAATATAAAAATAAACGATTGTACAAAAAATAGAACCGACTTCGAAGTCGGTGTTTCTGGTTATGTTTCTTCGTTTTTCAACACCGACTTCCGAAATTAAAGTTATTTCTATTTGGAAGTGGGTTCTATTTCTTGTAAAAAAAAATTTTTTCCACTTCTGATCCTTCGGTACATTTTTTGAGAAAAGATTTAAAATTTTGGCAGACTAAAATAAAATTTATAATCAAAACACCAAAATAAAAAGGTCAGGAGACTGCCTAAAAACTGTGAAAATTGCCGAATCATAACTGCTTATTCTAATCAATAATATAAAAAAACATACAGTAGGTCAACGCCTAGTCATGTTGAGTTGCAACATTTTTTGTTCTAGAATTCTGAGCACGTTTTTAAGAGTCTAGCACTAATAAGCCACTGATATGTTTCCTAATTCCAAAGCGTAAAAACTAATTAGTACCCTGTACGTAGCTAGAAACGACCTTGATGATGACGACATAATTCATCATCTGTCAATTAAGTTGGTGTAGCAGTTCAATGCTGTACCGGCGAAATACTTAATCCTTTTATGGAACTCCACAGCTGCTTTTGAGTCTCTTAACTGGAGTGAGAGCCTCTAAAATCGTAGTTTCCTCTCAAGGTAAAAACAAAAACAGGCCAAGTGTGTGTCGTACTCCGCACATTTAGGGTTCCGTATTAAATGTATTTTGACAATTTGTATGGCTTTGGGTCAACAAGATGCTTATACATTGAAAATTTGAAGACTGTAGCTGCAACCGTTTGGTTCTAAATCCTGTGTGGCAGACAATGGAACGACGGACAGACGGACACGTGAGTGACAGCAATAGGGCTGAGCCGTTGGGACATTTCGGGTATGGAAGCCTAAAAATTGACACTTTAATTAATAGCCAGTAAACTATTATAACTTTTACCTCAGGAATAAAAATAGTTGACAGCTTTTGTATTTAACTTATAAATAATATGTTCGTATAATAAGCTAGTATATCTTTACTTTGTATGCATAGCACCTTTGTGCTCTTCTATCTGTATTTGTTCTTTTTCTCTTTTATATGTTGTACGTGTGCATAGATAAATAAATATATTATTTCATTCTTTTTTTTTGTATTTATTTTTCTTATTCTTTATTTTCCCAACTGTCAAGCATCACCTTTGTACTTATTTTTAACTGACTTCAAAAAGAAGGAGGCTCTTAATTCGTCTGCATGTTTTTTTTCTTTTTGTATGTTTGTGACGCGATTACTCCGGCACTTGTAAATAGTTCCTTCATGTGTTGATGTGGTCCCATATAAATACAGGGTGTAAAAAGACACATCACAAAGCCGTTCTACGCATACAGTACGTCAAACCAAGTAGCTTTGCGCAAAAATTATTGCTTGGAAACAACTTTTATTTTTAGGTATGAAAAAAAACTTCTTTTTTACTGCACGCAATATAACGCGAAACCAGGAAGTGGAGTTCTCGGGTCTGCGGACGGCGAGCAGTGGGCAGCTCGACGTCCGAACAGCACCAGTGAGTCGACGCCGACGGCGCGTAGTGTTCCACGCGCGCCTCAAAGAGATAAGTGTCAGCCACCACAGACGGGGCCCATCGTGGCCGGTGCCTGCATGCCTGGGAGTAGCAGATAAATTCTGAAAATGAGTTACCGCACCCCTGGGCACTTAGGCAGGGAAGGAACAGGGGTGGGTTTTAGTCAGTAAGAGTCAGACACGCCTTCCCGCTTCACCCAGAGCGGGAGAAGTCATTGGATGATTTCCCACCCCCCCCCAAAAAACAAAGGCAAGTGGAGTTAAACGTCACCCCTTCGCTCTAACCCACGTTACCTACGTGGGTTAGAGCGAAGGGGTGACGTTTTGTTGGATATCTTTGATATTCATTGCGTTTTTGTAACTGCAAATGCATAATTTCGAAAAAGCTAATTGAAAATTCAGGTAATGTTTGTTTGCAAAAAAGTTTAGTAGTAATACTTAGAATTACTTAATTTTCATAAAAAAATTAAAGAAAAAAATTGCGACTTTGACCTTTAATATCTCCAGAACCAGTGGATTCTTAAGTATAGTCTAGTGGAAAAAAATTATCCAAATAATGGGTAGAATATGTGGTGTGGTATATCCGGTCGGCTGCTGGCAACACCGATGAGTTCAGTGTGGCTGTAGGCTTACATCAAGGGTCGGCTTTAAGTCCTTACCTCTTCCTGTTGATTATGGACGCTCTTACGTCAGAAATACAGGAGGAGGCACCCTGGTGCATGCTGTTTGCTGACGACATTGTTTTGGTCGGTGAAGATGGACCTGAGATCCTGAGCAGATTGGAGAAATGGCAACAGAAGCTGGAGAAAGTTGGCTTGAAAATCAGCAGAACCAAAACTAAATACATGTTCTGCGATTTCGGCGGTCTCTCCAGTACTGAAGCTATTATAGTGCTAGATGGCGCGCTTCTCCCAGTCTGCTCCGATTTTCGGTATCTCGGTTCACTCGTGCAAAGCGATGGCGAAATAGATCGGACTGTTAAGCACAGAATTAACACTGGATGGATGAAATGGCGGCAGGTCACAGGGAGTATCTGTGACTCTCACACCCCCCTTAAACTTAAGGGGAAGATTTATAAAACAATGGTCAGACCTGCTGTCTTGTATGGTTCAGAATGTTGGGCTACAAAAGGGATGAATGAAAAGCTTTTGCATGCAGCTGAGATGAGAATGTTAAGAGCGATGTGTGGTGTTACGTGCATGGATAGAATTAGGAATGAGTATATAAGAGGAAGTTTGAAAGTGGCACCGATGATTGAAAAGTTGTGTGGAAATCGGTTGTCGTGGTATGGGCATGTGATGCGGAGGAATGAAGAAAATGTCGTGAGGAAAGTCTTGTGTATGGATGTGGATGGCTATAAGAGTAGAGGAAGGCCAAAGAAACGATGGTTAGACTGTGTGAAAGAGGATATGGGTAAAAAGGGGGTGACTACAGAGATGACGACTAATAGAGGAGTATGGAAGAAAAAGACATGTTGCGCCGACCCCAAATAAATTGGGATAAGGGCAGGAGAATGATGATGGGTAGAATATGTGGCTTTCGGCTTCGGAAACTGTCTTTTTACACCCGATATTAACGAAAGCGCTTTTTAAAAAAATCACCAAAAACAAAATAATTATGTATGCCTCCAATTATGTTCAAATTCCATGTTCCATGTTAATGGGATTATCAATTCTCATATCTTTAATATTTAGTTTTAGTTCTGGGGTTCAACTACTAAAAAGTAAAAAATAAAAATATGATATTATAAATTATAAAAAAAAAATATTGAATATTGAAAAACTATAATAGTGCGTGTCGGACTCCGCACATTTAGGGTTCCGTACCAAATGTATTTTTGACTATTTGTATGGCTTTGGGTCAACGAGATGTTATTATGCTGTGAAAATTTAACCTGTGAAGCCCCATGGCAAAATCCGGGTTGTCAAATTAAACCCCGAGGACAACCCGGGTTGACAGCCGATTTTTTTTTTTTTATTATTCTCTTTAATTTTTTTTTTTTTTGGTCCGACTCACCGGTGAGTTTCGGGGCTTCACAGGAGACTGTAGCTCCAACCGTTTGCCTGTAAAACCTGTGTGATAGACGACGGACAGACAGACGGCCAGACGGACAAGTGAGTGACAGCAATAGGGCTCCGTTTGGACCCTGCGGGTATGGAACCCTAAAAATCAACCCTGTGTGTAAATATTTTAATTAAGAAAAAGACAGTAACAACATAAAAGACCTCATGCATTAGGGTTTTTAAGGAACAAATATTTAATTTATGTCATAGTTATATTGTTCTATGTCATTTCAAGAGACAAAATTTTAATGTAATGTCAGATTAAGAATATTATTATAAATTATTGTGAATTGTAATTAATAATGTCATAACTATTACAATCTCAAAGTGTTGATTCAGCCCATTTTAACATTAATTATTATTATAAGGTATATAATATTCTAGGTATATTTCAGTTTCTTTCTCTTCTCCGCGGTCTGACATGTATTCATTGAGGATAAATTCGAAAGAGTTACCTCGTCCCTGGGCATTCAGGGCAGAGAAGGAACAGGGGTGGGTTTTAGTCAGTAAGATGACACGCCCTTCCGCTCCACCCTAGATCGGGAGATGTCATTGGATGATTTCCCACCCCACAAAAAAATAAATAAAAAAAACATGT
This sequence comes from Polia nebulosa, assembly GCA_951329385.1. Lineage (NCBI taxonomy): Eukaryota > Metazoa > Arthropoda > Insecta > Lepidoptera > Noctuidae > Polia > Polia nebulosa. The sequence continues at coordinate 30,567,942 of OX589606.1, forward strand.
ATTCATTGAGATCTTAAAAGCGTTTTTCTTTTAACCATTGTTCATTATTGTTTAACCAGTCAGCCATTCGTTTTGCTTACGATACCGCTAAGCAACGACTTTTTATTAAAGCTACTTATTAATCCGCCATTCGATTAATTTTGTATCCAATGTTTGGCATGTCACGATCTTAAATCATATTTAAAAAAAAAAAACGCGGATGTTCAGAATTTGATACCGGTACAAACTTTACACTTGCGCAGCACTAAGACAATAAAACGCCGCGAGAGTCTGAGGCACACAATTTATTTCTCACATAATATATTATGTACATCAAAGTTTTTGTTAGATACCTTTGTGCTTTTCCGTTCCTTCGATGGGGCAGCAAATATTAAGGGTCTACTACCGGCCAAGTGGCGCCCTCATTGAATAAAAAATCGTAGCACAGCACAGAAAATAAATATGAAAAAATCCAACGTCACGTTTCTTACAAAGAGAATAAAGCATTTTTACGTTATTAAAACAGGTCTCAGAATGTTTCTTATCAATAATATATAATTCGGCTGTCAACCTATTTTTATTTGATTACAGAAATTTACCCCAGAGCACTACTGGTGTAACACCAGCCAGATTAATGCTGGGTAGAGAGCTTAGAAATCGATTTACATTGCTAAGGCCACCCCCTATTACTGAGAAATCATATGCAATGCAAGAAAAATCTAAATTTTACAATGAAGGTAGCCGAGATATACCAACCTTAGAATTAGGACAGAAAGTAATAGTAAGAGACTACAGAAAAGGACATAAACCTTGGATTTTAGGAACTATCATTGAAGAATCCTGTCCAGGAGTAACATATTATATTGATGTGGGAGGTTTAAAATGGAAAAGACATCTAAACCAAATTCGTACATGTGATCAATCAGTGGATGAGTAATAATGTAATACTGTTATTGGCCAGTGGTTTCTCCCATGTGGATGTCGGAAATTATCACACGGGAATGTACAATCGAGATAGAGATAGAGGGGTGTCCTGCGTGTTGACCTAGGTTATACTCTGTCTGGGTGCCAAATTTCATCCAGGTCTATTCAGCCGTTCTGTCATATCATCAGAACTTTCGCTTATTAAATGTTAGTAGGCTTAAAAATAGAAAGTTATTAAGAAAGTATGTTAAGTAGTGTAATCACATTTTAAAATAGTTGTAGTTTATGGTGGCGGAGAGTGTAATATCCGAACGTTGCGTTCCTATATCTCGACTGCTCACTGGATCGGCTATCTCGCTCTCTCGCGACCGGTCAGCCATCTTGTAAAAAACGTGTGTAAGTTGTTAATGGAAATAAATGCGAGTTTAATGTAATACCAGTGTTTATCTTCGTACACAACACAAAGTAGTAGGCAAAAGTGTCAGAAACGGCCGTTTTTTGTACTTTTACCTACTACTTTGGTTTCGCCTTTTTGTAACTAACATGACGTTGGATTCTTTAATATTTATTTGCTATTCTATGCTACGATTTTTTATTCAATGAGGGCGCCACTTGGCCGTTAGTAGGGCCTTAAATAGCAAATTGAAAGTCGATCAATGTGTTCGTCTTTTGTCTAAAAAATAAAAAAACTAATGTGAAAAATTTGTTGGAAAGAAGTTCCTGTGCAACACTACACGATTTATAATTTATAATAGAAATTAAACGCGTGAAAACATTTTTCGATTAAAAATATTTTAGTACTTTTCTTTCCTAAAACGGAACAATATTATTTAGAAACTGACTTCTTACATTAAAAATAAGGGCGTGTGGTGGATCTTCAAGGGTAAACACCGCTGTCCGTTCTTTGATGGGTGACCATCCCCCACATAACGAGACCCCTCTGTGCCTCACTCGGTAACAAGCCGTTGTTCCCGGCTGTCATTCCAAGATCTTTAAGAATCAGTACCACACCCACGAAACTGATACCCTGTGTTGCGAAGGGATATCGTACCCAGTAACTGAGTTGTGTATATCAGTAGACAGTCGCTACGTCCAAGCGCGCATTTATGTATCTTTAATAACAACTCAGCCGTCGCAGTTTATGTACCCAGTGCGTAGCCTATCGATGCCTTTTATAGCGGTAACAGCTTTTGGAGCAACTACTTAGTAGTGTATGTGAGACCGCGTTGACAGGACGCGTTTAGTGACCTGACAAGTTAGTGAAAACAGATTTAGGACGTAAACAATAAATACACTTATATGTGAGTATGTTTAGTGTTTGTGGTGGTGGATTTCTTTATCACTTTAAAGGAGTAATTAGAAATTACGTAAAGAGGTATTTTGACATACATTTTGGAGTCTGTGTTCCTTGAAACCTTTTTTTTGTGGTGGGATATCATCCAAGGACATCTCCCGCTCTGGGTGGAGTGGAAGGGCGTGTCAGACTCTTACTGACTATAACCCACCTCTGTACCTTCCTTGCCTGAGTGCCCAGGGGAGCGGTAACTCTGTTACGAATTTCTCCGCTATCACTGGGCATGAAAGCTACAATCTGGGAGTCTTTAAGTCCAGAGTGAATGGGTTACTTCTAGGCAAGTGTGCTCCATCTTCGACCTCATCATCGAATCAATTTTTTTTTTTTTTAATTTTTTTTTTTTTTTAAAAACATTGCCCCACACTAGGAATTACTCCTGTATCGTGGGTGCGTTCACAAACATGTATATACTCACATACACAAGACACCCAGACCCGGAACAACTATCTGTAGGCCATACAAATATTTGTTCCGTGCGGGAATCGAACCCGCGACACGCAGCGCAGCAGCCGAACGCTCAACCACTGCGCCAACCGTGTCGTCAAATCAAATCTGTCATCATCTATCATTTTTTATTAATTCTTCATCATCGTGATTGTGTTATGTTTTCAATCCAAAGTCGGTACCTAAGGCCTTGAATGTTTTGGTAATGACTTTGTTGATGGCGTGACGGTGTGACCTCGAAAAATATTGTTTTAGTTCCTGTTTTCATTGCCATAGTTTTAAAGCCGGTGTAAGAGGAACTGCATACTAAACAAAACCAACGGTGCGGATTCTCTTGTTTAATAACTAAACTAAAATTAGAGAATTGCTATCTTTTACTAAAAGGCAGTGCGAGAAAAGGACGGCTATAGCTATGAACTAAGTTAGAGATGTCAAACTAGTTTACGCCTTGTGCTTCGCTGTGTTTTTAGACGACATGTTTTTACGTGTACCCTTAATTTGTATGGAAATATTAGTTCAAACTAAATTTGACAGCACTAATTTACGTCCGTCTCTTTCTTGTTTTATTAGAGAGAAAAAGATAGCAATAGCCTAAATTAAGTTTAGCCCAGGACAAATGTTTGTGTAATGAGCACGATCATTTGTTCTGTGTCTGGGTGTAATTTATCTATAATATGTATGTATTTAGAAATATATAAGTATGTTTATCAGTTGTCTAGTACCCATAACACAAGCTCTGCTTAGCTTGGGACTAGATGGCGTTGTGTGATAGTTGTGAAATATTATTATTATTATTTCGTTTATTCATTTGTAAATACATATAAATTATATTTTTAAATATTTCAATGAAAAAATAAAAAAAAAACATTTAAAAAATAAAAAATAGTATCCCACCGGTATCGGGAACAGGGTCCAAGCTACCGGCGGTCAGGGCTCCAGAGAGAGGAACCGCCTGACAATGCGAGCCGTGTCCAGAAGTACTGCTTTCTGAATCAAGCCCTTGATCCAGCCGCCTAACGAGAGCCTCCTGAGGTGTTGGTCGAGGCTCGTGGCTATTAAGCCATTGGCTGACACGACTATCGGTACAATGATCGCTGAGTCCACATCCCACATGTCGATAACCTCGCGAGCCAAGTCAATATACTTGATTTGTTTATCTTTCTCGGCTTTCACGAGGTTCTCGTCATGTGGGACGGTAATGTCAACAATCATTGCACGCCTCTCGATTCGGTCCACCACCACTATATCAGGCTTATTGGCTATAATAGTCCTGTCAGTGATGATGGACCGATCCCAGTACAATGAGATATGACCATTATCGAGAACTGGGTCGGGCGCATATCTGTAGTACGGCACTTCCGATTCCACAAGAGAGTATTTCAGAGCAAGTTGCTGATGGATAATCCTGGCTACGAGGTTGTGCCTATGCAAGTACTCACCGTTAGCTAGACGAGAACAACCAGAGATTATGTGGCGGATTGATTCTCCCGGACGATGACATGCCCGACATATGTCAACCGTGCCGTCCTTCACAATAAATCTCCGGTAATTTTTCATCATGATAACTTCATCCATAATTGCACAGACAAAACCTTCGGTTTCCCCAAAGAGGTCACCGACACGCAGCCAGGCTACGGACGCTAGTTGGTCTACATCGGGCCCATGTAGGGCCCGGAAAAAGCGTCCGTGAAGTTCCTTACTCTGCCATACTTCTCTGCGATCGTTAGTGTCAAGCACTAGAGGTTTGCGCCAGTTCTCGTTAGCCAAGGAGGGTGGAGTAAGGCCCTTGTCCACCGCCACTACATCTCGATTAGTGTTGCCCAAAATCGGTCTTGGTCTTGCAGTCTTGGTCTTGTTCTTGCATTTTCGCAAGACCAAGACCAAGACCAAGACCGCCTTATTGTAGCAAGACCAAGACCAAGACTGAACCCTGCAAGACTTGAGCAAGACAAGACTTAAGCCTGCAAGACTCTTGCGTCTTGCAGTTAAGACAAACTGAGATTTGGGCGTTATTAAGTAGGTATTTGGTTTCAATCCCGATTTTGAGAGACGTTCCCCAGTATCAAAACCGTAGGTATCGTCATAACACTAAACTAAGGGCTGCAGTTGGCAATGTGCCGCTCGTCTGAAAGGACCCTAAAAGGTTGTATTGATTAGGTAGGTAAGTACTTATTATGTTTCAACTATTTATTAAGTAGGTAGCGTGTTAATACTCACAAATCTGTTCCCATCATCCCATGTGATAAAATGTACCTAGAATAACTTTCTAGCAAAGTTCATACCTTGTAGGTATCTACCTATAATAATATATTATGCTTGTTTATGTCTAATGTGCAGATCTAACGTTAGTACTCGTAGGTTGGTATGTGCTTAAAATTATAGCCAACAAAATTATATAATCATTATGTAGGTACCTACTTATGTTTCAAAGTTTATATTATTCTTCTATTCAGCAAAATTTAAAACTAACAGCGAGTCGAGTAGGTCTAGTAACAGTTTCTACGGCAGCCAATGTTATGGTACAGACGCCAGCACATCAAGCTACTACAATCTGTCAAATTTCTTTAACAGATTTTCAACTTTATCGCTAAAGAATTAAGATTCAAGGTTGATTGGGAAAATGTGACGTTCTGCGAATAAACTGTTGGTCGGTCGGTGTATTATATACCTACTTATTTGATAATTTACCGACAAAGACGCCGCGGTTTGCAACAAGTGTATCACAGCATTTGACACTGTTTGAGCGCCGCATTCGCCGACAAAGAGTACGGACAGACGCACACAAAATTGTTACCTATTTTGGTAGGGTTGGTACAGAAGGATAAAATTAAATGACCTTGAAGATGTCTCAGCAGTAAGTAGGTATTTATAAATTGAATGCTCTGAGTTTCTTGTATAAATACATTCACACACTGGCTCAAATTCGAACACTACAGCGTTTAAAGCTGTCGGGCGAGATGATAATTAATAACTAAGTAGGTATTGCATCTATTGAATTGCGAATATTTTGATTTCGAAATAATCATTGTTAATATCGGTAAATGATAGATAGTGAGTGATATACCTAGGTACTAAAATGTGAGCAGCAAGATTGAAAATTGATATTCAAAGGTCGAGGAATCAGTTTGACCTTGAAAAAGTCTTTTTTTTTTTAATAATTCCTCGACCTTTATGAACTTGGAGGGTTGTATTGATGATTTTGATGATTATAATTCTGTAACTACATACGTCTTACAGCGCGAATCATAATCTAAAATCTAAACTAACGTGTTCAATATATAGCAATAGGCTAATAGGTATTTGCAAGACTTGCAAGACTTGCGAGACTCTTGCTGCAAGACCAAGACCAAGACCAAGACTGAGAGCGCAATACCAAGACCAAGACCAAGACCAGGTGTATTGACGCAAGACCAAGACCAAGACTGGCCTAAGTCTCGTCTTGCATTTGGGCAACACTAATCTCGATGCATACCCACGTCAGCAGCTAGGAAATATTCCCTTAGACGGCATACCTCGCGGTTGTGGAGGGTCTTAGCATTTAAAAAGCCACGGCCTCCACACTTCCGCGGGATATACAGTCTCATCACCGACGAACGTGGGTTATGCATTCGAAATGCAGTCAGCAGCGTACGGACTCGCCTGCCCAGGGCGTCAAGTTCTGTTTGAGTCCATTTGAGTACGCCGAAAGAGTACATCAATACCGGCATGACCCAACCGTTGAAGGCGCGCACCTTGTTTCCGCCCGAAAGAAAGCTATTAAATACCTTCTTCAGGCGGCCAAAGAAGCGCTCCTTCAACGATTGCTTCATGTCAGTAGCATTGATACCTAACGCTTCCGACATACCCAAATACTTATTGGTTTCGGTAGGAGAGAGGGATCTCAGGTTTATGGAATCCGAGAGTTGTGTTCCCACGGATTCCACAATCTCCCCTCGCTTTACATGCATGACCGCACATTTATCCGCACCAAACTCCATCCTGATGGCACTACTGAAGGTTTCAGTTACCTTCAGTAGCTCCATCAGTTGCAGATTGTTGGGGGCAAAAAGTTTCAAGTCATCCATGTAAAGGAGGTGAGATATAACCTGACCACCTCTCTTCAACCGATAGCCTAGCCTTGAATTCTCTAGCAGTGTGCTTAGAGGATTCAAAGCTAGGCAAAACCAAAGCGGACTCAAACTGTCACCCTGGAATATACCCCGCTCGATCCTTATCGGTTCGCTATTCCTCTGGATTTGTCGACATCCTGGATAGCGAAGGACCGTCCTCCATTGCCCCATACATGACATCAGGAAGGTGCGTAGCGTTGCATCAACTTTATACAATTCTAGCACCCTCATGAGCCATGTATGAGGAACTGAGTCATAGGCCTTCTTATAGTCTATCCAACATGTCGACAGATCCTTTCGGAAACGCCGAACCTGTTGGCTAATGGTCATATCTATGAGGAGAAGCTCCTTAGTACCGCGGGACCCATTCCTACATCCATTTTGAGAGGCAGACATGATACAGTTACTATCTATATGTGTGTTAATCTTAGCTCTCAAAATGGATGTAAGAACCTTATAGACCGTCGGTAAGCACGTGATCGGTCTATAATTTTTAGGTTCCGCAGTACTACCTGATTTATGGAGCAGGTGGGTTAGAAACGGGACGGGAACGGGAACGGGTGGTGGGATTCCTGTAGTTAGAAATTGGGGCAGCGACCCTGACTCTAAGGCAGACTGGATCTGAGATGCCAAGTGGGTATGCGACCTTGTAAACCATTTTATCCAGAAGTTGTGCAGCCCGTCCGGCCCTGGAGATTTCCAGTTAGCTAACGGACGAACTGCACGAGCTACATCTTGGGGGCTGATGATAATTGCCCCCATTTCTGGTATTGTATCGCATACGCGCTCAACATCCCGAATCCAATCGCCCTCGGTATGACAGACAGGCACCGACCAGATGCTGCGTCAGAACGAGTATATGGCGTCATCATCCGGCAGGTGCGTATTAGTCACACCTTGGTCCGGTCGCTCCCAATCCCTATACACCCACCTTTCATTACTTCGGAATGTGCGATTCTGGGTGTATCGTTCCACTCGCCGCTTATACCTGCGAATACGGTTTGCCCATGCATATACTTTCTGCTTCAGGAAGTCGATGCGCTCTGTGACACGGGACATATAATCTCGGGAGCTGACATCAGTCCCCAAAAACGCCCGTCTCACAAAGCGCATCACTCTTGGGCGAGTGTTGCCCTCCCTGAAGCAGATTAGTTTGCCTATGAGTGCTCTGGCCCCACCAATACGACGCTCGATTCTGCACTGCCAAGCCGGCACGGCTGGCTTCGGTCGTGTAGCTCGGTCATTAGGAAATTTGACGTGAGCTACACGACATGCCGCTACAGCCGCGCAGTACAGTATCGAGTGTGTATCGGTGAGGTCTTCGCAGTCATCTAAATAATTTGACAACTGCGAATCCAGAGCAGCCACCAGCGCCCTATTCTTGTTATGCATGGGCAAACGAGGTAAACGTGGCCTAAGTTCGAGCGGCATGTTGCGATACTCCCGAATAGCACACTCCAAAGCACTCCTCAATTCATCATTGCAGTGGGTACTTACGTTTGTAACCATGTCATTACACTCCTCGTCAGCGTGGCTGGGAGCATAGTTGGACGGTGGTACCACAACTGGTAACACAGTCTGCGACGGAGGGGCAATAACATGGCTACCCATTTCAGTTCGGAGGCGATCAAGGACAGTATCATCCAACATATGATTACGCAGGATGACCCGCACCTGATCCGACAGTCGTTGGGCCGAAACGTTGACGGCTGGCTCAAGCACCTGGAACAAAGAGAGCATCCGAACACGGTACGCGGTCAGGTCGTTACCTCCCTCTGTAGCCCCATAGTATGAGCGCATGACGTTTTCATTGATGGATTGCGTCCATCGCATGCGCTGCACACTTCCGCCGGGACCCTATCAGAGGCCAGTGGGCCTCGAGGTCCTAAGCCGCTCGACGGCCGGCATCCTCCCCGTCGACGCGCTGGTGGTGGTATCGTCGGCGGCGAGAAGAACTCGTCGCTGGAGCTCGACGCAACTGCCACGGCCGGTGTCACAGCACTCACGGTGGGGCTGGGTACCGGCGGCGGCGAGGCGGAGCTGAGCGACGAGGCCGGAGGTGGTGGGCGTGCACGGCGAGCTGCTGATCTCGTCAACATCTAGGGTGTGTTGTACAATATATCGGTTTTTTGTTCATTTGTAGCTTTGTTCATGACAGCTTAGCTGTCATTTCTATGTTTTTTAGTTGTTTGGTGTAGAGTTGGTAGTTTTTCATATTATTTTTCTATATGGGTTCTTGCTTTATTGATATTAAATTTTGCTTTTGGTTGAGGGCAAAATAGTTGATAAAATATTACTGAAATTGAAAAATATATTGGACAATTTTCTGACACGTCTGATGTTGTTGGTGTTGCCGGCTTATATTATTATTATTAGTTTGTGCACAACAGAATCAACACCAATATCATACTAATATTATAAATGTGAATGTAAGTTTGTTTGTTACGCTTTCACTCGAAAACTACTTAACCGACCATCATGAAACTTTGTACACATATTCTTGAAGGTATTAGAAGTAACGTAGGATACTTTTTTATGAAAAAAAAAAATGTTTTTTTACGAAAGATACATAAACGCGGGTGAAACCGCGGGCACAGCTAGTGGTTAATATTAAAAACGTGTGAACAACTCATTTGCACCTTTCGGTTGTTGATTTGGTGAGGTGTCTATCTGTCTCCTTTTTTACCCGACTGCGCGACGCAAGGGAGGTTAATGTGTTTATCAGCCTATGTGTATGTATGTATGTTTGTTCCTTTGTGCACTATAGAGACCAAACGAGTGGGCCGATTTTGATAATTCTTACGTCAATTGATTCGTCATAATCTTGCGAGTGCTACTAAAGACATGACAGTAATCAAAATACAATATGGCGACAACCAGACGCCATATTGTGAAAAAGAAAAGAAGATAATCGACGAACTGTAGTTTACATTATGTGTAGTACGTATACAGGGTGTAACGGAAAGGTGTGGTCGTATTTTAAGAACTGCATATGCCCATCGTTAGGAACAACTTTCTTCAAGAAAATCCGAGGAAATTCTAATTTTTTTTTTTACCTCCCATACAAATATTGATCAGCTGCTGATGACTTTGTATGGAAAGTACAATTTTTTTTTTGGAAATTTTCTATTTTTTCTTAGAGAAATTTGTTCATTTCCATGGGCAGAATCGGCTCTTAAAATATGACCACACCTTTCCGTTACACCCTGTATAGCATCAAAATGAGGTATCATACATATACATTAAGTGGGGTATAAAAACTAGAAATATATGTATAATAAAAAATTATGCTTTCAAAAAAACCAACTGTAAAAAACAACTGAAAAAAAAACAAGTCACTTTTCAAGCAGTCTGATGCAGTTGATGGCATGGATTCAATAATTGAACTAAAAATAACTGCCACAGCTTCATTTAGGTACAAATTATACACCTAAACCTTCCTTATGAATCACTCTGTCTATTGGTGAACCCGCGAAACCGCATTAAAATCCATTCAGTAGTTTTTGAGTTTAACGCGAATATACAGACAGTCAGACAGGAATGCGGAGGGGGGCTTTGTTTTATAATATATAGTGATATCATAAATGAATACAATTGTTTGTGTATTTTTGTAAAAGATGATCCCATTACAAACATTCTTACATTGCTAGAAAGCTACACTAACTCACACTATTCCGGGTAATGCACGGGTTCTGTACAAAACCGGTTAAGTGCTAGTTTGTCTCGTACACGAAGGTTACCGTACATTTTTATATCCTTAACACTTTCAAGGACACTGAACGAGACACAATAGAAGTTTTATTTTTATGACGCCTATAGGCGTTTACTGACCACTTTAGTGTTAATTGTTGTTATAGCGTCAATAGAAATACACACTCTGAAAAATTACAACTGTCTACCTATTACGGTTCATGAGATACAGCCCGCTGACAGACAGACGGACGGACGAACAGCGAAGGCTTTATAATAGGGTTCTGTTGATTATCCTTCCGGTACGAAACCCTAAAAAAGCCACGTGATCGAAGCCGCGAGAAATGCTTGTATTTGATATACCGAGGACCTATGTGGCGCATATTAAGCCGCGCAATTAACATAATTATCAAACAATTAGACCATCTCTATTAGTTTTTATGACGGTTAAGTACACGGTTCACGTTCAAGTTCACACATTATTGACGAAGAAATGATTAGAAGTATGACGTTATACTTATTTATTTACATATTTTATGGTGCTGGGATGGGCTATAAACTATAAAACCAGTTTTGATATCGATAGCAGTAAGGAGGTAGGTACTAACTACCGACTGAAACCGTGTCGTAAATAAGTAGATACGTGGTTGATAAACTACTGTTTCCCATAGCTTTGCTCGCATTTCTTAAACCGCAGATAAAAATAATAATAAAAATATTTATTTTTTTAGGTTCCGGACCAATGGGACCCTATTACTAAGACTCCGCTGTCCGTCTGTCTGCCCAAAAAAAAACAACAAAAAGGGCACGTTTCTAAAAACGTGTTCTTTTGGGTTTTTTTTTCAGTTTATGGTACGGAACCCTTCGTATGCGAGTCCGACTCATTATTACTATTATTATTATTTGTTTTTTTTTTGTAACAAAAATATTTATAAATGAAAATTTTTAAGTTAAAAAAATGAATAAACGAAATTAAAAACATACGGTAGGAAAGATTTAAATAATTATTAGTACTTACTTAATGATAATTATTAACAGTTCGTCGACTTTAATTTTTTTCTTTTTCACAATATGGCATAGACGGTTGTCGTCATATTGTATTTTGATTACTCTCATGTATTTAGTAGCACTCGCAAGATTATGACGAATCAACTGACGTAAGAATTATCAAAATCGGCCCACGCGTTTGGTCTCTATAGTGCCACAAAGGAACAAACATACATACATAGGCTGATAAACACATTACTCTCCCTTGCGTCGCGCATTCGGGTCATTAGGTCAGAACCTGCTAATCAGTGTTTATACTTATCACATGTTTTTAGGGTTCCGTACCCGAAGGGTCCAAACGGAGCCTTATTGCTGTCACTCACGTGTCCGTCTGTCCGTCGGTCGTTAGCCACAAAATTTTGTTCCGAAGATTTTTATAACTTCAGCGTTTGAATAGGAAGCGGCCCACTGAAGAAAACTGAGAACTTTACAAGAAGATGCGGAAACGCTGCAGTCGTTTGTGTAGGAATGCGAAAATAAGCCACATACACAACTCTATTGAAAAATTCAACCCATCACAAGACTGGGAAATTTTTGAGGACTCTTGTTATTGGCAAAGCCTCTAACAAGCGTTCTGATAAGATGGACCTCAATGCACTTAATGCACAATTTTGCAAGTCACCAATCATACCTGATAACCAAGTTAAATCTTCCACTCTCAATGATCTCTCTAATCTTTCTTTGCCAGCAAATACTTCTTTCTCTTTCCACCAACTGAACTATATATTAAGAAATCCAATCCATCTCTACTAAAACAGTAGGTGACAACAGCCTTCAACTCCAAATATTTCTTCCTATTTTGAGTGAAATACTTACTGTCATCACCCATATTGTAAATTTCTCTCTATACATAAACGCCTTTCCTTCAGCTTGGAAGAAGGCTCACGTCCTACCGCTTCCTAATGTTTCAAATCCTTCCTCACCATCCCAGTTCCGTCTAATATCTATTCTCCCAATTCTTTCTAAAGTCCTTGAGAGTATTGTTCAGAAGCAACGGTCGTATTATCTATCCTCTAATAGCCTACTGAGTCCTTAACAATCTGGTTTTAGACCTGGCCATAGAACTGTGACAACTTTAGTCAAAATTACTGACGACTTAAGAATGGCTATGGAAAATAAATGTCTCACTATGTTGATTTTACTGGGCTTCAGTAGCGCTTTTAACTCGGTTGACTTTCACATTCTCTTGGGAATCCTTTCCTCACTCAATATCTCTGCACCAGTAATTGAGCGGTTCAATTCATATCTTCGGGGTCGCTCGCAGTCTGTTCGATCCGATGAAGATTCCTCTGATTGGTGTGATTTGGCTGCGAGTGTTCTTAGGGTGGCGTCCTCTCTCCTCTTCTCAGTTTTTATAAACGCTATTATTAAGGTCCTATTTTCTAACTATCATCTCTATGCAGACGACTTGCAGTTATATCGTTATTTTAAAGTAGGTGAACTTGGTGAGGCTGTGGCTGCCATCAATGATGACCTTGAAAATATCAACAAGTGGGCTAAATCCTTTGGACTCTTACTAAACCCAACTAAATCTCAAGCGCTCATTATTGGTGGCAAATACATGCTCAACCTATTAGATCGCCGGTCGCTCCCGCCAGTAGTGTACGATTGAGTGCCCATATTATACTCCAAAAGCGGTAAAAACCTGGGCGTCCACATGGACTCTAAACTCTCTTGGGAGGTTGATATTGCTGATGTGAGTAAGAGGGTCTTCTACTCCTTTCAGTCTCTTAAACGTCTCCGAAAATTCTTACGATTTCACACTCAGGTTTCTCTTGCTCAATCTCTCCTTCTACCGCTCATAGACTATGCGGATGTTGGTTTCCTAGATGCTACAGAGGAAGTTTTAAACAAACTTGAACGACTGCAAAATTTTGGCCTCCGCATATACGACCATGTGTCGGAGTTTCGGACCAGATTAGAGTGGCTGCCGATTCAGCGTCGGCGAGATACCCATATCCTATCCCTTCTTTATACTATTCTGCACAATCCTATTTCTCCTCAATACCTTCGTGAACGCTTTGAGTACCTCGTTTCGAGAGATAAACTCTGTCGCACCGCCTCTTCTCTTCTCCTTCGTACTTCGCGTCACACTTCCAGCCGCTATAATGGCTCCTTTTCAGTAACTGCAGTGCGTCTCTGGAACTCTCTTCCACACTTCCTACGCGACAGCCCTTCTCTGAATGTTGAAAAAATTAACCGACGAAAAAGAACTAAAAAGCAAAAAATATATAAACCTTTTAGGTCTTGAGTATTGAGCTTTTTACATAAAATATCAAATTTTATACAGGTAAACTAATTTTGAGTCGTAATAAATAAATCATTTAAGTCTTGAGTAAATAAGCTCAATACTCAAGACTTAAAAGGTTTATTTTTTTTTTAAATATATATATATATATACGGTCGAATTGAGAACCTCCTCATTTTTTTTCGTCGGTTAATAAAAGAGCACTTCTTTTCTCAATAACATATTATTAGGGTAAGTAGCATTTAGTTTTAGTTAATAGTATTTTGTATGTATTTTATATATACCTTTATTAGGGCTTATTTATATAAGTTTATATTGTACACAATCCTACCCTCGAATGTGATCTCACTCTATCACTCAAAGGTTCGCTGAGAGAAAACTCAACTTTGAGTTAAGGCCCCTCTCGCGGTCCAGTGGCGCCCTCATTGAATAAAAAATCGTAGCATAGCACAGAAAATAAATATTAAAAAATCCAACTTGACGTTTGTTACTAAGAGGATAAAGAATTTTTACGTTGTTAAAACAGGTCTCAAAATGTTTCGTATTCAAAGTAGTAGGCAAAAGTGCCAAAAACGGCCGTTTCTGACACTTTTGCCTACTACTTTGGATACGAAACATTTTGAGACCTGTTTTAACAACGTAAAAATTCTTTATCCTCTTAGTAACAAACGTCAAGTTAGATTTTTTAATATTTATTTTCTGTGCTATGCTACGATTTTTTATTCAATGAGGGCGCCACTGGACCGCGAGAGGGGCCTTAAGCTCGCCTTTGTACACGAACTGTTTAATGACTTTATTTTATGTTAAGATGTGGTGTACATAAAGAATTAAGAAAGAACTTCACATTGACCTATGAACTAGTTTGGTGATAATGTTTGTTATTACGTATATTTTATTATCAAATACGAAAATATTGATAAATCAGATTTTACTGCGATAATTCCCTCATTTGGTACGGAACCCCAAATGTGCGAAGTCTTGGGCTGGTTTTATTTTAGAAGTGAGGCCCAAAGTATACAGTAACAAATTAAATAAGGTAGTGAAACTCCACAGACGTGAGGAGAATCGATAACAAATGACGATACCTACTCGTAACACATTTTTTTTCCAAACTCATCATTCCACATCGCCACACTATCAGTGGATTGATTTCGAACTGTTACTCCTATAATAGTAAGTCCTGCCAAGATCAATAAAGTCTTTTGGCTTAAAAAAAATGGTTCTCTCTCCACAAAGGTTAGCTCACTTTATTTCAAAAAGGAAATGTAGATAATTGCCTCCAAGACTTGCAACTCTCTCTCGCCGCGTATCAGCGCTTCGCATAAGACCTCTTAAACTAGGTAAATTAACAAATAAGTAGTAAGCTCCCTTGGGAGACTGGGGTCCGTATCCTGTGTTACGGTTCGCCAGGCCCTCATCCTAAAAAAGAAGATTTTTATACCTGTTACATGTTGCTGGGAAGCAACTTAGTCAAAGTTACATAATTTTACTAGAACATTTAAATTCAAGTCCTCCAGTCAGTGGCCTTAGTTCGCATTCGGATCCAGTTTTGGATACCCAAGGCCATCCACATGTTTTTGTGATAGGGTTGCTACCGCTAGATAGTGTTAACCACAAGCGAAATTGGCAATTTTTTGTGAATTTTTGACTAGTGGGCTCATGCAAAATAACAATTTGACTTAGTTGGGTACAATTTGAGCTTCTGATGCAGCCTTATTAACAAAACTCGCTCCCCATAAGATTTAGTTAAAATACTGATTAGCGCATTCTAAGCACAAGATAACTCATTCATCAAATTCAATTATATATGGGACAATAGCCTTAAGGGTCTACTAGCGGTCAAGTGGCGCCTTCATTGAATAAAAAATCGTAGCATAGCATAGAAAATAAAGATTTGTGGTCCGGTTGGTGTTCTAACAACGTAAAAATACTTTATTTTTTTAAAACGGCCGTTTTTGATACTTTTGCTTACTACTTTGGATACGAAACATTTTAAGTCCTGTTCTAACTATGTAAAAATACTTTATCCTCTAAGTAACAAACTGAACGTAGGGTTTTTTAATCTTTATTTTCTATGCTACGCTACGATTTTTTATTCAATGAGGGCGCCACTTTGCCGGTAGTAGAGCCATAAATGATAATTCCACTCACATCTACTGTTCTTCCGACTAGAAAATGTTGAAATATCTATGTAGGTGTTTATTATAACTACCTATACTAATATTATAAAGAGATATAGTTTATGAGTTTGTGAGGTTGTACGGGTAATCTCTGGATATACGGAACCGATTTTGAATTTTTTTTTACCAATAGAAAGCCACGTTACTTATGAGTGTCGCTATAAATTTTTGAAATCACGCGGTCGAAGTCGCGGGCGAAGTGCTAGTATTTTATAATTTCGTTTCGGTTTTTTTTTTCTTAATATTACTTTTTTTATGTGACTCAGGATGGCTGGACAAATCTTCAAAATAGCTCGCATTTAAATAGGTCAATAGGGCACTTTATGTGACGGCTAGACACCCTTATTTCAGAATTTGTGACGCTACAAAATCTTAGATAATCGATCGAAAACGTGTCCAGCCATCTTGAAAAACCACTTTTCGCTGGTCTCTCAATCTCGGTAACGGAAGTGATTTTGACGACTTTTTGCATATCAACGGGTGTCACATAAATTTGTGACAGGCATCGAGCTAAAAGTTTTGTGATACGTACAGCGGTTTAGTAGAAAAATGCAAAAATCTGTGTCCAGCTATCTTGAATTTACGTATAAAACTTCTGGCTGGCACTTCCGAATCTCAATAACGGGAGCGTTTTCGAATATGGTTTCTTTACTAGTATTTAGTGACGCAATTGGAGAAACTTTGAGTAGTTTCAAAGATATTTGGAAAATTTAAATGATCAATCTAATCAAATCTTTGAAACTACTCAAAGTTTCTCCGTCACAAATTCAGGTTATCATTGTCGTCCCCGTCAAAAAATTTTGAATATATTTCGAAGACCGTATATCATCAGGCAGCGGAGATACATTTGTCCTGCCATCTTGAACTCAGGCTGGCTGGACAATAAGTTTTTATTGATTTCTCGAAAACCCTTACATGTGACGCCATAAATCAAACGTTATTACTGTCAGAAATTGCGTCACTAAATACTAGTCAAGAAACCATATTCGAAAACGCTCCCGTTATTGAGATTCGGAAGTGCCAGCCAGAAGTTTTATACGTAAATTCAAGATGGCTGGACACAGATTTTTACATTTTTCTACTAAACTGCTGTACGTATCACAAAACTTTTAGCTCGATGCCTGTCACAAATTTATGTTGCAAAAAGTCGTCAAAATCACTTCCGTTACCGAGATTGAGAGACCAGCGAAAAGTGGTTTTTCAAGATGGCTGGACACGTTTCCGATCGATTATCTAAGATTCTGTAACGTCACAAATTCTGAAATAAGGGTGTCTAGCCGTCACGTAAAGTGCCCTATTGACCTACTTAAATGCGAGCTATTTTGAAGATTTGTCCAGCCATATTGAGTCACATCTTTTTTTTATGCACCTGTCACAATTATTTTCTCTCCACCACCCTTGGTTGACTGGGGCCCTCCTTTATACTTTTGTTGCATTAATTGTAAATCTATAGTAATATTATACAGAGGTAAAGTTTGTGAGGTTGTAGAGGGTAATCTCTGGATCTACTGAAACGATTTTGAAAATTATTTTACCAATAGAAAGCCACGTTATTTGTG
Organism: Polia nebulosa; assembly: GCA_951329385.1. NCBI lineage: Eukaryota > Metazoa > Arthropoda > Insecta > Lepidoptera > Noctuidae > Polia > Polia nebulosa. The sequence continues at coordinate 30,585,476 of OX589606.1, forward strand.
AGTGTCATGGGCTATAAACTTTTGAAATCCACGCGGACAAAGTCACGGGTGAAGTGCTAGTAAATAATAAATAAGTACCTACCAGTACCTGCTAATCAGTGTTTAAACTTATTACTTGTTTTTGTTTTTATAAATGGGGCCAATTATCATTAGTCTTAGGCGGTTCACCCACTGAAGATGCGTCCCGCCGCGGTGCGCGGAGCGACGGATAAGCGCGGGGCGCCTTCCCGCGCATTTCCGCGTTCGGAGTGTGTTGTGCTAGGCATGATTTCTATATAAATTGAGATACTTGCATACAATGGTAAAATCTGCCATCCCGCGCTACGCGACGGGGCGCGGTGCAGTGGGTGGAGCGCCTTAATCATAGGGTAGGTACTCAGGTAGAGCGTTTATTCATTCCTCTCAGATGAGGATGAACTGTAATCTCTTGCAGTCTCAACTTTGGCTGACTTCCTAAGACCAACTAGACACAGTTCTATAGTAAGAGTGTGTTTTTACAGAACAATGGCAATAAAAGGGATATCCCTCGAAGACGAGTACAAGAAGAACACAGGCACAACTCCTGAAGACATCAAGAAATTACGAGAATGGCTCAGCACACAGCCTCATCTGCCCGGAGAATACATGACAGGTACTATAATATTTTAGACAGCCCACTCTGCAGAGCCTGCATGGAGATAGCAGCTCATCTGCTACTAAGCTGCCCAATAGTCGCTACATACAAGGCGAAATCCTTCGGACACCCAGGCAACCTAAGCAAAATAGGCAGTAACACCAGGGTGCTGCTAGCCTTCCTTCAGGAGCTGAGGTGGATCGAATGACAAACTGTCCCACCGTACGCAAAATACACGCCTTGAGCGTGGAGTTGCGGAAACCAGCCCGACATACATACATATATAAGATAATATGTTCCTATCGGGTGAGCGGGTGTGGGCCGTAATCCACCACGCGGGCCCAATGCGGGTTGGTGGATGTCACATGTCTTCGAATTTTTGGTTCTAGGACATGCCGGGGTTCCTCATAATGTTTTCCTTCACCGTTTTGAAAGCAGTGGTGATAAAATAATTTACTCAAAGTAAAGCGCCTGCCTGGGTTTGAACTCACGACCTACAACTTGTAAGTCGCGGCCGCTACCACTGGGCCACCACTGCTCTCTATGTTTTAAATTTAAATCAATACATAAATATTTCTAGTTTTGTGTCTTCTTTTTTTGACACCGACTTCCGAAATTAATGTAATTTTGCACTTTTTTTGGAAGTCGGTTCAATTTTTTTATAAAAAAGTTTTTTATTTTTCACTTTTTAGTGGCTCCATTAAACTGTGTTAACAATTCATAGACATATTACGATTGCAGCAATCGCGGTTGATTTGCTGTCAATTTTTGAAGAGTTCCGTTGTCTGCCTCCGAAACCCATCATCAGATCTATGTGAAATTTAAATGGGACCATTTCGAAACAAACCTCTTTCGAACGAAAAATTTTGCAAATCTGTCAATGTATCACGGAATTTTGCCCGAACATAAATAAAAAAAAAAACCGAGCTGATAACCTCCTTCTTTTAGAAGTCGGTTAAAAACAGAAAAAAACTTGCAAACATAACATCATTCCAAGTTCAATAAAGACTCAACCTAGGTGCAAAAATAATGCATTACTTAGTCCTTTCGAACTGTTAATTGCTAATGTCCACTATTTTTGGTTCCAAGGCTGTATTACACAAAACTATCTAATACATTTTGTCAATAAGCACAGAATTTATTTTGGGCTTTTATTATTGGTTTCACTTGTAACTAAGTATAAAAAACTTAGAAGTTAAACTTCACCCTGTTCAAGGTTTCCGATTGAGCTGAAATTTTGCACACGTTTTAGTATGGATGACAATGCATGTTTAGCTAAGTGACGTCATTCTAAATACAATATGGCAGACTCCCAAAGATCAGTTATTTTTTATGCATTCCCAAGATATTTTGTACCACATGAAAGGGTTTCCTGAAAATCCGAGAATATGAAAAATAAAATGACGACAATATAAGCGTGATTTTTAGTTTTTAGGGTTCCATACCCAAGGGGTCCAAACGGAGCCCTACTGCTGTCACTCACTTGTCCGTCTGTCCGTTGTCTGTCACAAAATGTTGTTCCGAAGTTTTGTTTAACTTCCCATAGTTCCCATTGACCTATGAACGTGAAATTTGGTGATAATGTTTATTATAACGTATATTTTACTGACAAATACCAATAGAATGATAAATGTGATGTTTTCTTTGAAATTCCCTCTATGGTACGGAACCCTAAATGTGCGAGGTCCGACACACACTTGGCCGGTTTTTTAAGTTTCCATATCTATTAAGGCCCTTCTCGCGGTCCAGTGGCGCCCTCATTGAATAAAAAATCGTAGCATAGCACAGAAAATAAATATTAAAAAATCCAACTTGACGTTTGTTACAAAGAGGATAAAGAATTTTTACGTTGTTAAAACAGGTCTCAAAATGTTTCGTGTCCAAAGTAGTAGGCAAAAGTGCCAAAAACGGCCGTTTCTGACACTTTTGCCTACTACTTTGGATACGAGAAGTCAAGTTGGATTTTTTAATATTTATTTTCTGTGTTAAGCTACGATTTTTTATTCAATGAGGGCGCCACTGGACCGCGAGAAGGCCCTTAACCACACTTTTTTTTTTGGGGGTGTGGGAAATCATCCAATGACTTCTCCCGCTCTGGGTGGAGCGGGAGGGCGTGTCTCGTGTCAGACTCTTACTGACTAAAACGCACCCCTGTTCCTTCCATGGCTGAGTGCCCAGGGGTGCGGTAACTCATTTTCAGAATTTATCCGCTACCCCTAGGCATGCAGGCACCGGCCACGATGGGCCCCGTCAGTGGTGGCTGACAACATCTCTTTGAGGCGCGCGTGGAACACTACGCGCCGTCGACTCTCGGGCCTGGTGCTGATCGGACGGCGAGCTACCCACTGCTCGCCGTCTGCAGGCCCGAAATTAAAAAGAAAGAAAGAAAGAAACAATATTTATTTGTACCTCCTCCACTATTTCTCATCCAACTTCTAGTCGCAGGTCTGCTGGAAGAAATTTCTTTTAAAATAAGCAGCACCTTTGTGCTCTTCTATCTGTATTTGTTCTTTTCTCTTGTACTGGTATGGAACCCTAAACATGCGAAATATGACACGCAATTGACCGGATTTTTCATTGTTGTATTTATGGCATGTATTCGAAATTGAGAATGTTATCATCATTGTTCGGTGGTTATTTCAGAGGCCAATCAATCTGCCAATCTACCTTTATCAACCTTTTCCCAACTATCTTGGGGTCAGCTTCCAGTCTAACCGAATGCAGCTGAATACCAGTATTTTACATAGAGTAACTGCCTATCTGACCTCCACAACCCAGATACTGGGTATTAAGATAGCCCTTTTTTTTGGGGGGGTGGGAAATCATCCTATGACTTCTTCCGCTCTAGGGTGGAGCGGAAGGGCGTGTCAGACTCTTGCTGACTAAAACCCACCCCTGTTCCTCCCTGCCCTGAGTGCCCAGGGGCGAGGTAACTCTTTCGAATTTATCCTGAACCCCCGGGAAGGCATCGGCCACGACGGTCCCCGTCGTGTTTTGCTGACAACTCTTTGAGGCGCGCGTGGAACACTACGCGCCGTCGACTCTCGGGCCTGGTGCTGATTGGACGGCGAGCTACCCACTACTCGCCGTCTGCAGGCCGAGGTAACCGATTTAAATATTTTTACTCAATCAATCTGCCTAACCTTTTTCCAACTATCTTGGGGTCGGCTTCCAGTCTAAACGGATGCAGCTGAATACCAGTATTTTTCATGGAGCGACTGCCTATCTGACCTCCACAACCCAGTTACTGGGTAATACGATACCCCTTGGTAAGACTGGTTGTCAGACTTTCGGGCTTCTGACGACCCGTAACGACTGTCAAAGATCCACGATTGACAGCCGGGACCAACGGTTTAACGTGCTGTCCGAGGCACGGAGGATACTCGGTATGTAAAGATGGTCACCCATCCATGGATCAACCCCGGCAAGCGTAGCTTAACCTGATGGATCGACCCGTGCGGCTGTTATTACTTTAGCCTCGAGGTCCTCCAGCAGGTAGTTATGTCAGAGGCCATGAGATATAATTGCATTCATATGATTGTCGCAAAATATAGGCAACACTGTTGTGCGATAGCCATCTGGTAAGACATTGCATCAGACCCAACTAAAAACAACTTGAGCACTTATCCCGTTCAAACTTATCTTACTCACGAACACCAGCGGCTATAGTACGAATAAATTTTTAACCGACGAAAAAAAAGGAGGAGGTTCTCAATTCGACCGTATATATGTTTTTATTTTATTTTTTGTGTATGTTCAGCCCTCACGCCGTCATTTATGAACCGATTTTGATTATTCTTTTTTTGTTAGATAGGGTACACCTCAAGGGTGGTCCCACGTCAAGGAAATCAGGATCTGACTATGGAATCCTGACAAAATTGAGAGAAAACCTCGAAAATTGTGGGAACGTTCAGCGTTTCTGTATGTGTGTTCAGCCCTCACTCCGTCATTTATGAACCGATTTTGATTATTCTTTTTTTGTTAGATAGGGTATACCTCAAGGGTGGTCATATGTCAAGGAAATCAGGATCTGACAATGGAATCCTGATAAAATTGAGAGAAAACCTCGAAAATTGTGGGCACGTTTAGCGTTTCTGTATGTATGTTCGGCCCTCACTCCGTTATTTATGAACCGATTTTGATGATTCTTTTTTTTTTAGATAGGGTATACCTCAAGGATTGTCCGATGTCAAGGATATCAGGATTTGCTGATGGGATCCTGAAAAAAATTGAGAGAGAACCTCGAAAATTGGGCACGAATATTGTTTCTGTTTACTTTTCATAACTTTTTTTTTTTATGTTTGATAGGCTCGCGTTTGACCACTATCTCACCTGATGGTAAGCGATGATGTGGTCGAAGATGGAGCACGCTTGCCTAGAAGTAACCTATTCACTCTTGACTTAAAGACTCCCAGGTTGTATCTTACAGGAAATACAGACTCCGGTAGAGAATTCCACTCTCTAGCTGTACGTGCAATGAATGTTTTCTCAAAACGCTTTGTGCGTATGGATGGGATGTCCACCATGAACCGGTGGCACTTCGCCGTACGTCTTGTGGTCCTTAGATGAAACGGGCTTGGCGGAATCAAATCATGCAATTCCGTCGCACACTCCCCAAAATGTAATCGATAGAAAACCGACAGGCTAGCAACTCGGCGTCTATGTTCAAGACTTTGGAGTTTTGACTCAACGAGTCTATCATTGCCGATGATCCTCTTGGCTCGTTTCTCAATTGACTCAAGGGCATCAAGCTGGTATCTTGCAGATCCGTCCCAAATATGAGAGCAGTACTCCATACACGATCGGACTTGCGCTTGATAGAGTTGGAGCAGCTGTTCCGGCGTGAAGTATCGTCTCACCTTTGCGAGGACCCCCAACTTTTTGGCAGCCACTTGAGCCTTAGCCTCTATGAAGGGACCAAAATTGAGGGTAGATTTTAAAGTAACACCAAGAAGATCAAGTCGGTCGGTAATCGGCACGGTTACACCTCGGAAACATGGAGCCGGGTGAAATTGGCTCCTTTTAGCAGAAAAAAGACACGCCTGGGTCTTAGCAGCATTGAACTTAACCAGATTGGCATCGCCCCAATCTGAGACAGCCTGCAAGGACAAGTTCAAGCGCCCAACCATAGCCTCTCGGAGAGACCGGACCTGAGACCCACCAACTCGTGCGTCTGGCACGTATCTCTCGGCAACAGTGCTGTCGTCTGCATACCCAAAGGTACCGGGTTTTAGCAGATCGTTAATATGCAGCAAAAACAATGTTGCCGAGAGCACCGACCCCTGAGGAACACCGGCATTAATAGCCAGCAGTCCGGACGAGCAGCCATCTATGACTACTCGGATAGACCGATCCCTCAGGAAATCTGCTATCCAATCACACAATCCAGCGGGCAGACCGAAGGAAGGAAGGAAGCTTGCCAATTAAGCTGTCGTGCCAGACCCGGTCGAAGGCCTTCGAGATATCAAGGGAGACCGCAAGGGCTTCCCCTTGTTTGTCGATGGCCTCACTCCAGATGTGAATGGCATACGCTAGAAGATCTCCCGTTGACCGATTTCGGCAGAAGCCGTAATGTCGGTCACTTAGGATATCGTTAGCTTCTAGGTATGCTAGGAGCTTACCATTCAGTATACGTTCCATACTCTTACAGAGAACGGAAGTTACCGAGATGGGCCTGTAATTTGCTGGGTCAGCTCGACTACCCTTCTTGGGTACGGGTTGCACGTTAGCTTGCTTCCAAGCCATCGGCACTTTTCCAGTCTCAAACGAAAGGCGATATAGGCGTGTCAAGATCGGAGACAACTCAGGCGCACATGTCCTCAGTACAATTGCCGGTATCCCGTCGGGACCACTAGCCTTGTTCACGTCCAGGTTACGCAGTACCCTCCGGACATCCTTCTGATGAATGCGAATGTCTGACATAATCGACTCGCATCCACCAAGAGTACCAGGGGGCCTCGCGCCACCAGGATCTAGACGCGAAGATTCCGCAAACAGAGAGGCAAACAAGCTTGCTTTCTCCTCAGCGGAGTGGGCCAGCGACCCGTCGGGTTTCAGCAGTGGAGGTAGTGAGGGGCGGCAGAAGTTCGATTCAACCGACTTAGCCAGGAACCAAAACGCCTTACTACCAGCTGGGTAAGAAGCAAGTTTGTTCCCAATTCGGCCAATGTGGTCAAACCGAGCCTTCCGCAACACCTTCTTGCAGAACTTGGCAGCCCTGTTGAAGGCTCTCTTCTTCTGACTCACGTCACTCGCTTTACGCGTCCGAGCGTCGACCCATGCCAGGTAGGCCGCGTGTTTAAGCGCATCAGCGCGATTGCACTCGGCACCAAACCATGGTCGAGCCCTGCCAGACATTGTTACGTCAGAGAATGGAATGTAGTACTCCATTCCCCGCCGCAACACATCCGTCACGGCGTCCGCGCACGACGAAACATCAGTCGAAGAAAAGCAAGTGGGCCGCCAAGGATAACATGCGAAGAAAGATCGCATGCCATCCCAATCTGCTGACCTGTATCGCCAAACCCGCCTGGTGCCTCTAGGGCTAGGATCGGGCTGGGAGTAGACGGATACAGATTTCACCAAACAGTGGTCGGAAGTACTTAATGGTGAAGAAATCGACACTGAGTAACGGTCTGGATCTGTTGTCAGCAGAAGGTCCAAGCAATTGGTTGTGTGCGAATCAACATCCGGCACCCTCGTTGCCCCCTGGACCAGCTGGGTAAGATTTAACGCCAGCGCTAGCTTATACGTCTCTTGTCCAGCATGTTCTGTGTACTGGTATGGGAAGAGCCACTCCTGATGGTGGGCGTTGAAGTCCCCCAGTAACACCAATTGGGCTGAAAGGTACCGTTGCTGAGCCACATCCACCGCTTTACTCAGGTGTCTAACTGAATCAGGTATTTGCATTTAGGAACCATCACATCATGAAACTGAGCTGATGATGGAAACCATACCTTTCCTAAACAATAGAAGTCAGATATAAAAAGACATATACAAAATTTGGTTTAAAAAACTTTTTTACAAAAAAATAGAACCGACTTCCAAAAAAGTGCAAAATAACTTTAATTTCGGAAGTCGGTGTTCCTGTTTTGTGTCTTCGATTTTTGACACCGACTTCCGAAATTAAAGTTATTTTGCACTTTTTTGGAAGTCGGTTCTATTTTTTTGTAAAAAAGTTTTTAGCACAATTTTTTTTAGAAATAAATACAGTCCGACTTACGTCGGACTGTATTTATTTCGTAATATGTAAGTAAGTAGGTACCTACCTAATAATAATTTATATTGTTTTGACAAAGCGTGAGAATTAGTAACGCGAACAGTTTTTAAAAGCGATATTATGCCGTGTCTAAAAACTTGACGGAAATATAGGGTAGCCAAATACGACGTATACCTACTACTTTAATGCCACTATTTCGATTTGAGGGTAATTTATGCTGTTATTTGATATCAATTTTTAGGGTTCCGTAGTCTTAACAAGGACAAAGCACCCTTACAGTTTCGATTTGTCCCTCCGAGGCCTATACAAGGTGTAACGGAAAGGTGTGGTCATATTTTTAGAACTGCATCTGCCCATCGATATGAACAACTTTCTTCAAGAAAACCTGGGGAAATTCTAAAAAAAAAATTTTGCTTTCCATACAAATATTGATCAGCTGGTGATAACTTTCAATGGAAAGTCAAAAGTTTTTTTGGGATTTTTTTTATTTTTCTTAGAGAAAGTTGTTTATTTCCATGGGCAGAACCGGCTCTTAAAATATGACCACACCTTTCCGTTACACCCTGTATAGCTAAGGGACTGTTAGTAAATACTAGAAAGCTGTAATTTTGCATGGGTATATAGCTAAGGGACTGTTGGTAAATACTAGAAAGCTGTAATTTTGCATGGGTATAGAGGTATAACCGCGGGCAAAACCAAACAATAAAATATTTTTTTATTCAACCTCCTGTACTTGTAGCGTGGGAATGTTTTTTTTTTCTGGTCTATCCTACAGTGTAGGGTACCGTTGGAGTTGTGAAGACTATTTTTCGGGATTCGTTTGCGGAATATAAAATTTTAAACTGATATTTTTTGTTCGAGTCGAGCGTCCCTCTCTCTAAAAGCTAAACTGTTGGCTTGAAAAATCTGAAAAAACCGTGACGGTAATAAAGTGTCCCTGTATAAAGTTCACAAACGAAAATGGGTGAAATTAGAACACATTTTGTCAGCAAAAAAAATTAGAAAAAAAAAATGAATTAATATCGTTTTTTAACCGACTTCGAAAAAGGAGGAGGTTATCAATTCGGATGTTTGTAATTTTTTTTTTTTTTTTTTTTTTTTTTTTATGTATGTTCGGGCATAACTCTGTCATATATTGACGGATTTGCAAAATTCTTTTTTTGTTCGAAAGGGGTGTATTCCGAAATGGTCCCATTTAAATTTCAAAAAGATATGATGATGGGTTTCGGAGACAGACAACGGAACTCTTCAAAAATTGACAGCAAATCAACCGCGATTGCTGCTATCGTATGTCTATGAATTGTTAACACAGTTTAATGGGGAGCCACAACTAAAAAGTGAAAAATAAAAAACTTTTTTACAAAAAAATAGAACCGACTTCCAAAAAAAGTGCAAAATAACTTTAATTTCGGAAGTCGGTGTCAAAAAACGAAGACACAAAACAGGAACACCGACTTCCGAAATTAAAGTTATTTTGCACTTTTTTTGGAAGTCGGTTCTATTTTTTTGTAAAAAAGTTTTTTAAAGTTATAGTTCTATAAGTGCGTTATGAAAAAATGATGAGAGTGAAATTTTAAGATGCGCGCGCAACACTGTCACACAAAATTCGCAGGTTGAAGTTAGCTAGAACCGATCCAACCTGAAGCTAGCTGCTATGGTCTGTGGTACATGAAGAATGATTGTTTTTTCTAAAACATTTGACAAGGGTATCGTGTAATAGGTTTTTCGGGGTGCCGATTGCAAATCTGACAGTCATTTTAAAATCCAAGATGGCGGATGCCACTTTTTCTCAAACATTAATTAAGGGTATCGTGTATTAGGTTTTTGGGAGCGCCGATTGCGAATTAGACATTAATTTTAAAATCCAAGATGGCGGATGCAACTTTTTCTCAAACATTCGCTATGGGTATCGTGTAATAGGTTTTTGGTGGCGTCCATTGCGAATTAGACATTCATTTTAGAATCCGCGATGGTGGATCATTGTTTTTCTTAAAATTGTGAATTTATTGAAGTTATACTTCTTTAGGCGCGTTATAAAAAAATGATGAGAGTGAAATATTAAGCTGCGCGCGCATCACTGAACACACAAAATTCACATGTTGAAGATAGCTAGAACCGACACCCTGAAGTTAGCTCTGGTCTGTGGTTCATGAAGAATGATGGTTTTCCTTTTGTAAACTTTGTGACAGTTTGGTTTTTTATCTTGTAAAACCAAACTTTAGGGCTATCAATCAATGCTGCATAGCCAATAATTAAAACAGTTAAAAAATAGTCAGCTTTAAAAAAACGCGTTTCAGCAATTCTATTCATAAATTCCAACGTCAATTGAAAACGATCTAATTTTTATTGATTTATTTTGGTAACGAATCAATTTGACCCTCACACTTACGAGATTCAACAGGTTCTGATTTTTTTATTGTGTTAAGTATCTAAAGTGTCGTGGTTTTAGTAAAGCAGAATATTTTGTTACTTATATAATGCATTTTTTCAGTGGTTAGCTAATAAGGTATGAGAAAATTTGATGAAAAACAAATGAACAAATGTGTAGAATAACATTAGGAAGATGCTATTGTCCATACAAAATTTCAAAGCCTGAGTAATATAAAATTATGAAAAAATATGTACCTACTGTAGTAACATGCGTTCGATAAAATAAATATCTTAACAAAAAGTTGTATACAAATGTGGCCACCCTGTTTATGTGACAGATTGTCAAGCGCTTATAAACTCCTATGATTGGTCCTTGACAATTCATATTATAACCAATCACAGTAGATTTTGTGTATATTACGATTATTGAAAACCACTTTCTAAAACATAATAAATACCATTTTATTTTGTTAAGGGTGGGAAATCGTCAGATGACTTCTCCCACTCTGGATGGAGCGGGAGGGAGTGTCATACTTTTTCTAACTATTTTTCGGGTGGGTTTTAGTGTTTCTTCAGTTGCTTGTGATGTCAAGGGTCGCGGTGACTCTTAACAAGCACTCTAACGACCAAAAATAACGAACCAAAATTATACTAAAAATCAATAGAAGTAGGAAACAGTAGGAAATCTGCAACAAAACCAACAGTAAGTAGTCAATTATCCGTACAACCGATACTTAGAGTCATTTCAACAAAGATTTAACTACACTATTTAGAAGACACAGTAATTTGCTGCACCACGAGGAAGTAGCGTATGTATTTAATAACTAATTATTGATGGTATGACGCTCAGCCTTGATCTATACAAAACTAGTTTTTTTTCATTCGAATCTAACTAAGTAACTTAATTATTGGTTATGTACACACGGCAAAACAGTTAGGTGCACACTGATGCAGAAAGTATAGTCGTCCTGACTGAATTTTATAGTGTAAAGTCGATGCGCAAACACAAATGCACTCTCCCTTTTCTCATTTTCAAAGTCCGATCATCGGACTTCCATGGGACGGCTATCCAAAAAGGCCTAGGAGAGCTAAGCCTAAAGTATATAACCTAAAATCGCACTTGTATGTCCCTATGGGGTAAACAAAATAGCACCCCTAATTAGCCAGTAAGTTCATCCCACGCAGATACTAGGGGTCTATTGCTCTTGGCTCCTAGGCACAAACTTCTGCGAAATTCCCGAATGAAAAACCCAATAACTCAATCGCAAGCTGTACTGCGGTTTAGTCCAGCTTGCGACTGACCTCATTTCTTTTTTTCGGGATGGAAATGCTCATCATTGGGTGTCCTTCGCTCCGAGTTGGGTAGATGGGTCTGCTCCTGTCGCCTCTTTTAAGCTTGCTAACGCTTACCGCGTTTTAAATTTACCTGCATACCTAGTTTATTTTGCTGACTGTACCTATGTACGTCAAGTTCAATGTTTCAGTAGAAACCGATTAAGTCTTGTTAAGTCATTAAAATGTCATTAAATATTATAAAATGGCATTCTGCTTTACGACGTATACCTAATGCAAATAATTCAGTATACTTAGTATAAATGGAGTGACAGATAGGTAAGACAGACGTCTCGACGGAGTTTAGATTTTGATTAAGTTTTTTTGGTATTTTTTGGTTAATACGTCGAAAAGATTATCCAACGAAATACTTTGACGGCCCAATGTTCTACCTTGCAAATATTGCTGTATTATGTTTTTTTATTAAATCGTCATTTAATCACTTTTTGATCGCAATTTAATATGTACGCATTAAAAATTAAACATTGGTTTTTGCGTCACTAAGTAGGTAATTTACTGAAGGAAAAACATTCAATCAAATGAATCTTTTAACCAGAAAATAATTTTAATGGACTGAAAAATAAGTTATTAGACATGCTCAGGTAATTAACTGTCTTCTAATTACATAATTCTACAGGGTGTAACGGAAAAGCGCGGTCATATAAAAAAAAAAAATTTTAGATTCTGCGTCTGCCCATAGAAAAAAAAAACAACTTTTTTCAAGAAAGTAGATAATAGTACATTTCGAAAAAAATATTGTGCCTCCCATACCAATTATGACCAGCAGATGATAACTGTGTATGGAAAATCCAGTTTTTTAGGGTTTCGTACCCGAAGGGTAACCAACGGGACCCTAATTATAAGCCTGCGCTGTCCGTCCGTCCGTCCATACATCCGTCCATCTGTCTGTCAGCGGGCTGTATCTCATGATCCGTAATGGGTCGACAGTTGAAATTTTCACAGAATGTGTCTGTGCTGCCGCTATTACATTTTATTAAAAATAATAAAAATAAATTAAAATTAACGGGGAGCCCGTTTCTAGTAACGTGTGTTTTTTGGATTTTTTTGCACGATCTTAATAATGTCAACAAGTAGACGCGTATAATCTTATAAGATGGTACGGAACCCTTCATGCGCGAGGCCGACTCGCACTTAGCCGGTGTTTTTGGCTATATCTTGGTTTAAGAAAGTTGTTCATTTTCATGAGCAGTATCGGTGTCTAAATTAGGAATGACCAGCCATTTCTGTTACTCCCTGTATACAGCATCAGCAGAAACAAAGTAGGTACCTAATAGGTACAAAGGTGCGGTACTATGCAATGAAAGGTTTCTCCAAATCTAGCCACGACACAGATGAAACGTAGCGACTAAGAATGGTAGGAAGACACTATTAAGTATGCACATCAAGCTTTAATTGTTCCATATTGGGTACGGAACGATAACAATAGCCCAGGTAAATAAACATAGGTTACCTCAACAATACAATGTGGTCACTGGTCACCTAGTATAATTTGAAACGCAATAAAACGAAGTAGATTCAAAATTTAGATAGGCACTCGTAGATACTCGTACTTCTTCTTTTTGAGTCGATCAAAATAAAAAATACCTGTAAATTAGCGCCCTGGAAAGTTCTTTTGCTAGCCTCATTTATTCCAAAAACTAAAAAATACTAAATTATTATTTACAAAACAGCCGACTGTAAAAAACAGCTAAAAAGTTCCAAACAAGTCACTTTTCAAGCAGTCTGATGCATTTGGTGGTAGTTATTTTATAGTCAAATTATTGATTTCATGCCACCAACTGCATCAGACTATATACGACCCATCTTATATAAGATGGGTCATACAGTACACACCTATACGGGAAACCAAAAATACACCCCGTCGCAGGATATCTGCGCATCTCCTCTCCTATTAAGAAAAGCACGTACCTATCCTTCAGGGGCTCAAGACAAATTTTTAATCCATCAGTGGTAAATTTTGTCGAAAAGTCGAGGATATTATGAGATTGTAATGCATCATCATCATCATCAGCCTTTTAATGTCCCCACTGCTGGAGCACAGGCCTTCTCTCTGTGAGAGGGTGCATCTGAGCCGTTATCCACCACGCGGCCCAATGCTGATTGGTGGATGTCACATGTCTTCGAATTTTTGGTTCTAGGACATGCCGGTTTCCTCACGATTTTTTTCTTCACCCTTTTTGAGAGCAGTGGTGATGAAATAATTTACACAAACTAAAGTGCCTGTCTGGGTTTGAACTCATGACCTACAACTTGTAAGTCGCGGCCAATACCACTGGGCCACCACTACTCTGGATTGTCAAGCATTATCAAAATATTACGAAGTCAATCCCAAAAACTTGGTCATTCCGACAATCAGTGCCGATAAATGTCACTTTGTCTATCGCCACAGGACTTATAATAATATGAGGTTAACTTAGGCCCGAGAAGCTTTTGGGTTTTTTGGCAAACAGTGCCGCAAAAAAAAAATCTAGGTACGTACCTACATGATAATTATTTGCCACCTTATTTCTACAACTAAGTGCAAGTCACAATAAACACTGTTAGTTTTCACAATAACAGATTGATAAGTCATCTAATGAGACGGTAATTAATATGCCAGCGATCTATTATTATTAATTACAGATTCATGTTGACTTTGAAAAAAAAGATAGTTCTGTACCAACATTTATGCATTAATCTACATCACACACAATAGTGTTTTAAACGAACATTCGTGAGGTTTGTCATTACCAGTTGACAGTCTGTTACAGCTATTATCACTGTTGAATGCTTCCGCATTAGCATGACTTTTGAATAGCTAGGTATAGGGCAGTTGTCCCACCGCGCCGGCGACGAAGCGATACAGTGCGTTGAAATTTCGCGTAAAGTCACACTTTGATACACTTTGTACCGTTTAGTGACGTAATAAGCCCCCACTCCTGAACTTTGATCCGCATTAGCATGACTTTTGAATAGCTAGGTATAGGGCAGTTGTCCCACCGCCGGTGAGGAAGCGATACAGTGCGTTGTTTCGCGTGACGTCACACTTCGATACACTTTGTACCGTTTAGTGACGTAATACGAATTTAAAGTTAGTAATTTACATCTTTAACATCTCTATCCTGTAAGTTGTCTAAAAAAAAACAAAAATGTCCTGTGTAAAGTTTACATATCTAAAACGGTGTAACTATAACTGGTACCTACTGCGGGTTGGGGTCATGGTAATTTCTCTGTAAGTGCCGACGAAAAGCTGGTTCACCTGCACACTTTTTTCGAGAGAGCAGCCTTAAGGCCTTACTAACGGCCAAGTGGCGCCCTCATTGAATAAAAAATCGTAGCATAGCATAGAAAATAAATATTAAAGAATCCAACGTCACGTCTGTTACAAAGAGGATAAAGTACTAGTTGTTAAAACAGTTCTCAGAATGTTTCGTATCCAAAGTAGTAGGCAAAAGTACCAAAAACGGCCGTTTCTTATTCATCATTTCAACATTGACGATTTTTTATTCAATGAGGGCGCCACTTGCCCGGTAGTAGACCCTTAAGGCTAGTTTCATATAAGTAGGTAAGTACTGTTATATTAATAGATCGCAGTTCATTATTAGATTATGGTCTGTAGCGACATCTATGACGCCGCACACGAACTAAAAATAGCAAGAATTCTACATCGCGCAAGCAGAGTTCTCCGCGCGATTTGAACATATACAACAGTCCGAAATCAACCATTGGGCAGTTGCCCGGACCAGACACAACACCCGTCTGGTCGGAGGATCCTCCCTTTTCAATGGAGGTTGTGGAACTTTACACCCTGTTCCGCATACCTCCACACTGGTGACCCTCGACCATGAACGTCAGCGCAGCCTTCGTGCAGCTACTTCAGCGTGACGTCATCATTATCGCTTCCTTCAAGCTCTTGAGCAACGAGTCATACAGCCAGCCAGTACCAACGGCTTCTACGGGTATCCTGACCACCAGCATGCAGCGGATGCGCATTCCTGGTCAGCATCCTCAGCCTCTTTCATCACCATCAACCTCATCAGCGATCTTGGCGCAGCAAACAGCACCTTCGGCCGGTCGAAGAACCTCTCCTGGTCGACGCCAGCAGTCAAGCCGCTACGTCGCACAGCACCGCTCCGACCCACTGGAGCCTGCAGCATCATCCCGACTCACTGGGACATCATCACCCCGACTCACTGGGGCATCATCCCGACTCACTGGGACATCATCACCCCGACTCACTGGGGCATCATCCCGACTCACTGGGATAGCAACACCCCGACTCACTGGGGCATCACCGCAGACAGTTCCGACTCACCGTGAACTATGCGGCTCTTCCGGTTCCGACTCACTGGAACCAACCTTCCACTGGCCCGGCAAGCATCACAAGATGTATGGACGACTCATCAAGAACCATCGATCTCCGATCTCCGGAGGGGAGTGATGTAGCGACATCTATGACGCCGCACACGAACTAAAAATAGCAAGAATTGTACATCGCGCAAGCAGAGTTCTCCGCGCGATTTGAACATATACAACAGTCCGAAATCAACCATTGGGCAGTTGCCCGGACCAGACACAACACCCGTCTGGTCGGAGGATCCTCCCTTTTCAATGGAGGTTGTGGAACTTTACACCCTGTTCCACGTACCTCCACAGGTCTTATTATTTTTTAACGAATAACGTGACATCTATAAAATAACTTGTTTGTACTCGATCAGAATACGAGACGCTAAGTTTTTGTTCCATGTTTTTTTCTGGTCACGAAGTAGACAGCTTACCTGTGAAGCCCCGCGACTCACTGGTGAGTCGGACAAAAAAAAAAAAAATTAAAGAAAAAAAAAAAAAAAAATCGACTGTCCACCCGGGTTGTCGTAGGGGTTCAATTTGACAACCCGGATTTGGCCGCGGGGGTACAGTCATTCGAGGAATGTAAATTAATCAAAAAGATACCTAACTAAGGTTTGTAGTTGATGGCGTTCTACAGGGTGTAACGGAAAGGTGTGGTCATATTTTAAGAACTGCATCTGCCCATCGATATGAACAACTTTCTTCAAGAAAAACTGAGGAAATTCTCAAAAAAAATTTTTACCTCCCGTACAAATATTGATCAGCTGATGATAACTTTGTATGGATAGTCCAATTTTTTTTTGGGAATTTTAAATTTTTTCTCAGAGAAAGTTGTTTATATCCATGGGCAGAACCGGTTCTTAAAATATGACCACACCTTTCCGTTACACCCTGTATAGGTATATTCTACATGGTAAGAAGGCGTGAGTTAATGTTTGTGTAACACAAAGGTCACTAGATAAACTTTGTAGATACTGGATAAGTTTTATTTTTTTCAATACCCGAAGGGTCCAAACGGAGCCCCATTGCTGTCACTCACGTGTCCGTGTCTGTCGTCTGTCACACAGGTTTTACAGACAAACGGTTGGAGCTACAGTCTTCAAATTTTCACAGTACAAGCATCTTGTTGACCCCAATCCACACAAAAAGTCAAAAATACTTTTGGTACCTACTGAAAATGTGCGAAGTTCGACACGTACTCGGTCGGTTTTTTTTAACCGACGAAAAAAAGGAGGAGGTTTTCAATTCGACCATATGTATATATATATATATTTGTCCGTATATGTATATATATATTTTTTTTTGTGTATGTTCAGCCCTCACTCCGTCATTTATGAACTGATCTTGATGATTCTTTTTTTGTTAGATAGGGTATAACCTCAAGGGTGGTTCTATGTCAAGTTAATTGGGATCTGATGATGGAATCCTGATAAACCCGAAAATTGTGCCCACGAATAGTGTTTCTGTATGTATGTTCGGCCCTCACTCCGTTATTTATGAACCGATTTTGACGAGTCTTTTCTGGTTAGATGGGGTGGTTGGTGGTGGTTGGGAAGGGTGGTTCTATACTAAGGAAGACAGGATCTGATGATGTAATCCTGATAAAAATGAGATAAACCTTCGAAAATTGGGCACGAATATTGTTTCTGTTTACTTTTCATAATCAGGTATTAGCATTTAGGAATCATCACATCATGAAACTGAGCTGATCATGGAAACCATACCTTTCCTAAATAATATGAGCAAGATATATAAACTGATTGAAGCGACAGAAACCACATAATATGCTTTGAAGAAAAGACGTCTTTACAATACCTATTGGAGGTAGCCTCAACTGGTCAATATCTTGGGTACCTCAAGGAAGGATGGTTATATCGATAGCTCAGTGGCAAGAGGAATAATAATAAAAATAATAATCTTTATTTAATCAGACTACAATGTGGTCTTTAGTGTTAGTAACAAAATAGCTTATCCTATGTTAGTACTTAATAACTAAAACCAATCGGGTCCTATTTGTGAGTGCCCACATTAGCGGGCTGTCTGCCCGGGCGATGAAGGATTCGAAATTAGCCTCAGAGTATTAAAAGATGATGCGAGCCACAAAAAATCATAAAATAAAAAACTTTCCAACAAAAAATATAACCGACGAAAAAGAACTAATAAGCAAAAAATAAATAAACCTTTATGTCTTCAGAGCTTATTTACATAAAATGTCAAATTTTATGTACCTAAACTAAAAAATTTGATATTTTATTTAAATAAGCTCGATACTCAAGACTTAAGAGTTAATTTATTTTTGCTTTAAGTATATTTCTTTTTCGTCGGTTAAATTTTGTGTTAAAAAGTTTTTTCTATATTTAATACAATAACTCATAATAAGTACCACCACCACTAATTCATTCATTTTCTGTGCTAACGACTGATTATTTAAATACAGGGTGTAAAAAGACACATCACAAAGCCGTTAGCTACGCATACTGTACATCTAACAAAGTAGCTTTGGGCAAAAGTTATTGCTGGGAAACGAATTTTATTTTTAGGTATGAAAAAAAAAACTATTTTTTATTGCGCGCAATGTAACGCGAACCCAGGCAAGTGAAGTTAAACCCCGCCCCTTCGCTCTAAGCCACGTAGGTACTTGTAGGATACTTTTGGTATTTACTGCGTTTTTGTAACTGCAAATGCGTAATTACGAAATTTCGAAAAAACATCGAAAATTCAGGTAATGTTTGTTTGGAAAAAATTGAGTAATAACACTTGGAATTCATTTTCGTAAAAATGGTGAAAAAAAAATTGCGACTTTGACCTTCAATATCTCCAGAATCAGTGGATTCCTAGGTACATACCTAGGAATCCACTGATTCTGGAGATATTTGCATAATCTTTTTCCACTAGACCATTCTAGTGGAAAAAAATGATGCAAATAATGGTTAGAATATGTGGCTTCGGAAGCAGTGTTTTTACACGCGATATGTGTAGCTAGATTCATATTTCAAAAGTCACTCGTTAGCCACGTCAAATGCTATGTGTTAATTTCTATTTAAACTTTGCTTAAATGCATATCCTCTGTTAAAAATATTCTAATGATCTTTGCATTCATAATACCTAGGTAAGTAAGTACAAAATCATAGCAGAACGGTGGTGTTCTAGGAAATGGGTAGACCACTCGCACTGTTTCGATTATTTCATCCAGCTGTATGCATAATTATGCATACGTCGTTTAGGCTTTGCTGCTACAGATTGCCTAGTGTGAGACCAAAAACGGCCGTTTCTGACACTTTTGCCTACTACTTTGGATACGAAACATTTTGAGACCTGTTTTAACAACGTAAAAATACTTTATCCTCTTTGTAACAAACGTGAAGTGGGATTTTTTAATATTTATTTTCTGTGCTATACTACGATTTTTTATTCAATGAGGGCGCCACTGGACCGTTAGTAGACCCTTAACGTACAAACGTTCGCTATGTCAAATCGTATAGAAAAAAGAGGTTACCCGTTAATGTCACCAAATGGCGCTCATACATTTTTAGTACAAATCCAGAATACACATGCTACTTAGTAGCACAAGAGCACGCTACTTTCAAGAAAATGCGACGTAGCAGGTAGCATGCAATAAGCATGCTACCTACAAGCAAGCTATGAATGAGCTCGCTACTAATCGCAAACTCGTTATTTTTTCGGGTTTACTAGCACACGGTGTGAGGCGCGGGTGAGACGGGGTGTGGGGGGGTGGCTACAAAGCAAGTCTGAACGCGTTCTATGCGAGCATGCTACTTGAATTGTTTGCGTAGTCACGATGGCTCGTTGGGCGATGACAAAACTTTAAATTTTATATTTCTTTAGAAATTATGAATGTTTACGGAATGTATATTAATTAAATGTGTTGAAAGTAATAATATTACTGAATTTGATTCATTCCGCAAAAAAAATGCTAAATAATAATCAGCATGTATCATCTCAGACGTGCTACAAAAGAGTATGCTCTTAATAAGTATGCTACTGAGCTCTGTGCTTTCATGAGCAAATGTAGACACTCTGAGAGCATGCTACTATAGAGCATACTACCTAGAAACCGACAAGCGTGCTCTTTAAGTAGCATGTGTATTCCGGACTTTAACGCGATCGAGCATCGAGCACGATAAAAAGCTCGCATTCAGGGCGCTGGCGCTGACCACAGTAGATGTTAGAATGCTGGCACGTTCCTAACCATCCTACCTCTTGTGGTTAACTTTACAAGACACGGCAGGGATATAAATTAAGAACCTTACAAAGTTACAACCAATTAAAGGTACTGACGTTAAGGCGCATTTATACGACTTCTAATGATTTTTAATTGAACATCAGAACTATGTCTTATTTCTTTGAAAAAAATAAATATGTTACTGTAGACTATTTCCGTCGTAATTTGATATGTGAATATTTGAAATTATATTTTAATAATATAGTGTAATTAATTTGTAAAGAGAGAGAGAACCACGCAAACACTATAAAGCGTATTTTTATGAAACCTTTACTATTTTAAAGATCATTTAATTACTTATATTTTAGTATACGTGTTTTAGTATAATACCTACTTGTTTTTTTATGTATAATAAATTAATAATGCGTCTAGTTTCGGACAGCGCTCCTTGATGGGCGAGTCCTATTACTGGGTGGACGTACGACGCGTTACGTGAACTCAGCACAGAACACGCAAGCTAACCACTCAAGTTCATTGGCAGTTAAGGGCCTACCTCCGCATAAGTGGCGCTCTCATTAAATAAAAAATCGTATCTTAGCATAGAAAATAAAGATTAAAGAAAACTGTCAAAAACGGCTGTTTTTTGGTACTTTTGCATACTACTTTGGACATAAAACATTTTGAATCCTGTTTTAACAACGTAAAAATACCTTATCCTCTTTATAACAAACGCAACATAGGATTCTTTAATCGTTATTTTCTACGCTTTGCTACGATTTTTTATTCAATGAGGGCGCCACTTGGCGGCTATATACGCTTAATAACACGCTTCGTGTGTTGCAATTTAACGATTGGCATTTTACCTATACGAACTTATACCTCATACTTAGTTTAATAAGATATACTAACCTACTATACATCAGCATGCTAGTCAGGCAGTCACATTGTCTAAGCCATGTGAGGTTATCGACCTGATAAATTGTTGGACACGAATTTTGCAATCTCCAAAGGTAAGCCTAGGTCCTATGAGAATATACTCATGCTCACTATCAGTGACTAAGTAGGTATTCAGCAAAGTTCGGAAAGACAGAATAGATAGGGTAAAGGTAACCTTCCAAGTAGATATGACGAAATATTTGTTACAAAGTAGGTATTTACCTAACTACTACTAGTAAATTCAAATTTGTTTTTATTCATTTAAGCCTTATTGCCACATTTTGCCACTAAACAAGCATAAATCAGCTGACATTTGAATTCTCTAATGAAAAAGACCAATTCGGTACACTACCATCATTCGCACTTGCAACCCTTGATGTAGTGGTACAAAACATATTTCAACTGCATCAATTAACCCTTCAAGCAGCAAAATACCTTAGAAAAGGAAATAACCAGTCGTCCAGCATACTAAAAACATCAAACCTCTGACATGTTCCAGACCTGGACCTGGTCCTCATCTACCACTGCTGCGATCACAGCGCGGAGGTGTCGAAGCAAGTCCTAGACCTTCACTACACGCTCAGGACACTGTTCACTAACTTCTTCAAGGACAGGGCTGTGGACAACAAGACGGAACAGAATCTGCAGAATGTGTAAGTATACCAGTTACTAAGATTATAATCAAACAAATATTTGTTCCTTGCGAGAATCGAACCCGCTACACGCAGCGCAGCAGCGAATCGCTCAACCAGTGCGCCAACCGTGCCGTCGGTTTGTAGAGTTGGATCGGGTGTAAAAAGACAAGTTTCCGAAGCCGAAAGCCACATATTCTACCCTTTATTTGGATTTTTTTTTTCCACTAGACCATACCTGGGAATCCACTGGTTCTGGCGATGTTGAAGGTCAAAGTCGCAATTTTTTGAAGTGAAAACTTCTTTAGGCGCGTTGGGCAGTTTTGAGATGGGGAAAAACAATTGAACACTTCACAAGTTTCAGTATCATTCCGCAATAAATTCTATTCTATCTATCTATTCAATTAGGTTATAAACTGTAGGTACCTCTTATTCATAAAATCTTGCAGGACCTTTAAAGTGTCATTCACCGTTATAGTAACATATTTTGTAGAGAATGGAAAGACGCAACAGAGCTGTTGCCTTTGGCAAAGGGTTTTAGGCAGAAACCTAACGATATTATCTACTCTGACTACCAATATTTTGACTGTTCCAGTTTACTCCAGCCTCTAACAACTCGGTCAAAAAAAGGTGATGCTGTATTCTACTGTCGTCTGCTGGACTACGAGCCAAAGAACTTCGACTTCGCTAAGTCGATCCGGTAAGCGATTTAGATTTTTTTTTCGAATTCGATTCAGCAATAAATTCCTAGTCGATGTATAATAATGTAAACTGCGAAAGCTTGGGAACTTATTACCTGCCTAACATTTTACCGACTCGATGTGTTAGGGATGGCTAACCAGATGCAGCTGAATGTCTTCATCATCGTTCCATCATCGCACCACTAAACGTATGGCGATGCGCCACCGGTGGGTACATGGTGGACCTCCCACCCACACACACAAAACGTTTTGGGAACACATTCATTGTGCGTACAGCTAAGGAGTGGAATTCCTTCCCGGAGTCTGTGTTTCCTGATAGCTACAACTTTGGGTCTTATAGACCCTCAAGACAAGAGTGAACAAGTTACTTCTAAGCAAGCGTGTTCCATCGTCGCTTACCATTAGGTGAGATAGTAGTCAAGCGCTAGCATATCAGAGTTAAAATAAAAGACTTACAAACAGCGACTGCATATTTGACCTCCACGACTCAATAACAGAGTAACTCACCCCTTGGTTACACTAATTGACAGACTTCTGGGCTTACGACAACAGTATTCGTAGACTTTTACTTACTTAAAATCAAGTAATTTATTCAAGTTAGGCTAAGAGGCAGCACTTTTTGAACGTCACAGTTCTACATAAAGACAGTCCCCCAAAACCCGTCGCCACTTCCTAATGTTTTAGCTGTGAAGAAGAAGTGGCCAACAAACTGCCCAGCAAAACACCTGTCTGTTAAGTTTGAAGAACTTTAATATAAATAATTGTATGCAACAATCTTAACATAGCTATATGACAGGCAGGTATGACATGTATGTAACATAATTACTTATGTAAAACAGAAAAATAAAGACATATCGTCCAAAATACAGTCATAAAATTAAATTATCCGCCACTTGTTAGCTAGCACACTCCATTATGCCATCAAAAACATAAAAACTTAAGCATAAACATTAAACCAAAACCAATTAAATAAACCTCCATACATAACTGAACTTAACCAACTGGACCTATCCCCAGGTCTGTTCTGATGATCCTGGACCTGTGGCAGTTCGAGGAGGGCACGTGGCCAGGGTTCGTCCTGATCTTCGACCTGGAGGGGCTCAAGCTGGGGCATCTCACCAAGCTTGATCTGCAGACTATCCAGCAGTTCTTGTATTATTTGCAGGTGAGAAAGACTCTTTTCATAACCCTACATTTTCAATCAGTTTCAGTGAAATATTTAAGTATAATAAAATAACCTTTCAGAGTTACGGGTGTCAAAAAAATATTTTCGACGGACCATCAAAATTCCTGAAGTCGTTAACGCGTCAAGCCCCTCATTAGCAGACAATTAAAAACCTATTGTTGCGTTACCTTATGGTAACGCGAGGGGCCTGATGCGTTGGCCATAAACATGAAGTAAACTATTTTTTTAACAGAGTATCAAAGACAAAGTACCAGTTTTAATTCCGTAAGATTGAAAATTAAGTTTCTTTCTTACCAGTATTTTGAGATCTGATGATCTACCTAGCTTACCTACATAAAGCTACTGCCTCCCGTTCTCTCATCGGACCACTAGACGCAGGTACGGCAATGCGCCACCGGTACATGGTGGTCATCCCACCCACATGCACAAAACGTTTTGGGAACACATTCATTGTAAGAATAGAGGGTGGAAAATCATCAAATAACTTCTCTAGCTCTAGGTGGAGCGGGAGGGCGTGTCAGAGTTTTACAGACTAAAACCTAGCCCTGTTTTTTCAGTTGCCTGTGCCAAGGGCTGCGGTAACTCTCTTTCGAATTCATCCACGACCCCAGACAGGTTGTACTTACAACTAAGGAGTGGAATGCCTTACCGGAGACCGTGTTTCCTAATAGCTGCAACCTGGGAGTCTTTAAATCGAGAGTGAATAGGTTCTAGCCTTCTAGGCAAGCGTGCTCCATCTTCGACCACATCATCGCTTATCGTCTGGGGTGTGTGGTCAAACGTGAGCCTATCAATTATAAAGGTGCTCCTTCACCAGAAGCATTCGCCTGTAATGTAATATTTCAGATTAGATTTTAGGCATTAGGTACATTACAATACTGCCTCACTGACTGACGAGCGTTCGGTTGTAATGTAACAATTAAAAAAAAAAATGAGCATTTGCTTCTAGCTGAATTAGTTGTTTCATGTTACAAGTTGTATCAACATGTTACAGATTGTATCATTACAGGTTGCGCACTGTAACGCTCGGTTCTCCTCACTCACTGATGTAATGCTCGACTCTGTAACGTTACATTACAGACGAATGCTTCCGGTGAGGGAGCACCTTTAAATAAATAAAAAACGGCCAAGTGCGACTCGGACTCGTACACGAAGGGTTCCGTACCACAATCTAAAAAAAAAAAAGCTGGCCAGGGCGTGTCAGACTTCGCACATTAGGTAGATATAGGTACCTACGTTATAATAAACATTATCACCAAATTTCAAGTTCTTAAGTCAATGGGAAGTTAAAAAATTCTTCGGAACAAAATTTTTGACAGACGGACACGTGAGTGACAACAATAGGAGAACCCTGAAACCCCAACCAAAACACGTTTATCTTATGATCGGTAATACTGTCTATTACGGATCATGAGATACATCCCGCTAACAGGGTTCCGTACCCTTTGGGTACAGAACCCTAAAAAAGAACACCAGATTGAATAACGGAAATTATTTTCACTGTCTAACCTCGTTATACTATCAACTTGAAGTGACAGCGGTGGTACTGCGCAGCGAAAAGCTCTTTTCAGAGCCGCCATTTAATTTAAATCGAAATATAATCTTACTTTGTTTTACAGGAAGCCATGTTAGTAAAAGTAAACGGCCTGCATTTCCTCAACGCGCCATCTTTCATGGACCGGCTCATGATGATGATCAAGCCTTTCATGAAGAAGGAACTCCTGGAAGTGTTGATCATCCATCAGATCGGAGCCAAGACCCTGGAGAAGTATGTGCCGATGGTGGGACTACCGAAGGAAGCGGGGGGAGAGTTCAAGCCCTTCAATCAATGCAGAGGTCAGTCAGATTTTTTTATTGGAGGATTTAATTTTCATTCAGCCAGTCTTAACCATCTTGTTGTATTTGCACTTCATGAGACTGTAAATTCAGTTCATTTCAGATTAACCACTAACAAAATCATAAAAAATTATGATTTTTTTATACAAATTGAAACTTTATTAGTGGGAGTCAAAGTAGCTTTTTCACATTTGTTTACATGTTTGGAAACTTAATTGCGACGAAGCATAGGTAGAGGCATGCGGAACAGGGTGTAAACTCCCGCTAACCTCCATTGAAAAGGGAGGATCCTCCGACCGCAACTGCCCTAAGTTGCTGGGCTATTGAGTATATTGTATAAATGTTCAAATCGCGCGGAAAACTGCTTGCTCTGACCAGAATGTTTAGTTCGTATGTGGCGACATAGATGTCGCTGCAGAAGTAATATCTAATAACTTCATTATCTTAAGAAGATTTGTGAACATTAAGGCAGTTCGCCTAATGGGATCTATGATGATGGCATCTATAGGCCACAGATCCGCACGAATGCTCGCTTTGTAACATACATTACGCCCCGTAACACCGAACAGTACCCAGCTTAAAGTCTAAGGCCTATTTAGGTACAGAGCTAGTTTATATTTATATCGCAGCATGAGTAATTTTTGTGTCGTGGCGCAGCCTGGGAGAGGCCTATGTCCAGCAGTGGACTGCGATAGGCTGAGTTGATTGATTGATGAGTAATTTTTAACTAACTCCCGACTAGTTCTGAGCAAAATGAACATTGAGTATAGCCCGCTACGCTTGCCTATCACTATTTAGGGCCATAAACTCCCGGTTTATACAGGGTGTGACTGAAATAGAAAATGTTTTAGATACCTAGTATTTCTGCTCATGGAAATGAACAACTTTCGTCAAGAAGTCAATTTCTTTTTTTTTGATTTCTCGGGACCCTGAGGTCCCGGACCTTTAGAAGGCGTACGAGGGGCCGAAGCCAACTCGCAGAGGCCCCTTTAAACGCTTTCTATGAAATGTGACACCAACCGACGATTATCCTGTACCTACGCGCTATGCAAGTGCACCCAAGGACAACCCGGTTGGTGTGAACTATTGCAGATACCTAAAAAAAAAACAAAGATATCGGGCTGTGGTTATGGGAGGCTTAAGTGGACTGGTTACCAAGAACTATGTAAAGACTATGGTCCCTGCCTGAACAATATTACTATATATATACATCGATACAATACTCAATAAATGGGCCCCCAAAAACGGTCGCTAGCACGTCGTGACGTAGCAACAAGGAGGCAACATATTCTGAGGTGCTCAAGGAGTGGATAGGTATACTACAGCTATCAGGACAATCATGCCTAGGGGTAGCGGATAAATTCGTAAGTTACCTCTCCCCTGGGCACTTAGGCAGGGAAGGAACAGGGGTTAGTTTTAGTCAGTAAGTCTAACACGGGCTCCTGCTCCACCCAGAGCGAGATGTCATTGGATGATTTCCAACCCCAAAAAAAAAAAACTTTCAGATCAATCCCAAGTACGGTCAAGATCCTTACCAGCATCTTACTGGATTACACATCCTTCTGTCGAGAACGATTGCTCTTGCGAATCTCCACTCAAGCCAGCCAATAAAGGAAAGAGAGAGGTGGGAGCTCTGTTCCTCGTCAGTATTCACTACGGCCGGCCAATAAATGCAAGCCGGAGATAAGGAACAAAATATATAATTTATTATGAGCCTGTGCTATCCCACTGCAGGGCCAAGGTCTTCCTTCCCATCGCGCGTCTCCTGCAATTTTGGGCTCGTCCTTAGAGGAATTCAAATCATGCTGCCTCCATCTCTTTCTGGGCCTGCCGCGTTATCGTTTCCTTACGTTGAACGTAAAGAAGTCAGTCATCATTCTCCTGCCCTTATCCCAATTTATTTGGGGTCGACGCAACAAGTTTTTTTCCATACCATAGTCGTCATCTCTGTAGTCACTCCCTTTTTACCCATATCCTCTTTCAAACAGTAGGTACAGCCATCCACATCCATACCCAAGACTTTCCTCACGACATTTTCAAGAAAGTTTTATAAATTCCTAAAAAAATAAATGACCTCGCAAATCCATAACACCTTGTAGAGTTCGACTCTGAATAAAATTCTATTTAAACGTGCTAAAGCTTTATCATGCTTGTTTATTTTCAGATGAAATGCTGGTAAGATTGCGAGCTAACAAAGATTTCTTCGTACAAGAGAACAAGAAACGAGTAATTGAAGCCAAGCGCCCAGGGAAGCCAAAGACCATATCCGACATCTTTGGAAGTGTGGAGGGGTCCTTCAAGAAACTCGATATTGATTAGTAAATAAGCTGTGCATTTGTTGGAAAAATTGTGTAAAAAAATGTTGATCATATTGAAATTAGCGCCATCTGTTGATAAGTTTTCTAACCGACAAGTGGCACTAGTTGTGTATAAATTTATTGTACAGCAGTGTTTTGTCGTTTTTATCAGAATTAAAATTATTTTATTACAACTCCACCAGCTTTTTTTTTCTGAAAATTATCGAGGCTAAGGCAGTTGTCCCACCGCCGGCGAGGAAGCGACTAACTCTCGGACATTTTGACGCTCAAGAAACGGACAATAAATATACATTCCGTGTAAACAAAAGAGATGCGTACATATTAATAGTTGATCGCCGACTGTTCACACCGACGGCGAGGACTCGCTCCACAAGTTTGTCGCTGAGCGACGAGACCTATGAAAGCCATAAGCTTTGATAGGGCTCATCGCTCAGCGATGCTCGCCCGTCGCACTCGAACACTCGCTTACAACTCGACCTGGATCTCTAACAAGGTGGTGTCAAGATGCTGGCTTAGTACTTAATGCAAGCAAAACTAAATTATTGGTTATTAAATCTCCATACGTTAGGAAATTGCCCTTACGGAACTTAATAGCCCATGACCATGACTTCTTGCATACGGTCAATCCCATCAATTGTAACTGTCCACAAATAGATGTGGTCCGTAAACAAACGTTATATCTTGGAGTAATAATAGACGATAAATTTAACTGGAGCTGGAGTTATCACATAGAACGTGTTTGCGATAAACTTCGGCAATTTCTTGCTATTATGACCATACTAAAAAACCGCCTGCCCTTCAAAGTGAAGATAATGCTATATTACGCAATGACTGAATCCTACATCCAGTGTGGCCTTAGTAGTTATGGTCGGCCTATAAAACCTACCTGGATAGTATTTACAAAATTCAACTTCGAATTTTAAAAACAATAGTATCTCCCAAAATTAGAAATCAATTTTACGACAGTATAAATGGCCTCTTTAAACACTGTAATGTCTTACCAGTTCATATACAAATATTTTTTTGTTATTCAAAGAACAATTTTTCAATAACGCGCTAAGAAACAAAATCGAACATTCTGTATGCACTCGGGCAATTTCTAAGAATTGACTTAGTACACAGTGCGCCAACAATACGTATGGCGAACGTACTACCGGTTATATTAAACCGAGACTTATTAATGGTCTACCCTGAGAAATAAACCTATTACACACAAAAAGCAATATTACTTGAGTATTATGGAATGATTGTAACTTAACGATGTTATTAATTGTTATCGACAATAACGTACGTACTACACATATAAATTGCATTATTGTATTATAGTTCGATATTGAGATAGACTCATGATAGCACAAGTTTAAACCTTAGTGGGTTTTGGTTGCTATTTGATGAATAATCCTGTACTCAACCTTCTATCTGTTGCGCGGACCGAAATGTCCTCATGTCAAATTCTCGCGTCTGTTGCGGGGACCAAAATGTCCCCTAGTCACTGTCATCAAGTATTGACGTAATTTTGCTTATAAAAACAATATCTATCCTGCTCAAACTTGCACAGTCTAGGAGACAGAACAAGATCCGAACAGATGGACGGGTATATGATAAATAAATAAAATAAAAAAGCTAAAGCCCAACGACAAAACTGTCAGAACTACCACTCGCTACTCGCCAACTCGTTTTTAGTTTCAAGCTCTACTTGCTACTCTCTCATCGCCAGCGGTGGAACAAGTGCCTTAACTTTGGAATACACAACTATCAAAATCAAGAGAAAACTAAGACCAACCACAAAACATTGCTTTCATGTCAAGCAATGGCTAACAGCTTAAAAAACCTTTTTGCCTTACTCGAATAATCTTATGCAGCTATGTGGTGTAGAGGAAAAATGGAACAAAAAATAAAAATCCTATGAACGTTTATTAGCAATATATTTCATAGAAACATAAATGCTGACATTTTACGCTTATACCATAGAAAATGGAATAACGACCAGCGCCGCGCAAACTGAAACAATGGAGAAAAAACAAATTATTGTCTATGAACTCAGTAATGAGGTTGCATAAGTTGTCTGTGGTAAGCATCAGTAAGGGTAAGTAACATCAAAACTTTTCAGTCGAAAGATGGTGTGTTTGAAATCATCATGAAAACAAATAATACTGGGCAAAACTGTAAAATGCCTTTAGTATTAAGCCTACATTAAATAAACCCCTTTCCTAATTTAATCTCACTTTTTTTGAAATTTGATTGATTAACTAATACTGGTTGAAGGGTATATTGCTTTAGACTAAAATCTAACTGGAGACATGGGTGTAATACAGCGCTGTCTAACCTTGAAGTGAACACAGGTGTGATGGTATATTAAACCATCACCAATTTACCAGGCAAAAACAGTGTTCATGACAAGATTATCTCAGTATCTACCATCCCACACTAGGCCCACATAGTTCATTCACTACCAGAGAGGAAGCCAGAAAGAGGACATTTTAGTTGGCCCTTTTATGCTTCCACTGTAGAATAATTTTTGATTCACTAAATAAATGTTTCACTAACCTACAAAAATAAAAAATATTTTTGAAACTCACCTGCGAAGTGCATTTAGTCAAACAGACCGAAGCCCATGTCCTCATCTTCTGATTCAGACTCTTCCTTCTTGGTCTCCTTCTCTTCTGCAATAGAGAATGTAAGAGTTAGCAGAGTAAAGAAGATGGGAGGAGGTTGTAACTGCAGGGAAAGACATCAGAAAAGGTAGTTAGCAGCAATAACTTTCAGTCGAAAGATGGTGTTGTTTGAAATCATCATGATAAACTAGAACTTGTAGGTATAATATTAAAACCTACCTAAACATTAATAACTTATTTATAAAACTTGCCATTTTGCCACCACGGGCTTAGTTTTAGTACTGATACAGGAACACTGAACTTAAAATCCTACATAGAATATTATGTTGAATTATGAACCTGCTAATCAGAATTTAAAACTAATAACTTTTTTTTTTTTAAAATAAGGGCTTTAAATTATTTTTCTAAAATGAAGACGGTTACAATAATAAAAATATAATATAATAATAATAAAATAGTAACAGAAAAAATTATAGAATTAATATAACAACGACAACTACATTACAATAGACAATTTGCTTGTAAAGAAAAATTTTATGGATCAGACTTTCTATAAAATTGTAATTTTATCATCTCATTCAAATACTAACTGAAAAGATATTATCTGAATTAGCATTCCTAATATTATTAGGTTGGAGTATTCATCAGAATCCCAGATTATTTTAAGTAATTGTTTATTTGAGCAGTGCAAGTTTGATGATAAGAGGTACCCATTTATCTTTTTCCATTACTTAAATCAATTCATATAACTGGCATGTTCAAAAGTACTTTTACCTACAGCCTTAAATGCTGGGGCCACAAAAACGGGCAATGCCGTTGACTATCACGATGATGGACATAGGCCGTAGGTGTAGTCACAAGTTGGCAATGACTCGGGTAGCAGTATTTTTTGAAGATCAAAGAAAATATAGAGCCAGTTGCCATTGACCGTTCAAGTGTGGCCACTCAATTTATCGTGATAATTGTCGGAAAATTTGCGGCGTTGTTTATAGCAATGATGGACATTGACGTTGGTGTGGCCCGGGCTTAAGTAGTGAAGTATGAGTGTGACATACCTTTCTTCTCTTCAGCGGCGGCAGCAGCAGGCGCGGCTCCACCGGCAGCGGCCGGGGCGGCACCACCAGCCGGCATGGACGACAGCTTCTCGCGGCCTGAACAAGACATTGGATAAAATTAAAACATACAGTACCAGGTCAAATATATTGAAGAACAAACTTTAGGGAACTAGTCACTGTGTTTCAGCTTATAGGTCCAAACGGGATTGATTAATTCAGTGAAAACATGAGGGATAAGAATTCAGGCTTTCATAGTGGCTTACTGTAAATTGAAACCTTCCATCATACTATTAAAACAAATAGACATTATACATGTAGGATATGTTTGGACAATGTCAAAGTACTACAATAAAAGAGATGCTTACCCTGCTCAATCAGCTCCTCAACGCTCTTGCCATTGAGCTCGGAGATAACTTTCTTCAGTTTCTCTCCATCAGCCTCAATACCAACCGAGCTGAGGATCTTCTCCACGTCCGCTGCTGCCGGGGACACCTTGCCGCCGAGCACAGCCAGTAAATACGCGGCCACGTAACGCATTCTGGAAATCGTAGATTCAAAGGTATAGTCAACTGGGAAGATTGTACCCTATGGTACTGCATATTTTAAGTCTGCCTAGGACTACAAGAGTTTGACTATCTATAAGGCAGCCTAAAATTAAATCAATGTTAGTGTTTGACTGAAGAATGGATAAGTAAGTTTAAATTCATGAATATCATTGCGGCAGGTAATCCACTCGTTTTTGTATAGGTTGTTTACTTACTTCAGGGAGCATTTTAGTTTTCTGCCAAGTTGGACGATATAATTAGCAATGAATAACGTGGCATACACAAACTATGTTTACAATGATCAGTTGGAAAGTTCTAGAGGTTTGGAGCCGCCGCGAGTGCGGCTAAGTTTTGAGGTTATTAACAATCCGCAAGTGCGTTAGCAAGTTAACATGCATATTACATTCTATTCTTAATTAACAACGTGCTTATGACCAAGAATAATGTGTAAGATGCACACGTAGTCTTGATTATTGGTAAAATTAACACAATGATTACAAAAACAATGTCAACACATGGTTATGAAGTCCGTGAAATCGGTGACTAGAAATCTGGGAATAGTGAAATACCTGGGACTGGTCGTGTAAGATGCATTATTTCTACATAATAGTCACGACAAACGCAATAAAAACTGGGCAAAACACAAGGAATTGCGCCTTGTGCAAGTCAAGCGCGCATTACCATAATCAAACTTTATCTGACAATTTACACAACCATCATGTAATAAACGATTAACCACACATCCTGTATACACTAAACATTGCGATCACGGTAATATTTTGGAATTTTCACTTACTTTTAAGTCGTTTGACACGAAACGTGTGATGCCGAAAAATAAACGTTCGCCTTGAACAAAGTGTCAAGAGGAAAGAGGGCGGGGGAGCGTCAACGATTTGACAGTTCGTTGATCGTTCATAGACGTCACTAGAGTTGGGAGAGAATAGTGAACTAATCAAATCCATTCGAATCGACTAATCTACTCAAAAAATTAAAAATAAATATGATTATATTTTATCGTTACAAGTGAATTTAGTATAGTTTTACTCTTCCATAAACGAATAATTTAATAAAATAAGTCTTTGACACCAAACGTGCATTTTAATGAAAAGAAGTAAATAATTTTTATGTTTGGTAAAATCATTTAGTTGAATGAATAAACTCATTTTTGGCTTAATTACACCATCTGATTTCAAGGGAGCCAGTTTAGGAAATCGGAAGATGTAATAGCAGTTAGAGTCCGATATAATGAGATTGGAAGGTCCCAATTTGACTTCCTAAATTGTGTACGATTTAGGATAGTGTAATCACAACATGACTACGATTTAGAGCTATATGTTTATATTTGTGTATATCTAATAATTTCCCATGGTCCCTTTCCCAATAAAAAAATCTGACTCCGCTCTTAGTTTTAGCGACTTTCTAGTGACTTTTGATATTAGCGGCTCGAATTTGTAGGAGTTGGCAACGCTGCTAATTTAGGATTTCGATTGTTGGCAACACTGCCGATTTAGTATTTCGATTTAAGAGTCCAATTTAGTGTAGTGTGATCGCTAGCTTCCAGCTTAATAGCTTTTTTTTTTTTTTCTCTCGGTGGAGCGGGAGGGCGTGTCAGACTTTTACTGACTAAAACCCACCCCTGTTCCTCCCTGCCCTCGATGCCCAGGGGCGAGGTAACTCTTTCGAATATATCCTCAACCCCCGGGCAGAGCTTCATAGCTAGAGATTCTTCCTAAATTGGCTCCTTTAAAATCAGATGGTGTCATTGAGCATTTAAAAAATGTAAGCAATAATAATTTCCGATTTCGTAATTAAATACTCACTTGTATAACACTCGTGGAAAAAACGGTTAGGTTAGGTTAGGTTAGGTTACATAAATTATTTTAATTTTGAATTATGGTCAGTATTTTTTTATTTTATTGTTGCAGCTGTCTTGGATGATGGATGAGTTTCACTGAATCAGAAGTTTAAGCCCAAGTTGATAGATGGCGCCGTAAGTTTCGTTATACAACTAAATCGTAAATGTTTCACAAACATTTTTAATACAAAAACATATGTGTTAAGAAGTAACTTTTTGTAACAGCAATAATGAGAACATGTCTACATCTAATGATATGGTTTAAAAATATACTCCTAAATACCTTCAATCCTTAACTTCTAAACGTATATTTAACATTCCGCTGCAACGAACCACCTCACTACTAGCAAGACGCTGTCCCGCCTATCTTCACACCTACGTGTATAATAAAGTCACCAGTAGCTTAACTTGTAACCCAAAAGAACTCTCTCTGTCTTCGTGTAAAAAGGCTTTAACAAAATGGCTAGTAGGTCTGTCATACGATGAAACGGAAAATATACTCACATCATTTAACTCGGAATCCCATCTCCACCACATACATTAACACTTACACACGCACTCACACCATCACACACTCCTACACACCTTATCTTTATTTTTCTTGTTTTTTCAACTTACTTATTATATTCTTTGTTTTATATTTTGTGTAATTTACACAATTGTAAGTTTAGCTTTAACTCAATTTTGATCTCATTTGTTTTAATATTTCCATAACTTTACTTTTTATTTTAACTTCATACAAAATTCATAAAATGAACGAAAAATAGAAATACGTTTATGTTTTCACAACTCCGGTCCCCAAGATACAGGCGCCGCCTAGTTTGGGGACCACTGGAAGAATAATTAATGTCATTACTAAAAGTTACAGACCGACACTAAGCTAAGATAATTTTAAGGTAATAATTGTAACAATGGATCAATAAATAAATTTATTATTATTAATTATTATTAATTTATACCATAATTATATTAGCTGTCTAACCGCTCATGGAAATAATAGGTAAGATAAGATACCTACAGACGGGAATTTTATGTATTTTTTTTTTTAATATCTAGCTAACCCCGCGAACTTCGTAATCCATTCTCGAGATATATCATAAAAAGCCATTCCATTCAAAATGTAAGAGTACAGTCAGTGTCAAAAGTGGAGTAACATTATAGTTTACTAAATCTTGATTATTTTGCAAAATTTTTGATGAATATCGGAAAACAAGTGAAATTCAGGGACTCTTCTTAACTCTGAACTGTCATAAGAAATGTGGCAAAGTAAATTTTCGAACCATAGTGTGACAATTTAGATGATAGTTACAAATAATTGTGTTAATCGACTTTTGTTGCTGACTGTACCTACGTAAGAGAAAATTCATTTTTCATTTTCGTTTATTTTTCCGATGTTTTAAAACTTATTCTGCTATTCGGGGCGGAGACAAATCCAATAGATCATAAAAATGTTTTTTTTTTTTTATAAATGGTGTAAATAAGTAACCCGATTTTGTTTTATATAAAAAGGAAAATGTTCTTAGTCCATTCACTGAAATAAGAATAGAAAAATATACACACCTTGTAACTTAACAAAAATACTCAAAAATCTACTCATACACCTTCGGTACCTATTTTTATAGTAGGTACGTATACCTACCAACAAGACATTCATTGATTTTCACTTCAAGCAGCTGTTTCAGTACAGTAGACACATAACGGTCTTGGCACCACTCATATTCAATTAACAAAACAGCCGAATATTTCAGCAATACCTACAAAGGTTACTAGTCAATCAACACTATCAACTCTGCTTTCCATTTTCCTCGCAATTGTTTTAAGTGTACAAACAAACACACTCGTCTTTGAGAATGAGCTTACTGATGACAGGTACCTTCAAAGAATTCTCTAGCTAGGTACTCTTGTAAATGTATTCAGTGCCGGATTTGCACGTAACAAGAGTAGCAACATGGGGGGCCCCGCTTCTTTATCGTTACATAATATGTGGGCGATACAATAAGACCGACCTCGATTTTGGTTTTAAAATGATTTATTTTAAAAATTACAGTGGTAATGTTCTTTGTCGTGCAAAACGAAGTGAAGTTAGTCGCGTTCCGCCGCCGTGCAGCCTGCAGCGAGCGATGTTCTTAGGGTGCGTTCGTAATTTCGTCCAATCTTGAAGAAGATCTTGAGAGAGGTTTTTTTTTAAACTGCTTCCACCCTTTAACCTGTGAAGCCCCATGGCAAAATCCGGGTTGTCAAATTAAACCCCGAGGACAACCCGGGTTGACAGCCGATTTTTTTTTTTTTTTATTCTCTTTAATTTTTTTTTTTTTTGGTCCGACTCACCGGTGAGTTTCGGGGCTTCACAGGGTTTCCTGTAATCTATACCTAATTATAGAACTACTTTGTGCAGACTTAAATTTCAACTGTATCGGTCCAGCATATTCGGCGCAAATTGGTTGTGACAGACAGTGAGTACATAACAAAGCCATATTCAATATTATTTCGGAGCTATTAAGGCGCAGTTATACGACTTGCAATGGTTTTAATTGAACATCACGTCTAAACGACTAGATTTATTTCTTTGAAAAAAATATATGTGACTTTAAACGATTTCCGTCGTAATTTGATATGTGAATATTTGAAATTATATTTTTATAACATAGTGTAATTAATTTGTAAATGTATGTCTAACGCGGATAAAAAAATGAGAATCACGCAAAAACTATAAAGCGTATTTTTATGAAACCTTCACCATTCTATAGATTTAGTTATTTATATTTTAGTTTACGTGTGATAGTATAATACTTGTTGTTTTATGTATAATAAATTAATAATGCGTCTAATTTCGGACAACGCTCCTTGATGGGCGAGACCTATTACTGGGTGGATGTATATACGACTCGTTCCGTAACAGAACACGCAAGCTAACCACTCAAGGTCATTGGCAGTTAACAGCGCC
The DNA here is from genome assembly GCA_951329385.1 of Polia nebulosa. Lineage (NCBI taxonomy): Eukaryota > Metazoa > Arthropoda > Insecta > Lepidoptera > Noctuidae > Polia > Polia nebulosa. The sequence continues at coordinate 30,622,163 of OX589606.1, forward strand.
TTAAATAGACCCTTTTTTTTGTACCTACTTATTTGCAATAATTTATTTCCTTAGCACTATCTTCTTCCCAAGGCTGTGAAGCCTTGGGAAGAAGATAGTGCTAGAAATTGCGTGTGATAGAAATCATTTTGATTCTGAGACCGCGAGAGTGATTTCGCAGTCTCAGAATCCGAGTGATTTTCATGTTTTCGGTATGAAATTAGCTTATATGTCACTCTGCAATAGTATTACTTTCTCCCTATGAAAGTTATTACATATGCAGATCGGTATCTATTTAAGTATTAATTTTTAGAAACATATTATAACTTTTTTTTTTACTTCTTCCCATTAGGTATTAGTTTTGATTAATATTAGTAGGTACCTATAGATATTGCGCGACGGCGTAAAAACACCTCATGGGCCGTTACACCAGTAGCGTAGAAGTCAATGACTCGTCCACAGCACAATGTAAACTGAAATCTCCAATATTATGTGAATCGACAATACTAACAGACAGACTCCTAATTTTAGTTTCATTATGTTTGCGTCACGTCTCTTGAAGTGGTGAGTATGATTAGAAATTATTAAGTAGTGTAGTCTGGACAGGAAACTGAATATAAACAGCAATGAACACATACAAACATGCCGAAGAAATCCTGTCTGGGACAGATTCTTATTCGAAGAGCAGTTTTTCGATTCTCCATCTTGAGAAATGATTTCACATCTCGTTCATCCTGACCCTGGTTTCTATTTTTAGACCAAAATCTGATTGCAGTTACAGATGAACCTGGAACATCTATCATAAATAAAAAAATATGGAACTACTAATCCCATCCCAGACAATTTTTTTGGAAGTGATAACTTCTTTAGGCGTGTTGGGCATTTTTGAGATGAGTTCAACCGACCCGTATCGCGTAGCGGATTGAAGTGAAAATTTCTTAAGGCACGTTGGGCATTTTTGAGATGGGAAAAAACAATTGAACTCGCCACCGATACCGACATCGACACCAACTTCTTCGCGTCGACAGCGATCCGGTACGAGTGCTACGATGCATATCGTCGTAGCACTCGTAGCAGATCGCGTAGCGGATTGAAGTGAAAACTTCTTTAGGCGCGTTGGGCTTTTTTGTTCAAGTTTTCACTACTGTCGGCACTCACGGAGTGCCACTCTTTTTTTTTTAACGTTGCCCCACACTTGGATTTAGGTACTCCTTTACCGTGGATGCGTTCACAAACATGTAAACTCACATACACAAGACACCCAGACCCTGAACAACTATCTGTAGGCCCTACAAAGATTTGTTTAAAGCGGGGATCGAACCCGCAACACGCAGCGCAGCAGCCGAACGTCATATTGGCTTTTGCTTGATGGGTCCTCAAGCACGGCCCAGCCTCCAGCCTCTGCTCCGCCAACACCAACTGCCCTCGAAGTCTTCAAATTCGAATAAAGCTCCCAAGCAGTGTAAAGATTAAGTGTAGGTATGGTAATCAAATATGTATTCATCATCAGCCTTTTAATGTCCCCACTGCTGGGGCACAGGCCTCCTCTCTCACAGAGAGAGAAATAGGTATTACTGGCATGAAACTAGTATACTATGTGAACCTAAAAATGGTATTCCAAATGTGTAACTAAAATAAGATGCAGGATCAACAATGACTGAGTTCCACTTTCTGATAGAATTACTATCATTTTCTATCTCATGGAAGTGCTATATTATGTGATATTTCTAATGGAACTGAATAATGACTGCGCTCTACCGCGAATAGAGAAACTTTTATCGGCACGACATATACCGTTAATCATAACAATATCCGCTACAAGCAGTTTCAGGAAATGGGCGAACATTCATTTAGATGCAATCAATGATATTGCCGCCGATTCCGGTTTGCACAAACTAAACTTAATATAAGCTATTCCTATCTTTTTCTCTCTAATAAAACAAGAAAGAGACGGACGTAAATTAGAGCTGTCAAATTTAGTTGAACTAATATTTCCATACAAATTAAGGGTACACGTGAAATCATGTCGACTAAAACACGGTAAAGTGCAAGGGGTAAACCAGTTTGACATCTCTAAATTAGTTCATAGCTATAGCCGTCCTTTTCTCGCACTGCCTAGTAAAAGATAGCGTTTCTCTAATTTTAGTTTAGTTATTGAATAAGAGAATCGACACCATTGTTAAGCGTTTTTTGTTTAGTGCGTCCCATTAAATTGCAATGAGGTTTGAATTATAGAGTTAATGAATATAGGCTTAGTTTTCATTAGATGCATGTGTCAGCAGGATGGAGGTAACTAAGAGTAGATATTTATATCTACCTACATATCAAGCTTTGATGTACTAGTTATTTACTGTACCTATAGGTATGTAAGTTCCTATTAATGTGGTGTGTAGGGAAAGGGTTTATAGTAAAGTACATAAAGACAAGACAAGGTATTTATTTCCAACAGGCTTGTCATGAATCGAAAATCTAATGGCCCGTTCGCAAAACTAGGTCTTCGTGGAGAAGAACGAACCAAGAAACTCCACGGTAGCTCTTTTATGGTATTATACCCACACATCATAAATAATCGTTTATCACAACAAATCCAATTCTATGATCTATCGCTTGTGCCAATTTACAACGTGAAACGTCTTGCCATTTAGAAACAATAACAGTGACAAGGCAAAGAACATGAATAGGTATTCCTTAATACCATTTAATATAATTAGAAACAAGGGCTTAACATAGCACATACACAGAATCAACACAATCATTAGCAACAATCAAGATATAACATCAAATAACTTACGTGAGCCTTTGTAATCAATCTTTCATATCAAGTAGATTTAACAGTTATTAGAACAGAGCTTCTTCTCCATGAGGTTGTATGTACTACACTTTCAGCAACTTAATAGTGAATAAGAGTAACTAGTAACACATCTTTTATAGTAAGATGTGAGTAGACACTTTTAAGAACGTCACATATAATATCCCTCCATTTTCTACCAATCACAGATTGTCATGAATAAACTAACAATAGATGTGATAATAATCAATTATTGTGTAGTCCAACTGTTTTAAAACATAATAAGATTGTAAGCAATTTAATAACACTGGATATTGTCCCAATCGTTTCAAACAACTTATTACATTAAAGTAGGAATATAAAATCCAAGATACATCACAACGATAATTAAAAAATGCGTAATAATTTATAGGTGTATCATCAATTCAGCTTTTTAGAAGTTAAGCGTTTTATATTTGTACACACAATAAGATTTACTTAGGTAGGTACGTCTACATTTGTGCCGAGGTTCATAAATGTGACCAATGTTTAAAATGCAACGAACAATATTCTTGGAAAATCAAAACATATAATGAAATGATATAACATAATTCATTGAATCTAACACATGAATGTGCGTACAACTAAGGAGTGAAATTCCCTGCCAGAGTCTGTGTTTTCAGATAGCTACAAGCTCGGAGTCTTTGAGTCAAGAGTGAATAGGTAACTTCTAGGCAAGCGTACTCCATCGTTAACCACATCATCGCTTACCATCAGGTGAGATAGTGGTCAAACGCGAGCCTTTTAATGATAACAAAGAGAGAGAGAGAGAGAGTCATTCTAGGTATCTAAAATGTTTGCAATACAAGTTCAGATTATTAGCTAACGTTGTAGTTAACTTTTTGCGACACCTCAGACGACAAATTCAAGAAGAATGTGTGGCTTAATTTTTACGGGTTTTAATAATGGTGGTAAACCAACAGCAATTTGACCTACCGGACTTCCTTTATTTATTATTTTACGACTTTTATTAGAAAAGTGCGGGAGTCCTATTATTAAACTGAAACCACACAATAGTTACATATGCCAGAAATTAGCGATGTCTTTCCATTTTTAGGGTTCTGTACCCGAAGGGTCCAAACGGAGTCCTATTGTTGTCACTCACGTGTCCGTCTGTCTCTCCTAACCTTTAATGTGCGAAATCTGACACACACTTGTCCAGTTTTTAATTTGTCTAAAATCTGGTGTGAAGACAGTGATTTGAGGATAAGTCTTAAGGTGGAAGCGCCACGGTAGCTCGCGAAATTTTTAATTTCGCTTCGTTTGTTGCAATTTTCTGGTCTATGTCAGGTTGTATCTTGGTCAAAATATGATTCGCGGCGGTAGTATTTCATGTAATCATGACATTTGGCATCGATTCTAACTGAGAGAGTTGTATTCATGATTTTAATGATTACAGTTCTGTAAAATACTATGCTACGGCCGCGAATCATATTATGACCAACTTACAACCTGACACTGACCTGCAATTTGCAAAAACCGTAAGAAAATTTGAATTTCGCGGGCTACCCTGGCGCTTTCACTAGTGAAAAGTTACCTAATTCTAGTCAAGCAAGCACCATCATCAAATGCATCATTGCAGGTAAGAAATACCCTAATAACATTAAAATCTTCAAAATAATTTTAAACTGAAAATAATGGGACCTTTATCATGCTTTTTGGGTAGGGATTCAAACCCTTTAGTGAAAGCGGCTCCGCTTTCCACCAATCTCTGGCCTGACCAGCGCAAGCGCAACGATACTACTTCATCACTATGACATCAGCAAATCTATCACAATTCGTGTGAGCTCAGTCCATATCGCCTCGGTCTCCCGACCGTAAAGCCGAGTATTCCCGAAATACACCGGACGGCGCGCAGCGCGGCGTACAATAAAAACTAAAACTGATACGCAACGACCGCCGTCGCACGCGCACCTAATATTAGACCAGACAGGCCAAAGATTAGGTTAGGACACGGGATAGTTTTGTGCCTAGGAAAGATTTTTAAGCAATTATTGGTTTGTCAAGGGACCACTGATTCAGAAACTTGCGCACGAAAAACTATATTTTTAACCGTCTTCAAAAAGGAAGAGGTTATCGATTCGCATGTTTATATATATCTATCGCATAAATATACATTGTTAACACAATTTAATGAGGAATCACAACTAAAAATATACTATCTGTAACCATACCTATGTTTTACAAAAGAAATGATTGATTGATTGAAAAGTAAAAAATAAAAACTTTTTTACAAAAAAATAAATCCGACTTCCAAAAGAAAACAAATAAAGTGCAAAATAACTTTAATTTCGGAAGTGGGTGTTAAAAATCGATGAAATCAAACCAGAAACACCGCCTTCCGAAATTAAAATTATTTGGCACTATTTTGTTGTCTTTTGGAAGTTGGTTCTATTTTTGTATTGTGTAGTAATAACAACATAATACAAAAATCTGGGGAGTGCTGAAACGTGTATGATTTTCAAAATGATTACCTTAGCAAGCATTATCTCCTATATCCTATAACTCAGTTTGTTTGCTTCCATTACGGAGTAGGTAGTGCAGACACATTACCAGCAGTGCAGTTAAAATTTAAGTTGGTTTCAGACTTACCTATAGGCTCAGGATTTTTTTTATGTAATTACGAAATTATCATTGTAGACCGACAAAAGTCTTATTAAATGAAGATATTGGCGGTGCTGCTCGTGAAAGGACATTACGAAAATCCGGCCTAGTGCGAGTCAGACTCGCAAACGAAGGGTTCCGTGCCATAAACTGAAAAAAAAAACACGTTTATTTTTTTTGGGATTTTTTTTTGGGCTGATCCGTAATAGGTAGAGAGTTGAAATGTGGGAGCCCTCTTTAATTTTTAATTTATTTTTTGTTATAGCGGCAACAAAAATACACATTCTGTGAAATTTTCAACTGTTTAGCTATTTCGGATCGGCTGACAGACAGACGGACAGCGGAGTCTTAGTAATAGGGTCCCGTTGGTTACCCTTCGGGTACGGAACCCTAAAAGTCTGTCAAACCCACGCTTACTACCTACCAGGGTAGCAGAAGTGTTTGAAAGAGTCACCGATGCGCTGGCACAGGCAACTGAAGGATCACGGCTGGATTTTATTAGTCAGTAACAGTCTGACACACCCTGCCGCTCCACCAAGGGCGGGAGAAGTTTGTTGATGATTTGCGATCCTTAAAAAAAGCAATGCCATCATGATTCCGTTGTGAGAGAGAGTCGGAGCTATACATGGCGATTAGCACTATCCTTTTTTCACAGCGGAATCATTGTGACATTGACAGATCATAGTGAGAGGGTGCACATTTCTAGTTAGTTCTAAATTGTGCGACGTGCATTGTGATGATAATTTGTCAGCGTTTAATATAGTTACGTCCAGTCTCTTTCATCATCTTTGTGGGAGTATAAACCAACCCCGATACAGGCGGTTTATTGGTTAGTTGGCGCGTGAGCTACATATCAATAGAACATTCCTACCGTTTTACCTGTTACTGGCACGGATCGTACACACAAACCATAAATATTATTTGAGAAATTAAAATTCCCATAAATATTAACAGTGTGAATATAAATTTTACAACAGTGTAAATAAAATGGCATTTATTCGGGAGAACAGAATTTAATCGATTAAAATAATGTTGTGGAATGATAAAGTGTTGTGAAATCGACTAAGTTTTAGTGGTGTGCAAAATATAAACAAAGTTTTAAAATTGGAACATTATAGGCTTTATAAAAATAATATTTATTCTGTGATGGAAACTTGCATGGTGAATCGGAAAATAAAGGTGAATAAAATAACAATAAAACTGCGAAAATAGGTGAGTTTGTTTTTTAACCGACTTCAAAAAAAGGAGGAGGTTCTCAATTCGACTGTATTTTTTTTTTTTTTTTTTTTTTTTTTTTTTATGTGTGTTACCTCATAACTTCTTACTACGTGAACCGATTTTGAAGATTTTTCTTTTATTTGAAAGATGTTGCTTTACATTTGGTCCCATTTTAATTTGGTGAAGATCTGATGAAGGACTTCGGAGATACACAACGGAACTCTTCAATAAGTAATAGCAAACCTTCCAGAATTGCTGCAATCGCATGTCTGTATATTGTTTTCACCACTCCACAACATTACATCACGCTGATGCGCTCTGAAGGGGTATACAGATTTGTACAGTTCACCCTGATACACCGTAATTTCACCAACTACGTTCAAATTCCCTATTTTTGGGGCTATCAATTCGGGCATAACTTTACTATTAATTTAGTTTTAGAATGGGGTAAAACAACTAAAAAGTGAAAAATAAAAAACTTTTTACAAAAAAAATACAACCGACTTCCATAAATAATACTAAAAAATGCAAAATAACTTTAATTTCGGAAGTCGGTGTCAAATAACGAAGAAACCAAACTAGAAACACCGACTTCCGAAATTAAAGTTATTTTGCATTTTTTAGTATTATTTATGGAAGTCGGTTGTATTTTTTTTGTAAAAAGTTTTTTTATTGTGCAGATATTAATCCGATAGTCAGACGCGTTCATTCACTTCTTTCCTGCAGCTGAGGCAAGAAGGTAATAAAATCTTTAACTTTTGTTTTAACTGACATTACTATTTCGTAAAAACATTATTTAGCCCTACATAAGTAGGTACTTATTTACCTGAGTAATTTGTGGAAAGTTTATTTTACGAGATTTTAACATAATTATGTAAAAAATTACCTATAAACTATTTAATTTTGAATTTTACTGAAATTGAAAAAAAAACAGTGATGCAGACGACTAAATCACCTGTAATTTAAACAGAGAAGCTTTTAGGGTATCTAGGGATTCTCTGTTTCTGTTTCTCATTCGTATACATGAATTATCACTGAAATTAACAATTTAATCCGAACACCCGTAGAAAAATATCTCACAGTTTTAAAAAACAACGATTTTCTCAATCCATTCCGTCATTTTACATCGATAAGAACTTAGCATAGTTCTTACCATACCAATAATTATGTTGTTTGGTTAATCACACATCATCGCTTACCATCAGGTGAGATAGTGGTCATTTACCTATATTCCTGTCCTGTTTTCTGTGTGTTTGAAAGAGTGTTACCGCGGCACAGGCAACTGAAGAAAAGCGGGTGGGTTTTAGTCACTAAATCTGACACGCCCTCCCGCAACACCCAGAGCGGGAGAAGATGTTTGACGATTTCCCACAAAAAAAAAGAAAAAAAGCCATCAGGTGATATAGTGGTCAAACATGAACCTTTCAATTACTTACATAGATTAAAAAAAAAAACTGTTTTACAAAAAAAAACAACCGGCTTCCAAAAAGAAAATACTCAAAAATTAAAAATTATCTTTAATTTCGGAAGTCGGTGTTTGTGTTTTATTTCTTCGTTATTTGACACCGACTTCCGAAATTAAAGTTATTTTTTTAATTTTTAGTATATTTTCTTTTTGGAAGTCGGTTGTTTTTTTTTGTAAAAAAGTTTTTTATTTTTCAATTTTTAGTTGTTTTACCCCAGAACTAAAAACTCCAATAACATGGAACGTGGAATTTAAACATACTCGTAATTGGAGAAAACAAAAACGTCATCTAGGTATAGACGTATTTTTCGTTTTTGTTCAGTTTCTCAAAAAGCGCTGAAGCAATTTCGATAATATCTATATGGGACCACTTCGGGAGTATATTCTATCGGATAAGCAAAGAATTTTGAAAATCAGTTCACAACCGACGGAGAAATCGGCAGATAGAATCTCCTCCTTTTTCGAAATTCGATTAAAAAATTGTCTTAATTGATCTAATGAGGATTACAGTTATAGTAAATTAGAGTTAGAATGGCGTAGATAAAAATATTGTGTTAATTTTATTTGTGGCCACGAGTTTTGAATTCAACAAAACATTTCTTTTTGCACAATATTCATACATTCAATTAAGCCTTGAGAAACATATTTTGTTATGAAATAATATGAAAAATGTTAACAAGATTTTTTGATAATTTATTATATGCGCCTACACGTCCAAGTTCCGCTAAAGTATCAATGTGTCAAATATATCATAACCGATAATGTCAAAATGGCGGATGTATGGCAATCCGCGCGCGCTTTGCAAAAGCAAAAGTGCTTGTTACTGAGTTTTTATATTTATTCGAGTGTTTTTATGATAAGTGGGGTAGTCGGCGTCGTTTTTTTTCTCCTAATTGAAGTTATTTTATTTGAAAAAATATAGCTACGTAGTTTGCGACGAGGAGAGGTGAGAAAAATCACATCGGTTTTTCCCAAAGGATTATAGGTACATAGATGCATTTATACCTATATTTATTTATAAAATAGGCACAAATCCAGACGCCAGACTTTTATCTAGATGGGAAAACCCAATAAAACTTTGCTCGACCCGGAAAACGAACCCAGGGACCTTATTACGCTTAGCAGTAGTGCTTGCGGCTATTAGACAGACACGAGTTAACAATTTTACTTTGCTTTTTCTAGACAAACGAGGCTCAATTAAATAAAATATAGCAACCCGTCAAGCCCCTCATTAGCACACACAATTAAAAAGGAGACGCGACGAGCCTGACGGATTAAACACACATTTATTCTATTAAATTTTCAAGACAGGCGCTCAAAGCTTGTTCTTTGATTAAAAAAAATCGAATATTATCAGAAAACCCGACTTTAAAAAGTTCCAAACAAGTCACTTTTCAAGCAGTCTGATGCAGTTGGAGGCAGTTATTTTAATTCAGTTATTGATTTTATGCCACTAACTGCCTCAGACTGCATGAAAAGTGACATGTTTGGAACTTTTTAGTTATTATAAACAGTCGGGTTTCTGATTATTCAATTTTTTTTACATTTTTAGTCGACGAACTATATTGAGTGGGGTATCAAAATAAAGGGTTGGAGGAGGCGATCTTGATCTTTAGAGTAGCCATCACATTGGGATCACAAAGCCATAATTTCATAAATAACTAACTCCCGGTTTCTGGAAAAAAAAAATTTTGACGTGTCACAAAATACTATCAAGTGGAGCGCTTGACTGTTGAAGTTCATTCAGCTAATCGCAGCACATTTTTTTTGCGGGTGGGGGTAATGTTCAAATGATATCTCTCGCTCTGGGTGGAGTGTGACGGACTGTCAGACTCTTACTTACTAAAACCCACCCGTGTTCCGTCCTTCAATAGCCCTTTGCGTTCCAGCAGATGTATTCGCTAACTCAGTTGACATCAATTTGATAGGCACTATGCAGTACATTGCTCGGTGGACATCGATTATAATAGGCACTACGGTTTTCCTATACGTCAGTCCGCCAAAGTGCCTATCAAATTGATGTCAACTGCAGAGTTAGCGAATACGCCTGCAGGGTGACGGTGACTCATTCGAATAAAGGCTCCCCCACACAGGCGCGTTATTATCGGTCGATAATATCGCATGCGGTATTGCGATAATGCGTCCCGATTCCTTGCACACAGCTGCGTTTTTATCGTCCGATATTTCTTACGAGAAAGCGTACAAGTACTAACGTTATTATCGCAGGTGTGTGTACGGTCGTTTGCGTCCTGCTACAAAACATTCTAGAACTCATATCGGAATATCGCAGCACGGAGAAACGCAACGTCCTACTTCCATTGCGGCGTTATTATCGCAGCAGTGTGTAACTACATGACCATCCTAATACAAAATGTACCTACTGAAAACAGATATCGCAATAACGCATGCGATATTATCGACCGATAATAACGCGCCTGTGTGGGGGAGCCTTAATTCTGCGAGCCTGCCAGGAATGCAAGTCTTAGCGCCTAACGCGCGTTTGACAATGTTTAGCAGGTTGTCTTCTATGCTCTCCATTTCAGATGATTTAATTGTTATCCAAACGAATCGGAAGAGTTTCCAGACAATTGACAGCTGAATAACTGTAGGTACTGTGGCCAGAACCACCTAGCTTTCAAAGTTTGACTGTTATTATTCTAATCTAACTACTGACGGCATTGGTGCCGATTCTCTTGTTCAATAACTAAACTAAAATTAGAGAATCGCTAACTTTTTTTTTATACTTTATAGGCACGCGTTTGACCACTATCTCACCTGATGGTAAGCGATGATGTGGTCGAAGAAGGAGCACGCTTGCTTAGAAGTAACCTATTCACTCTTGACTTAAAGATTCCCAGGCAGACAGCTACAAAGCTGTCAGGAATCACAGACTCCGGCAGGGAATTCCACTTCCTAGCTCTACGCACAATGAATCTGCGTGTATATCTTTTACTAAAAGGCAGTGCGAGAAAAGGATTGCTATAGCTATGAACTAAGTTAGAGATGTTAAACTAGTTTACGCCTTGCGCTTCACCGTGTTTTTATTCGACATGTTTTTACGTGGAGGCTACCCTTAATTTGTATGGAAATATTAGTTTAACTAAATTTGACAGCTCTTATTTACGTCCGTATCTTATTTTGAGTGAACAAGCTAGGAATAGCCTAAATTAAGTTTAGTTTGTGCATGACAACAGAATCCGCACCATTGATTCACCATGAAGTCACTTTCCTCAATCAATCAACACCAACACGAAACACTTAGTTCAACACCTGGAACCATGTTTCAACAAAATACTATTCGTTTCAACAGGAAAACCCACTATTCCATTACATACCAATCAGGAATCTCATAAAATTACCTAACAATTCGCTCTTTTCATTCTATTCCGAAGGTGTTGGTCTTAAGTGGTGCGGCCATTTATTGCCAAAAACCCGTAAATAATGGGCAGGGGAATAAATCCTTGGTTTCGCCACGTATGTTTTATTACGGCGTGCAACGTAGGCATACGTCATTGTTACTATGGATACATTCGACAGTGCCGGTACACGCGGGGAGCAATTTTCCTCTACTGTAAGTTTTATACGGTACAAAATAAATGGCGTAATGATTTTAATTTGGATGATGTAACAAGTTTGCTATTTTTAAGGATTTTAACTCTTGTTTTCGTCTTTTCTTTCGTGTTCTTCATTGCTGAAGGTCGTACTCGTCCTGGAAAGCGTTCACGGATTCAATGACGAGCTGCTTCCAGGCCACTTTGCAGCCCTCTTCTCAGGGCAGTGATCACCGTAAGTCATGCTAATTCCTTGATCTGGTCAGAACAGCTGGTTAGTGAACGCCCGCGTGGTCTTTTTAGGTTATTTGTATGTCTCCGGGCGATAAGACCAATGTTACTTAGGACTCGTTGGAAGCATATTGTGGACAGTTTAGCCAGTTCAAAATGGACTTATTAGTGCGTTTTGCTGTCCATGCTAAGCGCAACATTCTTCACCAACACCATATTTCAAAAGTCTCAATCTTTTCCCGATCCACCTAGCGAATTGCGCAGGTTTCGGAGCCATAAGGAAATATAGAGAATGCCAGCGTTCTAACTAGTCTTCTTGGTACTATTAGAGATACTTCTCTGTTGCTATATCCTTGACATTTTGCTCATAGCAGTTTTGGCCATCTGTATAAGCCGTGTAGTTTAACTCTTGTCTAAACTAAGGTAAATTAGTTTGTTAATTTTCTTGAAGGAGGTACTAATCTGAATGCAAAAATTCTTTCGCTAGGCTGCGCTATTTTAACACTGGAAAAATGCACGACTTCTGAGGGAAGGCAAGGGCTGCGGTTGGGAAACCGCTGGGAAGTATATAATATAATAGTAGGGTAGATGACTAAAAACATCTATTTAGTACGTCAGATAGATTATCAAAAAATATTGGACACGTATTTTTCTTTTATCACTGTTTATACAAAAAATGAAACCGATATAGTGCGTTAAAAGACGTGACATCATACCTTCCACTTTTTAACAAGAAGTGTCGTAACAAGCTCTCACTCCCGAACTTTGATCCGTTTTATCTTTGTCATTTTTCATTGGTTTGGTAAAGCAAACGTACAGACTAAATAGAATAATAGATTTTATAGCCGTATTTATGTATACATTTTATCCCAAGATTTCATAACGTTCAAAACCAAGTTTAGATACATTTTGATATGTATATGCAACTTTAATTAGGTAGAAAAATATAATATCGTGTTAATTTCTTTTAACATACAAGTTATAAAAAGACTTTCAAATTCAATTTAAAGCTTTAAAAAATTGCAATGTAATAATTCAGTTCCTGGCAAACACGTTGACAAAGACCAAAGTGCTGTGACCTGAAGAATTTTCTCAAAGCTAGTCCTAAGAGCATGGAAATTGAAGAGGTCAATTTTCACTGAAAACGAAAAAGATTGTTCGCGGAAATCGTTAGGTACGTAAAAGGTTCACTTAGTACACTCAAGTGGCACCTTGAAGGGAATCTTTTCCAGGTAGGTAGTCGGTATTTTGAACGGATTCAGGAGAGAATAGATAACAAACCCTAGGTGCTAGTAATTTAGGTCAAATCTTTTAGTGCTATTTAAGGATTTTATTTAAATCTGCTTTTTGCGCGTTCACCGAACTGATTTAAATGATATTTTATATGGTTATAATACCTTAGGAAATAAGAACATACCTTAGGGTTCCGACAGTCCGAATGAAAAATCGGATTCCTCATATTATCACTCGTGTGTCTGTCTGTCTGTTTTGTCCCGAAATACATTTATTTGGTATAATAATAATATGGGGCTTACTTTTTGAGTGAAAATCAAACAGTGCCGTGCTATATGTCAAATGAAAGGCCACATTGTGACGGTCTCGAATGTATTATTTTCATAATTTTAAAATATTTTGTCGTGTATTGTGACTAGCCCTTCCCCGTGACTTCGTCCGCGTGGATTTCAAAAAATTATAGCTTAAGCGCTCACAAATAACGTTGCTTTCTATTGGTAAGGAATTTTCAAAATCGGGTTATCAGATCCAGAGATTACAACCTCACAAATTTACAAACTTTACCTCTTCATAATATTAGTATAGATAAGCTCCCGCTTCACCACTATCTCACCTGGTGGTAAGCGATCAAGTATGGTCGACGATGGTACATGCTTGCCTAGAAGTAGCCTTTTCACTCTTGACTTAAAAACCCCAGATTGTAGTTATCGGGAAAAACAGACCCCGGTAGGGAAATACCTTTTTAAAGCTATTATATAGGTAGCTACCGTTGTCTAAAAACGAGTTCTCGAGCTTTCCTTTTACGGGTAGACGTTCTAAACCAAACAAAAATCTATGAACGTAGAAATCAGAGCCAAAAATAATTATAGGTACGCAACTTTCTTTTTATCTTTATAGATTGAAAAATGACATGACACACAGTCATGACGGCCAGTCAATTTAGAATGGTCTTAGCAAAAGAAAAATTATGCATTATTGATCGCGCATTTCGTGGGCTGACGTCAAAAACGTACGAGACGCCGTGCGTGGGCGCAAGTGACGTTTACATCAAAGCTCAATGATTTAATTTTACAATACATACGTAATAACTGTAGTTCCTACGTATCTATTACAGTCCTAGGCATTGTCCGACCGAATGTTTGGGACGGCGACCTTGTGGGTGCTTGATTGAGATTCTCTATATTATGCAATGGTGCATTTTTTGAACAGATTGGTCTTGGTGGATTGTGCTGATGAAAGAGTTGAGTCGACAATAACTAAAAACAAAACACAAAAAACATCAGATGCCTTCTCCCACTCTGGGTGGGGCGGGAGGGCGTGTCAAACTCTTAAGGTGCTATTAACTGCCAATCACCTTGAGTGGTTTGCTTGCGTGTTCTGCGCTGAGCTCACGTCGTACGTCCACCTAGTAATAGGACTCGCCCATCGAGGCGCACTGTCCGAAATTAGACGCATTATTAATTTATTATACATAAAATAACAAGTATTATACTGAAACACGTATATTAAAATATTAACAATTAAATTATCTTTAAAATCGTGAATGTTTTATCAAAACACGCTTAAAAGATTTTGCGTGATTCTCAATTTTTATTCGCGTTAGACATAAATTTACAAATTAATTACACAATGTTATAAAAATATAACTTCAAATATTCACATATCAAATTACGAAAAAAATTGTCTAGTCTTTCATATATTATTTCAAAGAAATAAAGTTAGTCGTTTAGACGTGATGTTCAATTTAAAATCATTAAAAGTTATTGCGCCTTAAGCGCCTGCTGCACGGTCGCCAACCGAGTCCTGACAGAGGTGACCTTGGTGGTTTACAACCGTATAGACCGTAGATGGTGGTTTATGAACAAATTTCGTTCAGCTCTGCCGTTCGCCAACCAAGGTCAACTCTGTAAGAGACGCGGTTGGCAAGCGTGTAGCAGGCACTTTACTAACAAAAATCCACCCGTGTCCTTCACTGTTAATTTTTTTTTGCCCTTGCGTTTCAGGGCCGGTGTACTGCCAATAAATAAAATACCAGCTTTTGAACTATCCCGCAACCCACTAGCTTTTGAACTATTCCGCAACCCACTTGCTTTTGAACTATTCCGCAACCCATTAGCTTTTGAACTATCCCGCAACCCACTAGCTTTTGAACTATCCGGCAACCCACTAGCTTTTGAACCATCCCGCAACCCACTAGCTTTTGAACTACCCCGGCACCCACTAACTAATGAACTATCCCTTAACCCACTAGCTTTTGAACTATCCCGCAACCCACTAGCTTTTGAACTATCCCGCAACCCATTAGCTTTTGAACTATCCTGCAACCCACTAGCTTTTGAACTATCCTGCAACCCATTAGCTTTTGAACTATCCCGCAACCCACTAGCTTTTGAACTATCCCGCAACCCACTAGTTTTTGAACTATCTCGCAACACACTAGCTTTTGAACTATCCCGCAACCCACTAGCTTTCGAACTATTCCGCAACCCACTTGCTTTTGAACTATTCCGCAACCCACGAGCTTTTGAACTATCCCGCAACCCACTAGCTTCTGAACTATCCCGCAACCCACTAGCTTTTGAACTATCCCGCAACCCACTAACTTATGAACTATCCCGCAACCCACTAGCTTTTGAACTATCCCGCAACCCACTAGCTTTTGAACTATCCCGCAACCCATTAGCTTTTGAACTATCCTGCAACCCACTAGCTTTTGAACTATCCTGCAACCCATTAGCTGTTGAACTATCCCGCAACCCACTAGCTTTTCTCTGGCTGACTTCGCTCCTGTGGCGTATTCCACAGGGATCGTGAATTTTTCCGGAATGCAAAAAGCAGCCTATGACTTTCCGTTTATAATACAAAGTCCCTTGCCGCGTCTGTCTGCCTGTCTGTTCGTGATAAACTAAACACTTCTGAACGGATTTTCATGGGGTTTTCACCAATAGACTGATTCATGAGGAAGTTTTTGGTGAATAATGTACAAAAATAAAAAAATATATCAGGCAGTGGAAGTCTAAAGAAAGGACGAGCCTCAATAGAACATCAGTCATTTCGTTTCGAATTACTGTATAAAAAATAGTCGTCATCCATTATCCTTTAATTTAACGCCTGCATTAATTGTGTACCCTTACACTTTCAAGTTTCTCAGTAAAGGGGGTACCCAATTAAAACATTCTCCGAACACAATTCTCACTCATTTAACTGACCGGTAACTTTAACTCGACGGGCCAAAGAGTATTAATAGTTGCCACAAAGCTACACATTCCCTAAAGGGGAATTAGTGGGATACGCCGTACCAATGTTGCTCGAACTTCAATAGTTCCAAAGCCGCTGAACTTATTATGTGAACGCAATTAAACAGTTCTACCTTACCAGCCAGTTTGTAATACAGTTTCAACGTTAAGCTGGCCAATTTAATATGTGCACGAAGTTATAGAAGCTCACTCACTGCCTATAAATACTTACCCTTTCACAAACGTCGAAGTTCGTCCTAACATTTTTGACATTAACAGCTCCAACTTTTGATTTATTATCTGTAGACAATAGCCGCAGTTGTCACTTTGATTGACAAGCAAGGCGAAGTCGTTACGAAGGAGGTCTCATTAAAAAGTTTCATTAATTATTCTTTCAGGGCTACTTTTGTAATTAAACGCAGCTGGCCGAAAATATTTCTGGCTACTAAAATTGTTTTTGGATGCTATTTTTTAAATGTAAATTGTTTTTTTTTGTCACAGAGAAAAATAATTTTATTTTTGTTTTGTAAATCCATTGACTAATCCATCTCTGTGCGTCACTGAACTTTCATTATTTGAATATCTTCTATAGTAAGTTACTCGACGTATTTTTGGAGTTTCTGAGCCGAAACTGGAATTCTCAAGAAAGCTATTAGGTAATTAGATAACTTTGGAAGTTCTTCAAGTCATATTATCATCCTACAACTAACTAAAAGGACGGGCGTCGTAAGAAACGTTGAACGAATTAATTATGTTTAATATCAGTCTGTTACAAGCAATGGGTTTCATAACTAAGAATACTTACAAAAACGAATATAAAAAATAAAAATGTCATCAGTGTTTATATTATAGTACATATGCAAACAATGGCTCATGTATATCATTGAAGCAGCTCAATCCTACGCCTTTTTGTCCTTAAGGTAGTCATTAATTGTGTAAAAAGCTTTCTGGCATAGCTTACGTTTAATAAATGATTTAAATTTATTTATGCTTAGTTCTTGAATCCGGCTAGAAAGTTTATTATAGAAACTTTTACTTTGGTATCTAAACGAACCACCTATTTTCTTCTTGAGCCTGGTTTTAGGTACAATAAATGTGTGTTTGTTCCTAGTATTTATGCTATGGATATCACTGTATCTTTTAAACAGATTAATATTTTTATGTGCATACATGAGACTCTCATAAATATATTGAGAAGGAACAGTCATAATATTAATATCTTTAAATTTGTCTCTAAACTACCGGTGACCAACGAGACGATATTACTAAGACTCCGTTGTCCGTCTGTCAGTCAGCGGACTGTATCTCTTAGTTATAATTTTCAAAGAATATGTACTTCTGTTGCCGCTATGACAACAAATAATAAAAATAAATAAAATTTAAAGGGGCTACCCTTTAATTTTACGGATCATGAGATCATCATTCTCCTGCCCTTATCCCAATTTATTTGGGGTCGGCGCAACATGTCTTTTTCTTCCATACTCCTCTATTAGTCGTCATCTCTGTAGTCACCCCCTTTTTACCCATATCCTCTTTCACACAGTCCAACCATCGTTTCTTTGGCCTTCCCCTACTCTTATAGCCATCCACATCCATACACAAGACTTTCCTCACGACATTTTCTTCATTCCTCCGCATCACATGCCCATACCACGACAACCGATTTCCACACAATTTTTCAGTCAGCGGTGCCACTTTCAGACTTCCTCTTATATACTCATTCCTAATTCTATTCATGCGCGTAACACCACACATCGCTCTTAGCATTCTCATCTCAGCTACATGCAATTGCTTTTCATTCATCCCTTTTGTGGCTCAACATTCTGAACCATACAAGATACGGATCATGAGATACAGCCCAAAAAAAAACACGTTTCTAGAAACGTGACTTTCTTGTTTTTTTTTTTTTTCAATTTATGGTACGGAACCCTTCGTATGCGAGTCCGACTCGCGTTTCACGTGTCAGTCTCTTACTGAATAAAACCAACCCGTTCCTTCAGTTGCCCTTTTCGTCTCTTAGCCTCCGTGACTCTTTCGAATAATACCGCGACGCAGGCACCAGACACAAGTCCTAGATGTCTCATTCCCCGTTGCGTTCATTTTAAAATCACAAACCATCTTAAAAACAATTACAATGTTCGAGTCAAGATTGTAGAACATTACGACTCTATGACTTGGCATAACAATATAAAATGAACGATAAAGTAATAATTAGCGAGTCTGGTACTAAATTATTAATAACAATGTATAGAATACATACTTACGACACGGGTAATTTAGCGAGACATTGTTCCAAGAATACGTTACGTTAAATTAAATACATAATTGCTGGTAATTGGATGTGTGCTCTTTGACTAAAGAAAACAGTTTTCTGTCTAAGAAACGGTTTTATAGATATATATTTCTGTGATTATTAAGTTTCGTATTTTTTTCCTTTTTACCCGACTGCACAACGCAGGGAGGGTAATGTGTTCATCAGCCTATGTATGTATGTTTGTTCCTTTGTGGCACTACAGCGACTAAACGCTTGGGCTGATTTTGATCATGAAAAAAATCAAAATCAAAAGTCATTTATTCAAACTAGGCTGAGAACCAGCACTTTTTGAACGTCAAAGTTCTACATAAAGACAGTCCCCCAAAAAACGCCCGCCCGTCACCACTTCCTAGTGTTTTAGCTGTGATGAAGAAGTGGCCAACAAACTCCCCAGCAACACATCTGTCTGTTAAGTTTTAAGAACTTGAATCTATATAATTTTATGCAACAATCTTAACATTATGTAAAACAGAAAAATAAATATATGTCGTCTAAAATATAATCATAAAATTAAATAATCCGCCACTTGCCAGCTAGCACACTCAATCATGCCATTAAAAACAAACTCTAGCATAAACACTAAACACTAATAAAAAAAAAGACATGACAGTAATCAAAATACAATATAGCGACAACTAGACGCCATATTGTGAAAAAATAATAAAATAAAAGTCGACGAACTATATTAAGTGGTGTATCAAAATAAAGGGATCAAGGAGGCGATTCCAAAAATATAACTCATTAAAATAAAGAAAATAAAAAAATTGAATATTTACAAAAATCTCGACTGTATGCAGTTGGTGGCATGAAATCAATAATTGAACTAAAATAACAGCCACGAACTGCATCAGACCGCTTGAAAAGTGACTTGTTTGGAACTTTTTAGTTATTTTTTACTGTCGGGTTTTTTGAAAATATTCATTTTTTTTTACCATCAGATTTTACAGCTTCTAACCAATTATATTCTAACAAAGTATCACAATCCTATTGATTATTATAATTAATGCGAACGTTTGGATGCATGGATGGGTGTTTGTTACCCAATCACGCCAGAACGGCTTAACGAATCTGAATGAAATTTTGCAGAGAGATATATTATAGAGATAGGCTATCATTTATAATGGGAGAAGTACTAATCCACGCAGGCAAAGCTGCTGGCATAAGCTAGTTCTCCATAATGAACACATTTGAACTACAGAGCTAACCTAGACATCATTTTATTATGTAGTTCAAATTACAACAGCTTTAAATATTTTAGACTTGAGCAGTAGGTACTTAGAATTATCCTTCAGTGAGTGTGATGTCAACCAAAATAATTAATTTAATTTTACTTTTATCTCTAATTAGAGCCTTGACGACACACAGCTCAAGCTTTGTCACATTATGGCAAGTACAAAACTCACAAATGACTGTACTTCTGTACCATTTACAACACAAAATGGTTTCTTATTCCAAATTCCAAGAAACATCCTTAAGTATTCCATCACGAAGAAACATTTTGTGGCAAAACTCGTAATTATACGAATTTATGAGCAATATAAAGTTGAATCATAACGTTTATGTGACACCAGTTGCGTTCTAATGATAGATACGTTTAACGTATATCTTGAGTCACGTTCAGAAAATGGTCTTTTGAAGCCTTGGTCCTTTAGGGCGAGAAGCTAAAAAGATTGTATCTTTTGAGACACAAATTGTTAAGAGACATTAAATTTTTATGAGTACTCATAAAATAAGAGGGAGCGACATAAATGAATTGAGTTCACGGAGACGTGTTTAAATTAAGAACACCATTACTTGGTGCTATAATGTTGATTATGGTCTTACTTCTTTAAATGATTTTACTGGCGGTCTCGGGACTGGTCCTTCTTTTTTTGTTTGTAATGATCCAGATCTTGACCTCGATCCTCCTGGTGGAAGGCGATGGATGAGGTCTACCATGAAACTAGCAAACCAGAAGTTACACCTGTTCACTCTTTTTAGGGTTCCGTACCCAAAGGGTAAAACGGGACCCTATTCTCTGTCTGTCTGTCTGTCCGTCTGTCACCAGGCTGTATCTCATGAACCGTGATAGTTAGACAATTAAAATTTTCACAGATGATGTATTTCTGTTGCCGCTGTAGCAACAAATACTAAAAAACAGAATAAAATAAATATTTAAGGGGGCTCCCATACAACAAACGTTATTTTTTTGCTGTTTTTATAGCTAATGGTACGGAACCCTTCGTGCGCATGTCCGACTTGCACTTGGCCGCTTTTTGAAGGTTGATGGGTTTCAAATGCTAGGGAGGAACACATAAATCAAAACTTAAAAAAAACATTTCAGTTTTCTGTGATAAAATAAGAACAAACTGAGAAAACGTGCCTTAAATTAATCCACGTTTGACTCTCAATACTTTGAATATGTTGCTGACTAAAGCTCTATATTCAAAACTAGGAATTTCAAAATATTCAGCAATAACCAAAACATGGAAATAGAACCACAGAGTAATAACGAGCACCGAACAGCGTTCCAATATTTTGCGTGGTTGCGCGAACTGATTTTTTTACTCTGTGCCGAGAATACTGCGGCAAAATTGGTGCCTAAAGGTTTTTGGGCTACCTGCTATTTTATTTCCCTTTTACACTGAAACATTTTTCGCTAGGCTCGCACTTCTGGTTAGGATTTTACACTTTACGAAGAAAATTGACTAGCGTAACATGGTGCAATTTGGGATGATACAGATTACTTCTAGGCAAGCGTGCTCCATCGTCGATTACTTCATCTTACCATCAGGTGAGATAGTGATCAAACACGAGCTTAGCAATAATAAAAAAAAATCCCCCCAGAGAGATGCAAACAAAAGAAAGCCAGTATTTTTTAACAAGTTAATCTTTAAGATACATGATAAACAACTTTTGTTTTAATAAGCAGTCTAATGCCTGATATCCTCTGTACGGTTGTAGACCTTAATAAATAAGGATTAACTTGCAATATCCTCGCAATTTTTTACCGCAATGTTACCTTGAGATAGTCTGATAATTTGGCCAAGGCTGTTTGTAGAGACAATATAGAGAATGTTTTTTTTTTTGACTCCACAGAGTGTAGGTAACCACCATAACACACAAACAGAGTGTAGGTAGGTACCACAGAGTGTAGGTAGAGGAGCTCGTGGCTAAAGTAATAACAGCCGCATGGGTCGATAATTCAGGTTAAGCTAAGCTTACCGGGGATGGTCCATGGATGGGGGACCATTTTTACATGCCGAGACTCCTCCGTGCCTCGGCAAGCACCTTAAGCCGTTGGTCCCGGCTGTCAATCGTGGATCTTTCACGGTCGTTACGGTTCGTCAGAAGCCCGAAAGTCTGACAACCAGTAACTGTTAAATGATAAATGATGTTTATTCAGTAAATAGGTTACAAGGAACACTTTTACACGTCAATGTTTTTTGTCAGTTTAAGCTAGATGAGGCCGGTGTTTCCTAGCTGACTACCCTGAGAAGAAACACGGAAACAAACTCAGAGGTCAAAGTCTCTTTTAAAATGTTCAAATCCATACAATGTGTACTGGTTAAATCATATGAGAACCATGTACGTTTATGTCTGGGATGAGCTTTTGAAGAAAGCAACACACGAATTCGAGTGGACCTGTCCAGACAGTGCAAGCATTTGTCAGTCATCGCTAAGCTCAACTCAGAACTTTGAGGAGCTCAACGAACCGACGAACAATACCAAAGTAAGGACATTTGAGTAGGCCGCAAAAATACTCAAACTGCCAGACAATCATAAAATCTACATGAATATAACGACATACATAGTTCTCGCATTCACATCATTCTATATGAGGACCATGCAGCTTAGTGTCTGTAGTGGTCTTTTGAAGAAAGAACCAAACATATTTGAGTGGACCTGTCCAGTCAGTGCAAGCATTTGTCAATAGTCGAATAGCTCAACTTAAAAACCACTAAAGAGCTCAATGACATGACGAACAATACCAAAGAAAAGACATTTGGGTAGGCCGCAAAAGTACTCAAACTGTCAGACAACGTTGAAAATTACTGTAAAAAGGAGGAGAAAATAATAATAATAACCCACATAGTCCTCACATTTACAATTATTAAGTAATAAAAAAAAATATATAATACTTTACAAAGTAAATATTCGTGTCAAAAAAAAATAGTAATAATAATATGCCAATCAAAAAATAAATATAATACTTAACAAAGTATTCAAGTCAAAAAAAAAAAATATAAAAAAAAAATGTCAATAAAAAAAAAATAAAAATATAATATAATACTATACGAGTATTCATGTCAAAAACGAATATTAAAAAAAAAAATTAAAAAAATTTCATCAGTAAGTAGTACATATGAAAACAATGGCTCATGTATATCATTGAAGCAGCTCAATCCCACGCCTTTTTGTCCTCAAGAAAGTCATTAATTGTGTAAAAAGCTTTCTGGCATAGCTTACGTTTAATAAATGATTTAAATTTATTTATGCTTAGTTCTTGAATTTGGCTAGGAAGTTTATTATAGAAACGTATACATTGGCATCTAAACGAACCACCTATTTTTTTCTTGAGCCTGGTTTTAGTTACAATAAAATTGTGTTGGTTCCTAGTATTTATGCTATGGATATCACTGTATCTTTTAAACAGATTAATATTTTTATGTGCATACATGAGATTCTCATAAATATATTGAGAGGGAACAGTCATAACATTAATTTCTTTAAATTTGTCTCTGAGGGAGTGTCTGGGACTTAATTTATAAATTGCACGAATAGCCCTTTTCTGTAAAACAAAGATTGTCTGAATATCGGCGGCATTTCCCCACAACAGAATGCCGTACGACATCACACTATGAAAATAACTAAAGTATCCTAAACGAGCTGTCTCTAAATCAGTTAAACCACGAATTTTCCTTACGGCGTATGCTGCAGAGCTAAGTTTTTTGGACAGTTTATCTATATGGGGGCTCCACTGAAGCTGCGCATCCAAAGTTAAACCTAAGAACACTGTGGAATCCTCGGGTTTCAACTCTTCACCCTTTATTGACACACTAGTGTTCACATGTATTACGTTGGGTAATGTGAACTTTTGTTTTATTCTCGTGAAGGAGAAGATTATTGATGTTGAACCAGTTAACTACAGTTAAAAGAGCATTATTTACATTATCAACTAATCTGAAATCTCATATGTTACCAAGGGGTATCGTATTACCCAGTAACTGGGTTGTGGAGGTCAGATAGGCAGACGCTCCATGTAAAATACTGGTATTCAGCTGCATTTGGTTGGGTTGGAAGCCGACCCCAAGTTAGTTGAGAAAAGGTTAGTCAGATTGATTGATTGAGAGTGTAGGTAACGGAAACGTGTGGTCATTTTTTACCGACTTTCGAAAAAGGAGGAGGTTCTATGTTCGACTGTATGTATGTTTTTTTATTTTTTATGTATGTCCGCCGAGTTCTCCGTCAGTTGTGGACCGATTTTCAAAATTCTTTTTTTTATCCGAAAGAATATACTCCCGAGGTGGTCCCACAAATGCGTAGGTATACCTCGATGACGTTTTGGTGTTCTCCAAATGTTTAAATCCCACGTTCCATGTTATTGGGGTTTTTAGTTCTGGGGTATAACAACTAAAAAGTAAAAAAAAAACTTTTGTACAAAAAAAAAACAACCGACTTCCAAAAAAAAAAACACTAAAAATTAAAAAATAACTTTAATTTCCGAAGTCGGTGTCAAATAACGAAAAAGTAAAATACAAACACCGACTTCCGAAATTAAAGTTATTTTTTTAATTTTTAGTTTTTTTTTTTTTTTGGAAGTCGGTTGTTTCTTGACATACGGCTTCTGCCTAAAGCAATAAACAAGGAAGGAATTTTCAAGGAAGTCATAGTCGATTTTTAAAAACATGGGCTTACCGCCACCAGCTGAACAAAATTAGTACCTATTAGATGCAACTTTTTTTTTCGAAATAGTCTAGTTTCCTAAAAAAACTAATTAATCCGTCAGTTAGATTACCAAAAAATATTGGACACGTCTGAAATTTCGCGTGAAGTCACACTCGATACACTTTGTACCGTTTAGTGACGTAACAAGCCCCCAATCCTGAACTTTGATACGTTTTCTTTGTAATTTTTTATTGGTTTGGTAAAGCCAAAAATACGTCTCCGATATTTTTTGACAATCTAGCTTACGAACTATGGAGGTCTGCCCCACATGGGCGGAGCACCGCCGTGTCCTCGTGGATGCGATAGGTGGCGGCGACCTTTCGCGCCCGGCCCTGGTTCAGGCCATGGTACGGAGCGAGAGGGAATTGGAAGCAGTCTCCGCCTTCTGCGAAGCAGTAATGCTCGCGAAGGCGGAGGCCGGACGCGTGAGGGAAGCTCAACGGAGTGCCCCTCACGGCCCCGGCCGCTACCACCGCAGGAGAGGTACTGGGCGTACTGGGCGTAGGACGTCGCGAGACGATCTCCGGCCACCGTAGAGCCGGGCCTGCGGACGGCTAGCAGTGGATAGCTCGCCGTCCGATCAGCATCAGGCCCGTCAGTCGTCGGCGCGTAGTGTTCCACGCGCGCCTCAAAGAGATTAGTGTCAGCCACCACTGACGGGGCCCATCGTGGCCGGTGCCTGCATGCCTAATGAGTTACCGCACCCCTGGGCACTAAGGCAGGGAAGAAACAGGAGTGGGTCCCAAAAAAAAAAAGCTTACGAACTAAATAGAACTATTATTTTAAATATCTCTATTGACTAATGACCCTCTTGACGAAAATTGTTCATGTCTATGGGTAGAACCAATAGTTAAATTATTACCACCCATTTGCGTTACGTTCAGTATATTATTCCGACAAAATTAATATAATTCGTATTAATTTGTAATTAAGATTATTATGAAAATTATAAAAAAAAAACCGACCAAGAGCGAGTCGGACTCGCGCATGAAGGGTTCCGTATCATCGTAGAAGATTATACGCGTCTACTTGTTACCATTATTAAGATCGAGCAAAATAAGCCAAAAAAGCACGTTTCTAGTAGGGTTATTATTTTTAAATTCAACTGTCTACCTATTACGGATCATGAGATACAGCCCGCTGACGGAAAGAAGGACGCACAGCGGAGGCTTAGTAATAGGGTCCCATTGGTTACCCTTCGGGTACGGAACCCTAAACATGACCAGAGTATACACGCTTTCTGTGACAACTCCCAGTTTTTTTATTTTAAATTTATTTTTATTAAGATATTTAATGTTTTAATATCACTTGATTGTTATTTGCCACCCTTCACTCACTACATATAAGTTTCAAGTCTCTCTGAGGTCATCTTACATCTACTTCTTCAATTCTTCTTCAACCACACCATGGACACTAAACTTGCAAATAGTTTAGAGGAATTGGAGCAGCTGTTCAATTCGCTAATGACGCAGTATGAAAACAAGCTCAAGACTGCAACCTCTGAAGCTCGGCCTACGTTGGACATCACAGCCCTTTCAAGTGAGTTCGCCGAGTTTAAAACATTTGTATGGCTGGCTCTCTCCAAATTGAAATGCCAAATGGAATTGCTGTCTGTTGGATTCGACAGACATGAAACCCTGATGCGGCGAAAGGTACTTCTATTTCATGGGGTTGCAGAGCATCCTGGTGAAAAGTTGCCTGATGTGGTTCATAAAATATTAACCAACCAAATGTGCTTGTCCGAGATTGGAAAAGATAATATCTATGTCTGCCATAGATTAGGTTCTTCACGGGGCAAAATTCGGCCTGTCCTGGTCAGGCTGTATACAACTGAGCACCGTCACTTGATTTGGGATGGCAAGAAATCACTAAAAGGTACGGGCATCACCATCTCCGAATTTTTGACGCATGTTAGACACCGCACATTCATGGATGCACGCAAGCATTTTGGAGTGCTGAGTTGCTGGTCGGTGGAGGGCAGGATAGTGATCGTCACCCCCGATTCAAAGCGTCACAAGATCGAAACTCCGGGTGAACTTAAAGCATTGGTTTTGCGGTTCCCTAAGGCTTCTTGCGACACTGGTAACACTGCGCAGCCTGTGACCCCGACTGAGGCTACTGCTACACCTTCAAGAGGTCCAAGAAAGGTGCGCCGGCGTAATTGATGATGTTATTGTCCTGCTGTCCCGTCGACGGGTCACTTCTCAATTTTGCATGAGCGTACGACTGTTTTCCTAGTTTCTGTGCCGGTATTTTTAACATTTTGTTTTTTCTGTATCACCCTCATTATAATTCTGAGTAAATTATTATGATGTCGGTACAAATATTTTAAATTTGCTATTCTATATTTCTTTGTTGTGATTGTGAGTTTATGACAAGACGATCGGACTGAACTGTCGCTGTCATTTTGGCACTAACCGTGACGTAAACCGTTGCGTTCCAGTTGCAATCGCCTGCATTATGTTAGTTTTCGAGCGTGAATAGTAAATTGAATGTTTTTCGTGTTTCGTCGTATGATTCTTTTTTGTTTTATGTTTAATTTATCTTTATAAGTATTCCGTTTTAACTGTGTACGTAAATTTTTATTGTTTGCATTGTTTTAGTGCACTTATTGGCAGATGACTTGTATTTCTTCCAGCACACCAGTGAGAAAGGGTGGTTGTGTAGCAATCAGCCGCTTTTTGATTTGATTTTAATTAGTTCTTATTCATATTTATATATTTAAATTATATTCATTGTATTTATTTATGGATGATCCACTCGACCTTAATGACAGTTTTTTCTCTTGTACCTCTTTGACTAGTAGTTTTGTTAGCGCGGAAAGTGAGACTCCGTTTCGTACTCTGCACGACAACATCTCCACTCTTTTTTCTAAATATCCTAATAACTTGCACATAGCCCATATTAATGCTCAGAGTGTTCCTGGACACTAGTCCGATCTTCTGGCATCTTTTAGCAGTGCTCATCTTGATGCACTCCTTATATCAGAGACCTTCCTCAAGCCTTCTCTCCTTTCTACGCACTATGCTCTTCCTGGTTTCGTTCTGGTCAGAAATGACAGGACTGGCAAGGGGGGTGGTGGTGTCGCCATTTACATACGTGCTGATATACCGCACAAAATTGTTAGTGCGTCTCCATCTCAGTACTCTGGGTCGGCTGAGTTCTTGTTCCTGGAAATTATCCTAAATCACTCCAAAATTTTACTTGCGGTATTTTACTCCCCTAATCTACACATTAACTATTTTGACTCTTTAGAATTATCTCTTAATAATCTTTGCCCATCATACGAACATGTTATTTTAATGGGTGATTTTAATACATGTTTGCTTAAAGATGACTCTCGCTCACTCAAACTCCGTTCTCTCTTATCTTCTTTTAATCTTGAAATTTTACCTCTCTCTGCGACTCACAATTTCCCTAACTGCACGCCTTCTCTCCTAGACTTAATGATCATATCTTCGCTTCATAATGTTGCTGAGTTTGGGCAGCTCACTGCAACCTTTTCTTATCATGACCTCATCTATCTATCTTATCGTATCCGACCTCCCAAACGTAAACCTCGGTTCTGCTATCTCCGCAATTATAATGGTTTAGATCTGGAGGCGTTGACGCGTGAAGCAGGCAATATCGACTGGACCTCCGTTATTGAGACCACTAGTATCGATGATAAAGTGAACTGCTTCAATTCCGTACTGCTGAGCCTATTTGACAAATATGCTCCACGTCGGCGGATAAAAATTAAACACGATCCTGCTCCGTGGATGACTACTGAAATTAAAAATGCTATTGGTCGTAAGCATAAGGCGAAGAGTAGGTACAGACGTAGACCCACGGAGCAAAATCTTGCTCAGTTCAAAGCTCAGCGTAACTTCTGCAATCGTCTATGTCGAGATGCTAAGAGACGCTTTTTTCATGATTCTCTTGTAGGTCGCAAGTCGTCTGATGTCTGGAAATTTCTGAAGTCAGTCGGTATCGGCAAATCTCCTAACACCTGTAAAGATGTCGACCTGAGTGCTCTTAATAGGCACTTTTCTCTCCCTCCTGTCTTTCTGGACTCAAGTGTCAAAACTTCCACTTTGCATGAACTCTCCAAATTGCCATTACCAAACTGTCCAATTTTTAATCTCAGCTCTGTCTCTGAAGACGATGTTAAAAAATCTCTTCTTGCTATCTCCTCTTCTGCCGTGGGTCATGACAATCTGTGTTCGAGAATGATATTACCTATTCTTCCACAACTGCTCCCTATTCTCACTCATATTGCTAATTATTCCTTATACTCTGGCACATTTCCTTCAGTCTGGAAACAGGCCCATATAATACCGCTTCCCAAAATTAATAATCCTGTGTCCTTATCTCACTTCAGACCCATATCTATTCTGCCTTTTCTCTCTAAAGTTCTCGAACACATTGTTCATGGTCAAATTTCCGGATACCTAACGTCAAATAATCTTATTTCTCCTTTACAATCTGGCTTCCGTGCTGGTCACAGTACTGTAACTGCACTCCTGAAAGTCACTGACGACATCCGCTGGGCAATGGACAACAAATCTCTCACTCTACTGGTCCTACTCGATTTCAGTTGTGCGTTCAACTCAGTCGATTTCGACATACTGTTGGGAGTCCTTCAATCTATTAACTTCTCATCCTCTGCCTTATTCTGGTTTGACTCTTATCTTCGGGGTCGCTCTCAGTGTGTTCGCCTTGATGAAATTTTCTCTGATTGGTGTGATCTCACTGCTGGCGTTCCTCAAGGTGGTGTTCTCTCTCCTCTTCTTTTCACTATCTTCATTAATACTGTCACTAAGGTCATCACCTCCAATTTCCATCTTTACGCAGACGATTTGCAGCTTTATCGCCACTTCTTGCTGGCTGACGCTGACTCAGCGATTAATGCCATGAATCATGACCTGGAGAGTATTTGTCAATGGGCGAAGTCTTACGGCCTACAGATTAATCCTACTAAGTCCCAGGCTATGATAGTAGGCAGTCGGTATTATCGCACTGCGCTTGACGTTTCCATATTGACGCCATTATCCCTTAACGGCTCGACTATTGCTTACACCGATACGGCTAAGAATCTCGGTGTCTTAATTGACAGTAATCTTTCTTGGCGAGCGCAGGTCAATGAGGTTAGTCGTAAGGTGCACTTTTCTTTTCACTCCTTAAAATCCCTTCAAAGTTTCTTGCCCTTTAAAACTAAAATCTATTTAGCCCAAACTTTAATTCAGCCGATCATCGATTACGCTGATGCCTGCTATCTGGATGCCACTGAGGAGCTCTTAAATAAGCTTGAGCGCTTGCAAAATCTGTGCATTCGGTTTGTTTTTGGTCTGAGGAAATACGACCATGTCTCTCAGTTCCGCAAGGATCTCAAGTGGCTCCCAATCCGTCTTCGAAGGAACACCCGGATATTATGTCTCCTGTTCAACATCCTTTTCAACCCTAAGTACCCTGGCTACCTGCGTGATCGTTTTTCGTTCACTCGCCCTGCCGATGCCCCATGTAGATCCCACCTTAAGCATCATCTCAATTTCCCATCCCATAAAACCCTATTCCCACTCCTTCTCTGTTCATGCGGTACGATTGTGGAACTCACTTCCACCTAACATTCGTGACTCTAATAACATACATCAGTTCAGAAAACTGGTCAAAGAGCATTACCTCTCTATCATCCCATAGTGATATTTATTATAGGTATGTATTTTATTTATTATTACATATATATATATATATATTTCTTTTATTTCCTTTTATTGTATTTTTATGTCTGAATTAGTTAGGTTTATAGTCTTTATTTGTTTATACACACTGTGTCTACGTTTCATATCCAACTTTCCAGTCGCAGGTCTGCTGGAAGAAATTTCTTTAGAAATAAGCAGCACCTTTGTACTATTGTTTCTGTAATTGTTATTTTTTTTTTTGCTCTTGTGTTTTGTGTACATAAATAAATAAATAAATAAATAAATAAATAAATGAGAACTTTCTTATTGTTTTTCTCCTAGAAACATAAAAAAGTGTATCTAAATATTTTTATAATTGTCAGTGATTCATGGATTTTTAGTAACTTTAGATTTAATACCGTAGGGCCACATGATAAATTATTTTCCTAGTCGGTCGAGTCTGTAGGGATTATTGAAAGGTCAAATAAAATCTAGACAGATTTTTCTTTCTAGATTTTGTAAAATAATTTTTGTCTGACAAGCTGTCTAAGGTTAGGCTTTTAAAAGTTAATTAATCGTTATGTAGTAAAAATTGTAGAAAAAATGGTAAAACCTATTTTGTGCTTGGTAGCACATAATATCGTTTGTATTAGTAGTTCTTTTACTTTTAAATCTAAAAGATTTTCATGTGAAAATCAACGTAACGAGATGTAGTGAAAAATATCTAGTCTGAACCTCAGAATACTATTTTTTTTTTGTCACCGTTTCCTTTAGCGCTTTGTGCCTAAATAGTAGATGACTAGAAAAACCGGTCAAGTGCGTGTCAAACTTCGCAAATTTAGAGTTCCGTACCACATGAGGGAAATCAATATCTTGGTATATATTGTTAAAATATACGTAATAATAAACATAATCACTAAATTTCAAGTTCTTACGTCCATGGGAAGTTAAAAAATTCTTCGGAACAAAATTTTGTGACAGACAGACGGATACGTGAGTGACAGCAATAAAATATATTTGGTCCGTCAGTTAGATTACTGAAAACTATTGGACATGTAAAGAAAGAAAGAAAAAGTATTTATTTGCCACAAATTACGTAACGGCCAAGTGCGTGTTGCTCCACGCGTTCCCGTTATAACATGCGGATTTAGAAGGCTCTACGTTTATTACTATGAACATTTTAATTAAGTTCACGGTTTAACGAACACTAACGTTTATATTAAAAACGAAAAAAATAATTTTTCCTACCAAAATTTTACATGACTTTGCCTTTCTTTTCAAAGGATTTTGTGTTTAATACGTTCAATTAGGTACATTTTATAAGGTAGGCGATAGGCGAATATTACTGTTAAGGCGCAGTTATACGACTATTAATGGTTTTTAATTGAACATCACGTCTAAACGACTAGTCTTATTTCTTTGAAAAAAAAAATATGTTACTCTAGACAATTTCCGTCGTAATTTGATCTCAGAATATTTGAGTTTATATTTTTCTAACATAGTGTAATTAATTTGTAAATTTATGTCTAACGCGTGTAATATGAATCACGCAAAAACTATAAAGCGTATTTTTATGAAACCTTCACCATTTTAAAGATCATTTAAGTATTTATAATTTAGTCGCAGTGTTTTAGTTTAATACCTGTTGTTTTATGTGTAATAAATTAATAATGCGTCTAATTTCGGACAGCGCTCCTTGATGGGCGAGTTCTATTACTGGGTGGACATACGACGCGTTACGTGAGCTCAGCGCAGAACACGAAAGCATACCACTTAAGGTCATTGGCAGCTAATAGCGCCTTAAAGTAACAGAGCTAACTTAGCCGTGACAGTTTTCCTTCAAAGTTTATTATTACACAGGGTGTGTAACGGAAAGGTGTGGTCATATTTTAAGAACCGGTTCTGCCCATGGAAATAAACAACTTTCTCTAAGAAAAAATAGAAAATTCCCAAATAAAAAATTTGACTTTCCGTACAAAGTTATCATCAGCTGATCAACAATGTATGGGAGATATTTTTTTTTTGAGAATTTTCTCGGGTTTTCTAGAAGAAAGTTGTTCATCTATTTATATACAAGGAGAAACAGACTGGCTGAATGTCTGACTGACTGACTGACATATCAACGCCCGCCTGAAATTACTGAGACTAGTAACGTGAAATTTTGCCCACGGCTTCCTTTTATAATGTAGGGGAGCACTAAGAAATGGATTTTGGAAATTCGTACACTAAGGGGTTAAAGTACCCGGGCCTGCGGACGGCGAGCAGTGGGTAGCTCCACCAGGCCCGTGAGTCGACAGCGCGTTGTGTTCCACGCGCGCCTCGAAGAGATGAGTGTCAGCCACCACTGACGGGGCCCATCGTGGCCGGTGCCCGCATGCCTAGGGGTAGCGGATAATTGACGGCACGATTGGCGCAGTGGTTGAGCGTTCGGCTGCTGCGCTGCGTGTCACGGGTTCGATCCCCGCACAGAACAAATATTTGTATGGCCTACAGATAGTTGTTTCGGGTCTGGGTGTCTTGTGTATGTGAATTTACATGTTTGTGAACGCACCCACGATACAGGAATATTCCTAGAGTGGGGCAACATATATAAAAAAAAAATCTGAACATGAGTTACCGCAACCCTGGGCACTCAGGCAGGGAAGGAACAGGGGTGGGTTTTAGCAAAAAAAAAAATAACAAAACAAAAAAAAAGGGGTTAAAGTGAGGGTTGAAAGTTTGTTTGTATGTAGTACGCACTGATTCCACGCGGGCGAAGCTGCTGGTAGAAGCTAGTATAACTATTATATGTATACTAACAGTCGCTTAGCTATATCTCAGACGGACAGACCGATACTATAAAGGTTCCTTGTCCTTGTTAGGACTATGGAACGTGCGTTATACTTTCGCGTGACGTCAAACCTACGAAAATAATGTACCATGTTTTACAAGTGACGTAACAAGCCCTCACTCCTTGAACTTTGCTGTATTGTATTTTTTTTTTGTTTTTAGGGTTCCGTATCCAAAAGATCCAAACGGACACGCGATAGACGTCTATCCGTCTGTCCGTCTGTCTGTCTGTCCGTCGTCTGTCACACAGGTTTTACAGCCAAACGGTTGGAGCTATTACAGTCTTAAAATTTTCACAGTACGTATAAGCATCTTGTGGACCCAAAACCATACAAATTGTCAAAAATACATTTGGTACGGAACTCTAAACGTGCGAAGTCCGACACGCACTTGGCCGGTTTTTTATTGATGAATACGTGACCAATATTTTTTGATAATCTAACTTATGGACTAAAAAGAATAACTATGCCTATTGTCTAGAATTAGAAACCACGGAATTCTTAAATTCCAGCCAGAGCTAGAACCATGCTATGTGCCATAACCTTGATCATGATGTTTCTCTAAGACAACGGATAAAACCATCAATCATTTTCCGGAAAAAGAATCAGTTGTTAATGCAAACTCTTTTACATAAATATCCGCACATTAAACATTTTTCATTACAAAACATGATTAATTTTCTGTTAGCAAACGTCTTAATTCTAAGTTTCCTGTCGAGGTCAGTGCACGCTCGTAATAATCTTTTAAGACTGACGTAACACGACCACAAAAGATGAAGTTTCAACCATTTTACAATCCATTACGCGTTTAACTCAACAAAAATAATAAACTTCATTACTGCCTAGCGTTTTGCCAGCCATGCTGCGGTTGGGCTTCTAGTCTGCCCCCTTAGCCAAAATACATTTCTGTAAACGTTAACGCTATCAGTTCGTGCAAAATGTATGGCAACGACGTTTTGCACGAAGCGTTAGACAGATAACTGTCACGTGACTCACGCCCAGTAATGTCTTTGCCATACATTTTGCACGAAGCGTTAGCGTTAACGTTTACAGAAAATTATCTTGTCTATAGGCTCTGATCGGATACAGCTAAATACAAGTATTTTTAGCCGACTTCAAAAAGGAGGAGGTTCTCAATTCGGTTGGTACTTATACAGGGTGTAACGGAAAGGTGTGGTCATATTTTAAGAACTGCATGTGCCTATCGATATGAACAACTTTCTTTAAGAAAACCTGAGGAAATTCTCAAAAAAAAAAATCCTTCCCATAAAAATATTGATCAGCTGATGATAATTTTGTATGGAAAGTCCATTTATTTTTGGGAAACTTGTTAATTTCCATGAGCAGAACCGGTTCTTAAAATATGACCACACCTTACCGTTACACTCTTTATACATATTTTTTATGTAGGTATGTACATTGCACACCGATTACTCCGGGGTTTCTGATTCGATTTGTTGTTCTTTTTGTGTTCGTTGCAGTATACTTGCTGTTTGGTCCCGTAAAAATTTGGTGAAGATCTGATGAAGAACTTCGGAGATACACAATGGAACTTTTCATTAATTGATAGCAAACCTTCCGTAATTGCCGCAATCGCATGTCTGTTTATTGTTTACACCACTTTATAACATAACATCACACTGTTACGCTCTGAAAGGGAACACAGATTTGTACAGTTCATCTTGATACACCCTAATTTCACCAATTATGTTCAAATTCCATGTTTTTGGGGCTTTTCGGGGTTTGGGTCCGGCTCGCCCCTTGGATCTTGCCCCTAATTGCCTAAGTCTATCTACTAGCCCCTTAAATATTAGATACCCCATATCGCCTCCGATTGTTAGTAAGTTAAAAGTACTTCGACCACATCATCGCTTACCATCAGGTGAGATAGTGGTCAAACGCGTGCCTATAAACAATAAAAAATAAACTGTCAGCACTGTTAAGTTTTTAAATACAGACGTTTTAAAATCAACTGTCCTAATTGTTTATTTATTATAACTACCAGGAAAGCAGGAATGAACTGGAACTAGGATCAAGACTTCAACCAATATACAGGCTGTAACGGAAAGGTGTGGTCATATTTTAAGGAAAGAAAGAAGAAGAAAGAAAGAAAACCAATTTATTTGACACACACAGATACACACAATGTAGGTACAATAAAATAAAAAAAAACAACTTAATTTATAACAATTAGGTACATCGTGTGCCCCGCGGCTGCGCCAAACAGGTCTAGTTCAGCAAAATGCCAGACAACTAGTAGTTGCCTGACGCTGGTTTTCAACTGAACCTAATGTTGAAGTGTACGAATGTGAATCAGGTTATATACAGTTAAATAGATATTTTTTTTTATATATTAGTATAATAATTTGGCGTTCAGTGATAAATATAACAAATAAAATAAAACAATAAGTTAGTGTTTAAAACAAAAAATAAAATGAAGCAACATGCCATTTTTAACCCACAGGCCTCCCAACTTAGAAGGAAAGCAGGCATTATATGTTTGCAACTTAATTCGCAAACCAATACACACACACACCAAATATATTCAACTGCAAGGACTGCATCTGCCCATCGATATGAACTATTTTCTTCAAGAAAATTTAAGGAAATTCTCAAAAAAATTTAAACTCCTATACACATATTGATCAGCTTATGATAACTTTGTATGGAAAGTCAAATTTTTTTTTTGGGAATTTTAAATTTTTTCTTAGAGTAAGTTGGTCATTTGAATGGGCATAACCGGTTCTTAAAATATGACCACACCTTTCCGTTACACCCTTTATAGTGAATACTTTATATTCGTCTTTGTGTGCGTCACGTCGTCATTAATCACGCAATGAAAAATTCCTCTTTGGTTTCTTGAGTTTTTCGTCGGAATTTCACCTGCATTGTGTATGCCAATAATTCTTGTGCTCAGTTTATTATTACCCGTGGTTATGTCCGCCACATCCGTCACAGATATCAGCTGGTGCTGTAATGTAAACACTAGCAGGATATAGGTACAGACAGACGTGCAGATGGTCTGACAGTGTAGATATAGACATGTGGATGATGCATTGTTGCTAAGAGAGTTCTTGCCGTTAATTTTTTACAGGAAATTGTCTAGCGAAAAGGTAAACATAGCGAACAGTTTGAATTTTAGGGTTCCGTACCCAAAGCTTAAAACGGAAGCCGATTACTAAGACTCTGCTGTCCGTCCGTCCGTCTGTCTGTCTGTCTGTCTGTCTGTTACCAGGCTGTATCTCATGAACCGTGATAGTTAGACAGTTGAAATTTTCACAGATGATGTATTTCTGTTGCCGCTGTAAGAACAAATACTAAAAAACAGATTAAAAGAAACATTTAAGAGGACTCCCATACAACAAACATGATTTTTTGCAGTTATTATAGATAATGGTACGGAACCCGTCGTGTGCGAGTCCGACTCGCACTTGGCCGGTTTTTTTCAAATCGGAAGAAAAAAAAACAGTAAAAAATAATCAATCATTAGAAGGAGGTTTTGTCCTATAATTATGTCCTATAAACAACTGAATTTAATAGCTGAGCTGATAACTGGAATTTAAAATCTGATAATCAGTTTTATTTTTTGTTACTGTTTTTTTTTGTCAAACAGTATTTAAATCAAGGTAGTTATAGTTATAATGTTTTATAGATAAGGGTGTAGCGTGGTTTCACCCGCGTAAACCAGGATAAAAATCCTATGTGTTAATCCAGGGAATAAGCTATCTACATACCAAATTTAATTCATATCGGTCCAGCGGTTTGAGCGTGAAGAAATAACAAACACACACTCACAAACTTTCGCCGTTATAATATTAGTGTGATTTGACGTTTACCTTCTCCTATTATTATCAATCAGTTCTCTATTCAAACAATAATGGAGCAAAGGCTAGCTAAGCTTTATTTCATCTAAATCGGTCCAGCGGTTTGAGCGTGAAGAAATAACCAACTCGGTTCTTTTTTTGGGTAAAGCGACGTTTTCTAAAAATAAAACCCAGCTAGATCGATTTATCGCCCCCGAAATCCCCTGCATACTAAATTTCATGAAAATCGTTGGAGCCGTTTCCGAGATTCAGACTGTACAGGGTGAAAAAAGACACATCACAGAGCCGTTAACTACGCATACTGTACGTCTAACAAAGTAGGTTAGCGCAAAAATGCATGGTTAGTGCAAATGCCTAATTTCGAAAAAAACTATCGAAAATTCAGGTAATGTTCGTTTGGCAAAAAGTTTAGTAATAACACTTCTTTTTTTTTTGTGGGGTGGGAATCATCCAATGACTTCTCCCGCTCTGGGTGGAGCGGGAGGGCGTGTCAGACTCTTACTGACTAAAACCCACCCCTGTTCCTTCCTGCCCTTAGTGCCCGGGGGCGAGGTAAGTCTGTTTCGAATTTATCCTCAACCCCCGGGCAGTAGTAATAACACTTGGAATTCATTTTAGTAAAAAGTAAAAAAAAATTGCGACTTTGACCTTCAATATCTCCAGAACCAGTGAATTCCCAGGTATGATCTGGCGGAAAAAAATGATCAAAATAATGGGTAGAATATGTGGCTTTCGGCTTCGGAAACTGTCTTTTTACACCCGATATATAAAGGAATTGCTCGTTTAAAGGTATTAGATACATACATTCATACTCTCGAAAAACATTACCTTCCTTCTGGGGCTGTCGGGTAAAAATAAATTGTACCTGTTCTTTGATAAATATAGCTTTTCAGAACAAGCTATGATAAATTCCAGAAATATTTCTTCTTTTTAATCCCAGATTAGATGAAAGAGATCAATGAAAGCATTTGCAGATCATTTATCATAGCAATGTGAGATTTATCATTTTAAATATTGTTACTGGAGATTTTTAGTTTCAAAATAAAACTTATGAAATATATCATAGAAGTTTTAATGTCGCAATATACAAACGTTGATTTATATTATAATTTAATGAAATCTGAAAGGGCACATCAGAAGCTAATTAATATACCACCTATTCACATATTATCATTTATAATTTTTATTCTTAACCGACTTGCAAAAGGAGGTTCTCAATTCGTCTGTATGTTTTTTACGCGATTTCTCCGCCGTGAATAGATTTTGATGTTTTTTTTATTTCGAAATTGATTGAGCACTTGTTGAAAAAATCAACGCATACAAAAAATATGTATGTATACACAGTTGACGTTTTGGTTGTCTCCAGTTATTCCATGTTAATGGGGTTATCCATTCGGGCATGACTTTTATATTTAGTTTTAGTTCTGGGGTACCTACCTACAACAACTAACAAGTGAAAAATAAAAACAACTTTTTTACAAAACATACAACCGACTTCCAAAATAACAACGAACAAAACGACAAACACCGACTGCCGAAATTAAAGTTATTTTGCAATTTTTAGTGTATTTTCTTTTTTGGAAGTCGGTTGTATTGTTTATAGAAAAGTTTTTAGTAACACAAATCCCCACTACCCATGTTTGACTAGGAACTTCAATGGCTTTGGATATGTACATTATTGTGAGAATCTTAAGAAAAAATATGTTGTATTTACCCGTGTCTCCCCTCGGAGAGTTCAACCCTTTTTACATGCGTGCCGTCTCAACAATTTTGGTCTTTTAACCCGCCAATCTCAGGTATCTCCATACATCTCGTCAACATCCACAATAATACCCATACGACGACGTACCAAATCACTCTATATGATAATCACTACGGAAAATACAAATAAACTCAAATACGCCTGTTTTGCATCATCACTGCATATGCTACTTTTCGTAAAAGTCTTCAACACTAATTATTTTTATTATTGGAGCTGTAAAGATTGATAAATTTACTGTTAACAAAATTTATAGCCATGTTAAATAGTTTTTAGAAAGTGCTCACCGACTCTTAGACATATACCAGACTAGAGTAAAACAAACAAGGTATTAGAATATATTGCCCGACTAGTATTTTATAGTTTCACAACTCAAAATTTCTAATTGGCTTGGTAACAGTTTTATGGCTTTACGTCGCGGTACTATTTAGCAGGTGCTATTAAGACGTGTTTAATTGTAGCTATTCATTAAATCAGAATTAGAATTGAGTGTTACATACCTGAACGTCTCAGATTAGTACCAAGTTTATTTCTTCTGGAAAGAAAATGGCGCGTCTTTACCTTACTTTTTCTGTTGTAGCGTACTATGTATTAATAGAGGTCAGAGCACTACGTTTTTTTTTAGGGCTTCGTACCCGAAGGGTCTAACAAACGGAACCCTATTGTTGACACTCACGTGTCCGTCTGTCTGTCTGTCTGTACGACTGTCCGTCTATCCATCTGTCCGTCTGTCCGTTTGTCTGTCTGACCGTCTGACCGTCTGCCTGTCTGTCCGTCTGTCTGTCCATCGTCTGTCACAAAATTTTGAAGGTATTTTTAACTTCCCATTATTTATTATTATTTTATTCCACCAAAAACGTGTTGTGCGTGTGAGTGGGAAGTCCGCCATGTACCGGTGGCGCTTCACCGTACGCCTAGTTGTCCGATGATGGAACTAGCTTGACAATGATCTCCATGACTTTGGATCTTCAACTCGAATAGTGCATCATTTATGTGCAGCAAAAACAATGATGACCTTCGGATACTTCTCCGTTAGTCGTAATCTGTGTACCTTCATTCTAGTCATACCATCTTTCACACAGTCCATCCATTGTTTCTATGGTCTT
The DNA here is from genome assembly GCA_951329385.1 of Polia nebulosa. Classification (NCBI taxonomy): domain Eukaryota; kingdom Metazoa; phylum Arthropoda; class Insecta; order Lepidoptera; family Noctuidae; genus Polia; species Polia nebulosa. Next base: position 30,661,926 of record OX589606.1, read on the forward strand.
CTCCTACTTTTATTTAAGAGCGAAAGTTTTAAGTAATTAAAACTTTCTCTCTTATATTTTGCTTTTCGAATACCTCAACGATATTTTTCCACATTTTGTCTCATTTTAAAAGCTTAATATCCAAGTAAGTTACAACAGCAAACAGCTACATAATCCGATATATTTTCACCGGTAAGTTGTTTGCGATTACGAAATTTATAACGTTCAGCCAACTCACTTGGTTTCGGCTGTAGGTGTTTTTCTATAATAAGCGTAATCTGTTCAAACGTTTTTGTCTTCGGTTTTGCTGGAGTACATAAATTCACCAACAACTCGTAGCTAGCTGCACCCATAACGGTGATTAACGTCGGCACTTCTAACTTACTCGATACTTTATTTACTAAAAAGTACTGCTTAAGACGTTCGACGTATAATCTCCAATCGTCCTTTTGTATGTCGAACTCGTTAATCCTACCGAGTGATATTTTTTATTTTTATTTTAGCGATTTCACCACAATTTATCTGTTTAGTTTATTTGCTGTCTAGTTTATCCTCGTCGCTACTGAAGAATTCCTGGATTGGGAGCACTCTGGATACGGGGACAAATAATACACGTAGCAACGTTCAGGCACAAGTTTAATGACTCTAAATTTATATCAACCGGACTACCTTCCATGCTTTAATAATCCACAATATCAACTTATCCACAATAACCTATTACTTACATACATTACAGTTTTCACATCCAACACCTAAAAAAGTTATTCCGTCCTGCTGAAGACCAACGGAAAAATATGATAGAATTGCTCGCGCTGATTGACTTTTTGAAACCGGACACAATAAAAGACTGCTGTAGGTACTGCATGATATGTGTCACAGTAGATTCAATGCTTGGTGCTCCAATGTGTCAATAAAATAGACATTCCATATTATTATCTGCGTATGTTTTATATGTTGTTTTTGATTCTGTCCCAACTTCAGCGATATGTCATCGTTAATCCTCTTGTCGTAACTATTCAATGTTATGAAAATATTTAGTGTTTGTAGAGCAGAGATACTCGTACGAATCTGTTGAAGTGTAGCGATGTTATTATAATGTATATGTTGGCGAAATAGTATATTAATCATCGAACTAATATTGTGAATTGAGAGGCGGGATATGTCGTGTGGTAAGAGATGGGAGTTTTAACTATCGATAACAATTTTCTTTTTAGGGTTCCGAAAGTCTGAATGAAAAACAGAACCCTTATAGGTTCACTCGTGTGTCTGTCTGTTTGGCTGTCTGTCTGTTTATCTGTCTGTCCGTCTGTCACATGCCATTTGCTCCGAATTGGACTGATTAAACTGAAATTTGGTATACACATAAATATCTGTGAGCCAAACACGGAGTTATTTATTATTATTTATTATATACTTTATTGTACACCAAAAAGAAATACACACATTAAGGGGGAAAAAAATGGATAAATAAATCGATCGATCGGTGAATCGATGGATCGTAAATAAATGGATTTGGATATGGGGGTCACTATTGGGGAGCAAATACCTACCTCCGTACCTTGCTACATATCAAATAAAAGGGTCTCAAATATTTTTATTTTTATTTAAAATATACAATTTTTAAGTTTATAAAAAAATAGAAGAAAAATTATCAATCCGGACCCCTTATCTCCGAAACTACTGGGTAGTTCTTTACTTATAGATTACAGGAAAACCTTTATGAAGTACCTATATAGTTTAGTAACCCTTTGCGTGTGGCTCCGACTCGCTCTTGGCTGGTGTGTTTGATGGACTCAATTTGTTTCTGTTAAAATAAATGTCAATAGTTTGGTAGATCGACAGAAATTGTCTTCGAAATTTATCAAGTCTGTCATAAATATATAAGTCCCGTGATCATAAAAATAATTATTCACTAAAACCTTTGATTGTTTCCAACAAAGCCGAGTTCATTTATGTTCATAAGCGGCTTACCATTACATTTTGTTATTACAGTATGTGGTCTGCGGTGACCACTGAGATAACCTTTGTCCTTTCTCCAAAGTTTAATTTTATTGCAGTTCCCTCCGTGCTCAACGCGTTTAACTCATAATAAAACTAATTATGTAGTCTTAATGGATTTGCGTGTAACTCTCTATTCAAATGTTTTCATTAAACAGTAGATAGCTACTTCGTGTTTATTAAATTCAATACAAATATAAATTAATGTCTTATATCGATTTGACATAATTAACAGTGTTGAACAACGATTTTTCTTTTCATTTTGTGGTCTGTTTGCCTTAAATAAATGTTATGCTAGGGTCGCGGGAGTACGGAGGAGGCAGAACGGGTGAGGGAGACTCAACGGAGTGACCTTCACGCCCCCAGCCGCAACCGCCCAGGAGACGCCCTGGGCGTTGGGGGTCGCGATCTCCGGCCACCGTAGACGCGGGCCTGCGGACGGCGAGTAATAGGTAGCTCGCCGTCCAATCAGCACCAGGCCCGAGAGTCGACGGCGCGTAGTGTTCCACGCGCGCCTCATTGAGATGTCAGCCACTGACGGGGCCATCATGGCTGATGCCTGCAAGCCAAGTAGTCGCGGATAAATTCGTAACATACTTACCGCGCCCCTGGGCACTCAGGCAAGGAAGGAACAGGGGTGGGTTTTAGTCAGTAAAACTCTGACACGCCCTCCCGCTCCAACCAGAGCGGGAGAATTCACAGGATGGATTCCCACCCCCCAAAAGAGTTCAAAAGAGTCACCAAGGCCTTGGCACAAGCGATTGAAGGAACACGGGTTTGTTTTAGTCAGTAAGAGCCTGATACGCCCTCCCGCTCCACCCACAGCGGGAGAAGTTATGTGATGATTTCCCACGTTCAAAACAAATAAAGGTCGATTCGACAAAGTTTTCAGTGGAGAACAACAGTTAACACTTTCAATGTTGTGGTCTGTTTGCCAAGTACACGAAATAGCGCTTAGATGTAAATAAATGTTGGGTCTTTGTCTTATCTCATTAGTAAAGAAAATAGGGACCTCGTGTTTCTGGTTTATATTCATTTTGTGTCTGACCTTATTACCTTCTAACTGGTAACTTGATATAAATGCCTCTGGTCAGTATTTCAAGAATTACAGTCACTTGATATTTGTGGCTTTGGTATAGTAAAACCAACGTAGTTTAACGTTATGTATGTTCAGCCCTCACTCCGTTATTAATGAACCGATTTTGATGATTGTTTTCAGGGTTCCGTACCTAAAGGGTAACTAACGGGACCCTTTTACTAAGCCTCCACTGTCCGTCTGTCTGTCAGCGGGCTGTATCTCATAATCCGTAATAGGTAGGTAGTTGAAATTGTCACAGAATATGTATTTCTGTTGCCGCTATAACATCAAATAATAAAATCGTACGGAACCCTTCATATCAAAAAACCAGTTAAGTCCGAGTTAAACTCGCACTTAACTGGTTTTTTGCCTTGAGGTATTTCTCAAGGGTGGTCCCATGTTAAGGAAGTCAGGATCTGATGATGTGTTACTGTTTACTTTTCATAACATAATCAAGTATTAGCTTTTACGAATCATCACATCATGAAGCTGAGCTGATGATGGAAACCATACCTTTCTTAAACAATTAGAAATTAGATATAAAAGAGCTAGTCACAAAAAACCATAAAAAAAAACTTTGTAATTAAAAAATAAACCGACAAAAAAGAACTAAAACGCAAAAAATAAATTAACCTTTTAAGTCTTTAGTATTGAGCTTATTTTTTATTAATTTAATTTGAGATAGATTACATACCCTCAGTAAGTGAAGAGCTCGTGACTAAAGTAATAACAGCCGCACGGGTCAATCCATCAGGTTAAGCTGCGCTTGCCGGAGTTGGTCCATGGATGTGTGACCATCTTTGCATACCAAGACTCCTCCGTGCCTCGGAAAGCACGTAACAATTTTTTTTTCTTCTATTTTTATTAATCGAGTTGTTTTTTTTTAATGTAACGCAATCAGACAGCGTAAATTGATCACAGCGTAATTGAACTAAACTTAATTTAGGCTATTGCTATCTTTTTCTCTCTATTAAAACAAGAAAGAGACGGATGTAAATTAGAGCTGTCAAATTTAGTTTGAACGAATATTTCCATACAAATTAAGAGTAGGGTCAGATGTCCAACAATGAAACAGTGGTACACAATATATACGAAGCTCTCCTACAAAACGTAACTTAATTCAAGTACACGACCTACTCACACACACACAGAGACTCTCCCTAACCTACACGTACATTCACACACTCTTACACTTACAACCGCACATCCATAACACTCATGTACACTCAACAACACATACACACACTCATGCACACGCACACACACGTTCACATAATTATACTTATTTTGTTTTACTTCTCCCATGTACTGTTTTTGTTGTGTTTTAAGTAAGTACCTACTGTTGTGAAGGAGCGGAGTCTTTTAATACAGGCATTATATGCTTAAATGAAGACTCCAAACCCAAAATTGTTTGTGTATAACTTTTGGACACAATAAACGTTATTATTATATTATTATTATTACGTTATTTCAATAAAACACTGTGATATTTCTAAAATGCTGCGTTGGCAGATTGTGCATTATATCGCGTAAGGACACTGTCGAGAACCTCCCGCCCTATCCCAGTTTGCGTCGGCGTCACGTGGGAAAGACGTGACTGAGAATCATTTTTAATTTTTTTTAACAAAAATGAAGTATTTTCAGCATTTTTTAAAGATTTTTCATTAAATTATGGTTGAAAAGTTCCTATTTTTCATGATTACCTAGCATTAAACATATTTAGTAGATTAACGTGGAATAGAGCATAATATGTTAGTGTTACAATTCAGTGGTTTTTTTTTATTTAGTAAAATAAACCTTATGTAGCCAACAATGAAACAGTTGCACAAAGGACACAACGAAACACTGTTTCATTGTGTACTGTAATACCTAATTCATTATTTCTTATTACATTTAACCTCTTTTTTTTGAGGGTGTGGGAAATCATCCAATGACTTCTCCGGCTCTGGGTGGAGCGAGAGGGCGTGTCAGACTCTTACTGACTAAAGCCCACCCCTGTTCCTTCCCTGCCTGAGTGCCCAGGGGTGCGGTACCTCATTTTCAGAATTTATCCGCTACCCCTAGGCATGCAGGCACCGGCCACGATGGGCCCCGTCGGTGGTGGCTGACACTAATCTCTTTAAGGCGCGCGTGGAACACTACACGCCGTCGGCTCACGGGCCTGGTGCTGATCGGACGGCGAGCTGTCCACTGCTCGCCGTTCGCAGGCCCGGGTCTACGGTGGCCGGAGATCGTATCGCGACGTCCTACGCCCAGTACGCCCAGTACCTCTCCTGCGGTGGTAGCGGCCGGGGCCGTGAGGGCCATTCCGTAGAGCTTCCCTCACGCGTCCCGCCTCCGCCTTCGCGAGCATTACTGCTTCGCAGAAGGCGGAGACTGCTTCCCATTCCCTCTCGCTCCATACCATGGCCTGAACAAGGGCCGGGCGCGAGAGGTCGCCACCACCTATCACATCCATGAGGACACGGCGGTGCTCCACCCAAGCGGGGCAGACCTCCACCGCATGCTCCACCGTGTCCTCTGGGCGATCCGCGCAGTGATAACACCATTATAGGTAACCTGAAGAGCCTTTCTTCTTCTTATCGTGTCGTGATACATTTAAAATTTAGTTATACTGTTTGGGCCCAGTAAGTGGCCACGTTTATAGCGGCATTGGAGGCCCTATTCAGATCATCGAGGGTGCAGGTGAAAGCACATTTGGGACACTCCAGCAGATGGGACATAGTTTGAACAGGAGCACCGCACTCGCACTGTGTATTACATGGATCAATGATCACCCACTGCGCCAGATTGTACTTGCAGCGGCCCAGCAACCTATTCAGGGCCCTCCATATAGGCCACTGGAGTTCTCGACCGAGAGGCAACTGTTCCTTGGGCTTTACGAAGTCGTAAGGTGGTGGGTACTTCTCTTCCCACAGTTTGATTCTCTCTTTAGGTGGTCTATCCTGTATCGACTGTGTAGATCGCAAGACTCTTGCGACTTTTTAGTCTACCAGGAGTTGGCGTGTAGTCGTAAAGGGGATGTCGGCGATCGGATTCTTGGTCCTCTGTTGTCTGGTGGCTTTTTTGTAGCGCGCAAGCGACTTCCCTTCTTGGGGCAGGTGGTGCGATACCTGCAAGTGGGTAGAAGAGAGAGAAGAGCAGAAGATGAGCCTGATTCAAGGGAATACAACCTTTTAGATTGAACTCGAGCATTTTTTGTCATTCACCTACTCCATAAATTTCACAAAATATGAGACAGACACTATTAATTATTATGTTTCATTGTTGCATTTGTGGTGTTTCATTGTGTCCACTGTGGTGTACACAATGAAACATTTCCAATTTTTTTGTTTTGATTTTTTTGCTGATTAATTACACATTAATTAAAAACACCATAAATGATATCCGATACCCAATAAAATTGCATAAATACCTATAAAAAAACAGACTTCTATCTGTAAAAACAAAAGGTGTACGAGACTTTGAATTTTTAGTGTTTCATTGTTGGACACATGACCCTACACGTAAAAACATGTCGTCTAAAAACACGGCGAAGCGTAAGGCGTAAACTAGTATGACATCTCTAACTTAATGCACAGCTATATCCGTCCTTTTCTCGCACTGCCTTTTTAGTAAAAGACAGCAATTCTCTAATTTAGTTTAGTTATTGAACAATAGAATCCGCACCATTGAATAAATGAAATGAAAAGAAGGAGCCAAGGGTTATAGCTATCAAAAATGTCGATTTCGACAGAAAATTAAAAAATAATACTAAAATGTATTTGTGACAATATGGAAACGAGAACAAGTGGTTTACTAGCCATTTATCATCGGAGTCACACAAGGTAACTGCCCGGAATAAAATAGTGCCGCCATTTTTCACAATAGCCTTTTAAAATTGTAAAGTTCGGTCAAACTGAATTGTGTCGCTGTCATAGTGGGTGGCGGTTTGATGTTCATGTCTGTTATTCATCTTTATATCAGTCATTTATTTTACAATGAAAAACGTGCCAGGTGCGAGTAGGACTCACACCCAAATGGTTCTGAATGTAAAATATTTTATTTAACAATTGTTTTAAAAAATCATTAATTTTTATTGGTTTTCCTGTAATCTATATGTAAATAACTATTTTCTGTATTTAAAAAAAATTTAGATTAAGTAGTTTCGGAGATGAGGGGGACGAGTGCTGAATTTTCATGTTTTCTTAAATTACAAAAAAATACGATTTGCACCCCAAAAGTAACCCCCTTATTCCAATAGTCACATGTCCGTATTTCGGTCATTGATATTGTGTGTGTGCCCAATAACAACTCAATCGGAGCAAATTGGTTGTGACAATGAACAGACAGACGAGTGATCATATAGTAGGTGTTTCAATTTTTCATCATTGCTAATAAAAAGCGTTGCCTAATGCAACGCTTTTATATGGGCATTGGGAACAGTGTTTAATTTTCAAACTTGTATGTGCAGTGGTTACTGGTTATGGCTCTTTAAAGAGGAACCGAGTAACAATACGTAGAAGTCGTACCACTTTCTCTACCAATCTGTTGGATCCTGGACTGTCTCAGGGCATAACAAAAAAAAAAACAAAAAGTTGCATAACCAAAGCAACGCCAGTTTTCATCAGATAACACTTAGTTGGTCAAGTGACGTGCTTGCAAAAGTAGTCAATTTTTTTTTGTCATTAATCGGCTCACGTTTGGCCATTGTCTGCCTGATGGTAAGTGATGAAGTAGTCGAAGATGGAGCACGCTTGCTGTAAACGTAACGTACCTACGTAGTAATTACGTAAATGACAACTTTTTTGAAATAGTGTTTCATTCATTAAGTACTTACCTACTTAGCTATTAAATGCTTTCAGTATTCTTGTCTTGACTTCACTAAACTCTTGTGTATAGTCGTAGTTCTTAACCAAATCCAATTATTTATTAGATACTTCTTTGAGTACCTCCTCCTGATGATAATGGACGCTCTGACGTCGGACATCCAGGAAGAGACTCCTTGGTGTATGCTGTTTGCTGATGACATTGTGCTGGTTGCCGAAAGCGGCTCCGAGGTCCAGAGTAGATTGGAGACGTGGTGGCAAAGACTGGAGAGTGTGGGCCTGAAATTGAGCAGAACCAAAACGGAATATCTGTTCTGCGATTTCGGCGGTCTCTCCAGTCCTATGCCTGTAGCTCTCAACGGAACGCCTATACCGATCTGCTCCGACTTTCGCTACCTAGGGTCGCTTGTTCAGGGGGATGGCGATATAGACCGAGATGTAACGCACAGGATCAACTCAGGATGGATGAAATGGCGACAGGTCACTGGAACAACTTGCGACCGACGGATGCCCCTTAAGTTAAAGGGGAAAATCTATAAGTCCGTGATTAGACCTGTCGTACTGTATGGGTCAGAATGTTGGGCTGTGAAAAAGACGGATGAAAAAAGACTGCATGTGGCGGAGATGATGAATGATGAGAATGTTGAGATGGATGTGTGGAGTAACGAGAATGGATAAAGTGAGAAATGAGTACATTAGAGGTAGTTTAACGCGTAAGGCACCTCGCGTCGCCATAACAATAGGCTTTTAATTGTGTCTGCTAATGAGGGACTTGACGCGTTAAAAGTGGCGCCAGTCACAGAAAAGTTGAAAAGGAACCGCTTATCTTGGTATGGTCATGTAAAGAGGAGGGATGAAACACATGTAACTAAAAGAGTTATGAATATAAATGTGAATGGAGGGAGAGGGAGGCCAAAGAAAGGATGGATGGATTGTGTGAAGAGTGATATGAAAGAAAAGGGAGTTAGTGATAGCGTGACGGCTGACAGGACAGAATGGAAGAAAAAAACGTGTAGCGCCGACCCCAAGTAACATGGGATAAGGGCAGGAAGATGATTTGAGTCAAATACCGATATAAATAATATTATCGATGGAAACTTCACATCCTTAGCCCTAATCGAGGTTTCTCACTATCCGTGGTTTGTATTCGCATATCGTATTGACATGTGGTATTGACTCGGTGATATGGAACCGACTAAAGGTAATCCTAAATAGGTTGGATGTACTGACGAGTTCGGGGTATTTATCGAAGCTTATGTTTTGGTAACTTTAGTGAATATGGCTTTGATATCTTCAGTTGCAGCTATGAATACAGGTTGTTAAAGAAATTGCGTGCAGTATCGATAAAGAAACCCGTAAAAAAATAAAAATAAAATACCTTTAAAAAAAGTTAAAAAAAAAACGAAAATTATCATAAGATGAACCTAATGTGGTACCTACTAATTAAATAGCAATCGTTTAGAACTGATTAAAAAAATTCTTTAAATAAGTTTTTATTTTGTTTAAATGCTAATTACTAATTGCCTAGAGTTACCTACCTACTATCGCGTTCGATAGTAGGTAAGTAATTAAAGCATTTAAACAAATAAAATAATTTTAATTCTAAACGATAGCTATTTTAAAGTTAGTATGTACTAAATTAGGTTGATCTTGCAATATTTTTTTCAAAGTTTTTATTTATACTGGCTTCCTTTGACGATACTGAGCCTAAGCTATGGCACGCAAGTTCTTTAACACTCTGTATAACATGTTCTGTTCTGTCTACTTGTGTTTATATGTTCTGTTCTGTCTACTTGTGTTTATATGTTCTGTTCTGTCTATTTGTGTTTATTTCTTTAACACCCTGTAATATCGGGTGTAAAAAGACAGTTTCCAAAGCCGAAAGCCACATATTGTACCCATTATTTGGATTTTTTTACCACTAGACCATACCTGGGAAACCCCTGGTTCTGGAGATATTGAAGGTCAAAGTCGCAATTTTTTGTTACCTTTTTTACAAAAATGAAGTATAGGTGTTATTAATAAACTTTTTTCTAAACAAACATAATCTGAATTTTCGGTTTTTTTTTTCAAAATTTAGAAATTACGAAAACGCAATGAAAATCAAATTAATCCAACAAGTACCTACGTGGATTAGAGCGAAGGGGCGGGGTTTAACTCCACTTGTCTGTGTTCGCGTTACATTGCGCGGAATAAAAAATAGTTTTATTTTTCATACCTAAAAATAAAAGTCGTTTCCCAGCAATAATTTTTGCGCTAACCTACTTTGTTAGACGTACAGTATGCGTAGTTAACGGCTCTGTGATGTGTCTTATTACACCCTGTATGTTCTGTTCGGTCTACTTGTATTTATTACTGCTTATTTCTAATCTAGCTGTTGTCAGCGGCTTCACCCGCATGAAATTAGTACTTCCCGCACCATAAATTATAGCCTATGTGTTATTCCAGACTATAATCTACCTCTGTGCCAAATTTCATCGAGATCCGTTCAGCCATTCGGGCGTGATTGGGTAACAAACATTCATCTATCCATCCGAACTTTTACATTTATAATATTAAGTAGGATTCACTGATTGACATAAAGCTTATCCGATTACCTATACATTGCTTTGTCGAGGACTAGTTTTTGTGTCTTTGTGTGTTTAACCATTTAGGTCCGAATTTAATTTCCTTTGTTTAGACCACCTTTGCAGATATTTAATTAAAAGCATTACAAGATGTTTTAACAAGTTTCGCTTTGTTGAATAGTAAGGGGTTTTTGGTCCTTTTGATAAAGAGACCAATTAAAACTAAAGCATACCTCTCTATGTCTGTGCTCCATTTCTTTTAGTTTAATTTTCTGCGGCTTGTTGCTGAGACATAATAGAAATAAACTCATTTAATGATTCTAATATTATTATGATTTATGATGAGAGCAGTGGTGGCATATTGGTAACGGCCGCTACTTACAAGTTGTAGGTCGTGAGTTCAAACCCAGGAAGGCGCTTTACTTTGTGTAAATTATTTCATCACCACTGCTCTCAAAACGGTGAAGGAAAAACACATCGTGAGGAAATCGGCATGTCCTAGAACCAAAAATTCGAAGACATGTCACATCCACTAACCCGCATTGGGCCCGCGTTGTGGATTACGGCACCTCACCCTCTCACAGAGAGGAGGCCTGTGCCCAAGCAGTGGGGACATTAAAAGGCATTAAGATGATGATGATGAGATGATTATAACAGATGAAAATTATATCATACGAATTTTTATTTTTTTATTTAATGCTAAAATAATACCAGCTTGCCGGGTTTGTTCCATGGATGGATACCGAGACTCCTCCGTGCCTCGGAAAGCACGTTAAGCCGTTGGTCCCGGCTGTCAATTGTAGATCTTTGACAGCCGTTACGGGTCGTCAGAAGCTCGAAAGTCTGACAACCAGTCTTACCAAGGGGTATCGTATTACCCAGTTACTGGGTTGTGAAGATCAGATAGGCAGTCACTCCATGTAAAATACTGGTATTCAGCTGCATCTGGTTAGACTGGAAACCGACCCCAAGATAGTTGGGAAAAGGTTAGGTAGATTTTTTTTGTTTATTTAATGAAATTACATTAAAGAGGTGTTACTTATTTCTTAACTCGCCAAACTTTTACGTTTGATGCCGAGTATATCAAAAGTTGTTATATAATAAGTAATTATACCATACATAGCACACCCAAACTTTATCTCCCACACCTAAAATGATCTATTAATTTATGTTTTATTAAACTTGAGTGATTTATATAACAAATACAGCTGATACAGTCCATCATGCCAAGATTAGCGCGGAAACAAATGTCAGCGAGTTGCATGAAAATATATGAATGAGTGCAAAACTGACATATTTATTTATATATCCTTTTATAATAACTGTGTGATTTGTGATCGAGCGACCATTTTGATTTGTGTGCTTCCTGTCAAATGTTGCGATAGTTGTTTTGGTACAGTGAGTTGATTTTATAAGAGAGATTTGGAAGAACGATACATTTGTCTGGTTTTAGTATATGAAATGATGGTAAACTGTATCTTCGGCTTTTTTTTTGGCGGTGGGAAATCATCCAATGACTTCTGCTCTGGGTGGAGGCGCGGTAACATAAATCTTCGGCTCGTTCTTCTCCTCCTTTTTCGAAACTCGGTTAAAAAAGGCAGGGGGTGACTTGCACACTCAATAAATGGGCCCCCAAAAACAGTCGCTAGCACTTAGTGTGACGTAGCATCATCTTCATCTTTTAATGTCCCACTGCTGGGGCGCAGGCTTCCTCTCTGTGAGAGGGTATGGGCCGTAATCCACCGCGCGGGCAAAATGCGGATTGGTGAATGTCACATGTCTTCCAATTTTTGGTTCTAGGACGTGCCGGTTTCCTCACGATGTTTTCTTTCACCAACTTGTAAGTCGCGGCTGGTTACCACTAGGCCACCACTGCTCTCAACGCATTAGCTCGACATAGCATTATGTTATCTTATTATTACTATCGTGTTAAGTAATGAAAATAAATAACAATATACAGAAAATGGTCCTTGTTGTCGCACTCAATCCAATTTTTTCATTCAGACAAATAATGCCGCGCAATATGCAAAGCTTTCACACGATCCAGACAATGAGACCTAACTGAATGTATCGTGCAATGCGGTCATGCTTGTTAGTACGAGTATGTAGAGCATTTGTCGTAGTTTGAAGGACTTACGTATTGTTGTTATGGTCACAGTTGGTTTACTAGAAAAAATAATATAAATTTATTTTGCTTCGCCCCCTAAGGAACTACGAAAAGCTCTAGAAAAAAAAAATACAAAGTAGTTTTATGTCACTTGCAGACAGCCGCAAGAATTTTGTCGAAACAAACCGTATATACTTATCTATTCGAAGAAATAGTTCTGATTCGTGGAACACAAAATACGAAAAATCATTATTGCAGCGCCTATCTGCGGCAAACTTAACATTTAACCTTCTACGAATAGTATCCAACACAACAATATCCATTCCAGACCCTCAAATGCCATAAGCCGGGTCGATGAGCTGCGACGCACACACAGCCGCGGGGGCGGGTGGTCGCGATGCGCGGTGAAACATGCCCCGGCGCAGGCGCAGGCTCGCGTCCCGCCTACGGGACTACGCGCGCGGACTGCTGGCCTTCCTCTTCAGCAACGTGGGCGTCATCGTGCTGGTCGTCGCCTATACTATTGCAGGTAACACCATCTTTATCACCTTTTTTTAATTTGAGATATCGTCAGATGACTTCTCCCGCTGTGGGTGGAGCTGGGAAGGCGTTCCAGACTCTTACTGACTAAAACCCACCCTTGTTCCTTCATTTGCCCTTGTGTTCCAGTAGGCGTATTCGTAAACTCAGTTGACATCAATTTGATAGGCACTTTGCCATACATTGCTGCTTTGATGTATAGGAAAACCGTAGTGCCTATTATAATCGATGCCCACCTAGCAATGTACTGCATAGTGCCAATCAAATTGATGTCAACTGAGTATGCGAATACACCTGCAGGACTGCGGTGACTCTTTCAAAACTCTCCCACTACCCACCATCTTTATCACCAGCCTAGCTTTTTCCTGACTGTATAGGATGTAAGGGAAATTCTTTCAAAAATGAAGACAGGTGATAAGGCTAGTCATTCTTGATATGATACCATCAAAAAATTTGAAAAAAAAATTAAATTTTACCTAATTATTATAACATTTGGCGTACATTATGCTGTGAGAACAGTTAAAGGAAACCGTTATTTGTGATTAAAGACACTTTTTTATCTTTACAACTTTAGCATGCATTTCGTATTCGTAAAATATCAGCTGACGCTCGCGCATTACCTTGATTTCAAAGTGCGCGCGCGCTACCGACAGCCGCGCGGCCAACAACCAACAAAGGTTACTGGTATCCATGGTAGTATAATGGCATGGTAATGGTAGCATTTAGGTTGTATAGAATCTACGTTCTGGCTTCGGAAGCGTTCCGCTTATACCCTGTATAGTGGTCGGCTAATGCCTCGTTTACGTAGTATCTGAAGGTATCTCTCACAAGTTCACAACTAACAAACAATGGAGCTATACAACCTCGAGCGCTTTATTATTCGCGGAAACACGCCTTCACCAAACTTCTCCTATCTGTTAAAAACTTTGGTTGCTCAAAATTAAAAATTCCAGCCATTTTTACACAGAAAATAACCACTCTTGTTACTACAAATTCCAATTTTCCGCCGAATTCAGGCGAACCAAATATTTGCTCCAAAGTTGGTCGTCTGTGTCGAGTTACTATAGCCAATCAATTAACTTGGATACTGTTTAGAAAGGGGGCATCCATAAATTACGTGAGGTGATTTTGGCGAATTTTTAATCAAATGAGATATCGTGAGATTCGGCTCAACCCCCTATTCGTCCCTAATCTCACGTGAGAAAAAATGTATAATTTTGTGTCAAAACATTAATCTATGCTTGATTGCGTTGGATTAAAAAAAAAACATAATTCGCTGAGTTATTTTTTTACTAGTTAAATTTTACTTAATGTAACCCTGTTTTCTCGGCTTTTACACTGTTTTTTGTGGAAAAATAAATACGTGAAACTTGCCTAGACATAAGAGGAAGTGTCTAGGCAAGTTTCACGTGTTTATTTTTTCCCCCATGTGAGATTGGGTGAGATTTGGCTCGACCCCTTATCCCCCCCTAAACGCCTCACGTAAATAATGGACCAAAATAATAAAATAATCCATGAATTAAAATGCTATTTTCGGACCTTTGACGAACCAGCGTCGGTTTTAATTAGAGGTTGAGGCTTCAAATGAGGCCGCGTTTGATCCATCATCGCGGGGTTAATTAGTGCCTTTAATATGATTGGTTATGCTGGGCTGGTTCTTTGATTCTTTGTAAATTACTCCATTGGGGGGTTTGTGCACGAAGACAAATAATACTTTGAAAACAATCTTTGAATAGGGGTTAACAAATTAATCCTACTAATATTTTAATTCGAAAGATGGCTGTTTGTTACTCAATCATGACAGAAAGGCTGAACGGATCTGGTAGAAATTAGACACAGAGATAGATTTTTGTCTGGAACAGCACATAGACTATAATTTGTAATGAGATAAGTACTAATTCCACGTGGGCGAAGCCGCTGGCAGAAGCTAATATTATTAAGGGTCTACTACCGGCCAAGTGGCGCCCTCATTGAATAAAAAATCGTAGCATAGCATAAAAAATAAATATTAAAGAATCCAACGTCACGTTTGTTGCAAAGAGGATAAAGTATTTTTACGCTACTTGGCCGGTAGTAGGGCCTTAATGCGAAACACGGGGTCTCATTTCCAACTAAGAAAATTTAGTTCAAATAAATTTCAATAGATGGCGTAATATGCATCTATTTCTTATTAAAGTTTAAGAATATTAATATTATGAAAATAAATAAAAATTAAATTGTGGAATAATTGGCTTGTAATTCAAATTTAGACGATTATTGGAACGAATCCTTAGACATGATCTATATTTCTTATAGATCTCGCGCCATCTCATCTTCTTAGCACGGCGGGCTGTGCTGGGGTGGCTGCTACAGGTGCAGAAAACCTCAAACGGCGCAAATATAACAACCTTATTGGGAGTTATATGTTTGAACCGTTTGGGGTTGAAACACTAGGGCCATGGGGTCCGAGTGCTCATCGAGTTTTCCGTGACATCAGCAAACATTTAGTCGACTCTTCACGTGATCAGAGGGCTGCCCTTTTTTTCGGTCAACGAATCAGCATTGCCATTCAACGTGGCAATGCTGCCAGCGTTCTGGGCACTCCCATTGACAGCGAGGTGGACGAATTTTTTGATGCCCAATGAGCTTTATTCCTACCGGATCTTTTATGCCTCTTGTACATATTTTATTTATTAAGTTATTTATTAGTTTAGTATAATATGTTTTGTAGTGAAACAGAATAAATAACTATTTCTTATACCAATAGACGCTGTGGCGCTGTTTGAAGTTTTAGAGTTTATCCATTCGCCTCTTTAAAATTTGAATAGTGACACATTTTCATACAGTAAAAATGCTATGAAGTGCCAAAAATACTATAAAATAATTCCTCAATGTGTGAGAAAATATTGGTAAGACTTTAAGTAAATTCATTCAGCTTGCAAGCCGCTTTATATTATCTGTGACGGATGTGAAGGATGGATGTTTGTTACTCAATCACGCCAGATTGGCTGAACGGGTCTCGATAAAATTTGTTACAGAGATAGATTTTAGTCGGAAATAGCACCTAAGCTAAAATGTATAATGGAAGAAATAGGTACTAATTCCATTCGGGTGAAGCTGCTCGCAGAAGCTAGTGTAGAAAATACCGAGGTCTGTGCATATATTTTATATTGTTCATAGCGTCCGTTTAGTGCTGATTTTTCTAACACAAAAAATCTTTTTTCCGCGGAATGAAATTAAAGTTTGACAGTTTTGTATAAAAAATCAGCCAGCCATTAGACGGACAAAATACCTTCTTTAGTAACAGTACTACAAACAAATCACTAGGAAACGACCATTAAAAAAGTCCTAGGTAACTCTTCTTCTCAGTTTTTCCTATAATCACATTAGCTAGCTTCGTAAAGATCTTAAACGATAGCTTACGTCATCAGATGAGATCGTAGTGAACGTGCAATCAAAGCGGTAATGTCGCTGTCAAAGGACACCCTTCCATGGGAGGGACGTCAAAGCCCTTAATCAGTTTCAGGGTGATCCAGGTACACAGACAGAGGACTGCAATCACTACGAAGGATCGAATCTATGTCATTTTATAATGGCTCTGGAAAAACCTTTGTTTTGTTTTATTTTGCTAAAGCCGGCTCGAAAGACCAAAAAAAGGACCAAAATATCACTTCAGTAGTAACAACAAACAGCTACAATATAAAACAGAAATCAGAGATAGATACATCAAACATAACAATATTGTAGCCCACAATTGAAACGATCTCTAGAATGACACACGTAATGAATAAATATAAAATTACTTAACTAACGTGTTATAGATAGCAAAAAAGGAAAAGAAAAATCGTTTGTTTAATTTTGATGAAATTAAAATAAAGGTATGTTCTTGTTGAGAGATTTTATTGCACTTATTAAATTACAATGAAGTGCAGTCAGTAAAAATGTTGTAACAAACAATTGCTTATTGCTTATTGCGTGCTTGTTCACACACGCAATGGACTTTTCAAAAAATTCGGAAAACTAGACAACCATGATATGTTGAAAACATGATCGAAATAAACAAGCATGTGATAGATTGCTACAAAAATAATATTTATTTATGGCACATTAACAACACAAACAGAAACACAGACATAATTACAATTTTAAGGTCTTATTCCAGTGTTTATATCAATAATAGACGTGCATAGCATTTTCATAAATAACAACAAAACACAATTCATAATTAAAAACAATAATAATATAAGGAGATTAACACACACACTCACATAGCAGTATTAAATTAGGATCTTGATTGGGCTAGTTATTTCTATTATCTGTATCCCAAAACTCGAAAAACTTTCCCAACAAATAATTAGAAATCAGTGCGAACAAGGCCAATGTAGTTAATAAACCTACACCGCCATTTAGGCCATCTAATTCCGATCCAAAACTCCATAAATATTATATGGAAACCGCAACAAAGGCATTGAATGGAATCAAAACCGCGGGAGTTGTTAGAAAGTGTTTGCCAATCGATAATTCAGTGGTGAACTGGTCCTTTTTGGTACACCACAAACGATTGTACGGCGTCTGTTGCCAAATGCTATAAAACATGATGGATCGAGGGTGTTTTGTTTCGGTTTGGAGGCAAAAGGCATACTTCTGATGTTATTATGGGAATGTGGTACGTTTTTATGACATGTTTTTTTTTGTTAGAGGGCCGAATGTGGCGCCTTGTGGCGATATATCATAATGTTTTGTTATATATAGGACGGGTTAGAGCCTTATACGAATTCATTACGTAGTCTCGTCGGCCCTAAATTATAAATACTTGGTTTATTTTGTGTACTTGGTAAATGTGCGTGTTGGACTTCGTACATTTAGAGTTCCGTACCAAATGAGGGAATTATCAAAGAAAATATCTGATTAATCAATGTATTGGTATTTGTTAGTAAAATATAGGTAATAATAAACATTATTACCAAATTTATTAAACTTAAGTCAATGGAAAGTTAAAAATTCTTCGGAACAAAATTTTGTAACAGACGACGGACAGACGGATATGTGAATGACAGCCATAGGGCTCCGTTTGGACCCTTCGGGTACGGAACCCGTATATAAGTAAGTATAAGGGTTCCGTTTCTTTCATTTATCATTCGTGTGTCTATTCTTTCTTTTATTTATCATTTGTCTGACCTTCTATCACAGCCCATTTGTTCCGAATCAACTGGACTGATTTGAGTTAAAATTTGGTACGACATGTAACGTTATCAAATGAATTTGAAATATGGGGGTCACTTATGGGGTGAAATAGGGTTAAAAAAAAAAAAAAAATATAATGCGTTCGAACAACTTTTTGCGCGAGCCAAACTCGCACTTGGCCGGCTCACTTCAAGAAGGTGCATTTACTGACTTGGATCACGAACACCAAATTTAAGCAGAAGCCCTCTCAAAGCTAACCTGTTATATATATTACTGTTACAACAGGAAGGTATTAAAGTTTTTGAAGACACGGTTGGCGCAGTGGTTTAGCGTTCAGCTGCTGCTCTGCGTGCCGCGGGTTCGATTCCTGCACGGCACAAATTTGTATGGCCTACAAATAGTTGTTCTTTATCAGGGTGTCTTGTGTATGTGAGTTTACATGTTAGTGAACTCACCCGCGATACAGGAGTAATTCCTAGTGTGGGGCAACAGTTTTCTTTTTAAGTGTTTGTATAGACACTGGATTTCTCAATCTGCCTAGCCTTTTCCCAACTACCTTGGGGTCGGCTTTCAGTATTTTACATGGAGCGACTGCCTATCTGACCTCCACAATCCAGTTACTGGGTAATACGATACCCCTTGGTAAGACTGGTTGTCAGACTTTCGGGCTTCTAAGGACCCGTAACGGCTGTCAAAGATCCACGATTGACAGCCGGGACCAACGGCTTTACGTGCTTTCTGAGGCACGAAAGAGTCTCGGTATGTAAAGATGGTCAAAAATCTGATGGATCGACCCGTGTGGCTGTTATTACTTTAGCCACGAGCTCCTCAGACACTGGAATACTATAAGTCCAAAATATTAGGACATTTTCAGGTAGGTACTTATTTCACTTCCAAAATGGGGTTTTCGGTCTTTAAAACTGAAAACCCACGGTCAACGCCACATTATCCATAATTACTGTCATTCCAAAATCCTTATCGCTCTTCCCTTCCAAATCAAAGGGTATTGATTGTGTCACAATAATAGAATTATGCTTGTCGCTCCACGTCATTAGATGGCTTGAAAGCCTGAACTTAACACTTGACTGGGCACTTTTAACTTTTACAGCATCCTTGCTGGGTATTTCCTTTGTCATTTTGATGAAGAATGAGGGGCTGGGCCTGCGTTATCGCGTTAGGCCGCTGCACACGATCGGGGGATATTGGGTAAAGATTGATGCAAATGAAATTCGGAGTTTCATTGTGCAGTCAGAGATAAGAAGAATATTTTTTAGACTGTTGATATTTTCTTCGAATATTTATGGTTTTTGTCTGTAAAGAGAGATATAGATACTAGCTCATGCTAGCAGCTTCGCCCATGTGAATGTCGAATAAGATCCCATGGGAATGTACTACCGGGATGAAAAGAGAACTTTATACAAATAAATGAAAATAGGAATGAATGATTAGGGATGTGAACTTCTAAGTAAGCTTGCTCCATTTTCAACCACATCATCGGTTACCATCAGGTGAGATAGTGGTCAAGCACTTATTTGATGATTCCACAACCTTAAAAAAACCGGTCAAGAGTGAGTCGGACTCGCGCACCGTGGGTTCCGTACCATCATATTATATAAATATTTTGGATGTGTTACTTTACGTATAGTTGAAGTTTTAGGTCAGCGTCATCTCTTGATCGATAGTGGACTCAATATACTTTTTGTTGCTGATTTCTTTTATTTTTCCTGTGATCTTAACACAAACTTCTTAATTCTTCTTAATTCTTTATTGTACACTAATTTTCACACAGTACTTTGTGGTTACACAATGCATGTACAAAGGCGAGCTTAAATCAATATTGAGTTTTCGCCCATCAAGCCTTTGAGTGATGGAGAGAGATCACATTTGAGGGTAGGATCCAGTGCACAAAACATATAAACCTACATAAATAATTCCAATTATATGTTATACCTACGTACTAATAAATACCAATATATACTAATATTATGTCAATTTGAAAATAAGTGCTACTTGATTTTCTTCTTGAAGACATCTAGAGAAGGACTGTCGCGTAGTGAGTGTGGGAGAGAGTTCCAGAGACGCACTGCAGTAACTGAAAAGGAGCCATTATAGCGGCTGGAAGTGTGACGCGGACTACGAAGGAGAAGGGAGTTGGCAGTGCGACAGGGTTTATCCCTCGGAATGAAGTACTCAAACCCTTCACGAAGGTATTGAGGAGAATAAGGATTGTGCAGGATAGTATAGAGAAGAGATAGGGTATGGGTATATCGCCGATGCCGAATCGTCAGCCACCTCAATTTAGTACGAAACTTCGACACATGGTCGTATTTGCAGAGGCCAAAAATTAAGCGGATGCACAAGTTCTGCAGTCGCTCGAGTTTATTTAGGAGTACCTACGTAACATCTAGAAAACAGACATCCGTATAGTCTATTAGCAGTAGAAGAGATTGAGCAAGACTGACCTTAGTGTGAAATGGTAAGAATTTTTGGAGACATTTAAGAGACTGAAAAGAGTAGAAAACCCTCTTACTAACATCTGCAATTTGTACTTCCCAAGAGAGGTTAGTGTCCATTTTTTATTTTTTTTATTTATTTTATTTTATTTAACCAGAACGACAAAATGCCAATTACACTGATCATACACATTACAAATTAAAACCAAAATACAAATTGTATAAAACACATTAAGAATAAAATAAAAAATATTACAATTGCACAAAATTATGCATACTTAATTCAGTGCCTTTCACTCAGTCTTCTCGCAAATCGTCCATATAGATGCCTAGATTTTTAGCGCTTTTCGAGTACAATATGGGCACCGAATCATACACTACCGGCGGGAGAGACTGGTGATCTAAAAGGCTGAGCATGTATCGGCCACCAATAATGAGTGCTTGCGACTTAGCTCAGTAAGAGTCCAAAGCATTTCACCCACTTGTTGATATTTTCAAGGTCATCATTGATGGCATCTGCAAGTCGTTTGCATAGAGATGATATTTAGAAGTTACCTTAGTGATAGCGTTTATAAAAACTGAGAAAAGAAGAGGAGAGAGGACGCCACCCTGAGGTACACCCGCAGCCAAATCACACCATTCAGAGGAATCCTCACCAGACCGAACAGACTGCGAGCGGCCCCGAAGATAAGATTTGAACCACTCAATTACCGGCGCAGAGACATAAGGGAGGAAAGAATTCCTCAGAGGATGTCTTAGTCAACTGAGTTAAAGGCACTGCTGAAGTCCAGTAAAACCAACACTGTCAGACATTTGTTTTCCATAGCCAGTCTTATGTCGTCAGTTATTTTGACAAGAGTTGTCACGGTGCTATGGCCAGGTCTGAAACCAGATTGGTAAGGACGCAGCAGGCCATTAGAGGACAGATAAAAAGACAGTTGCTTCTGAACAACGCTCTCGAGAACTTTGGAGAGGATTGGGAGACTGGATATTGGACGGAACTGGGATAGTGAAGAAGGATTTTGAACTTTAGGAAGCGGTAGGACGTGAGCCTTTTTCCACGCTGAAGGAAAGGAGTAATTGAAGAGGGAAAAATTTATAATGTGGGTGATGACAGGAACTATTTCACTCAAAATAGGTAGGAACATTTGGAGCTGTAGGCCATCGTCACCTACCGCCTTAGTGGAGATGGATCTTCTATCACATAGAATAATTTCAGATTTTTCTCTATGCAAACTTCGGAGATAAGGAGAGGTAACGGTACTTTTTTACATTTTTCATAAAACATTGAAAACTATGGGCCTAAAAAAAAATATTTCTTTTTTCTTTGCAAAATAGTTGGTTAAACGTCACTTAAAACTATTCCAAGTTGATAGCATTAGAAGTTCTTGAGATATCCAGCTGTGACAGACGGGCAGACAGACTGACTGAAACGCACCATAAGGGTTTCTTTTTACCATTTTGGTTCGGAACCCTAAAAAGGCGTGATTGATTGACATATTTACATACACAAAACATTTTTACGTTTAGTCTAACTGTAGGAAAAGGCAGGCAACAGTCTAAAAATAACATCTAAAGTTTAATCCTAGATATTAAATTAGTTTGTGGCCACTGTGGTAATGGATCCTTTGTGCAGAGATACTATTGATCAGACTTAGAACCAGCTAGGTATTTAATCATAACTATTATTTACCTTGATATTCAGAAGGTTTTCAAGTGAAAGGAAGTTTCACGCGCCTACGGGTACCCTTTGAACAGGTTCTTAATAATTATGCCCGGAATGTAGACAAAGATGTCTAGAGTCTGTAAACTGAACGGAATTCCTGGAAATCTTAAGGAATTTGGTTTAGCTATCTTAGTTACACGAAAATATGGTTTATTTTATTATCGAGAGCGGAGTATTTAACATTGTGAAAAGGGCAGTTCTTTTGTTCAGTAAATTTTTAATTTTTACTGATCAATTTTTTTTAAACCATGGCATTATAATATGATACTAGATTCTGCTGACGGCTTCGCCCGCGTGGAATAAATACTTCTCCCAATATGAATTAGCTTATGTGTTATTTCAACTATAATCTATCTCTATGCCAAATTTCATCCAGATTCTGGCATGATTGAGTAACAAACAGGCATATACGCATATAATTTAAAGAAGATTCTACAACTTTCTCCTAATATTGTAGATGTCTTATTAAATATTAATTTTATTAACTTATTTGTTTGTTAATTATAGTAGTATATTTTGATTTGCAATTTTTTCTTTATCAATGTAACATGTAATCTTACATTTTTCGAGTGTAAATTTTAATAAATAGCTCAAAATTGTATATAATAATTTAAAAAAAAATTCTAATTCGAGTTTTTTTCGATTTTTTGCATTTTCTGAGAAGATTTATTATGGTAAAATATTTTTTTTTTTCACCATCGGAAAGTAGAGATTTCAACGAACAGAAAGCATACCAACTTTTTGAAAAAAGCTGATATTTTGACGGGTGAATTTTAGATTGAAAATTAGGGTGCTTTTTCGATATTAATTCAAAATAAGGTGAAAAAATAAATGTTTCTAATCAAATAAATTACAGCGTATTTGGGACATAAAAAGGTAAGTTTCCAAAAAATTTCGTGAAAATTTTTTTTTTTGTAAAAGATAAAAATAAAAAACCAAAAACTTGGTTTTTTTCATTTTTCACATAAATTTTGAGGTTATGTGAAAAAAGTGTAAACACAAAAGTTTTAGATCTTTTTATTACCTACAACTTTGTCATTTGACTTTTTTCCATAGGACTTTTAGTTTTGCCGGAAATCGAGATGAACCGTTTTTTACCCTTAAAAACTCACCCCTTTCCCCTTCCCGACCTCAGATCGCCCGTAAATTATTTATCCTTTTATTTTTATAATATTCTCCTCCTTTTCTAATGGGTTTCATCCCACTATTATTTTTTTTGGTTTTAAAAATTATCGACCCTGGTCTATATTGAAACTTTCGCATAATATTTTATAATGCTAGCCGGGCCCGCGGTTTCAACCGCGTAAACCGGGATAAAAACCTATGTGTTAAGAGGGAACAGGGGGCTGCGATTCTCCATACAAATGTATTCCCCTTTTTTCTTCCTGAATAATGCCTCTAGAGCAATCATTTTTTTTAAATAAAATCAAGGTCTGCTGTAGACATGTCCCTGTCATTTCCTTTTTTTCAGCAACTAATAAGTAAAGTAAATATGACCCTCCAAAAATGACAAAAAATACCCTAGTTTTACCGCCGTTATTAGAGGACTACCAGACAAATTCTAAAAGATTTAACATAAAATATTATTAATAGGGACCTTGACATACTCTTTCTTAAAAATTTGGTGCCAAAAATAATTGAACCGGCTCAGTTTTCGAGGAGAAAAAAGGGGAATACGAAACGTCGATCTCATCAAAAAATTTGGGATGAAATCGGTCTGAGCTGCAGCTGTCACTTTCGCACTCTACGGCGGCAGGCTTGAGACAGCACGACGGCAATAATTTCTTCAAATACCTATTTTGTAAATTCCTCGCAGACCCTGTCCCCTTTTAATCTAGGGTATAAGCTATCTACATACCAAATTTCATCTAAATCGATCTAGCCGTTTGAGCGTGAAGAAGTAACAAACATACAAACACACACTCAACAACTTTCGCCTTTTTAATGTAGTGTGACTAGTATTCGAATTTAGCTGGCGAACTGCCCAACTACGATTTGAAGAAGACCATGTTTTATACTTATCTAGTCGAATAAGTACTAATAAAACATTCGAGACAATCAATCAACAAGACCCAAGGAATAAAACTTTGAACCACGACCAGTCCCATCCCTTTCCCGACAGTATGAACCCTACCTAACCAACAACTTCAAAGAGAACTCCTCAAAATTAAACCCGTGTTTTTCTTGACGACATTATGATGCTCCGTAATTTATGTTCGGGCGTTGTCCTCGGTAAATTAAAAGGAATCTGTCTTCGTGGCTCATTCTCGTGATAAATTAATAATAAGGCAAGGTTTGGCATGAGATAAAAGTGATATAGTATCGTAAGCACAAAAAATGAAGACGTAATCTATTAAAAAGATATAATTATTTTTGGTATGACAGTCTTTTCATGTCTCCATGATGGAATGATCGTAAAAGTGTTACGGAATTTACTTAAGACAAACTGATTTCGTAACGTTTGGAATTTAAGATGAGGTCAGCTTTAGGACTAGGTCTTTTTAGGGTTCCTTACCCGAAGGGTAACCAACGAAACTTTATTACTAAGCCTACGCTGTCCGTCCGTCCGTCCGTCTGTCTGTCAGCGGGCTGTATCTCATGATCCGTAATTGGTAGACGGTTGAAATTTTCACAGAATATGTATTTCTGTTGTCGCTATAACAACAAATAATAAAAATAATTTTTTTATAAAAAAAAACAACCGACTTCCAAAAAAGGTACTTACTTTTAATACACTAAAAATTAAAAAATAACTTTAATTTGAGAAGTCGGTTTTTGTATTTTATTTCTTCGTTATTTGACACCAACTTCCGAAATTAAAGTTATTTTTTAATTTTTAGTGTATTAAAAGTAAGTACCTTTTTTGGAAGTCGGTTGTTTTTTTCTGTAAAAAGTTTTTTATTTTTAACTTTTTAGTTGATAAACCCCAGAACTAAAAACCCCAATAACATGGAACGTGGAATTTAAACATACTCGTAATTGGAGAAAACAAAAACGTCATCGAGGTATACGTATTTTTCGATTTTGTTCAGTTTCTCAAAAAGCGCTAAAGCAATTTCGATAAAATTTATGTGGGACCACCTCGGGAATATAATTATGCTTTCGGATAAAAAAAAAAGAATTTTGAAAATCAGTCCATAACTGACGGAGAAATCGGCGGACATACATAAAAAAACATACATACAGTCGAACAAAAAAATAAAATAAATTCAAAACATTTATTTCAGACAATAATTATATTGTCCATAAATTGTAAGGCACCAATAATAAAAACAAACAATCAAAATTAAATTACTATTAAATCAAAACAACCTCCAACTTTTTTCGAAAGTCGGTTAAAAATAAGTTAAAGGAAACTCAGGGGAGCCAAAAAAAACACATTTCTAGGTAGGGACCTAGAAATGTGTTTTTTTTGTTTTTTTTTGCTCGATCTGAATAATGGCGCGTATAATCTTGTACGATGGTACGGGACCCTTGATGCGCGAGTTCAACTCGCACTTGGCCGGTTTTTTTTTAAAGTGAAAACTTCTTTTGGCACGTTGGGCACTTTGGGAATGGGAAAATAGCACTGAACTCGCGTGACAATCACGCGAAGTTGTGACGTCACGTAAAGCAAAGAAGTTTTCACTTCTGACGTGCAGTCCTGCGACTGACAGTATTTTTAACCGATTTCAAAAAAGGAGGAGGGTCTCAATTCGACTGTATTTTTTTTATGTCTGTTACCTCAGGACTTTTTTTCTAGGTGAACTGATTTTGATTTTTGTTTTTTTTTTATATTTGAAAGCTGGTGCTTTCATGTGGTCCTATTTAAATTTATTAAAGATCTGATGAAGAACTTTGGAGATACACAATGGAACCCTTTAATAAATGATAGTAAACCTTCCGGAACTGCTTCGGGTGCCAAATAACGAAGAAACAAAACTAAAAACACCGACTTCCGAAATTGAAGTTATTTTGCAGTTTTTGGGGGTTTTTTAAGGAAGTCGGTTGTATTTTGTTGTAAAAAAGTTTTTTGGGGTGGTAAATCATTAAATAACTTCTCCCACTCTGGGTGGAGCAGAAGGGCTCTTACTGACTAAAACCCACTCGTGTTTCTTCAGTTGCCTGTACCAAGGCTGCGGTTACTCTTTCAAATACACCTACACCATTACCATAACATGTATATACCACTTTTGTCTGATAGTATGCTACATCCATTGACCAGTAAAGGGAGCGACAACACCTACAAAAAAAAAAAAACCGGCCCGAAGGACCAACATTTTAATAATAATAATAATCTTTATTTGTACATTTACACTTGAAAATGTAGAATACAGCTACAAAAACATAATGTTGTACATGGTGACAATCAAAACACGAACTGCTGCCTCCTAAACTAGGCAAAAAGCCTGTGTTTTAGGAGCCAAAGTTCCTCCAGGAATATCAATTATAAATAGATAACATTGCAAGTAAAATTAACATAACACATTACAATACATCATTTGAATAAATTATCATTATTAAATTAAAAATTTGAATAGTATAAGAAAAAGGAAAATTATTAAATTAGATTAGTAAATAAGTAATTAAATTACAATTAATCATACAACACATTTTAGACACATACATGATTAATAGATTCAGTAGTAAACATTAAAATTTTAGAACAAGGTAAATTAAAAATATTTTATTACAGGATCATTCATGTTTCAAGCAATAGAAGGAGGGAGTGAGAGGAAGATAGACAATCAAATGAAGATGGAACGTGAAAACCTATCAGAATACCTGTGGCATAACGTCACTATTGCCCTGAATCTCTTCAATGAGACGGCTCTGAAGGAAAGGTACGTATCACACGTTTTCTCTGTTGTCACAGCGACTGAGTCTAGTGGAGGTCTTTCAAACTAACCTAGAATATGGCCCTAAGGGCTCAGCAGGGTCACACGAATATGTAAAATGAAATTATCTCTGATATAGTATTCGTCAAACGTAACGACGTGTGCGAAGTTAGCTGCGAGTGCAACTGCGCGCAGGTACAGTCAAGTCGACAACAATTTAGGTCATTTAATGATTTTTATAACTGTGTGGAAGCTGTGTGAATATTTTTTAGGGCTGTATGGTACCTACTTATTTTTTTTGGAAGTTTGTGGTATACACGCCATTAAGTTTGACGAATACTATGTCAATGTTTCGTGTGGAGCTGAGTCGTTAACGGAGACCCCTTTCATGTGCTGATGGTAATCACCCGGGTGGTTTTAGTGAAGTAAGAATCCCACACTCCCGGGTCTTTTCATTAAAATACCAGTCAACTTTTTTAAGGTTCCAAACGAAAACAAAAAAAAAGGTCCAGCAACACGGTAAGTGTGTGGGACAGGTGCTACGTCACATACGTGTGGCTCTTCGAATTATTTTAACCTATCATAATTTATATGATTAATTGGCACTAGCCCTAGCCGTGTGTTAAATTAATGTTACCATTGTAGCACCACGTTGTATACAGATGTGTGTGTATACCCAATTATTGTGTCATAGACACGTTGGGCACTTTTGGGATGGGGAAAAAGCGCTGAACTTGTGTGACCGTCACGCGAAGTCACGCCGTCGCGTGAAGCTACGAAGTTTTCACTTCTGAAGTATTTGTTAAATTGCAAGTATACAAGACACACAAATCTACACACACACACACAGACAGTGAATAGAGTGTGTGGGAGTGTGTACAGTGGTGTGTGTGTGTTGTAAACTGACTTTTCTAAGTATGTCGCTTTTTATATTGTTTACTGTATGTCCGTAATAAATGTTTATGTAATTGAATGAATTTAAAACTTGCTTGTTCTGGTTCTCACACAGGATCGGCACAGAACTGCAGAACTACCAGAGTAAGATAGTGAGGGCCGTTCACAAGGGCTGGGACGGTGGTAGGTCCAGCCCGCAGTGGAGCTTCTCCTCCGGCTTCCTGTACTCCCTGACCGTCATCACCACCATAGGTAAGGATGCAGGCATTATTTTGCTCTACAATTTTTTTTAGGTCATTGTAATAATCATTCTCTTGCCCTTCTTCCAAATCTTTTGGGTCGTCGTAATCATCATTTCCTTGCCCTTCTTCCAAATCTTTTGGTTCATCATAATCATCATTCTCTTGCCCTTTTCTAAATTTTGGTTCATCGTAATCATCATCCTCTCCTCCTTGTTCTCTTGCCCTCCTTCCAAATCTTTTGGGTCGTCGTCATCATTATTCTCGCCCTTATCACAATTCATTTGGCGTCCTGAAATGTGGAAAATGACTTCCATACTTCTATGTTAGTTTTCATCTAAACCTTTTAAGCATCATTATCATCCTTCACATATGCCATCCATCGTTTCTTTGGTTTTCCTCTACTCGTATCTTCTTCTTCGTCGTCACACTTTTGGCAGAGTGGTCGTAGTCGTCACATCAGGGCTGGTGTCAAGCTTCGCAGTCCTTCGGCGTTCTTGCCGTCCTGTTGCTCTTCTTGTACATTCGTGAAGTGGACCGTTAAGTGCAACTTTGACTTGGGCTGTCTAACGTATTGGTGACCTGCCGCGCGCTCTTTTGCCTTCAACATTTCCCTGCTCTACCCGTCGCTCCACAGATGTGTCTTCTCGACGTGTGTTTTATCCAAAAAAGATAGAATACGACATTAAAAGATGGAAGGAATACGCTGTTTGATACCGAGTTCTTGGAGTATTGAGACGTTGGTTCGAAACTGTGTCCAGGTTATGGCAAGCATTCTTCTGAATCAGCACATTTATTAAGCGTTTATCTTCTTCTACTTATATAGCCTTAGGTTATGTGCTGCAAATCACCAAAACTTTTACATTCTGTTTTTTGTCCTTATTGAATGTTTTGTTCCCCAAGTAACATGGGACAAGGAAAGGAAGATGATGAGGGAATGCTCTGTCCGCCAGGTTACGGGCACCTGTCCCCGAAGACGGACTGGGGCAAGGTGGTCACCATCCTGTACTCGCTGCTGGGCATGCCACTGTTCCTGCTCTACCTAACCAATGTTGGTAAGATTTGCATCCGCTCCTTTTATTCCTTCTCTGTGTTAGGTTAATTCTTCTTAGCATGTCGATGGAAATGTAGAGCCTGCAGGGCTCTAAGGGCGCTGTTGTAGCTTGGGGAGCTGTCTCACTCGCTGGCATGCGAGGGTGTCGTGTATGCAAGTGTACTTGAATATGGGTGTAGTGTACGGAGGCAAACACGGTGGGACTGCGGTGGGCGTACTGTACTTTTATATTATTAAGTAAATATATACATACGCCCTCTTCGACGGGTGAGTTAGACTAAACTTAAAACAATCGCAATTTCGCAACGTTCTATTTATTTATTTATTTATGCACACACAAAAACAATTACAAGAGAAAAATGAACAAATACAGATAGAAGAGCACAAAGGCGCTGCTTATTTCAAAAGAAATTTCTTCCAGCAGACCTGCGACTGGAAAGTTGGTTAAACTAAACTAAACTAAAAAAAATAGATATAGAAACATAAAATAGACATAAATACATAAATAATTCATACATAAAATATACCTAACTTTACAATAAACCAAAGTTCATAATTAAATATAAAATAAATATCAATAATAAATATAATGTGGAGAGGTAATGCTCTTTGACTAGTTACTTGAATTGGTAGACAGTTTGAGAATCACGGATATTAGGTGGAAGTGAGTTCCACAGTCGTACCGCATGAACAGAGAAGGAGTGGGAATAGAAATGGGTTTTATGGGATGTGAAATTGAGATGATGCTTAAGGCGGGATCTACAAGGGGCGTCGGCAGGGCGAGTGAACGAAAAACTATCACGCAGGTAGCCAGGATATTTAGGATTACAAAGGATGTTGTACAGGAGACATAATATTCGAGTGTTCCTGCGAAGACGGATAGGGAGCCACTTGAGATCTTTGCGAAACTGAGAAACATGGTCGAATTTCCGTAGACCAAAAACAAAACGAATGCACAGGTTTTGCAAGCGCTCAAGCTTGTTTAAGAGCTCCTCAGTGGCATTCAGATAGCAGGCATCAGCGTAATCAATGATCGGCTGAATTAAGGTTTGAGCTAAAGTAATTTTAGTTTTAAAGGGCAAGAAACTTTGCAGAGATTTTAAAGAGTGGAAGGTAAAGTGCACTTTACGACTAACCTCGTTGACTTGAGCTCGCCAAGAAAGGTTGTTGTCAAGAAAGGTTGTTGTTCTACTAATCTATTCTAATCTTAATATTTGAACCACACTTCAAAAGTTATAAGCTGCTAGCAAAGGCGCGGCTCTCACACCGTCTGTGGGCTGTGTGTACATGCGCCACATAAGCTTTAAATATAATGATTGGACTAGTATTCAGCTACGGCCTCAGTATTCTCTGCCGCAGCCATAAGGTCGCTGCCAGGGTCGTGGGTATATTGGCACAGGCAACTGAAGGATCTCTGGTAGGTTTAAGTCAGTAAGAGTTGGACACGCCCTCCCGCTTCAGCTAGAAAAGGAGAAGTTATTTGATGATTTCCCACCCAAAGAAAAAAAGCCGTAATGTCACATGTATAGGCTACAGGGTTTGCGACGCAAGATGAGAGGTCCATGTAGATTAATGCACACCATAAGTTTTGATAGTTATACCCCTCAGGGCTTGCGCACGTCAAATGTCAACATCTGTCAAGCCCCGTTGACAGTCGGCCATCGTGCAGCTATAGACTATATCACGTTCCGAGTATGCGAACCTTGCCACAGGATAAAAGACCTTGCGTAATAGTAATAATAGAGGTTCCAAACGCGTGAATCGAGTTTTTGGCAAGGCAAACGGCATTTTCACACTGTCTCACTGGTGAGTCATGGAGCCTTAAGTGTCAATAAAAGTCTGACACGCCCTCCAACCCAAAGTAGAGGACATTATTAATACAGAATGAATACAGTAAAATTAAAATGTGTGATTATTTAAAAAACAAAATACGTCCATTAGCATTTGTTACTTTTTTCTCGTCCAAAAATATGGATTGATTAGTGTAAAATAAAAAGAAGAGCTCGTGATTCAATAATAACAGCCGCACGGATTGATCTGCAAGGTTAAGCATCGCTTGCCGAGGTCGCTCTGGAGATGGATTTACATCGAGATTCCTCCATGCTTCAGAAAGCAGGTTATGCTGTTTGTCTTTACTGTCATTTGTAGATCTTTGACAGTCGTCACGGGTTGTCAGAACCCGGATAATCTGACACCAGTCTTGATTTTTGTTTTAAACATTATTCTTGTCTGGTTTTCGGAAAAAAAGGCTTTTATTATTATTATTATTATTGCCCAGGAGAACCGTGTTAGTGTTACCCAGATACTGGGTTGTGGAGGTAAGATAGGCAGTCAATCCATGTAAAATACTCAGGTGCATCATGTTAGACTGGGAGACGACCCCAACAGAGTTGGGAAAAGAGTAGACAGAATGAGACAGGTCCCATTCTGTCAGGTTCGCGGGTTTGTTTAATTGACCCGCGGCTCTTGTCACAGGCAATTGAAGGAACATGGGGCGGTTTTAGTCAGTAAGAGTCTGACACGCCCTCCAACCTAAAGCAGAGGACGTTATTGAAGATGTCCCACCATCGAAAGAAAAAAAATACAGAATGAATACAATAAAATTAAAATGTGCGATTATTTTTTTCCCAACTAAAAATAGCTAAGTGCCTCTTCGAATATGCTGGCGCATGCCTTTATAATAAATCACTGAGGTGGACTAATTTAAAGGCAATCAAGAACCCTTATTATAAAATTTATAATTGCCCAAATGGATTTCTGCTAAGTAAGACAGCTCATTAAGATAAAACGTAAGAAAGATTAGCAAATCTCGATTGGATGTTGGCAAAAAGCTTTGCATCTTCGTTATTCTTGAGATAATTTATTTGAGTCAAGTTCGCTTTAATCCCTACTACATAATATTTAATGCGAAAGTAACTCTGTATGTCTGTCGCTTTCACGCCTAAACCGCTGAACCGATTTTGATGAAATTTGATGCAGATATAGATTAGACCTTGGAAAAGGACATAGGCTTTTGTGGTAAAAACTGAAGCTTGAAGGGGTTGAAATAGGGGATTAAAGTTTATTTATGAGACCGACATTATTGAAAATAAAACCATGAAACCTTGTATTTAGGCACTTAATAAGAAATAAATAACCATCTGCCCAAGCATTTTTGAAATTTCGACGAATATGGGGGTGAAATAGGGGATGAAAGTTCTATGAAAACAAGCTTACTATATTTGCAAAATAAGTATTGGTGTGGCGAGTTGCCGCCACTCTGCAAGTTGGGTGGGGTTGGTATCACGTCGCGTGTGTGTCTCGCTTTAATTTGTCAGACAGACGTGAGTGGCCGGCTTTACGACGAGCTATAGACAATTTAAAATGCAACAATCGACGTCACGTCAGTTTGACGTCAGTGTGTGTGTCTAACGCCGCGAGGCACAGCGCGCATCTCACCGCAGACTAATGTCTTAAAATAATATCGTCCCCGCAAATACGCTAAAATCCCGAGTAAATCCCGTAAACGTTGGGGATCCTCCGGGAATAATAAATAACCCATATTTACCGCGTCCGTTAACTACTGAACAAGCATAATCAGGAGTGTTGGTGTGAAGAGAACGAGTGGCCACTCGACAATTCGACGTGCAACCATCGAGAACAGCCCGGAAAGTAAGGTACCACTTGTTTTACAAATTGTAAGTAGGGCCACATTCGCCGACTGCTGCCGACCACTCCTAACTTGAAGTTATACAGACAAATATAGGCAATTTTGGGCCAGCATTCCCTCCAAGTGCTTGGTCGTACTTCTGTTCTACATCCGCAGAGACCCACGGCTATTTACACGCTTGGGCAACTCCAAGTATCTTAAATATAAAAGAAGTTGCCAAGAGTAACTATTCCACGCCGTTGAAGTCACGGGCAAAAGGTAATTTACAATATTTTTGAAAAAGCTCACTTACCAGCGGTTTTAATGTCTGCCTCTTAACTTGTCTTGTAAAGCCAAATCTTATTAACAAACACAATTTCAAGTTCATTTATTTAATCAAAACGTGTTGAAAACGAGCAGTATTTGAACATCAAACTACACAGTAGAAAGCTTTCAAATAAGCCTACCTTTCTCTGCTGCTTAGTGTTTACCTGAGCTGAGAATGTAAACTTCGGAAACTCCCAAGCAACACGTCTTCATTTGTTTACGTGTTATAAATTAAGGGCCGATTTCACCACTGAAACTAATCGCAATTAGTTAAACTAAACTCAATTTATGCGTTTAATCGAGATTGGAGCTTAATTTTGCGTTTCACTATTACAAACTAAACTAGTTTAAGCTTAAACTTATTTTAAACTAGCTGCGCC
Organism: Polia nebulosa; assembly: GCA_951329385.1. NCBI lineage: Eukaryota > Metazoa > Arthropoda > Insecta > Lepidoptera > Noctuidae > Polia > Polia nebulosa. The sequence goes on from OX589606.1 coordinate 30,695,684, forward strand.
CCGCGGTTTGACCCGCGTAGACCAGGATAAAAAGTAGCCTATGTGTTAATCCAGGGTATAAGCTATCTACATACCAAAATTCATCCAAATCAGTCCAGATATTTGAGCGTGAAGAAGTAACAAATATACACACTCACAAACTTTCGCCTTTATAATATTAGTGTGATTCTAAACGCCCAGTTTTCGGTGAAACGCAAAATGAAGCTCTAATCTTGATTAGCTAGACGCATAAACTGAGTTTAGTTTAAACTAATCGCGATTAGTTTCATTGGTGAAATCGGCCCTAAGAAGATAATATTATAGTATGCTAAGGTTTTTTAAAGAGCAAATTGTTTAAAATTTAAAAGCTGTAACTAAGCGAACGAAATTCCGGAAAATTTTAATTAAGTAAATAATAGTTACTAGCTTCTGTCAGCGGCTTCGCCCACGTGGAACTAGTGCTTTCCCCAAATTAAAAAAGCTAATTATAGCATGTATGCTATTCCAGACTATAATCTATCTAGATCTGTACCAAATCTCATCCAGATCCGTATAACCGTTCTGATGTGATTGAGTAATAAATCCATCCATCCATACTTTCACATTTATAACACTAGTAGGATAGGATTATTCCATTTATTTACTCTTCTATTCATATTGGTTATTTTAAAGATTTCTCAAAATCAAATATTTTACGCTACCGTTTCGCTTCGAAACGAAATGGTAGCGTAAAAGTGGTTTGCGTCGGCTTTGGCCACACTATATCAACAGTTAATTCATTAAGTTTAAACTCAATATTTTGAAAGTGATCCTTTTTCTCGAATTCGTGGAACTTAGGAATAATTTAAGTTCACAGGTTCTGTGTGTTAAGGGTTTTACGCCGAATTCCTCGATTCAGTCAAATATTATCTGACCAAACCAAATTGAATTAGATTTTATAAGGCCTGAGTTTTTCGTCGAAGTAGTTATGTGTTTACCTTCCGTCTGGGGTAGGCGAAAAGTTTAAAAGTCTTTTAACCACTTGGGTAATCCAGAGATCGCTTTTAAAAAAAGAGGTCGAGATAATTCTTCAACCTTTTTTCTTGTGATGGGAAATCATCAAATGACTCTCCCGCTCTGGGTGAAACGGAAGGGAGTGTCAGTTTTCTTACTGACTATAGGTGGCGGCGACCTCTCGCGCCCGGCCCCGGTTCAGGCCATGGTAGAGCGAGCGGGAATGGCAAGCAGTCTCCGCAGGCGGGACGCGTGAGGGAAGCTCAACGGAGTGGCCCTCACGGCACCGGCCGCTACCACCGCAGGATGGGTACTGGGTGAAAGACGTCGCGAGACGATCTCCGGCCACCGTAGACCCGGGCCTGCGGAAGCGAGCAGTGGGTAGCTCACCGTCCGATCAGCACCAGGCCCGTGAGTCGATGGCGCGTAGTGTTCCACGCGCGCCTCAAAGAGATTAGTGTCAGCCACCACTGACGGGGCCCATCGTGGCCGGTGCCTGCATGCCTAGAAGTTGCGTATAAATTCTGAAAATGAGTTACCGCACCCCTGGGCATTCAGGCAGGGAAGGAACAGGGTTGGGTTTTAGTCAGTAAGAGTCTCACACGCCCTCCCGCTCAACCCAGAGCGGGAGAAGTCATTGGATGATTTCACATCCCCCAAAAAAAAAGAAAAAAATCTTCTTACCGACTAAAACCCACCCATGTTCCGTCCAAGTTGCGTTTCAGGACCGCGGAGACTCTTTTGAACAAAACCCTGGACAGTTAGACATTTGGCGATCACGTTTTTCCTTTGTAGACAATAAACTATAACATAAGAGGAGCTCGTGGCTAAAGTAATAATAGCCGCACGGGTCGATCCATCACGTATAAAGCTACGCTTGCCAGGGTTGTCCCATGGATTGTCAGTCTTGCCAGGGTGGCCATTTTTACATACCGAGACTTCTCCGTGCCTCGGAAAGCACGTTAAGCCGTTGGTCCAGGCTGTCAATCGTGGTTCTTTGACAGTCGCTACGGGTCGTCAGAAGCCCGAAAGTCTGACAACCAGTATTACCGCAGGGGTATCGTATTCTAAAATAATTGTATTCAGCTGCATCCGGTTAGACTGGAAGCCGATCCCAAGATAGTTGGGAAAAGGCACGCCCGTGCCTTTTCCCAACTATCTTGGGATCTAGATTGACTATAAACTATAACAATATCGAGGCATACATAGTCAACTGTTTTTTTATGCAAGCCTGACACAGAAATGAAACAGAAATATCTCACTTCTGGGAAAAACATCCCTTCATCTCTTCTTGCATCTTCCATATATCAAATCGAGTCATTCATAATTTATTGTGATTAAGCTATATTTTTCTCGGGATTCCATAAAGTTTTGGGTTTTGAGAGAGTTTTTAATAGGGAATATGCATGATATTTTTTTATTTGTTCAATTGCAAACTTATTAACTATAGTGAAAAAATATGAAGGAATTTTTAAAATATCATCATCAGCGACGAAGTTATAAAGCTTTAAAGTTGATAATTAGAAAGAGAAGTCCGACGTGTTCTTTGACGTCAAAGGTCATGCCGCCCACACAACTGCCATAGAAAACAGCGTTTTCGAGAGAGGGCCAGACATATTTGTTTAAAATTGTTATATCTCGTTAATTTTCGATCAATTTTGATTCTGCTTTCACTGTTCGTTACTCTATTTTAGTATATTCATCGTTAAACTGGTTAGATAACAAATATTTTTTTCATGCATTTTTCTTATTATACTTTAGCACACCGTGCGAGGTACTCGTATTATGACTACCCAGTAGAAAGAGTGGTTTTCCTCTTCATTGTAATATATTATCTTTCATTTTAATTAGTCCAAATGCCTCGTGTCGTTTGTTTTGTAGGTACTACAGAATTTGCGTAGTTCTGAAGTATTCTATTCAAAGTGGTCAAAAAACCTTTTTCTACGAAACATAATTTTCTCCTTATAAACATTTTAGCGTAATTTAATTGAAAAATCTGAGAATCGTCTAACTTGATTTGCTTAGTTTGTTAAAGGAATTTTTTGTTTTTTTTTTTCGGTAAACCACTTGGGAATTAACTCTGCGTTTGTTCACAAAAGACGAAAACAATTAGATTGGACAAATAACCTAATTAAATTTAAGGATTTTCAATCTAGAAAACAAAGAAGGTACTTGAAGATAATTGGATTTTTAGTTCTATACTGTGGAGGCCTTAACAGTCTAGTATATTTAAACAAACCTTTTTCGGTCATCGTTCATTTAAAAAGGATTTATTTTTCTAAGGAAAGTCGTTAGAGGTTTGAGTGCCTAGATTCCCTAAAACCATTCTGTTTTTACTCCGGCACGTGATCACTCTTGCTTGGCCAATATCTCGCTTGATGGAACTCGATATTTGCCTAAAAAAAAACCAGGCCAAGTACGTATCGGGTGATGCTCATGGGTTCCGTACCAAATATTGGAATTTGTTAGTAAATTATACGTTATAATAAACATTATCACCAAATTTCAAGTTCATACGTCAATGGGAAGTTAAAAAATTCTTCGTAACCAAAGGAGATTGTTCTGCTTCCATACATCTTTCGCCCCAGATCCAACAGCGAAGAAAATTTACTTTGCGTGTTCTAAATTTCGAGTAAATGCCCATGAAGACAAAGTTTAATGACGGACACCTCGTAAAAAGCATTTATTTAAAAAGAAAACAAAGATTTTCAGGTTATTTTTAGTAAGAATGAATCCCTTCAATACTTAGAAATATGCTAGTAAATGCCTGTCACTGAAGCTATTTATTATCACAGCCAGGTAACACGTTAATAAAAGCAAAGAAAACAAAGATTTTGAGGTTATTTTTAGTAAGAATGAATCCCTTCAATACTTAGAAATATGCTAGTAAATGCCTGTCACTGAAGCTATTTATTATCACAGCCAGGTAACACGTTAATAAAAGCAATCAGAGTCCGTAAAAAATAGCAAGGTCGTCGAATGTATTCCAAAAATAACAAAATTAAATCACTACACAATGCAGTCAGACAGGTGACAGTTGAGATGATTGTCATTTGATGACAAGGATTAGGGATGCCCTATAAAATACTTATCGTTATATTTTAAACAAAATCGACACCGCTCAGTACTCAGCGTGCTATTTATTGTATTAGAAATATTACAATGCATTTCATCAAAGGCGTGTGTGCCGTAGCTCGTATTCGGTACGTATTCATGAAAATACGATTCGAACTATCCTTCATAATAAATGTGTGGTTGTTTGTGCACTGCTTCGTTTCCGTGTTTTTATATTCGTGAATCTCACACATCGAGTCAGTTTTTACGGATCGAAGTAGCCGTCATGCTTTTGCACTCAGTGAAATAAAAGATTGGGCATCACTAATTGTCATGTCAAATCTCAAATCTAATTGTCAAAGATGGCAACATTTTTGATTTGTGATGTCGTAAATCGTTTAAGCTCTTTTAATTGTTCAATACAGAACGCAGATTGTCCGTTTCATACAGATATGCGCAATAAGTATAATAAAATATACTTATAATATTACTATGTATTGTGACATAAGGAGGCTACGTGGGAAGTGAAAAAATTACAACACGTACCTCGGCCAACATTAAAAATATATATTGAATAGCGAAAGGGCGTGGGAAAGTTTGCAGTCACAGATATCGCATTCCCTGGGAGATGGCACGGTACAGCGCTGGCTCAACCTGGTGACGGATGACTCGGGAGAGCCACGTTGCGATCGCCCCAGAGGTGTTGGCCGGCAGCTGGTAGCGCCGGCTCGTAAGGTCGACAGGAGCCAGGATGAATCGGCCGGCAGGTGGTCGTGCCGGCTCGGAGACGGCTAGCAGAAGCCACGCGGGCAAATAGATACCCGGCGTGGAGCGAGCCGATGTGGTAGGTGGCCTAGTGGTGACAGCACGAGGCACTGCGGCATGATGGCCGCGATGGAGGACGATGTAGGTTCGTGCTCGGAGCGTAGGGCTCCGAATCTTCCCGCTCCATATTCAGGTTTTTCAGACCTGGGAGCTTGGAACTGAGGACTCCGAATCTGCGACTCCGAATCTGGGAATCCGGATCTGGGACCCTGGAAACAATGTCCAGCGTGTCTTAAAGATGGCTGTTGAAGTTCTCCGCTGATTCTGACACTCAGGCAAGAGCAACGCGGCTGTACGTGCGCGTGGCGGTGTGGTTGTCAAAATCAGACGGAGCTTACAAAGGTGTGGTGAAAAGCACAATGACATGCATACGTTACAGTATGTCAGATGTTTGTTGGTCCTGGGGCCATTTCCGACAATCTCCTTTTGTGACAGACTAGGGACGGACAGACAGACGGACACGTGAGTGACAACAATAGGGTAGGGTAGAGTTTCCGAATTGATAACCTTTTCCTTTAACTGCCCCCTAGTCATGTTACTTTTCTATTATCTTTTACGCTAACGCTTAGTACAAAATGTGTGGGGATGATATTACCTACGTAGATAAGTGTCACGTGACTTATCGCAAGTAATGTCATTGCCATACATCTTGTACTAAGCGTTAGCGTAAACGATAATAGAAAAGTAATATGGCTAAGGGGGCTGGTCCTTTTGTACACAATATTCTTGCCAATAGCTGGTGTGAATTCTGACAAAACTAACAGAGTGCCATAATTTCAGGTGAGCTTCTGGCGCGCTGGTTCAAGTGCATCTATGCACTCATTTGTCTGTGCAGAGGATGTCCAGGGTTCACCAGGAGAAGAACCGCTAGGTTAAGACTGCAGGTAACAGAAAAACCGTCAAATTATCAAAAAGGCTCGTAATCATGCCATGTGAATCAGAACTCAAAAAAAAAAGCCTATGATCTTTTTAACTCTTCTTTTCTTAGCCAAATCTAATGCTTAAACTTTTTGCAATAGGTAGATATTATTTCTGGGTACAAAAATAATTTATTAAGTCCGTAAGTTAGATAATTCACACAATATTGGACACGTATTTTCTGCTTTACCAAACCAATAAAAATTGACAAAGATGTTGTTACGTTGTTTCTAGGTAAAAACCGGCCAAGTGCGTGTCGGACTTTGGCTATTTAGGGTTCCGTAGTAAATGAGAGAATTTCAAATAAAAAAATAAAAAAAAATAGTTAGTAAAATATACGTTATAATAAACATTATCACCCAAGTTCACGTCAATGGGAAGTTAAAAATTCTTCAGAACAAAATTTTGTGACAGACGACGGATAGATGGACACGTGAGTGACAGCAATAGGGCTCCGTTTGGACCCTTCGGATACAGAACCCTAAAAAGTGGTACATTTATGATGTTGGTGTGACGTCACGTGAACTTTCAACGCACTATATCGTCATATTTTTTTTCCGCGACAAAAGTAAAAACACGTGTCCAATAGTTTTGGCTAACTGACGGAGCAAATATATGTTATATTTAGACCGCAATTGCGGCGGTAGGCACCTCGCCAGCCACTCCTCAAAGAGGGGCACCTCTTTGAGGAGTGGCTGGCGAGGCGCCACGGCGTTCTCACCTTCCGCCTGACGCAGGTCCTCACCAGAAACGAAAGTTTCGGGCAGTTCCTGTGTCCAATAAGGCTGGAGGAAACGCCCAGGTGTCACCACTGTGAGGATCGCCCAGAAGGCACGGTGGAGCATACGGTGGAGGTCTGCCCTGCTTGGGCGGAGCACCACCGTGTCCTCGTGAATGTGATAGGCGACAGCGATCTCTGGCACCCAGCCCTGGTTCAGCCCATGGTACGGAGCGAGAGGGAATACGAAGCAATCGCCTCCTTCTGCGAAGCGATAATGCTCGCGAAGGTGGAGGCGGAACGGGTGAGGGAGGCTCAACAGAGTCACCCTCATGCCCCCAGCAGCAGCCGTCGCAGGAGACACCCTGGGCGTCGGGGTCTGTGCTGATCGGACGGCAAGTAGTGGGTAGCTCGCCGTCCGATCAGCACCACTCCCGAGAGTCAACGGCGCGTAGTGTTCCACGCGCGACGGACAAGAGATGTCAGGAACACATGACGTGGGCCGTCATGGCCGACGCCTGCCCAGGGGTCGCGGATAAATTCGAAACAGAGTTACCGCGCCACTAAGAATTCAGGCAACTGATGGAACAGGTTTTAGTCAGTATAAGTCTGAAACGCCATCCCGCTCCACCAGAGCGGGAGAAGTCATTGGATGATATCCCACGCCAACAAAAAATAAAGACGCCGTAGGATCATAGATAATTTTCTTTTTACATTCACGTTGTTGCTTTAGACTGTCCTACTACTCTAAGATGAACCATTGACCATTTTTTGGCTATTATCACTGTAATGTTATTTATTTTGCATAATTATGTTATTGTGTTAATCAAAGTTATTCAATCTCAACAGACATAATTATAAATAATAATATATTTAGTAGGGTTTAGTGTATTTTTAATATATTTAGTTTTGCATAGTTTGAATGACTTTTGATTTTTACTTTACCATCATCGAAAATGAGCTTGAGATTGCACGATTTGACATCTTAACCATTTAACTAAACACCCAACGAACTGACTCTCAAATTACTAGCACGGTACTCCCAAACAAACACTATTAATTCACCATCAATTACCAACCAGTTCTGTTTGACGGACAGAATCACTCCGTACGTAGCCGAGGTATTTACTACGAATTAGACCGAATGTTTGACTACCCTACGACAGATAGAAATGTTCCGTCACGGGCCGAACCAAGCCCGAAAGTGTTGACTGACGTGTAGAACTACGTAAATATTTATCAGTAGATCTACTGAAGGAACCCCACATGGTGGTAATTAATATTCCGTGTTGTGCAGCTTTATATGCATTAGTGCATGTCTTGTATGATCTGGAAAAGCTGTTTGTTTTTGCATTGTCTTTATGGTTTCCACTTAGCTCATCGTTACTAATATACAGCATGTAACAAAAACCCTGCCCGATCCTGAAGGGTATTATTTGTTATCGTACTGCGTACACATATACGTAATCATTTAATGGATACGAGATTATTATTTTTCTCCAATGAAAATAATTTATAAAAATAAAAGAAAAAATTCACCTACAGTTTTGTGTCAAAAAACCCGCCTGAGCGAGACGGTCTGTTCGATCCTTTGTCAAAGAGTGCCTACAAAACGGCTAGTGCAGGGCGGTATCGTTTAAAATAAAAATAGGTACAAATGAAAAGATTTCGCCGGCCGGTGGAGTGGAACTTGTGAAAATAATATTTAGTATTAATTCTCGCATTTATTTTATAAAATAAAAAATCTATAACTTTTGGTTTTTATGAGTTACATTATATTTAATATTTTTTCTAGTGCGTATGTTAAACCAGGAATACGCCTTTATTGGATTGGACAGGGTTTTTGTGGGTACATGCTGTAGATTATTTACAATCTACAACCGCTTACAGGTGATAAATGAATGATGATGTAGCCGACAGATGATAAATTTTATTACTAAAGTAAGCTTTTCCGTGTTTCCCTCTGGGCCGCTTTTTTGTTTTTATTTGTGGGTTGGGAAATCATCCAATGACTTCTCCCGCTCTGGGTGGAGCGGGCGGGCGTGTCAGACTCTTACTGACTAAAACCCACTCCTGTTCGTTCCCTGCCTGAGTGCCCAGGGGTGCGGTAACTCATTTTCAGAATTTATCCGCTACCCCTAGACATGCAGGCACCGGCCACGATGGGCCCCGTCAGTGGTGGCTGACACTAATCTCTTGTTCGTCGCGCGTGGAACACTACGCGCCGTCGCCTCTCGGGCCTGGTGCTGATCGGACGGCGAGCTACCCACTGCTGGCCGTCCGCAGGCCCGGGTCTACGGTGGCCGGAGATCGTCTCGCGACGTCCTACGCCCAGTGCCTCTCCTACGGTGGTAGCGGCCGGGGCCGTGAGGGCCACTCCGTTGAGCTCCCTCAAGCGTCCCGCCTCCGCCTTCGCGAGCATTAATGTTTCGGAGAAGGCGGAGACTGCTTTCCATTCCCTCTCGCTCCGTACCATGGCCTGAACCAGGGCCGGGCGCGAGAGGTCGCCGCCAACTGCCTCTGGGCCCTGGTAAACCTTTACGATTTGGACAGACCACTCCTTCGGGATTATGCTGAAACTTTTCGATTTGATTTTGTGTCACTATACTACCTGATCTACTGGACTGAATAGCTATCATGAGAATTTATAGTTTCTGTCTCTTGTCTGTGCATAGTATTCCGGTTCTTTAACGACATTTGTTTCATTTCCAGTATGATTTAAGTGAAGCGGAGAGTATAGAGCGTCCTCAGGCGTGGAGGGGTCGGTATCCAGAGTCTGACGTCACTCCAGAGTTCGTTGTACCTCCAGTGGAGAGGTATCCTCCGCCTCGAGGGTATCCCAGGTAAGCACCTTGATATGTACAGTGTCTAGCTGCACACATGTGCACCACCGAGCAAATTCTATTTGCCTTGGCAAAAAAAAGCCATAAGCCCGATTCACACGTTTTAAACCGCTATTATTACCTTGCCAAGGTCTTTAGACCTGTGGCAAGGTTTATACACCCAGAACCTGACAAAGTCTGTAGATACACGATGGCCGACTGTCAACGGGGCTTGACAGATGTTGAAATTTGACGCTCGCAGGGCCTGAAGGGTTAATGAACGATAGTTTCAATGCGATCTATTGTTGCAATTCTTTGCTGGATAGAGATCACTCTGCATCTTGCAACTTATAATTTTATACTTCTAACAGACTATGTACAGAGAGTCGATTTTTTGTACCTTTTAGAATATAAGCTAAATTTCATTTGCACACTGAAAGGTCTTTGGTCTGCTATCACATCTTTTGTCAAATACCATAAGAAAGCGAATAGCCAGCTCTCAAATTTGAATAAATCTTCCTAATTTCCCGAAAATCTAAACACAAATGAGACGAATATTTTGCGGCATGATCAATTGATGCTATCACAATCATTCTGATGCTGTTGCCACCCAATCCCGAAAGCACATAAATGACTGCACATTCAATAGGTAGCTCCACAATCTCCTGGCATACGGCCTGATCCGGCGACTGCGTTTTATCTGCAATACTAATGTACTGAACACGTTCGCGTCAGTATTGGCGGCCATGTTTATCTAGTGGATATTTAGAGCCGTCACTGACCATTCGCGTCCGAAGACATGTGATATTATGTGCCAATGCTGTTTGGAAGATTATTTGTGTTGTCTATCAGCGTGTGTGTATGTGCTGTGTGGTGCTAGGCAGAGAATAGACCCATTTCTATCTCCGTGTTTGTGGTAAAAGCGGTGTTATGAATTGAATAATAACTAACTAGTCATTAAAAGGTCGCTGCGGATTTTGTAAGATTTACTGCGGCCTTAGCACAAGCGACTGAAGGAACAGGGGTGGGTTTTAGTCAGTCAGAATCTTACACGCCCGCCCGCTCCACCCAGGGCTGAGAAGTCAGTGGATGATTTCCCACCTTCCAAAAAAAGGCATTTAAATGTTATTTAATTATTTAACAATATTCTGTAAAACCGACACAAAAAGTACAGTCTTTCTTTAAGGATAGTGAACAATGTTTATTATGTAGCTTTAGCATCCGATACCGGTAAATTCGTCGTCGTCCCTGCGTCAGCCCAAACTAGCAGGTTTGCCTACGTTCAAACTTTCAAAGTACATTATGAACAATACTCAAACTCACACATTTTGTTAATCAGAGAATAAGTAATGCCTGACGTCTATGGGATCTAAGGCTACTGTAACTGTGAATACTACTACACCTGCTAAACCGCGGCGATATCGCCAATGCGCAAAGGAGGCTTATTTCAAAAAAGGTATTAGAGAAGTGTGTCAGCAATTGACATTAACGAGTATAATATTAGTTAATATTCAATCTGTCACCGAATAATTGCAAACCCTGTGGGTTTATAATGACTCTCATGAGGTTATAGCTTAAATAATAGCTTATAATGTATAGATTTCTTGTGGTCAGATTGACGTTTGATAATAAATGGCTATTTACAGCTTAGCATCAAGGTGGTATAATAATGTAAAACCATTTACTAGTACTCCATGTGGATCTTTGACAGTCGTTACGGGTCGTCAGTAGCCCGGAAGTCTGACAACTGGTCTTACCAAGGGGTATCGTGTTACCCAGTAACTGGGTTGTTGAGGTCAGATAGGCAGTCGCTCCATGTAAAATAGTGGTATCTATCTGCACCCGGTTAGACTGGAAGCCGACCCCAAGATAGCTGGAAAAGGGCTAGGCAGATTGATTGATTTACTAGTACTCTATCTCCCGGACCGTTTTAACTCAAAGAAAAAAGTAAACCATGTGATTCATAAGTATAAAAACTATTTAGCAGGTTCTTAATTTGGAGAATTTGAATTCAGAATCCGCTAATAAGTATTTAAACAAAGCATATGGTTTACAAGTTTCATAAATAAGGCTGTAAGGACGATGCCCCATTAGTGCATTGCGTTGCGTCGTCGCAACGGATCAATGCATTGTATGCCACACCTGCGTTGCGACGATGCACGATGTGCAGCGCAAGAGGACATTGCACGCAACACGCAAGTCTCGTTTGCCCCTCCAGCAGTGGCACACTGTCCGACGTCCGCGTCGCGCGTCGCACCGGAGCTCCGACAGCGCAGCGTATCACCCGATCCCGCTTCGTATTTTTTCCGTCGATCCGTTGAAACGTCGCACGCGACGACGCAACCATCTTGGGGCATGTAATAAAAAATATATGGAAAACGACGCAGCGGTGACGCTGTGACGACAAAACGCAGCGCAACGCACTAATTGGGCCACGCTCTAAGGCCGTTCATACGATACTTGCAAAAACGATACTTCACTCACATGCCAATAGAATACATGTTCGCTATTCGACGTTCGTACAATATGCTACTAACACACCGTTAGGACATTTTTTTAATAATTATCTCGAGTGATTCCAGTGCCGCAGAAGCACTTGCAATGTTTCTTTATTACAGAAATAGAAACAATAGAAAATACTGTTTTGTTACTACATGAGAACTACAACAAGATGATGAATTATACATAAAATTTGTACAGACATGGATATTTTTCTATTTCTTGAACTTTAATATTGAACTGCTGTTGCATCGCCATTTTGCCGAGATGCTTACGAGACGCTCGGTACGGGCCCGCCCGACACGCCGCGCCGGGTGTCGCACTACTAGTAGCAGACGCGTAGGATACCGGTGGCGAAATCTGCGAATCACCATACAAATGTATGTGAGATACTCCTCGGCGACTCATCTTTGAGACTCGCGTAGTATACTAGTCATCTGTAAGTATCATAATGTAAGGAGGGCCTAATTTTGATTCTCAATAAAAAAAGAAAGCCAATGAACAATAAACTCCACTTCAAATAAAGAGAACAATGTTCTATACTACCTCTTTACAACTCCTAATAATTGTACAGTGCGATTTGATTCGGAATCAAGAACGGGGTTGCGCTGAGATTCTACAATCTGCATGCTCATTACATTAGAATGCCTGACTCACTAACTATGTTATTCCTTGCAAGTTTGGCAGCACTCACAACTATGCAAAGTTAGATTATTAAAGCAAGTTCTATTAAGTATTGTGTTTGTTCTGCGCAAGACTGTGGGAATCAAACTAAACTTGTGTAGTGGCTAATGCTGGGAGGATTTGTGCCATCAGTGTTTCTCTCAACAATCGCAGAACTGTTCCAGTGAAATAGTCGTCTTCTGCAGGTGTATTCGCTAACTCAATTGACAACAATTTGATAGGCACTATGCAGTACATTGCTGCTTTGACGTATAGGAAAACAAAAATGTACTACGTAGTCGATCGAAGGAATCGATGTTCACCGTGCAAAGCAGTAATGTACTGCAAAGTGCCTATCAGATTAATGCCAACCAAGTTAGCGAATACACCTGCTGATTTAGTAAAACTATGGACAATAATGGTACACTTTTTTTTTTGAGCGTGGGAAATCATCTTATGGTTTTTCCCGCTCTGGGGAGGGCGTGTCAGACTTTTACTGACTAAAACCCACCCCTGTTCCTGCTTTGCTTGTATGTTTCTTGGGGTCGGCGCAACACGTTGTTTTCTTCCATTCTGTCCTGTCAGCCGTCAGGCTATCACTTCTTTTTCTTTCATATCACTCCTCACACAATCCATTCATCCTTTCTTTGGCCTCCCTTTCCCTCTCTATCCATCCACATTTATATTCATAACACTTTTAGCTACATGTGTTTCAGCCCTCCTCTTCACATGACCATACCAAGATAAGCGCCTTTCAACTTTTCTGTCACTGGCGCAACTTTTAAACTACCTCTAATGTACTAGTTTCTCACTTTATCCATTCTCGTTACTCCACACATCCATCTCAACATCCAAATTGATAACCTCCTTCTTTTTTGAAGTCGGTTAAAAATACACAACACTACGTCAATGCAGACGAGCGGGCACCGCTAGACTGGCGCCCATCACTCGTGCGCCGCTCCCCGCGCCGCCGCCGCGCCTTCGCGCCGCTGTCTTCGTGACCAGCCCCATTAGCCAAATAAAAAAAAAACCCAATAAACTTTAGTAATAGCGCTAACGATAACGCTTCGTGCAAAATGCCTGGCAAGGATATTACCTGCGAAGAGAACTGTCACGTGACTCACGCCCAGTAATGTCGTTGCCATACATTTTGCACGACTTCAGTGACTGCAGTGCGTCTCTGGAACTCTCTTCCACACTCCCTACGCGACAGCCCTTCTCTGAATGTCTTTAAGAGGAAAATAAAATAGCACTTCCTTTCTCAATGACATATTATTATATATTGGTGTATATTTGTATACAGGCTGTAAGGAACAAGATACCGCAAACTTCGCGAAAAGGTTACACCTAATCTCAGTAACAAAATTATCATAGTCATTAATCTCGGTAATGATCGATTACAGAAATTGACATTTTCAAGCACGCAATTGCTCAAAGTTCAAATAAAAGTAGTCAATGGGATATCAATTTTTGTAGACACTTAAAATGCCTAACGTGTCGCGTCTGTTAGATTCATAGGTCTGTGTGAGCATTTGCCGACAAAGGAACGTCGGCGGTCTGTGTGAGCATTTGCCGACAACGGAACGTCGGCAACGGTCTTTGGCCGATATTGCGTGCGTAGGTACCTACTGGGCCCGCGATGACCTCCGGTGAACTTAGGAAATCAGCTGAGCAGGGAGCTTCTTTTAGTTTAAAAAAAGCGAACTTTTTAATTAAAAAATTCATTGAGTTAGATAGGTATAACGATTTTATACAGTTTGATGTATAAAAATGCAGATTTTTTTTTAACAATTATAAAAGAAAAATTCCAACGCTAGGGGGTGCAGAATCATGTACTGAATCACTGGAACACGTATGTGCGTTGATGTACCTTACACGCTGTATATTAACGTACTGATTTTTCTAACTTTTCTAAGTTTGAACTGTGTTACGTTTAAAAGCACAAATTAGTACACTATCATTTTGATTCCAGCTAGCTATATACAAATATGCATTTGTTTTCCGGTGATTACCCGTTTCTATAGTAAAAAAGTGTTTTTAGGTAACGGTGCCTCAATAAAAAATATTGATTTAGTCAATATTTTGTCATTACTTCTATCAAAGGAAAATAAAGATAAACTACTTAACTATACTTTGGAGACATTAGCAGTATGGGAACTGCCGACTACAAGTAGGGACAGTCTTCAAAATGTTATTATAACCTTTACTATAGCAACTTCAAGATTTTGGAGAAAATGTTCCCTTAATATTATTAGATTCCGTAATCAAAATGAGAAATGGCTTGAACAACTAGTAATCACCTCTGGTGGGCAAGAAAGTGCACCCTCTACGTCTACGTATAGAGAAGCAGGTCGTCCAAAAAAGAGTTTTTGTGCCTTATCCGCTAAAACTAAACGTTGAAGGCCCGTCAGCTCCCGTAAGGCCCTTTCGGACCGCGAACACGGAATACGGAGCACTTCCCGTAAGGCCCTTTCAGGCCGCGGGTGGCACGCGTTCTTTCAACCTCTATGATTACATAACGAAACGTCATATTCCTGTGGAAATTTTTACACACTCGGAGCGTGATGGTATCGTACTTTTACAAACATTTCCATAGTGAAATACTGTTTTGAAAAATTAAATAAAAATGTTTTTATTTGCATGTTCATGTTTGTCAACTGCGGACGAAAATTTGTTGATATTGTGTGTTTTAATTAGTTTCGTGTTTGTTTATGTGATATATTGTGTTTATATATTCATTACTATGTTGTTATTACGTCATTATAACATCGTTTTAGATAAATATTTTGAAAAATTATTACGTTATGACATTTCTTGTCAAGGTCAACCGGTTTTGTTTACATTGTTATTGTGAGGGTGAATGATGTGACTTTTTGTGTGTTTGAACACAGTTCGAAGGTATTTATTTATTGTTAGGTAGTTATTACATAGTATTAGAAAAAAAACGCATCACAAAACGCAACGCAAACGCAGTAACGTAATTTGAAAAAGCCGTTACTTGGTTTGGTTTTCGTGATATGATGTTCGAGAATGAATAATAGGAAAATATTATATCGAACTCTACAAAAAATCACTGTTATTAAACTATTTGTATATTCATAGTATAACTTGCAAAATTTCGTGTAAATTGATGCAGTGGTTTTATCAGAAATGAACCTAATACGTGAACAAATACTATTCCCGCCAAATCGTTGATAACAGCATTTGATTAGAATTCAACTCTCGTAACACAAGTATTGTTTACATTTTATGATAAGATCTGTTTATTCAACAACCCAAATAAAAAACTTCAAGTGCCTCGCACCAATAGAAGCGTCAGCGAACCGTTTTATGTAAACAATGTCATAAACATGTCAATGGCGGGAAAATAGCGCGGGTATGCCGGATGCGCGAGTTTCGCGCGCGCGGGAGCTAAGGGGTTAAATAAAGAGGTAAAATCCTAAAAGTGCTATTCTGATGTATGAAATATTATTGTAAAGTTTCATCAAAATCCGTTTAGTACTTTTTGCGTGAAAGAGTAACAAACACACATCCTCATAAACTTTCACATTTATAATATTAGTATTGAATTATACAGGTTACGGGGGTAAGGTTCTCATACACGGCAAGGATATCATCGACAACTTTTTGTTGCCAAATCACCACAAAGATGTTGGATATTACAGAGAGCATAACACCAGGAAGATGACCAGAAATCAAACTAATGAAGATCTAATGAAAAGTTTGCTCATATCTTCAGATCCTGTAATATCTAACATCAGCATATTACCTGTAAAACAATAACATAAAATTCCAATTGAGGTACTTCATTTTTCAAGAACCAGAAGTTGTGTTATATGAGGAGTGATGTATCAAAGTAGATAAAATATTAATTACCAAGTTAAAATAAAGGAAAACGATTTTTCGATACTATTTAATGTTATAATTAATATACCTTTAATTCACGATTTCAGTATTTCATAATTTCGTCCCCCTAACTTTTGAAAATTGATCACTGCTCGCCGGCTAAAACCCACCCCTGTTCCTTTCTTGCCTGAGTGCCCAGGGGCGCGGTAACTCTGTTTCGAATTTATCCGCGACCCAAGTGAATTGCCCTGTAGGTTCTTCTTTCTTTAGTTTTTATAAAGTCTCTCAGCTCCAAATACTTTACGACTGTATCAGATTTTGACACATCAATAATCGGATAGTACTCCGAAAAGCTAGTATCCTATGTGTTGCAGATTGCAATTAACATTAGGTAATTAATTCCTGTGTGCGTCAAATCAGACTAATGGGAATAATTGGTCCATCATCTGATTACGTTGTGCAATGCTGGATCGTGTTTGTCTAAGCACAAATCAACTCCTTTGTCAGAAATTGATACCATAGCAATTATAGGAAATGTCCTAATGTGGCTATTATCTATAGGTGAAGCAAAAATGTTATACCCCTTTTTACAAAATTACGATGAAATTTGGCACAGTTAAAGTTTATATCATTATGAAGAATGAGTGATAAAAGCTTATGCATTATTTATTTTCATATGCATTAGAAATAAATTAAATTGATGAAACAAACATTACACTCACTACCATTCCTTTGACTCACACAAACACACTTATTAACGTTCATACTTAAAATTTAAATAAATTATGGTTGAATTTTGACCGCTGCGCCACCACTAATTTAAATATTTAATAAAAAGAAATCATGGGAAGGAAACCTGCATGTCCTGGAACCGAAAATATAAAGCCATGTGAGATCCACCACCGTTTTTCCTATCACAGAGAGGAAACTTGTGCCCTTTTTTATTTTTTCCCCTGCAGTTAGTATTCTATCTAAATCAATGCTGCTTGAGATCCAGTCTAAATACTTAGAGAAACTTTCAAAAAATCCGGGTGGGCCGCGAAATTTGAATATTCACATATCAAAATTACAAAGAAAATTGTTTTTTTTATAACATACTCGTAGTGTAATTAATTTGTAAAGTTATTTCTAACGCGAATAAAAAAAATGAGAATCATGCAAAACTGTTAAGCACATTTATATGAAACTTTCACCATTTTAAAGATAATTTAATTATTTATCTTTTAGTCTATGTGCGTTAGTATACTACCTGTTATTGTATGTATAATAAATTAATAATGCGTCCAAATTAGACGCATTACAGATAGCGCTCGTTGATGGGCGAGTCCTATTACAGGGTGAACGTACGACGCGCTGCGTGAGCTCAGCACAGAATACTCAAGCTACTACTGCTAATACTCAAGGCCGTTGATATATAACTGCGCCTTACTTAGAGATCGTATGTCATCGTACCGATGTATATATCGAATGCATATTATATAACAAATGTCTCTTAAAAACTCTCGTCAAAAACTCTGTTCCACTGTTTGTTGCGTTGCAATTTTGATAGATTTTAATAGCTTAGACCTTGAACAGGCGGGTGACTTTATCCCAGGAGGATTTACCTTTGAGATAATTGCCAACTTTCATGCAGATGAAGCTGGCAGAGGCTAGTAATTTATAACTACCTAGTGGTCACAAATATGACCATAAACGCCATACTTTACTTACAGTCGGTAGGCATCATGACCACCAGTGTCGTGGCAGGTTACGAAAGAGTCACCTCGGCCCTGCGGCAACCCAAAGGGCAACTGAAGGAACAGGGGTGGGTTTTAGTCAGTAGAAATCTGAGACGCCCTCCCACTCCACCCAGAGCGGGAGAAGTTATCTGAAATCGCACGTCAATTTCATTAGCAGACAGTCTTCCTGTTTGTTAATGAAATTGACGTGGTCACAACTTATTATTTTCTCAATTATTTAATAATGTTTACTGTATGAAAATGTATTTTGCTATGCCATTATATTTACATACTTACAAATACTTAACTAACTATAATTATATACGGGTGTAACGGAGAGGTGTGGTCATATTTTAAGAACCGGTTCTGCCCATGGAAATGAACAACTTTCTCTAAAAAAAATAGAACATTCCCAAAAAAAAATATTGGCGTTTCAATACAAAGTTATCATCAGCTGATCAATATTTGTGTGGGAGGTAAAAAAAAATGAGAATTTCCTCAGGTTTTCTTGAAGAAAGTTGTTCATATCGATGGGCAGATGCAGTTCTTAAAATATGACCACACCTTTCCGTTACTGCCTGTATACACTAAAGTGATCCTCAGACACTAAAACCAAAAAAAACCCCTGAACATACCCCCCCCCCCCCCCTACATACGTTCATTTACAAAAACAAAATATATATTTAGGCGTCGAAATACTCCACATAGCTGTCATTCGGAAACAAGCCCGACATTCTCGACATTGATAGCGAAACTTACGTTAGCTACATCGCTAAATTACTAGCCGTCAAAAAACTCCCTCATTGTGGGAATTTTTTTAAATCTTAACCTGAAAAAATAATTGATTTTCTTGAAATATGTACAAAAGCGGCGTAAATTTTAACTTGCAAGCACTTTTTCTCATAAAAATTTATAATTTATTTAAATTTTAATGAATAATTTTTACTGCTTGTAACAATTAAATTAACTTGTCAAAATATTAAAGGACATAAAAGTTTGCCTCCTTGCAACATTAATTTCTTAGCGAAAGAATTCGGTCGTTACACGATCGTTAACTATGTCGAGACTGCAGGCCCAGAAGACTGGCAGCATTGCCACGGTGAATTGCAATGCTGGTTGTTTGGGCAAAGAACGAGTTCCACGCAGTGTCGATAAGTTGGCGAGACATATCTTTGAAAAGGAGACGCGCATTTGGACCCGATGACGCAGCGTTTCGACCATATACGGCACAGTTTTTTTTTTACTTTGGCTTCGCATGGTTTGTGCATTTAGCCAGTGCCAGGTTTAGAATAGTCACTTAGTTTGCTATTAGAATGCAGATGTAACACATTCTAATATTTTTGGAGTACTTGGTAGTAAAGTCAGCCTTTTCGGAAAGCTTCGCTGAGGTAGTCAATACTACCCGGGCCTGCGGACGGCGAGTAGTGGGTAACTCGCCGTCCGATCAGCACCAGGCCCGAGAGTCGACGGCGCGTAGTGTTCCATGCGCGCCTTAAAGAGTTGTCAGCAAACATGACGGGGCCCGTCATTGGCCGATGCCTGCCCAGGGGTTGAGGATAAATTCGAAAGAGTTACCGCGCCCCTAGGCTTTCAGGCCAGGGAAGAAACAGGGTGGGTTTTAGTCAGTAAGAGTCTGACATCCCGCTCCACCCTAGAGCGGAAGATATCATTGGATGATTTCCCACCCCACTAAAAGAAAAAGATTGTCAATACTGCAATTTTATTAAATTATCTGCTTCAACTTACTGAAATCGTGCCTGTTTCAATGATTCCACATATTTTCCAGTTGCGTTGACCCCTGTGTAACAAAAAATTATTACTATATTTAATCACGTTATTATAAAGAATATATAGCTAGTTCAACTACAGCTTGCCAAACGGATGTTGGCTAGAATTATTTGCGATGGTTATAGTATCTTAATTGACTAACAACATGGATATAAATTATTAGACACAGCTGTCAGACGGGCATTTTTGTTCCAACCGTCGAGACTGACGTCTGTTTAATCGTAATACTGAGTGTAAGTAAAGCTCATATTTGATATGTATGATTATGTTGAACTAAGAATATCCTTGTTCCAACAACAACAGTGTTTGGACTTTTTATACTCATGGAATTCACATCATAGTCGGCAGAAGCACATCGAGTCTGGTGTCGGTGCTATGGGGTCACGCGGTGGCGGGGCGTGACCTTTTCCCCATAGGGGGTACCGACTGGTTGACTTGGTATTTTTACCTGACACAAGTGAGGGATTTAGGAGGTTTGTTACACTTGAGACACAAAACTACACCAATTTTACATCACACTATCTACTAGGAATTAATTTGTGAATTAAAAAAACAGCTACTGAACTTCACTCAAAAACAACACCCACAGTTCTCTCGGTGTGAAACCATACACAAACAAATTCGTTTGCAAGAACCCCGGCCGCGTTTTTTTAATGAATTTCTTTGACGGTTTGATTAGATTTAGTATTTAATTAATTATATTTCCTAATAAAGTTGTACAGCTGTGTGTAAGACACTTAATTTTACAAGCTTTACGATGTTTTTCATTATATTTTGTTTAATAATGTCTGAGTTAAATGGAGACGAAAGAGATTTCGTGTTTTTGTGAGTAGTTACTCGGTTAGTTACATTTTTTATTAATGTTCTCGTGGTTTAATTAAAGATCTCTGAGAGATCGCGAAGAAACTGTATTTAATTTTGTTCAATGTTTTCAAGAGACATTGTACCTATCAGTGGTACGATTGCCAAACAGTTTAAATCATTGGGATTATCATGCACTACAGAAATTTCATGTTGTGGTCTATCCCTTGCATTAAGTTTTTCGATAATACTTGTCCCTGGTGTGCCCTTTTTAGGGTTCTGAACATCCGAATGTAAAAACGGAATCTTTATGGGATCACTCGTGCGTCTGTCTGTCTGTCCGTCTGTCACAACCAATTTACTCCGAATCATTTTTTCTTTCTTAAGAACCTTCTCCTGACAATAACAAACACAACAAAAAATAATTAACGAAATCAGTCCAACCGTTCACGCGTGATGCCGTGACCAAGGAAATAGGGATTCATTTTTATATATATAGATTCTGCTCGTGGCTAAAGTAATAACAGTCGCACGGGTCGATCCATCAGGTTAATCCATGGATGGGTGACCATCTTTACATACCGAGACTCCTCCGTGCCTCGGAAAGCACGTCCCAGCTGTCAATCGTGGATCTCTGACAGTTGCTACGGGTCGTCAAAAGCCGAAAGTCTGACAACCAGTCTTACCAAAGGGTATTTGTATTACTTAGTAACTAAGTTGTGGAGGTCAGACAGGCAGACGGTCCATGTAAAATACTAGTATTCAGCTGCATCCGGTTAGACTGGAAGCCGTCCCTAAGATAGTTGGGAAAAAGGCTAGCCAGATTGATATACAGATTCTGCTTCCCCACCTACCAGGAGACCAGACTACATGAGAAGCATATCCATGCCGCAGCCGCACGGCGCGCGCGGCCCTCGCCCGGCGCGCGCGCGGCGAGGCGTGTCGGAGCCGGCGCACGTGCGGCCCGCCGAGAGCATGGCTTCCAGTGACTTCAGTTATGTCACCTTCGATGCTCAGACTATTACGGTGCCGATCAGCGTCTGTGTCACTATTTTGGTTGGGTGAGTTGCATTTTTATTTTTTCTCAGTACTTTATTATGGTTCCATAACCAACGGAACTCTTCTAAGCCTTCGCTGTCCGTCCATTCATTCGTCTGTCTGTCAGCGGGTTGTATCTCATGAAGCGCAATAAGTAGACAGTTGAACTTTTCACAGAGTGTGTATTTCTATTGCCAATATAAACACAAGTAAGTAATGAAACTCATAAAAAACCATAGTGCCCATTTTATTATTGCATAAGTTCATATAAGCTTGTGCTTCATACATAATAAACATACAATAGCCGTTTGAATTAGTCAATGAATTGGCTTATTTTGTGCTCAGTTACTTCAGTAGGTACTACCTCTATTAATAATGAACGGTAGATACTCGTACCTAATTCATTCAGCTCAACTCATAAATGAAACTAATGCCCCAAGATTTACTAAATACCAAGACGGTTAAATAAGGTCTATAAGCTGTCAAAGTGGATCCAAAATAGCCAATTTAATTGTATTTATGAAATCTCAAACGTCGCTTAAGGGAAAATAACAAAATCTATTTAGAACGTAATCTCACCAATAAAGCTTACCTAGCAAAACATTTTCTGAATAAATTCTCGAAATAGAAATACAATCGTTATTTGATATCTGACAGAAATCGTATACCTTTCTCAAAATAAATAGGCATTCAATGTAAAAGCAATCAAAGTTCAACAAATTACGTTGTGATTTATTTACGAAATATGAAGTTTGTACAATGATATTTCTAATCAAAGATTATGGATAACTGATCATTGGAAGCTGGGTTTCATTCAATACGGCTTGTAGTTTTGGTAGGTTCCAAACGTGACCATTAGACACTAGTTCGGATTAGTACTATAGTAACTTGAGTTAGTAATAATTTGAAGTGAATGTAAGTGAAATTGTTTGTAACTCAAGTTAAATACCGCTCTCACGTATATTACATATGCCTAGGGGTAGCGAATAAATTCGTTACAGAGTTACCGCTCCCCTGGGCACTCAGACAGGTAAGGAACAGGGGTGGGTTTTAGTCAGTAAGAGTCGGACACGCCCTCCCGCTCCCCCCAGAGCGGGAAATGTCATTGGATGATTTGCCAAACCACAAAAAAAAAAAACGTATATTACGAGTACATGTGTCTAAGCATATGTCGTGTCATGCTATCTATGTTGTTTTTTAATTCAGCCAATAACAACGTTTTTTTAGGGTTCCGTACCCGAAGGGTTCAAACGGAGCCTTATTGTTGTTACTCACCTGTCCGTCTGTCTGTCCATCGATCTTCTGTCACAAAATTTTGTTACGAAGAATTTTTCATCTTTAACTCCTTTAAAGCCCAAGGATTATCTAAATACAGTGTTTCTATTGTTATGTAGCGACATCTATGTCGCCACATACGAACTAAACATGCAAGTTCTGCATCGCACAAACAGAGTTCTCCGCGGGATTTGAACATAATTATACAACATTCCGAAAACAACTATCGGGCAGTTGCCCGGACCAGACACAACACCCGTCTGGTTGGTGGATCATCACTATTCCGCATACCTCTAAAGATATATAATTTGATGTTTCAGGTACATAATGTTTGGCTCCATGATCTTCGGCATGTGGGAGAAGTGGGACCAGCTCGACGGAGCTTACTTTTGCTTTATATCACTTAGCAGGTACGATATCTATTTAACTGAGCTTAATTTATATGTGACTAATCATTCCGCCTAGCCTAGTCCCAACTATGTTGGCGTCTGCTTCCAGTCCAACCAGATGAAGCTGAGTACCAGTATTTTACATGGAGTGACTGCCTATCAGACCTCCACAACCTAGATACCCCTTAGCCAGAACGGTGCCACTCAAGAGCAACGGAGAGGATATCTTCAGAAATGATTTACCGACATAGCCCGAAGATTCACTGAATTGAAGAGGCAGTGAGCAGAGCACATTGTTCGCAGAACAGATGGTCTCTAAGGAGTAGCGACCGCGCGGCGGTGCCAGACGCACAGGAGCGCGAGTTGTGACGACACGTAGGGGAGGCTACCGTCCAGCACTGGACGTCTGCAGGCTGCAATGATGATGTCATCTTCATACTGAAGACTGATGTTAGATTTTCTGGCTTCTGAATATTTGTAACGACTGTCAAATATCTACAAATGATAGCCGGGACCAACAGACTCATGTGCCTTCCGATGCACAGAGAAATCTCGATATGTTAAGATGGTCACTCATCCACTGACCGTCCTCGTCAAGCGTTGCTAAACCTTGTAGATCGAGCTGTGCAGCTGTTATTACTTAGTCACGATCTCCTCTCCATACAATGTTATTACCTTTTTTTGCTCTTGACGGGAAACTTTCATAAGGCGCCTGAACATTCAGGGAAAAGACCATCAGGGAGATGTGGGTTTTTTACCTCACTAAAACCATCCCGGTGATCACCATCACAGCACATGGAAGGTGTCAGCATTCCTTTTAAAAGACCAGTTCGGAATCCATCTGTCTAACGCCTGTAATAAAAAAGCACATCCCTGGGGAGTTTGTTATTACCTACTCATAAATTACCAGCAAACTAAATCCCTTTCTACAGGAACTCAAAGTTCTTTTCTAAACAATTTTTTTTTTGGCTTATTTTATGGTCCTTTAAACCACATCAAAAAATAAGATGTGTAAAGACAACAAGGTTGGTCGATCGATCAGTGTGGTACATGACAGCTGGTTTAGGTAAATCGATCAAACAAATCTATTTTTTTGTAGTAATTAGTGTTAATTATTCCGTGTCGATCTACCGCAATTAAGTTGAACTTTATACAGGGTGTAAAAAGATACACATACTGACCGTTTAATAAAGTAACTTTGAGCATAAATTCAAAAGTCAAAAAACTCAAGCAATGTCTTTTATTTTTAAGTATGAAAAAAAAAACTATTTTTTATTGCGCGCAGTGTCATGCGAACCCAGGCAAGTGGAGTTAAACCTCAACCGCCCCTTCGCTCTAAGCCACGTAGGTACTTGTCGGATACGTTTGATATTCTTTGCGTTTTTGAAACTGCAAAAGCGTAATTTAAAAAAAAATGTTTGCTTGGAAAAAAGTCTAATAATAACACTTGGAATTCACTTTCGCAAAAAAAGGAAAAAAAAATTTGCTACTTTGTCATTCAATATCTCCAGAACCAGTGGATTCCCAGGTATGGTCTAGTAAAAAAAAAATATCCTAATAATGGGTAGAATTTCGGAATTTAGGCTTTCGGCTTCGGAAACTGTCTTTTTACACCCGATATAGTATAGCAGTCATAAATTGAAATGTAATCACTTCTTACTACTACGACGTGGCATGCCGTTGCGACTAAGTCATCAAATCAAATCAGAAAATCAAAGGGGGTTGCACGGGCTCGCGACCTGATTGTACACGCAGTGGTGGGGCGGGCGTGCTGTTACAACTGCACGCGGTACATTACGAGCCTTCAAGTGGTGGGGTTAATAGGAGCGGCTGTTAAACCCTTTCGAAAGGGATGAAAAAGGTTTTTACAATTTTGAAGACACAGACGTCTTTGTTTAATGGAAGTAAGTTGTAGACAAGCCTAGTGCAGATTTAGGGAAGACGTTACATTGTCATGAAAATTTTGATATTTGGTCGAATTGGTGTCCCCTTGAAGTTTCCTTCACCACACTAAATCTTATTAAATGGGTATTTTTTCTTCAAAGTTAATTGATTTGTCTGTATATTTCCAGTATCGGTTTCGGCGACTTCGTCCCCGGCGAGCGCGTGTACACGCAAAGGATCGAGACCTCCTTCATCGTGTGCTCCATGTACCTCATGCTGGGCATGGCACTCGTGGCCATGTGCTTCAACCTCATGCAGGTTTGTGAATCTTTCTTTATTTAGTTTTCAACCAGTCGAGCACGGGTTATTCCGAGGTCCATCGTGAGGCGCCTCCAGTCAGTCTCCGCTTTCTTTTGCACTTTTACGATTATCGATCCTTCGACTAACATGAGCGACGCATTGCCAATATATAGATTCGCACAGAATGTCAAGAATTTCAACCAGCTCTGGCTCTTAATCGTATTTTTTTAAATCTTTGATAGGCTTGCCCTTGACCACTATCTCCCGATAGTAAGCGATGATATGGCTGACGATGGAGCACGCTTGTCTAGAAGTAACCTATTCACTCTTGTCTTAAACACCCCAGGTTATAGCTGTCAGGAAACAATGACTTCAGAGTTATAATTTCACTTTAAAATAAATAAATGCGTACATAATATAATGTTTCCTCTGTTGCCTTTTAATTTTTTGTTAGTCACCTAAATAGCAAAATAGATTTATAAAACTAGTAGCTACGCCCCGCGGTTTCACCCGCGTATACCGAAATAAAAAGTTAGCCTATATGTTAATCCAGGGTATAAGCTATCTACATACCAAATTCATCAAAATCGGTGCAGCCGTTTGAGCGAGAAGAAGTAATAAATACACACACTCACAAACTTTCGCCTTTATAATATTAGTGTGATTAGTAAAATTTTCAAATTGTATAAATCCGCTTGCAAATACAATTCGGTCCTCGCACCCGCAAAATATCATCAAATTTTTCTTCAGCAATCAACAGACTATCCCAGTTCTTATCTGGGAAAATACCTCTCCTGTGCGCCATATTTCTCTATTTCCGCCTTTTACAATATCCAGTCTAGTTTCCTCTTCATAGTAATTTAATTAGCTGTTTCACAAAATGCAGTACACAACTGTCATATGCAATCCTAAACACAACATAACATTAATTACCCAAAATTCTAACTCCAAGAGATATCTCTGCCACAGTTGTCGCAACAAATGTCAGGAATACACTTTAAATCTAGGAATAGTGGAATTTAGTCGTTTTATGTCGCCCATGTTGGATTCATGTAGGATTTGTCAAAAATGTTTAGCTTTCCGAATGGCGTGAATAACTTGTGGAATGACACGTGTAGGTTAGGTATCGTTCATTTTATTTCCTTTTTTATTGAAATTGGAATAGGGACGTGTTTTGTTTTTTTTTTGTAATGCTATTTTTCTGTGGCATTGACTTCTAGTATTGATAGTGAACTAGTGTTAGGTTGTAATAAAACTTTATAATAAAGGGATCAAGCATATCTAAGGTTTGGGAAAATTAAGATAATCAGCCCTTAATTTTTAAAGTTTTTCAATGTTCGTATCTCGATGTTTTTGACTGGCCTGTTGGTCTAGTGGTTAGTGGCCCTGACTGCTATGCCGGAGGTCGTGGGTTCGATTCCCACCCAGGACAAATGTTTGTGTGATGAGCACGATCATTTGTTCTGTGTCTGGGTGTAATTTATCTATAATATGTATGTATTTAGAATTATATAAGTATGTTTATCAGTTGTCTAGTACCCATAACACAAGCTATTGATTGTATTTTAAATTGTATTTTGAATTGTATTTTGATTTGTATTTTGAATTGTATTTTGACTTGTATCATTTATTTTGAATTCTATTTTAATAGTATTTTAAATTGTATTCTTAATTGTATTTTTTAATTGTGTTGTTGATTGTATTTTCGATTGTTATTTTAATTGTAATTTAATTTGTTTTTTCATTAGTATTTCAAATTGTATTTTGTGGTAGTAACATTGCTTTGGCGTTATGCTGTTAAGGTGTTATTTACGTAATTTTTAATAAATAAATAATAATAAATAAAGCTCTGCTTAACTTGGGACTAGATGGCGTTGTGTGATAGTTGTGGAATATTATTATTATATTATTATTCCATTTATTTTATAGTTTAAACATACAATTTACATTTTTAAATATTAAAATATCAAAATATAAAAACATTTAAAAATATAAAAAATAGTATCCCACCGGTATCGGGATAGGGTCCAAGCTACCGGTGGTCAGGGCTCCTGAGAGAGGAACCTCCTAACTATGCGCGCCGTGTCCAGGAGTACTGCCTTCTGGATCAAGCCCTTGATCCAGCTGCCCAACGAGAGCCTCCTTAGGTGTTCGTCGAGGCTCTTGGCTATTAAGCCATTGGCCGTCACGACTATCGGCACAATGACTGCTGTATCCACCTCCCACATGTCGACAACCTCGCGAGCCAGATCAAGATACTTTGTTTTTTTATCTTTCTCAGCCTTCACGAGGTTCTCGTCATGAGGGACAGCTATATCAACAATCATTGTGCGACGCTCTTGTCGATCTATCACCACTATGTCAGGCTTATTGGCAACAATAGTCCTATCAGTGATGATAGATCGATCCCAATACAACGTGATATTGCCATTTTCGAGAACTGGGTCGGGCTCATACCTATAGTACGGTACTTCAGATTCCACAAGATTGTATTTAAGAGCAAGTTGCTGATGGATAATCCTGGCTACAAGGTTGTGTCTATGCAAATAGTCTCCGTTAGCTAGACGAGAACAACCAGAAATAATGTGTCGGATTGATTCCCCGGGTCGGTGGCATGCCCGACAGATGTCAACCGTACCGTCCTTTACAATATATTTCCGGTAGTTATTCGTCATCATAACTTCGTCCATAATCGCACAGACAAAACCTTCGGTTTCCCCGAATAGGTCACCAAAGCGCAGCCAGGATACGGACGCTAAGAGATCTACATCGGGTCCATGTAGGACCCGGTAAAAGCGTCCGTGAAGCTCCTTGCTCTGCCATACTTCCCTGCGGTCATTAGTATCCAGTACTTTAAGTTTGCGCCAGTTCTCGTTTGCCAAGGAAAGCGGGGTGAGGCCCTTGTCCACAGCGACCACATCTCGATGCATACCCACGTCGGTTTCTAGGAAATATTCCCTAAGGCTGCATACCTCGCGGTTGTGTAGGGTCTTAGCATTTAAGAAGCCACGACCCCCACATTTCCGCGGGATATACAGCCTCATCACCGATGATCGTGGGTGATGCATCCGATTTGCGGTCAGCAGTGTGCGGACCCTCCTATCCAGGGCGTCAAGTTCCGTCTGAGTCCATTTGAGTATGCCGAAAGAGTACATCAATACCGGCATGACCCAACCGTTGAAGGCGCGCACCTTGTTCCCGCCTGATAGAAGACTATTTAGTACTTTATTCAGGCGGCCAAAGAAGCGCTCCCCCAACGACTGTTTCACGTCAGCAGCATTGATGCCTAACGCTTCCGACATACCCAAATACTTGTAGGTTTCAGTTGAGCAGAGGGATCTAAGGTGTATGGAATCCGAGAGTTGAGTTCCCACGGATTCCATAATCTCCCCTCGCTTTACATGCATGACTGCACATTTGTCCACACCAAATTCCATCCTGATGGCGCTACTGAAGGTTTCTGTTACCTTCAGTAGCTTCATCAGTTGCAAGTTGTTGGGGGCAAAGAGTTTCAGATCATCCATGTAAAGGAGGTGTGATATGACCTGACCACCTCTTCTCAACCGATAGCCTTGTCCCGAAACCTCCAGTAGTGTACTGAGAGGGTTGAGGGCTAGACAAAACCACAGTGGACTCAGACTGTCGCCCTGGAATATGCCACGCTCGATCCTTATAGGTTCGCTGTTCTCCTGTATCTGCCGACATCCTGGATAGTGAAGGACTGTACTCCACTGCCCCATACACGACATCAGGAAGGTGCGCAGAGTTGCATCAACTTTGTACAACTCCAGCACCCTCATGAGCCATGTATGTGGCACTGAGTCATAGGCCTTCTTGTAATCTATCCAACATGTCGACAGATCTCTTCGAGAACGACGAACCTGTTGGCTAATGGCAATATCGATGAGGAGCAGCTCCTTAGTACCGCGGGACCCATTCCTACATCCATTCTGGGAAGCTGACATGATACGATTTTTATCAATATGGATGTTAATTTTAGCTCTCAGAATGGATGTAAGAACTTTATAGACCGTCGGTAAACACGTGATCGGTCTATAATTCTTAGGTTCCGCAGTACTACCTGATTTATGGAGCAGGTGGGTTATTCCTGTCGTAAGAAACTGGGGCAGCGACCCTGACTCTAAGGCAGACTGGAACTGAGCTGCCAAGCGAGCGTGCGACCTTTGGAACCATTTAATCCAGAAATTGTGCAGCCCGTCCGGCCCTGGAGATTTCCAGTTAGGCAACGGACGGACTGCACGAGCTACATCTTGGGGGCTGATGGTAATTGCCCCCATTTCTGGTATAAGGTCGCACACACGCTCGACCTCTCGAGTCCAATCACCCTCGGTGTGCCTGACAGGCACCGACCAGATGCTGCGCCAGAATGAACTCATAGCGTCATCATCCGGTAAATGCTTATCAGACACACCTTGGTCCGGTCGCTCCCAAGCCCTATAAACCCACCTTTCGTTGCTTTGGAAAGTGCGATTCTGAGTGTACCGCTCCACTCGCCGCTTGTACCGACGAATACGATTTGCCCATGCATAGACCTTCTGCTTCAGGAAGTCAATACGCTCTGTGACGCGGGTCAGATAATCTCGGGAACTAATATCAGTCCCCGAGAACGCCCGCCTCACGAAACGCATCACCCTAGGGCGAGTGTTGCCCTCCCTGAAGCAGATAAGCTTGCCGATGAGTGCTCTAGCCTCACCGATACGACGCTCAATTCTACACTGCCAAGCTGGTATAGCAGGTCGTGTAGCTCTGTCACAATTGGTGAACTTGACGTGAGCTACACGACATGCCGCTGCAGCTGCGCAGTATAAGATTGAGTGGGTATCGGCAAGGTCTTTGCTGTTATCAAAACAATTTGATAGCTGCGAATCTAGAGCACACACCAGCGCCTTATTTTTCTTATGCATGGGCAAACGAGGTAGACGAGGTCTAAGCAAAGGCGGTGTGGAGCGGTACTCCCGGAATGCATCCTCCAAAGCGCTCCTCAATCGTTCATTGCATTGAGTACTCACGGATATAGCCGCGTCATCATCATCTTCACCAACGTCGTCGGGTCGCGGTGAAGCACTGGGTTGCAGTTGCACCGCGGCCGGTGGCGAAACAGGTGAGACACGGCTACTCCGTGATTCGAGGCGAAGTCTATCAAGTACGGCGTCATCCAGCATACGGTTACGCTGGATGACCCGCACCTGATCCGACAGTCGTTGGGCCGAAACGTTGACAGCTGGCTCAAGCACCTGAAACAGAGAGAGCATCCGACCACGGTACGCAGTCAGTTTACTTCCCCCCTCTGTAGCCCCAAAGTATGAGCGCATGACGTTTTCGTTAATGGTTTGCGTCCATCGCATGCGCTGCACACTACCACCGGCAGCGGGAACCCTATCAGAGGCCGGCGGGCCTCGAGGTTCCAAGCTGGCTGGTGGTCGGCCTCTTCCCCGTCGACGCGCAGGTGGTGGTGTCGTCGGCGGAGTGGTGTATTCGTCGCTCGAGCTCGACGCAACTGCAGCGGCTGGAATCACTGGACTCACGGTTGGCGTAGGTCCCGGCGGCTGCGAGGCGGAGCTGAGCGACGAACCCGAAGATGTTGGGTGTGTGTTCGTCTTTCGTGCCCGGCTTCTTGTCAGCATTTTATTAAATCGTCTGTTATATTATATTTGCATCTTGCATACATGTCATCGGTCAAAAATATAGTCTTGATGTACGTTTTCTTTTTTTATATTGTTTGGTTCTTTTTTCTTACTGATTTGCGTATGAAAAACATTTTGTTGAATATAAAATTATTGAAAAATATTTGAGTGAAAAAAAACTTGATGCTTTCAATTTGACAGCCGGACCACAGATATATATATATTATTATATATATATATATATATATATATTATTATTATTATTATTGATGTTCATTCTGCATTTTGTCATTATGAGCGGCACAATTTGGCAATTTTAGTCCATTTTTTTTAATGTTGATCGGCACACGTTTGACCACTATTTCACCTGATGGTAAGCGATGATGTGGTCGAAGATGGACAACGCTTGCCTAGAAGTAACCTTATAACTCTTGACTTAAAGACCACCAGACTGACTGACTGACTTAGCTACCAGGAAACACAGACTCCGACAGGAAATTCCACTCCCTAGCTGTACGCACAATGGATGTGTTCTCAAAACGTTTTGTGCGTATGGATGGGATGTTCACAATGTACGGGTGGCACATCGCCGTACGTATTTTGAGGTCCGTTGATGAAACGGGCTTGGCGGAATCAAATTATGCAATTCCGTCGCACACTCCCTAAAATGTAACCGATAGAAAACCGACAGGCTAGTAATTCGGCATCTATGCTCAAGAATTTGGAGCTTCGACTCAACGAGCCTATCATTGCCGATGATCCTTTTGGCTCGTTTCATAATTGACTAAAGGGCATCAAGCTGGTATCTGGCAGATCCGTCCCAATGATGAGAGCAGTACTCCATACACGATCAAACTTGCGCTTGATAGAGTTAATTTATTATAAGATTTTTATATGAAATTATCAATATGTTATAATAGAAACACAGATACATGCATGAGCTACATGCATGCATAATTGAAACATACATACACACAGCTTCAGGTAGTGTTGTTGTGTGATTATTTTACAGATCCTAGTCACCATAAAGTTTACAGAAATAAACTAACAAAGAAACTGATTGTTTCAGGAGCAAGTGATGCATTACTTCGCGGGTCTCAAGCGCGCGATAAAACGTCTCGGGCGCTGCAAGAGATGACATCCCCTGTATATATGTACATAGACTAGTATACGCTAATATGTTATAATAATATGTTACACTTAATAAAGACTTATTTGCTATGTTGGTTTGGGTTTTATTTTGTGCCTCTATAACTGAGAGATATCGTAGGTTCACGGTGACCACTGCCCTAAGAAAAGCCGAAGACAGAGTGGTATTAAAGCAGCTCGTTAAAAAACAGTCAAAGCTTTCGAGCACGGGCACGATCTTCAGCAATGAAGAAAAAACAGATTAAGATGAATTAGAGGCTGAAAACGATGACTGGTATCGTTAAGGTCTCAGCTTGTCTAGGGGTTTGAGCTTGAAACATAATTTCAATTTGCTTTAAATCTTAATTTGTGTTATATACTTCACCTTACATTAGAAGCAACAAGTTATAGAGTTATTGTCATGCTAGACTACAAAATGGATAATGTTTATTGTTCCCTATAAATGAAAATTCACTCGAATTTACTCCGCAGATTTCTGCAAATAGTTTGATTTTCGTTACATGTTAAACCACGAAAAGCAACTTCATAGATTTTAATATTTTTGTATCAAGTCTTAATTACAACTGGAAACTAACTCCTTTTTAGGGTTCCGTACTCGAAGGGGGTCCAAACGGAGCCCTATTGTTGTCACTCACGTGTCTGTCTGTCAGTCACAAAATTTTGTTACGAAGAATTTTTTAACTTTCCATTGACCTATGAACTCGAAATTTGGTAATAATGTGTATTATTACGTGTATTTTACTAACAAACATTAATTAATTACTAAATTTCTCATTTGGTACGGAACCCTGAATGTGCAAAGTCCGACACATACTTAGCCAGTTTTTTACCTTTCATAAAACAACAACAACATTTCTTAAACTAGACATTTAAATTAACTCAAAGCATTCCAAGAAAACCTCTCAACAAAATGATACGGCCACCACTCTCAACAAAACCGAGATTTGTCCAAGAAACTCCAGTTCTAACACAAAGGTGCATTTTAAGAAAAAAAAAAACCGCATTTCTTGCCCCCTCCACCACTTACCAACATTAGGTGCTTAAGAATGCAATGCATTCGTTCTACTCGACTCTCCTTAGCAGGATTCACTGGAACGTGAAACCGTATGAATGGTCGTCTGTGTACGAGATTTTTTTTCTCGACGTATGAAAGCGTACGGGATTGTAAGGGAGTTTATTTCTAAGAGTGCTTGCCGAGTTATTAATGTTTTTCATATATGATGAGATTTTTAAATTGTTCTGGTTTTATGAGTGCTTTATGTTTGAGAGCTCTTTGTGTTAGGGTAACGCCTTTGCTGGTATTTTTAACTTCAGCTCTTGCGTTACCTTACTCATTGGAATTACACGTATGAACACTATAATTTAATTATTCTGATTTATGAGTGCTGTATGTTTGAGAGCTCTTTGTATTGGGGTATTGTCTTTGCTGGTAGTTTTTTATTCATCTGTTGCGTTAGCGTTGCACAGGGGCGCGGTAACTCTGTTTAGAATTTATCCACGACCCCTGAGCAGAAGTATCACACCTTGACAGAATTTTTTCTCTTATGGGTGACTCATTTTAATAATTTATTTACAGGATGTAACGTAGCCCTATTGCTGTCACTCACGTGTCCGTGTGTCTGTCGTCTGCCACACAGGTTTTGCAGCCAGATGGTTGGAGCTACAGTATTCTTCACGGTATAAGCATCTTATTGACTCAAAGCATACAAATTCTCAAAAAATGATACGGAACCCTAAGCGTGCGAAGTCCGACATGCACTTGGTTCGTTTTTAAATACTGCTTTTAATATTATATGCCATAAAGCAATGAATCACTTTCTTCAAGAAATAATAGTAAATTCCCAAAAAAATACAAAGTAAAAAATAAGGTACAAAGTTATCAGCAACTGATCAAAATTACGGAAGGTCAATTTTTTATTACCAGAATTGACTATGATTTCATAGCCCATTCGCAGACAACAACACACAAAACAAATAAAATCTATTGTTTTGTGCGTGGTTGGCAGCGAACCTGTTAAAGAAAGTATTTCATTACCATGGATAGAAGGAGTGTCTAAAAATATGACCACCCTTTTTCGTTACACCCAGTTTATTAAGCTGAGATCAGTACGTTTTGAATATAAAAAAAACGGCCAAGTGCGAGTCGGACTCGCGCACGAAGGGTTCCGTACCATTATCTATAAAAACGTCAAAAAAATCATGTCTGTTGTATGGGAGCCCCTTAAATATTTATTTTATTCTGTTTTTTAGTATTTATTGTTATACCGGTAATAGAAATATATAATCTGTGAAAATTTCACCTATCTAACTATCACGGTTCATGAGATACAGCCTGGTGACAGACGGACGGACAGCGGAGTCTTAGTAATAGAGCCCCGTTTTACCCTTTCGGTACGGAACCCTAATTACAAAACATAGTCCCCGAAAAGCTCTCAAAAACTTAATAATTTAGCAGAGAAGATGAGCAAATCGTGGATATGGACTTGAAGAAGGAAATAAAACCGCGAATATAAATACCAACTTTTCGTACCACAACTGAAAGAATAAACCTATCAAAGGATTTACCGCTCCAGCAACCACTAAAGCAACATTATTTTAACTGCACTACTCAAAGAAAAAAAATTAAATACTTTAACAAACAACTTCTCTTTACACAATAATCTACTTAACTGAAAGTCAACAGCCTCAAAGCGACATGTAACTTAACTACACAAGTTAAAGTTAACTGACGAATTTCTACGACAGCATAATGTCGTACACGTATTCATACGTACTCGTACTAGGTATAGTATTAATACTCACGAGTACGGAACCGTTAGTATGGTATAGTGCAAAGTTTATGTTCCGCGCTTTTTGCTAGCGTGAGGTGCACTTGAATGCATTAGTTCGTGTGGGCCATTGGAACGGCTAGCTGGGGCTAGTAGTAAAGCGGGAGTGAATTATAAGGCAGAGACGTTTTGGAAGGGGGCTGGGCACAGGCAATTGAAGGAACAGGGGTGGGTTTTAGTCAGTAAGAGTCTGACACGCCCTTCCTCTCCACCCAGAGCGGGAGA
Organism: Polia nebulosa; assembly: GCA_951329385.1. NCBI lineage: Eukaryota > Metazoa > Arthropoda > Insecta > Lepidoptera > Noctuidae > Polia > Polia nebulosa. Next base: position 30,731,041 of record OX589606.1, read on the forward strand.
AGTTATTTGATGATTATTCCCACCCTCCAACATTATTCCCACCCTCCAACATTATTCACACCCTCCAACAAAAAAAAAAGGTTTGATAAGTAACTTGAGGCATTGGTTGAAATCAAGCTCATGAAACTTGATTATGATAGTGGTACTTAATTGGATAAGATATATGATATCGTCATAATCTCCTGGACAAAATCAAATATTTTATCCAATTAAGTACCTACGAATTTCAGAAAGACTATTGACTATTTGAAGATAATTTGTTCCATCAACAATTACTATGCAGGGTGTCTTAGATGCGTCATAATAAACATGAGATACCTACTGTTTCCGTCCATGGAAATAAACAATTTTCTTCAAGGTGGCCAAAATGAATTCCCAAAAAAAAATTGGGTTTTCCGTACAAAGTAATCAAAATTATCACAATTATTAAGGGATGTTCAATATTTTTGGCTATCTTGAAAAAAGTGGTTCATTCCGGGCAGAATCAATATTTAAAATATAAACACCCATTTCCATTTAGCCCTGTGTAATCAAGTCAAATTAGGACAAAAGTCTCAACCAGGCCTAAAAGTAATGAACAACTTAAAAGAGGCTTAAACAACTCATAACCGTAAAAAGGTCAGTTTTAGAGGACTGCCTTTTGTAGTCTACCATCTGAATACAATGTGTTCCATCTAACATTACCGAGTGACTTTCATGTGACCTCAGCATATTCACCCTTCATTTAGTACTTTAAAGAAACCTTTCACCCTAATATAATTCAGTACTTTGGCCGGATTTTACAACAATTTTATTTGCCACCCTATTTACGTCCACATAAACCAAAATCTTCGTGTCCAGCCAAACGACGTGTATAAAAATACGGATTATCTGAAACTAGTGACCCGCCCTTGCTTCGCACGGGTGCCATTTAATTTCCAGTGGATATTCCAAAAACATAATAATCTTTCTTATATAAATCTTGTCCTGACGAACACTACACAAATAATCAACCATAATATCGGTCGAGCCGCTCTCGAATTTTCTGTCATTAATTCATTATTGGCAACTGATTTATATTTATAAAGACGAGTGACCAGGGGCGGGTCACTTCATAAGCATAATCAGCCTTATTATCTACCAAAGCTGGCTGAGACCTCCTCTTTAGGAGAGGGAATGGACCATAACCCACCCAATCCCAGTGTGAGTTGGTGGATTTCACACGTCTTCTTTTTCGCAAAATGTGAAATTTTGGTTCCAGGACATGGGTCGCGGATAAATTCGGAACAGAGTTACCGCGCCCCTGGGCACTCTGGCAACTGAAGGTACAGGGGTGGGTTTTAATCAGTAAAAGTCTGACACGCCTTCCCGCTCCACCCAGAGCGGGAGAAGTCATTGGATGATTTCCCACCCCCATAAAAAAAATAAAAAGGACATGCCCGTTTCTTCACGATGTTTTCCTTCACCGGATTGGGAGCAGTGGTGATGAAACAATTTACATAAAGTAAGGTGCATACCTTTTTTTTTGGAGGTGGGAAATTATTGTATGACTTCTACCGCTCTGGGTGGGGCGTGTCAGATTTTTACTGACTACAACCTACCCCTGTTCCTTCCTTTCCTGAGTGCCCAGGGGTGCGGTAACTCCGGCGCGTAGTGTTTCACGCGCGCCTCAAAGAGTTGTCAGCAAGAGACGGGGCCCGTCATGGCCGATGCCTGCCCGGGGGTTGAGGATAAATTCGCAACAGAGTTACCTCGCCCCTGGGAACTCAAAGGCAGAAAGGAACAGGAGTGGGTTTTAGTCAGTAAGAGTCTGACACGCCCTCCCGCTCCACCCAGAGCGGAAGAAGTCATAGGATGATTTCCCACCCCAAAAAAAAAAAAGGGGTGTGCTAACTCTATTACGAATTTAACCGCGACCCCTTGGCATGCAGGCATCGGCCATAATATGCCCCATAAGTGATGGCTGACGTCTCTTACAGGCGCGCGTGGAACACTACGCGCCGTTGACTCTCGGGCCTGGCGCTGATCGGACGTCGAGCTGCCCATTACTAGATATCCGCAGGCCCGTGGCCAGAGATCGCCTCGCGACCCTCGACGCCCAGGGTGTCTCCTGCAGTGGTTGCGGCTGGAGGCATGAGGGCCACTCCGTTGAGTCTCCCTCACCCTTCTTCGCGAGCATTACTGCCTCGCAGAAGGAGGAAACTGCTTCCCATTCCCTCTCGCTCCGTACCATGGCCTGGACCAGGACCGGAGGCGAGAGGTCGCTGCCGCCTATCGCGTCGACGAGGACACGGCGGTGCTCTGCCCAAGCGGGGCAGATCTCCACCGTATGCTCCACCGGGTTTAACTCACGACGTACAACTCGTAAGTCGGGGTCGTTACCACTGGGCCACCACTGCTCACTACTGCACTACCACTGTTCCCTAGGTCGCTTCGCATGGGTTTAATAGCGACTTGTAAATACATCGTTAACTAGGTAGTTAGGTATGTTGCATCCGACAGTTAATCTATATATAATATTATTGAGAGGTAAAGTTTGTGAGTGTGTGAGGTTGTCCCCTACAACCAGTAATCTCTGGATCTACTGAACCGATTTTGAAAATTCTTTTACCAATAAAAAGCCACGTTATTTGTGAGTGTCATAGGCTATATTTTTTTTTAAATCCACGCGGACTAAGTCGCGGGCGAAGTGCTAGTTGACAATAAAAGCTACTAAACTAGCGGCAACTATACACACTACAGTTGATGCACTTTGACAGAGTCGGCGCGTTTTCGTTTAGCTTCGAGGTTGGAAAGGACCCGCCAAGTCGTCGGGGAGATACGGAGTGATGACGCATCGGAACTGTCCTACGTTTTGTTGCTACTAGTATTTTAGTGTACCAAGTTTTAAAGTTTTCAAGTTTTTTTCAAGAATCAAACTGAGCCGTTGTTGTTTATTGCATGATATACCTACACAACCCGCCTGATGGCTGATCGTAGCTTGAACCATCCTGACGATCCATCATGTATATAATTGTAATATTTAGCTATCCTTCCAGAAAAAAAAAACATAATCTATATAATCATGTTTTTTTTAAACATCTAAATCTGATGCGGAGTTTGAAAAAATAAATACTGTGTCGTCGTACGTGAAATACTTGTCTTCTGCTGCTTCTGGTTAGACCGAACCTAGCATAGTCGGAAAGTTACTAGGACACTGGTTTGTTTACAAAAACAACTTGGTCACACAGACTAACACGCAACTGCGACTTTTTATTTGGTGTAAAAAGTCGCCATATATATAAAAATAGATGTAAAACACTATCACGAAATGTTTTAACTCTCGCCGCTTTTACGGCCCGTCTACAAGAGGGTGTGCCATAAACTTTGGCGCTCAGTAGAACTGCTCGCACAAATTAAAGAGGTTAGTGGAGGAACTTGGCGATTACTCCGGCGCACTGCCATACGTTTTGGTCGGTTAAAAACTTTCACCATTGTGAGAATGGCTGGCTATTTATTTTATTTCCAATTCTTGTTCACTCTTTTTTGAGTATGGCAGATTTTTCTCTGGAGACCGATGTTTCTGCAGACGTTTAGTGTTTTGAAAGACCAAAATGTTTATGTCCTATCGTTTGTTTGTCTTAAGATTTGTGCGGTGTTGGTTTATTTATTTAGTTTAAAAAGAAACCAGACTGTAAATAAACAACTAAATACTTCCAAATAAGTCATTTTCCAAGCAATCTGATGCAGTTGGTGCTAGTTATTTTAGTTCAATTCAATTTAGGAACCATTTCTATTCATCTGTCATTAAATTCAAGCGTTATAAATATGGTAAATGATAATGATAAATGATATTTATTTAGCAAGTTACAAATAACACTTTTACACGTCAATGTTTTTTGTCAGTATAAGCTAGATAAGGCCGGGTATTCTTAGATACTAATCCTTGGAATGTTTTTACGTAGGTACTGTTTATTTTTACAGAAGGGTTCATTTTTAACCGACTTCGAAAAAGGAGAAGGTACTATGTTCGCTGTATGTATTTTTTTTTTTATGTCATGTCCACCGATTTCTCTGTCAGTTGTGGACCAATTTTCATACAAATTTTATCAAAATTGCTTCAGCGCTTTTTGAAAAATTGAACATAAACGTAAAATACGTATACACAGATGACGTTTTGGTTTTCTCCAATTACGAGTATGTTTAAATTCCAAGTTCCATGTTATTGGGGTTATTAGTTCTGGGGCATAACAACTAAAAAGTGAAAAATAAAAAACTTTATAACAAAAAAAGAACAACCGACTTCCAAAAAACAAAATACACTAAAAATTAAAAAAATTACTTCAATTTCGGAAGTCGGTGTCAAATAACGAAGAAATAAAATACAAACACCGACTTCCGAAATAAAAGTTATTTTTTGATTTTTAATGTATTTTGTTTTCCATGAAGTAGTAGATCTGCTGTGTTACCTAAAGCTTTAGACAACTCATTGAGTGACGAAGGCCTAAAGTTCAAAGTAAAAAGTGAATTGGTTTCTTCCAGGCGAGCGTGCTCTATCGACGACCACATCATCGCTTACCAACTGAGAAGTAAAAAAATTGCCCGACTGCCCCATAAAGACAGTAATGTTTTTAGTATGTACCTTCAGCCTAAGCCACTGGATTGATGTTAACTTTGGTTTCATTAAATAAATATATTTAATGAAACCAAACTTTGGTTTCATTAATAAATAGCGGCCGCCATAAGGTTAGTGTAGTCATATTTTTTTATGACACGGTCATGTGGGGTATAAAATAAAGGGATCAAAGAGACGATTACTAAAACATAAATCACTAAAAGTTAAAAATTGAAAATTTAATGTGAGAAAATAAACTATCTGCATTTACGAGTAGTGTGCAGCATCTACCTAATGGGTTTCCTTCATCATTTCAAAGTGGTCATAACTTTAAAAGAACTTGTTTGAAATACTTTAAAACCGCACGGTCGGAAGTACTAACTCCTTGGTATAAAAATTACGGACTCGCTCCGACACTTGAGATGAGTTTAAGTAGTTCTTAACATTATGTTGAGATAGTTTCCGTTCGGATACAGCTAAGTAGATAACTAGCTGAAGGAACTTCGCACATTCAACACTGCGTTCTGAAGAATCAGAATCAGAACTTTATTTGCTGTGAATGTAGGTATAAAAAACCGGACAAGAGTTCAACAAATCATATTTTTTTCAGGTTTTCTTTCAACTGCCTCCACTTTATAGGTTTTCCTGTAATCTATAAGTAAAGAACTACTTTCTGTATTTATTTCAAAATTTTAGGCCCAGTGGTTTTGGAGATAAGGGGAATGGTAATTTTTCGTCTATTTTCTTTAATAACTTCGAAATTATATATATAAAAATAATTTAAAAAATATATTCAAGACCCTCACAATGCGCCCTTTCATATTTGATATGTCGCACGACATAGTTTGAAAAACTTTGATGTTTAATTTTTCGATTTTCACCCCAAAAGTGACCCCCATATTCCAAATTAATTTATTTACACGGTAGTATATTACAGGTACACGTCCGTTTGGGTCACAGATATTCATGTGTGTGTTAAAATCAAAATAAACCGTACCTCTGAAAACACGTTGAGCTGGTGGTATCGGCTGTCACTGTCGTTATGGCTAGTCAAAAGCCTAAAACTGTGACATCGATGACAGGATTATTAGAAAAGAGAGAAAAGAAAAGAAAAGAAAAGATAAAAAAATCATTTGTGCCTCACACAAGATCGTATTAAAACTAACAATATACAAGGTGGCGCAAAATTAATCACCCTATCGGAAGATATATCTATCTATTGGTGTAATTTTTGCAAATAGCGTCGTACGTCAATCATATTTAACATTTGTAGACTAGACAGCTGCGGTAGACAAACAGACAAGCAATGGAGCGCAATACTCCGAGAGCGTAATTGTGTCAATTTTTTTGACCAATAATCGATCGCTGGTGTTGGCGCAGCGTGAATTTTTTGATATTTTTTTTTCCATTTAAGACTTCTTTCTTTAGAGCTACTTGAAGTCGCGGTTTCGAACAGTTATCACCGGATATCTTGCCAAAAGTCATGGAAAATGCGATAAAACGGGAATAAATGTGTTTTAACACTGGGGCCAGCCACTTGACGGATATCATCTTTTCCACTTACCAAAAAACAATCTATAGGTCCAAAGAATGACTTCCATCAAACCAAATATTTTTTTTTATTTAGTAAAAAAGTTATTAAAAAACAAAATTGGATGATTAATTTTGCGCCACCTTATAATAAATACTTAATAAAAAATAATAAAAAAAACTGTGCGAGTCCAAAACGACGTCTAGCTCAGCATTTGTAGCTATATTTAAAAACAATAAATAATACATACATCCATTTATTTACAAGAACCTATTAGATATTTGGCCTATTGAACAATAAAGCGTCTTTACAAACATTTACTGAAAGGTTTACAATCAATCTCCCAAACGTGATATTGTCTAAATAGAGGTTAATTTATTGTGCGGTACCTTTAGTACCACTGTAGTGAATGTTTATGGTACTTTCGGCACCGGGCACTTATTTTACGAGCTGGAACGATTTAGTTGATGACGCGTAGTTTAGTGGCATATTGTGTTTGTTTGGGTTATTTATTGATAGTGCTGTGATTAATGATAAATGTGAAAAACGATGTATATTCAGTAAATTACCTTTTAACACGAGCATTTTTTTTAATCTATTCTTTTTATTACATTTACAAGTATTTCTGTGTTTCATGCCAGGTATTTTGGATCAACCTGTACAAGTACATTAGTCCCTACAATTTGACAGCAAAGGTTTTCCTGCATATTTATTACATAAAGCATAATACGTATGCATAAACAGTCTTTTAATGTTCCCACAGTTGGGACACAGGTGCAATCAAAATTAATTTATTACTCTATTTAATCACGTTATTATAAACGATAAATAGTACAACTACAGCTTGTCAAACCAATGTTGGCTAGAATTATCTGCGATGGTTATAGTATCTCAATTGACTAACAAAATGGATATAAATTATTAGACACAACTGTCAGACGTACATTCTTGTTCCAACCGTCGAGCCTTTTTTTTTTTGGTGGGGTGGGAAACCATCCAATGACTTCTCCCGCTCTGGGTGGAGCAGGAGGGCGTGTCAGACTCCTACTGACTAAAACCCACCCTTGTTCCTTCCCTGCCTGAGTGCCCAGGGGTGCGGTAACTCATTTTCAGATTTTATCCGCTACCCCTGGGCATGCAGGCACCGGCCAACCGTCGAGCCTGACGTCTGCTTAAACATAATACTGAGCGTAAGTAATGCCCTTATTTGATATTTATGATTTTGTTGAACTATAAACCTAAGAATATCCTTGTTTGCACAACAAGACTTCTTGGAATTCACAATAGTCGGCAGAAGCACGTCTTGTCTGATGTCGGTGGTATGGAGTCACACGGGGTGGGGCGTGACCTTTTCCCGTTAGGGGAAACCGATATTTAAAGTGACTTGATATTTCTACCTGATACAAGTTTGGGATTTAGGAGGTTTGTGACACAGGCTTCCTCTTTGAGAGAGGGACTGAGCTGTAATCCACTACGTGGGCCCGGTGCGGATTGGTAGATGTCACATGTCTTTGAAAACATGCCGGTTTCCTCACGATGTTTTCCTACACCGTTCTGAGAGCAATGATGATAAGATAATTTACACAAAGTAAAGTGCCTGGCTGGGTCCAAACCCACGATATTTCGCGGCTATTGACTACTAGGCCACCACTGCTTTTACGTTTACCATGGCATGTAATCTTATTCATAAACTAGCACATTGTCCGCGGCTTCGCTCCCGTGTCCTATCCCGCAGGAGTTGTCATTTTTCCCGGGATCAAAAATAGCCTAAGTTACTCGCTCATAATTTAGCTTTCTATTGGTAAAAAAATGGTTAAAATCGGTCCAGTAGTTTTTATGTTTATTCATAACATACAAAAATAAAAATCTTTGCTCTTTATAATATTAGTGTAGATGTAGAAAAGATAATGAGTTAATAAAAAGAGTATAGAAGAAAAAAAATCTCTAGAACATCATACTTTAAATTCACAAGAGGTTGCGGCATTCAAATGACTCCGAAAAAAAATGTACACCTCTAATTTTATTCATATCAGTCGCAAACATATATTTTCAAAGAACCACAGATACGCAAACCATTCTTTATTGTTAAAAACGTACCCTCTTTTACGAGCACAATCGGGTAAATGGCACATAACGGCGCGGACGCGGTCATATAAAATGTATCACTCATACGGACTTGGGGTTTGTTACCAAATGTATGCGTGTTGGTGAATGTTTTGTGTCCAATGCTGCATTTGTTTTTAATAGTGTTTCAGTTTTGATGTCCCGTGAAGTTTAAAAGCGGTGGATTTGGTAATTGGACTTCAACCAGCGATTTTTTTATAAAAAGAAAACTTCTTTAGGCGCGTTGGGCAGTTTTAAGATGAGAAACAACAATTAAACTTGCGCACCACCGACACCGCTACGCGATAGCGTCGTTGCACTCATAGCGGCTCGCGAGGCGCGTTGGGCATTTTTGATGCCTAATGAGATGTACTCCTCCCGGATCTTTTATGCCGCTTGTACATATTTTATTTATTAGTGTAGTTATGTATAATATTTATACTGTAATCAAATAATAAAGATATCTCAAACATATTGGACTTTTCACAATCGATATCACTGTGTCAGAATGTGACTATACTTAGGGCCTCTTAACTGGTTACGTCAGTTCTTACAATGTACCCTGGGCATACCAAATACCATAAAGAATTGAAGTCTTCAATTTAGGCGTCCTGCCTTGTATAATTAATGAAACGTAGACATTCCCTGTACATACAGCTGATCCATTAACGCAGTATGTATAGTAAAGATAGTACTATACTTATAGTTTCATTAAGGGATAGAATCTGAAATGGAAAAATCTTTTTTTGTGGTGGGAATTCATCCTATGACTTCTCCCGCTCTAGGTGGAGCGGGAGGGCGTGTCAGGCTCTTACTGACTAAAACCCCCCCCTGTTCCTTCCCTGCCCTGAGTGCCCAGAGGCACCTCATTTTGGCTGATGACCATTGGACAACCACGATGAATTGAAAAAGCGCAGTGATTGAGCGATTGGCTGCTACACTGTGTGTCGCGGGTTCGATTCTCGCACGGAACAAATTTTCGTATGACCTACAGATAGCTGTTCCGGATCTGGGTAAATGATAAGTGATTTTATTTTTGTAAGTAGGTTTAACAACACTTTTACACGTCAACATTTTTTTTGTCAGTTTTAGCTAGATGAGGCCGTCTTGAGGGTGTCTTGTGTATCTGAGTTTACATGTTTGTGAACGCACCCACGATACAGGAGGGATTTCTATTGCGGGCAAGTTAAAAAAAATATCATTAAAAAGGAAACAATGGATATTGTCCAACTGCCAATGTTGGTTCCAACAATCTTAAATAACGCGAGGATTAGGGTCGGGCCACACCTCACCGCGGCCCCGGCGTAAGGATAACTGACTGTGACATATTTCTTTCTTCATTTCCATAGCGAGTGACACTTTGAAGCAAAATGGCGCTGGAAGGGTTTCCTTGTACGGTTATAGTGTCAACTTGTCATTTTGTGCGAAAGCGGAGATGTCGGGGTCTACTTTTGTTTGTTTTGTTAAAATATTTGGAAGAAATAACTGCTTGCCTTACGATGAAGATACATATTTTAATAGAAATTCATTGATAGGCTCCCATTTGACCACTGTCTCACCTGATGGTAAGCGATGATGTGGTCGAAGATGGAGCACGCTTGCCTAGAAGTTACCTATTCACTCTCGATTTAAGGCACTATTAACTACCAACGACCTTGAGTGGTTAGCTTGCGTGTTCTGTGCTGACCTGACGTAACGCGTCGTATATCCACCTAGTAATAGGACTCGCCCATCATGGAGCGCTGTCCGAAATTAGACGCATTACTAATTTCTTATACATAAAACAACAAGTATTATACTTAAACACGTATACTAAAATATAAATAATTAAATGATCTTTAAAATGGTAAAAAATTAAAATAAGCTGCATAGTTTATGCATGATTCTCAATTTTTTATCAACATTAGACATAACTTTACAAATTAATTACAATATGTTATAAAATAGTAATTTCAAATATTCACATATCATATTACGAAAAATATTGTTTAGAGTAACATGTATTTTTTTCAAAGAAATGAGACTAGTGGTTTAGACGTGATCTTCAATTAATAATAATTAAAAGTCATATAGCGCTTTAAATACTCCCAGGTTGTAGCTATCAGGAAACACAGACTCTGGCAGGGAGTTACAATATTTTTTTGACAGATGTATTTTTGTTTCGAAAACCAAGTTTTATCTAACATAATCTGCCTATACCTAATGTTTCCACTTCTTGAATACAGACCTCCTTTCTGAGAGAGAGCGCAGGCCAAGTGGGTGATGTTAAAAAAAAAAAACATGGTGTTGTTGGATGTCACATGTCTTGAAATTTTTGTTTAGAACCCATTCAGACGCTTAACTTTGTATAATTTATTTCATCACACTACTCTCAAAACAGAGAAGGAAAACATCCTGAGGAAACATTTTGTCAAATAAAAATTAATGCCCAGCTGCATTGATGTATTAAAGAGGCAGCTGCTATTAAAGTTGAGATAAACATAATGTCCTGACAGATCCCATGGTAATAAAATGAGTATTGTGACCACACCCTTATATTTTGTAACAGTAAAGTGGAGTACTCCATAAAAGGTGCTTGTTTGTTTATATCATTTGGTGCTAACTGCGTGTGAACACGACAGGTCATGACTGAATAGAATAGAGAACTGATATTAAGGCGCAGTAAGTATTATTTCTTTAGAAAAAAAATATATGTTACTCTAGAGTAACATATTTTTTCTAAATACGAGTAAATTGTCTAGTCTAGACAATTCCTTTCGTAATTTGATATGTGAATATTTGAAATTATATTTTTACAACATAGTGAAATTAATTTGTACCGTTATGTTTAGACATAACGGTACAAATTAATTTCACTATCCTCGTTAGCGAGGATAAAAAAAAATTGAGAATCACGCAAAAACTATAAAGCGTATTTTTAACCGACGACAAAAAAAGGAAGAGGTTCTCAATTCGACCGTATGTATGTTTTTTTTTTGTGTATGTTCAGCCCACACCGTCATTTATGAACCGATCTTGATGATTATTTTTTTTGTTAGATAGGGTATACCTCAAGAGTGGCCCCATGTCAAGGAAATCAGGATCTGATAATGGAATTCTGAAAAATTGAGAGAAAACCTCGAAAATTGTGAGCACGTTTAGCGTTTCTGTAGTCTGTTGTTTATGAACCGATTTTGATGATTCTTTTTTTTTAGATAGGGTATACCTCAAGGGTGGTTCCATGTCAAGTAAAACATAAGGATTTGATCATGGAATCCTGATAAAATTAAGAGAAAACCTCGAAAATTGGGCACGAATATTGTTTCTGTTTACTTTTCATAACTTAATCAGGTATTTGCATTTAGGAATCATCACATCATGAGACTGAGCTGATGATGGAAACTATACTTTTCCTAAACAATAGAAGTTAAATATAAAAAAACTGGTTTTAGTGACAGATACCACTTAATATGCGTTGAAGAAGAGACGTCTTTAGAATATTGGAGGTAACCTCAACTGCTCGATATCCTGGGCACCTCATGGAAGGATGGTTACATCATCAGCTCAGTGCCAAGAGGAATGATAAAGGATTAGAAATTAGCCTCAGAGTATTAAAAGATGATGCGAGTCACAAAAAATCATAAATTAAAAACTTTTTAACAAAAAATCAACCGACGAAAAAGAACTAAAAAGCAAAAAATAAATAAACCTTTTAAGTCTTAATTATTGAGCTTATTTACCTACATAAAGTATCAAATTTTAAATAAACTAATTTTGAACCCCACAAATTTTGTTGATCAGAATAAAAGTAATGTCTATCGTCTCTGAACCCATGTGCCAACTTAAAAGAATAACAATCATCCAAACATTCAAACTTCCATATTCATAATATTACTTGGACTAAACCCCTTCCTCTCTCTAATAAATAACAAAACAGTAAGTGAACTAACAAATAGACAGCAAACGTCAGCTGGTTTCCCCCGCCATTCTTCCGAATACTCCGAAAAACTTGGCTGTTAGTAGTAATATATTCGTATCGACTTCGACAGTGCGACGCAGGCCGCTTCCTATGTGACGGAGGATTTATGCCTTCCGCTCGATGGCGTGTGGGTGCGGCCTCAGAAAGAGCGATTTTTTTTAAGTGATAACTTCTTTAGCAGCGTTGAGCGCTTTTCTTGAGATGGGTATAAAATGTTAAACTCGCGTCGGGATACGTGACCTGATCGAACATTCGTAAGACGGAGGGAGAGTAGACCGCCGGCGCGGCGTAGGAGAGGAAGTAATATCTAAGTTAATGTTCAAGTTTTCACTTCTGCCGGCACTCCCGGAGTGCAACCCGTTGTTTTTTTTTTTGGGGTGAGAAATCATCCAATGACATCTCCCGCTCTGGGTGGAGCGGGAGGGCGTGTCAGACTCTTACTGACTGAAACCCACCCCTGTTCCTTCCCTGCCTGAGTGCCCAGGGGAGTGGTAACTCTGTTACGAATTTATCCGCTACCCCTAGGCATGTAGGTACCGGCCATGATGGGCCCCATCAGTAGTGGCTGACAATCATCTCTTTGAGGCGCGCATGGAACAACGTGCCGACGACTCACAGGGCTGTTGCTGATCGGACGGCGAGCTACCCACAACTCGCCGTCCGCAGGCCCGGTAGAATGAGCGATAAGCGGAGAAGTGTGACTTAAATGTCCATGTCCCCTAGAAGGCACGCTTCACTTCGCTCCACGTCATTCCGTTGCTCGTTGCTTCTGCCAACACTGTGCTACACAAGGTTTGATGGGGACGGCCACGTTTTCTTTTCCCTTAGGGATTCTAGTTCAATGCTTACTTGGGTACGTGATCGGAATCCCTACGGTGTGTTTTATTGTAGAGGGGGCCGTCGTGGCATTTTTCCATCAGCTCTACGTTGGAGATTGTCTCGAGCCAGTATATTCCGAGGATGTGACGAAGACAGCACGAAAACGTAGATTTGGTGTGAGATGTGATGTCCTTTGTGACCTTCCACGTTTCGCATCCGTAGAACAGCACGGATTTGGTATTGGACCTGAGGGAAAAGATTATGAGGAAAAGGGTGAAGGGTGAAAGATTGATATGGAAGATGACATATATAGACCTATTCACTTTAGTGCATAATAATTGAGAGCTGCGGTGGCCCAATGGTAATGGTTCCGATTGACGTGTTGGTCGTGGCTTCAAACCCAGGTAGGCACTTTAATTTTTGTAAATAAATATCATCATCACTGCCCTCAAAACAGTAAAGGAAAACTTCGTGAGGAAACCGTCATGCCCTAGAACTAAAAAATCGAAGATATGTGACACCCATCATCCCGCACTGGGCCCGCGGGGAGATTAAGCCCCATTCCCTGTCTCAGAGAGAAGGCCTATGACCCAGCAGCGTGAACGTTAAAGGCTGAAACCATTCAAAACTCAAACATTCTGATGGAGCAAACAAGGACTATGTTAATAGATTAAAAAAAATAAACAGTCTTTTATACCGGCTATCACAAATTAATGTGTACACAAAATTTCTTGTCCGTGCTGTTGAGCATTGAAGAGTTCCAATATCTGGAGCTAATCCTGGACGTCAATTCTGGTCATGCTTAGGCACCATAAAAATACATTGTCATCGGAACTTAATCACCATATAAAGAATCGGAGTATTCCCGTTTGAGCACCTATTTTTTGGGCACCTATGCATTGAGCACATAAGGTATTCCCATTTGAGCACCAATCAATACATATAATAGCTTTGGCTCTAATAAAATTCAGCATGCAAGATTTGGCCAGAACATACTAATCTTTAAGTAAATAAAAACTTGTATTAAAGGGATATGTACATGGGAACCTTGCCGATTGTCACGGAAACTAAACATTTTATTTGAATTCCTTTATGTTCGGGCTGTATTTCAATAATTGAGATTTATTAGAAGCTAGAAAGCAGAAACATAAAATGTTTATACTCGTATCTCAAACTTCATGGCCATATAACGAAAGTTAGGAAAAGCCTCCTCTGTCATATTCTATTATTTTATCGGCAAAAAGTGTTTCCTTTGAATAGGTAACTGATTGTTGTCAAATTTGATACAAATGAAGACTTCAAGTAGGTACAGTACCTAATAAATGAGTATTTTCAGGTAAATTTACGCCACTAGTTGGAGCCACATAGGCGACAGGCCTTTTACTTTGAAATTAAACATACTGACGTCAATTTGACTAACGTCAGTTTTTGACATTATTTGAAGCGTTTTGACAGGTGTCTGGATCTGACGCCTCAGTGCTGCCATCTGATGCACGTCATTTCAGAATTCAAAAGGGTTGGCAATTATTGTTAAATGATAAATGAATGTTGTTATCTTATTCAATGTTATTTTACTATTTTTTTCCGACCAAAAAATGCGGAGGTTCTCAATTCGTCTGTTTTTTTTTTGTGTGTTATCCCAGATTTTTTTTAGGTGAACCTATTTTGGTAAATCTTTTTTATTTGAAAGTTGGTGCTTTTCATGTGGTCCCATTTAAATTTGGTGAAAGTCTGATGAAGAACTTTGGAGATACACAATGGAACTCTTCAATAAATGATAGCAAACCTTCCGGAATTATTGCTGCAATCGCATGTCTGTTTACTGTTTCATAACATACCATCACGCTAGTACGCTCTGAAGGGGTACACAGATTTGTTCAGTTCACCTTGATACAAACTTATTTCACCAATTATGTTCAAATTCCATGTTTTTGGGCTATCAATTCGGGCATAATATTACTATTTAGTTTTATTGAAGCGGTATCTTAACTAAAAAGTAAAAAATATTAAACTTTTTTACAAAAAATACAACCTACTTTCATATAAAAACACTCAAAAATGCAAATTAGCCTTAATTTCGGAAGTCAGTGTCAAAAAACGAAGATAGGTACCAAACTCGAAACACCGACTTCAGAAATTAAAGTTACTCGTATTTTGCATTTTTTTTTATTTTGCATGGAAGTCGGTTGTATTTTTTGTAAAAAAGGTTTTTTATTAATCAAGAGTTTTATAAATAAAGACCATTTAATAAGCTTCTCGATGAGCTGAGCGAGCGGTAAATAATTGAGCGATGTCCTCCACCGGGACAGCACACCGCTATTAGCGCGCTGGAGGAAAAATCGACGACCTTCCTAGAATTACCTGCTTAGACGAGAATTGAAACATATACCGGTATAAACAAGATTTACTACTAAGTATTGGAGATTTACCTGCCCCAGGGCAAGTCTGTTGGAGATTACTGAATTGGATTCGTTGACAAAATCTCATGTTACTGTTGTTAGTTAGGTATTTTATAAATTATGTAAATTTATAGTTTCTTTATTGAATAAAAATTATATAAATATGTAAAAAATTAAATGTTACTTACTAGGGTTCCGTACCCGAAGTGTCCAAACGGAGCCCTATTGCTGTCACTCATGTGTCCGTCTGTCGGTTTTTCCGTCTGTCCATCTTTCTGCCCGTCGTCTGTCACAAAATTCGGTTCCGAAGAATTTTTTAACTTCCCATTGTCTAATTATGGACTCAAATTTGGTGATAATGTTTAATACTACGTATATTTTACTGACAAATCCAATATTTTGATAAAGCTGACTTTTTCTTTGAAATTTCCTCATCTGATACGGAACCCTAAATGTGTGAAGTCCGATACGCACTTGGCCAGTTTTTATTATATTCTGTTTTGTTGTTGTTTCGATCTGCAGTCCTAACAAGAGGGAATCTTTATTGTTTGTATATTTTAATTCTAAGGAATACTTAACTAAAAATTAAAAAAAAAATACAAAGAAAACAAACGACTTCCAAAAAAGAAAATACACTAAAAATTCAAAAATAACTTTAATTTTGGAAGTCGGTGTTTGTATTTTATTTCTTCGTTATTGACACCGACTGCCGAAATTAAAGTTATTTTCGAATTTTTAGTGTATTTTCGTTTTTGGAAGTTGGTTGTTTTTTTTTTGTAAAAAAGTTTTTTATTTTTCACTTTTACCTTAGAACTAAAAATCCCAATAACATAGAACGTGGAATTTAAACATACTTGTAATTGGAGAAAACCAAAACGTCATCTATGTATACGTATTTTTCGTTTTTGTTCAGTTTTTCAAAAAGCGCTGAAGCAATTTCGATAAAATTTATATGGGTCCACTTTGGGATTATATTCTAACGGATAAAAAAATAATTTTGAAAATCGGTGGAAAACATAGTATAAGTATGTATGTTTTCCACCGATTTTCAAAATTATTTTTTCGTCGAACATAGAATCGGAGTAGATTTTTCGAAGTCGGTTAAAAACAGAGCAAAGACAGTAAATTATACCGAAAAATCCAATTTTATTTTTTTTTATTTACCCCTAAGGGAAGGCTAAAGTCTTTTGACCATATTGCCTAGTCTTACGTAGTGCATTTTACTTTTTATCCATTAGAATGCAGATGTAACACATTGTAATGTTTTTGCAGTATTTGGCAAACTTCGCTGAGGTAGTCAATACTACAATAAAATTCTCAGCTCCATTTTACCGAGATCGCGCCTGTTTCAATGATTCCACATATTGTCCATTTGCGGTGATACTTGAGACACAAAACTACACCAATTTTACATCACAATATCCACTAGGAATCAATAAACGAATAATTAAACAGCCACTGAACTTCACTCGACAAAATCCCGCCAAAAAAACTCCGAAAAATCCAAATACTGACAGGGTGTCACTTTCTCTAGCTTTGTTGACATGTGGTCGACTCGCTACAAAATCATAAAAAAAAGAAAAAAAATCCAGACTCCAGCTCGCTACTGAAAAATTTCAGATGAAAAGCCTAATATCACTTTACCTGACTTGGGAAACGAATACTTATAAAAAAAACTGTAGTTCGGGCCTAGGCTTTAGCAGACTAAGGTATATTACCTAACACTAAAATCATCAATCTGTTGCCCCATTCTAGTATATTTGTTGAGCAATATGAGTTCTTCTTCCATAATTCTCCATATAGCCGTCATCTTAGTAATCATCTCCTTTTTATAGATATCGTCTTCCACACAGTCCATCCATCGTTTCTTTGGTATTCCCTTTCTTGTATTCATACAGCCATCCACAATCATACTAAAAAAACCTGCCAAGTGAAACTTCGCACATTCAGAGTTCCGTACCAAATGAGAGAATCATCAAAGAAATAATCTAATTTATCAGTATATTGGTATTTGTTAGTAAAATATACGTAACAATAAACATTGGTGCCGATTTTTTTATGAATGAATGCTATGAACTAAGTTAGAGATGTTAGACTAGTTTACGCCTTGCGCTTTACCGTGTTTTTAGTTGACATGTTTTTACGTGTACCCTTAATTTGTATGGAAATACTAGCAAACCCGGCGAACTCCGTTTCGCCACCAGATGGCTTCGTTTTATGTAACATTTCGTTTGGTGATTAAAAGAAGAAAATTTTTTTTTTTGTTTTATATTTGAAAAGGAAAAATTTTATTTCATTTCACAACAGTAATGAATTCATTTCGATTACAAAAATGAAGTGTTATTTACTTGAACTTCTCTAAGTAAATGAAAGTGAATCCAAAGTAAATACTGAATCGAAGCGTTATACGTGTCCGCAAATTATCCGTGTGTGTGGAATATTATATTATATTATATTATGTGGAATATTATTATATTATTATTGCAAACGCCAGGCGAACTGGAAATTGCAATCGTTTGAAGTCAAACGGAAGATCAGTCGGAATCATTGGTATTCGAGGAATACATACATTTTCACCTGCGTACTTTCCGTTAATAATGGTTGCCTCAATCAAATTCGGCATAAGTCTTTTTACCGAAAGTCGAGTACCGTTGCAAAGTCGCGGTGGATTCAAATTACGCAATATCGTAATAACTGTACCAACTTTGAGTTGCAAGTTATGTGGTGGAAATCCTGGTAACTCCAGAGTTCAAAAACTCCGTTGGATAATTTACTACATCATCGGGATTTGTTATGGAATCAACGGATTTGTATGTCACCAAATCGCCAGCAATTTTTGATTGAATGGTAAAATTCAGTGCGTGTACATCATTATTCTTTGCGGCAAGAATTGCTCGTTGACTTAACCAAGCATAATTCTGATAATTCTCACTAATGTTTGGGAAAACATTTTCAATAAGAGCTAATTGAGAGTCTACAAATCGGCAAAAGTCGTTGGTAAGAGTAATTAATCCAGATGTCGCATCAACTGGGACTTTTCCATTTCCAACAGCTAACAATTGTTTGGAAAATTGTGCAGCACTTTGATCATTTTGAAGTTGAACTCTCATATTAGTGGTTAGCGATAATGTTTTTACGTTATTCCATAAAGGTGATGCCTTCAGGCAAGCATTGAATTCATCTGCAGGCGTTCCACGGGAAATTACTGGCAACGTCTGCCTGAAATCGCCTGCCAACAATATCATCAAGCCGCCAATCATGTTGTTATTTCGCCGAAGATCCTTCAGTGTGAAGTTAAGTGCTACAAGTGATTTCTTATGTGCCATTGTGCACTCATCCCAAACAATGAGCTTGCATTGCATCAACAATTTTCCCATTGCACTGGATCGGGAAATATTGCATGTTGGAGTATCAATTGTGTTTAAATTGAGTGGCAACTTAAGCGCAGAATGTGCAGTACGACCGCCATCTAGAAGAGTCGCCGCAATTCCAGATGATGCTAACGCCAAAGCTATGTCACATCTTGATCGAATAGTGGCCAAAATCAATGAAATGACAAATGTTTTCCCTGTTCCTCCAGGTGCGTCCAGGAAGAATAGACCACCAGTATTATTGTCCACCGCTTGCATTAATGTTTCGTATACTTGTTTTTGCTGTTCATTCAGCAACGGCACATTATTTCGAACGAATTCCTGCAATGTATCAACATTGTATTGCAGCTCTCGATTTAATTCTTGGTTGAATGCATCGTGCATCGATCGATTTGGCGCAATCATTCCTACTTCAATCAGTAGCTTGTTTGCAATAGTCAAGCATTGATCCTCAATCAGAATCAATCCTTCATTGTAAATTTCATCGGTTATTTGGATGTCAGAATTATTCGTTTGAATGCGCAAGCGATGCAAGATATCTTCACATATGTCGTCTTTGTATTTGTTCCATAACTGAATTGGTTGTGAAGGAAAACATGTGGTGATGATAATTGCGAACAGCGTTCGTATTTGGTACGCATTTGATGAAACAACTGGATCCGCAAGTGTTAAATCCCAATGAGAATCGTTCTCCAGCAAACCCAATAGTTGACATGCTTCTCGATATGTTTGGCATTGGTGGCAATTCACAGTTTTCAAATGCGCAAATGATTTTGGTCCACGTACATTTACCAACAGCGGTCGCAAATAAAAACATTCATCATTTCTAGGATGAACAGTATACATGCGGCCTAGTGCATCAGTGGAAAACACCTGTGGCCAATCTGGAACTGGGGTTCCTTGTTTGCGACGTTGGAATTTCGTTGTTGATTGATTCCAAGTGTAATACTTGGGCATTTCAACGTACATCAGCGTCGCTGCGAATGGATCTGCTTCACACATTGCAAAGAAGCTAATCAATGTTGTCGATGGTGGTTTCTCAGCTCGTTGTGCCGCATTAGCCTCAGTGAAGTAAACTCTTTGACCATTTTCCAAATGCACTGCTAAATGTACAATTGAAATTGAAATTGAATAAAAATTTGCACAATACACGTGATTGATTTGATGGTTTCCAATTGTAATGTTAGGAAACGAATAACTTATTTTTTTTACTTTTTTTCACAATTTCACAGTGAACACAATACCGGTTTGTCACATGAAATTAACTGAGCAGAGAACAATGAGTAGCTGTCAAACAATGTATCACGCACCGGCGCCATCTACTTAAAATATTGGTTTGTAGTACATGCTATGTATCAGAGATGGCGCTGTATGTGAAAAAAGATTTTCCCGCTTTTCTGTTGAAATTTTTCCTGAATTTTCTTTGCTAGAAACCTCACGCAGCCCTAGAACTTTCCAACGAATGCAAAACCGTGGAAATCGGTTCATGCGTTCTGGAGTTATAGCGTCAGGAAGGAAAACCCGACTTATTTTTATATAGTAGATTAGTTCAACTAAATTTGACAGCTCTAATTTACGTCTGTTTCTTTCTTTATTACAGAGAAAACGATAGCAATAGCCTAAATTAAGTTTAGTTTGTGCACAACAGAATCATCACCATTATCACCAAATTTCAAGTTCCTATGTCAATGGGAAGTTAAAAAAATCTTCGGAACAAAATTTTGTGACCGACGACGGACAGACAGACGTACACGTGAGTGACAACAATATGGCTCCGTTTTGACCCTTCGGGTACGAAACCCTGAAAATTGCTCACTTCAGGCTAGAATGCAAAGTGAATAATGAGTAAACTGGCTTCTGCTAGCGGTATCACCCGCGTGAAGTTAGTACTTCGCCTATATGCTATTCCAGACTATAATCTATTTCTGTCTGAAAATGGCACCGGTGAATGAAAAGTTGAGTGGAAATCGGTTGTCGTGGTAGGGCATATGATGCGGAGGAATGAAGAAAATGTCGTGAGGAAATTCATGTGTATGGATGTGGATAGCTATAAGAGTAGAGAAAGACCAAAGAAACGATGGATGGAATGTGTGAAAGAGGATATGGGTAAAAAGGGAGTGACTACAGAGATGACGACTAATAGAGGACTATGGAAGAAAAAGACACGTTGCGCCAACCCCAAATAAATTGGAATAAAGGCAGGAGAATGATGATGAATCCAGCTGAGAGGAGAGAGAAGAGGAGCTCTTGGCTAAAGTAATAATAGCCACATGGGTCGATTCATCAGGTTAAGCTACGCCTCCCGGGGTTGGTCCATGGATGGGTGGTGGCTTTACATACAGAGACTCTTCCGTGCCTCGGAAAGCACGTTAAGCCGTTGGTCTTTGCCTACAATCGTGGATCTTTGACAGTTGTTACGGGTCGTCAGAAGCCCGACAGTCTGACAACCAGTCTTACCAAGGGATATCGTATTACCCAGTAACTGGGTTGTGGAGGTCAGATAGGCAGTCGCTCCATGTAAAATACTGGTATTCAGCTGCATCCGGTTAGACTGGAAGCTGACCCTAAGATAGTTGGGAAAAGGCGCGGGCACATTGATGATGATGATGAATGATCAAAGAGAAGAATGAATGAATGAGAGAAGAGACATCCAGCAGGCAATTTGATAGGCACTTTGCCGTAAATTTCTGCTTTGACTTATAGGAAAACCGTAGTGTCTATTATAATCGATGTCCACCGAGCAATGTACTGCATATTGCCTATCAAATTGAGGTCAACTGAGTTAGTGAATACATCTGCTGATCCGTTCAACCGATCTGGCGTGATTGAGAAACAAACATCCATACAAATATTAATAGTATAGGATTGTCTGGTCCATTCCTTTCTATTCCATAAAACGAAAACGTTCAATAGCATATAAAAACGCAAATAAGGAAAATAAAACAATACGTACTGGTGGACATTTTATTTTCAAACTAGCGGACATGCTGAAAGTGGTTTAAAACACAACTTGCCAGAATGAAAAACGTGTTTTTTAAATTTCAAAATAAAAATACATTCCTTTTAATTTAAATTGAAAGCTTTTAAAATTAATATTCAGTTACATTTTAAACCCATTACTGCCGTCCACATTACTTGGACACGAAGAAAATAAAAATAGTAACAATTATTATTAGTGTTCCATAATTTTCTCTCAATTTATTACACACTCGTGTTTGTATTTGGTTTATAACAGGGTTGTCAGTTTTGAATTATGGCATTTGCTCGGAGTGACAGCTGTCAGTCTTGATTATAAGAATTACGGTAAACATTTTAATACATATTACATTTGACAAGCTAGGATCAAAATATCAAGGATTTCCTTGGAACGTGGGTTTGAAGGAAAAGACGATTGTCCTCTAAAAGATACAAGGTCATTTTTTAACATGCTTTATTAGCTTGATATGTATCTATGTAACGGAATCTTTGAACGTGATTTTCACTCACTTTTAAACGTTGGATTGAATTGAAATATTGCACACTTATCAAGAACCGATGACAATGCATGGTTAGCTAAGTGACGTCAATCTAAATCCAATATGGCGGACTAGTTATTTTTTATGCATTTTCATGATAATGAGACGATTACGAAATATAAAAAATAAAGCGTGTGTTTTTTTTAAACTATAGAAAATGATTATTGAACTGTAACTTCGTTCACTGTAAACATCTAAGTCTAAAACAAGTTCATATGGTTAAAAACCTGATAGAAGTTGGTTTCAACTTACAAGTTTAAAATATAATTTAAATATCAGGTCTGTAGCACACAAAGGGGACTCTATCAGTAGACACGTAGTGCCCACTGCAAAAAATACCTTGTTATTTTTATGATAGGTAGACAGAAAGACCATGCAGTCAGTCAGCTATAATTTTATTAATTTGAGGCAAAAAATCATCACGGTACAAACAGTAACAAGGAACATTAAATTATACACGTGGCAAAAAAAAAGCCAGTAAAGCATAATTCAAATTATTTTCATGTTAGGCGATTATAAAAGGTTTAAAACAGACACTTTCACATAAAAACCCTTATCAACCTTAATGAAATTAAATAAATAAGTGCAAAAAACATAAGCTAATAACCCTGAACAAAGTGTGCCAGCCAAGAATAAATTTTAATAAAAGAATTCCAATAAAAAAGGCTCACATTACATTCACATAACGTTTGGGCGTGAATGTAGTCATTATAACACCCTTGTGCGTATATGTGCGAGACATTTAATTTTGTGCGTGCCCGTACTCTTTGTCTTTAATTCTGTCCGACGTTGTACTCACTGTTTTTCATTCTTTCGGTAAATAATTTCGTAGCGCTGACGTGCAAATATTGGGTGAAGAGTAAAGCTGCTCTGAAATAAAATGGAAGTTCAAATTGTTGTGTATTTTTAACTGACTTCTAAAAGGAGGAGGTTATCAATTCGGTTGTATTTTTTTTATTTTTTTTTATTCATGTTCGGACATAACTCCGTCATAATTATGTAGACGGATTTGCAAAATTCTTTTTTTTGTTCGAAAGGGCTTTATTCCGAAATGGTCCCATTTAAATTTCATATTTATAGACATGATGAT
Organism: Polia nebulosa; assembly: GCA_951329385.1. Taxonomy (NCBI): domain Eukaryota; kingdom Metazoa; phylum Arthropoda; class Insecta; order Lepidoptera; family Noctuidae; genus Polia; species Polia nebulosa. The sequence goes on from OX589606.1 coordinate 30,754,400, forward strand.
GAGTTTCGGAGACAGATAACGCAACTCTTCAAAAAATGTCAGTATATCAATTGCGATTGCTGCGATCTTATGTCTATGTAAATTGTGTTAACATAACCAAAAATTGCAATAAAGTAGAACCGACTTCCAAAAAAAGTGCAAAATAACTTTAATTTCAGAAGTCAGTGGCAAAAATTGAAGACACAAAACCAGAAACCCCGATTTCCGAAATTAAAGTTATTTTGCACTTTTTTAGAAGTTGGTTCTATTTTTTTTTTAAAGTTTTTTCATAATCAGTTTAATGATTTCGTTAATTAGTCCTACTAATATTATAAACTAGCTGTGCCCGCGACTTCGTTCGCGTGGTTGTCGAGAACAAAAAAACGTCGTTTAGATAAGAGTATATCACCTTTTTGATGATTTAGATAAGAGTCCTGACTTTGGTATAGTTGATTACGTTAATGCTTCTCTATATACTATGTTAGCGGTGGAATTACCCGGAGCATATACAAAAAGGTTGTTTGGGTTGCTAACACGTGATAGAGAAACATAGAGTTGGCCGTGTGAAAAACAATCAAAAGTAAGGTCTACACCCGCAACGGATAACGTCTGGCCTTGGGCTTTATTAATAGTCATAGCGTAACAGAGGCTTACAGGAAATTGCACACGTTTGAAAGTAAACGGAAAATTATTGGGGATAATGGGTATCCTGGGAATGAAAACAACATCACCGGAGCCGCAACCTGTTAAGATTTCGGCTTCGATGACATTTCGTTGGAGATTTGTTACTCTCTACCGAGTTCCATTGCATAGTTTTGGTGGGCTTAAATTTCTGAGTAGAATGATTGGTACTCCGACTTTTAAATAAATTTTGTGTGCTGGAAGACCTGGTGTATTTAGAGAGTCTAAAAACTCTACTGGATAGTGGGTGGCATCTCCTTCTTCTAAAACCGTGTTAATAGATAAATATTCCCTACTTTCTCCAGAAACATGTACCAATATTTGAGAATTTATTGCTGCTGCTTGGTCGTTGCGAGGTGCCAAAATAGCTCGTTGGCATAGCCAAGCAGCGTCATGGTTCGAGATCTCTGATGGATCTCCGTATACAGAGGAAATGAGTTCCTGCTGTGAGGCAACAGAAGAACACAGGCTTTCGACTAAAGTTACTTTACCTCCTTCTTGAGTCGGGTATGTGCCGTTACCAATTTGAAGTAGTAAATTTGAGAAAACCTGCGCGTTTGCGTCACCTCCCAAATATGCTCGCATATTAAAGCTCAAATTAGTTAATATGACACTACGCCATAAAATAGAGCTCTTTAAACAGGCACCTATTTCATCGGCCCTCGTTCCTCTGGGTATTATAGGGAGTGTCTGCCTGAAGTCTCCACAGAATAGCACCGTTAAGCCTCCCATCGGTCGGTCATTTTGTCTTATATCTCGCAACGTTCTATCTACAGCTTCCACAGCTTTACGATTTGCCATCGTACACTCGTCCCAAACGATAAGGGCGCAATCGCGTAAAACCCTTGCTTTATCACTATTGCGAGACACGTTGCAAACAGGGTTTTCTGTGCGGTCCAAGTCGATTGGTATTTTAAATGTTGTATGTGCAGTTTTTCCTCCTGGTAATAAAGTGGCAGCTATTCCTGAGGAAGCGACGGCAAGGGCAATTTTGTTTTGGCTCCTTATTTGAGCCAAGATAACTTTAGTGAGGAAAGTTTTACCTGTTCCACCAGGTGCATCTAAAAACAGCATTTCTCCTAATGAATGTTCTACACTACAGCATACTCTATCAAAGATTTGACGTTGTTCTGTCGTCAAATTTGAACAGCCATTTCGCAATATTTCTGCTAACTCTTCGGGGTTGTAATTTATTTCAGATGTATACTCCCTATTAATTCGTTCCCCACCAACTGTCGGTGTCGGCAAGCCGTATTGACTGAGGGGGTTCCCTCCTATACTTGTAACTATATCTTGTATAGCCAGCAAAGCCCTATTATGGCAGCTTTCACGTACTTGGTCAGAAGTTTCACTATTTATATTTTGCTGTCTCAAAAAATCTTCGGCAAACGCGTCTTTATATTTTTGCCACAACTGCCCAGCGTCCGATAGGCCACAAAATGTCAACAAAATGGCAAATAAATGGCGCAAACGATGTGGACTATCACTGACGCATGCTTCGGCTAAAGCATCATCCCAATGCTGATCGCCATCTAATAAATGCCGTGCGCGGCAAGCAGCTTGAAATGTGGGATATTCTATATCGTCCACTTTGCGGAGCTCAGCAAAAGAAGTAGGTCCTCGCACTGTGTGAAGAAGAAGGCGTAAATAATAACACTCTGCATTATTTGGGTGCACCGTGTATACTCTTCCAATCACGTGTTCTTTAAAAATGCCGGACTCGCCTTCTACAGCAGTTCCACGTCTCCTGCGATTAAAAACACCTTGCTGCTTGTTATAAGTATAATAATGTGGCACTTCATTGTACAACAGAGACTTAGCGAAATTGTCTCTTTCGCAAAGGCGAAAGAATGCGAGCAAGGTGGTTTGTCTTGGGTTGTTCATTCTTTCTGCCACATTTTCTGGCTGAAAGTAAACTCGCTGCCCGCCTTCCAGGTGCACGTCAAGATGGATGACTGGCGGATACCTTTCATGAATAGGGAAACTCAAAATGCGCCAAACTGCCTCCGAAGAGCTTATGTATCGGCCAGATTGATACCTTGTCACTTCATCAAATTGGTTGTTATTTCTTAGTGCTATCATGGCTTGATCACTACCTTTATTAACATATTTACATATATATTTTATAGATTCGACGCTATTACAAATTTCAACATTAATGTGTGCTTGAAAAGCGTTTGACAAAACTGGAGAATACGGTACCACCCAACTATTATTTAGAATTATTTCTTGTCCACGGAATCTGACAGTAGCTGTGAAACCACCTTGTGACGGTGATCTTCGCCGGTATTGCGGATACCCATTTTCCCCAGCCATAGTTAGTTCTTTCAGTGCTCTGGGGTATTTTTTTGAGCATTGACCATCTTTCATGCACGGTGATTCCCTGTTTAAGAGGCCACATGGCCCGTGAACCATATGTGTTTTTACTATGTCATGCAAAATCGGATCTGCATTATAGTCCGGAAATTCTGCACTTATGACACTGTCTATAGCATCGGGACGAATTTTTTCTTCCAGCCACAGAAGAATGTGCGCGTGGGGTAAACCACGCTTTTGCCACTCGACGCTATACATAAAACAAAGAGTTGAACCGAAAACTTTCTCCTTTGTAAGTAGATTAATCAAGACTTTGAGTTTTAAATGAAAAATCCTAGCAATAATGTCATGTCTGTCGTATGACGCCTGTCCTGTGAGAAGTGCCTGGCAAATCTCCGTCCACTTTGGATTTGTTGTAAATGTTATAAAAAGGTCCGGCCGGCCGTATTTACGGACGTAACAAAAAGCATCTTGCGTTCGTTCGTGCATATACCGCGGACCGCCTGTGAAACTGGATGGCAAAATAACCAATCGACCCAAGTTTTCGACGTTATTATCTGATTGCATGGCGTCCCGCAAGTGCACGTATTCTTCAGCGCGTAACCGTCGCTGGTTAGTGCGAATATACACTAAACGTTCAGTTTCTATTTTTGCGTACATGTCCACAATAAATTGGCTGAACAAACCACGAAATCGTTGCAAATATACGAAACTGTTTTGCCTTATTTGTAAAAGGTAGGAATAGTATTGTTGAGCAGATATTTTTTTTTGATAATTAGTGACTCTCGTAGTAGGGTTCACTTGGTACAGCCCAAAATTGTACCCATCTTCACCATGACAATAAATTAGTGGATATTGCAGGGCGTCGTAAGCTCGGTGGGTTTCCAAAATGCGTTGAAGGCGATCGTCGCGTGTACGCAACACGATATCACGTCTCTCACACTCCTGGTCGACTAAAACAACTGCAACTTCATCTGCGACGGGTGCATTGTGTCTTCCACGGTGTTCACCCACAGGACGTCTATCGGCACTTATAACAATTTTGAAATCATTGCTGCCTTGTGGAATTGACTCCAATGCAGCTTTGAATTCACGAACGTACTGGTTAACGTGATGCAGCAATTCTTGAAGTTGACCCAAAAGCTCAGCATTGAGCTGGGGAAAATTGTGATTTCTAACATTGAGCTGTTGCGTGTAATCGGATACAAAATAAATTTGGAGAAATTTGGGTTCATTTTCTGGCAGCAAAGATCCAATAAGGTGATAAACTTGACCTTGTACTTTGAAGGTTGGCATGAACGGTCCTTCCGTTATTTGTTTTGCCCCAAAGGAAGTCATTTGGAAAGCACTGTTATATAAACGAATATTATCCAAAAAACGGTTCGACTGGGGATGATCGCCATTCAGGAGACTTTTAAGTAAGTGTGGTGGATCTTGGAAATTTGGAAGAACAATTTTTCCATTTGAGCAGCACATTCCATCTGTCTCTTTCCTCCATTTCAAAGCATGACAAAAATTACAAATTTCTCTCATGTCACCCACGAAAGTAAAGCCAGCATAATTAATTCTAGACGAATATGTGAACCCTGATTTTTCCCTATTGTCCCAAGGTAATAAAATATTTGCATCGTCATTTTCCATGGACTCATCAGCTCCGCTATTTGTTTCTCTATTCATATGGTATCGAGCTCGTTCTATTTCTAGGCGAGATTGACGTTGTTCTGCTGTTTCTGCTCGTCTTAGTTCATCTATTCTTTCCCTTTCAGATGCAAGATAACTTTCATTGTTTCTTTGTACACCTACATAGTTATGTCTAGCTATTTGTAATCGTTCTTCTCTTTGGGAGAGAGATTCAGACTCGCGCGAGAGAGCGTGTCGCTCTCGGTCAGATGACAGACGTGCTTGGCGTTCCTCGATACTCTCTTGAGAACGCAAAGTCGCGGTCCGAGTTCTTTGCGAACTTAAGCGCGACTCCCTTTCTGTGAAAGTCTCTGACTCGCGTGAGAGAGACTGGCGCTCCCGATCAGCAGACAGCCGAACTTCGCGTTCCTGGATATTCTCTTGAGAACGCAAAGTCGCGGTCCGAGTTCTTTGCGAACTTAAGCGCGACTCCCTTTCTGTGAATGTCTCTGACTCACGTGAGAGAGAGTGGCGCTCCCGATCAGCAGACAGCCGGTCTTCGCGTTCCTGGATACTCTCTTGAGACCGCAAAGTCGCGGTCCGTGTTCTTTGTGAACTTAAACGTGACTCCCTTTCGGTGAACGTTTCCGATTCACGTGAAAGAGCGATGTGCTCTCGGTTAGCAGATAACCGTGCTTCACGATCTTCTTCCGATTCCTGAGACCTACAAAGTCTCATCCTTTTCGCATTTCGGCTACGCAGCGAAAGGTTAGTTTTTTTTCTTTGAGGCATTTTCAAGGAAAATTAAAGCAATAAACAAAACTAACAACACTTATGACTAGCCTACAAACTTAAAAGATCGGTGCGTCGAACAGTCTAGTGTGACAACGTATCGTCTGTTCGTGGTCGTGACTCAACGAATTGGCAACACTAACTTACTGTATAACGATTGGCACTATTGGATTCAAACTACGAAGTAAATCAAATACAATCTTTACTTCGTACTTCAAACCAATGACCAAAGTTGACCAAACGAAACCAATAAGATAAGCAAATACTTTTTTTTCGACCAATTTAGAAAATCGATAAACCAAGCAACCAAAGAACTTTTACGACACACGCAAGAACTTTTAAGACACCTAACGAAACCCAATTTGCCTAGTAAACACGGTGGACGTCATCCTCGCGCGGAAAATCTTAACACCGCGATTCAGAAAATGACGTCATTTGCACAACGCCATCTATCGGATTTAGATTTCAACTATCAACATTAGTTCTATTTTTAGTCTTAAGATGTCGTTGCAAGTACTATACTTAATTGCGTAACGTAATATTTTACTTCTTGAACTCACTAAATTAATCATATCTTTTGATAGAGTGAACCGATTTCGATGAAACAAAAACTAAGTTAATCCTCAAGTTGCGTATAATTTTTGTATATAAACATTGTCAGCATTGAATTCGTAGATTTTACGTGATGTGCGCACAAACAAACAGACAAACAGACAAACAGACAAACAGACAAAAATTTCAAAAATGATGGAAATGGGTTCTGTTACTTATCTTTTCACACGCTGGCTATTTTTTGTTTCAATTTCTTCAATGTACAAAAATGACTTTTCTACAGATTTATTATATGTATAGATGTGAAAGTTTGTGAGTGTGTATGTTTGTTACTTCTTCACGCTCAAACAGCTAGACCGATTTGGATGAAATTTGGTATGTAGATAGCTTCTAACCTAGATTAACATATAGGCTACCTTATTCCGGTCTAGGCGGGTAAAACCGCGGGGCGCAGCCAGTAATTATATAAATCTCTTTCGTCATTTGAAATTATGGAGCCCGTTCCATTATCGGACCACTAGGCCACCGATACTTGGTTGACATCCCACCCATAGGTACGCACGAAACGTTTTAGGAACACATTATACATTGTAAGTACAGCTGAGAAGTGGAATTCCTTGCCGGATTCTGTGTTTCCTGATAGCTACATCCTGGGGGTCTTAAGGTCTAGAGTAAATAGGTTACTTATAAAGAAAAAAAACTGTTTAATTACGTGAAAGCGACGCACAGACATAAATTTGTTAGATAATAAAGTATATCAAGGCAAACGTGCTCCATCGTCGACCACATAATAGCTCACCACCAGGTGTAATACTGGTCAAGTGCGAGCCTATATATAAAAAAAGGGAATTCCACGCAGAATGACCGTAAGGACTCATCACCTGCCTAGCTTTTTCTCAACAGTGTTGAAGTCGGCTTCCAGTCAAACAGTATGCAGCTGTTTGACTGGAAGTCGACCTTCACAATCAGTTACAGGGTAACACGATGCAACGAAGACGCTCTCACATCCCTGGCAGCCGCCGCAGGAGACGCCTTGAGCGTTGGGGATCGCAAGCCGATTTCCGGCCATCGTAGGAGCGGGCTTGCGGACGGCGAGTAATGGGCTGCTCGCCGTCCGATAAGGACCAGGCCCGAGAATCAACTTTCGTAGTGTTCCACGCGCGCCTCAAAGAGATGTCAGCAATAACTGACAGGGCCCGCCAGGGCCGATGCCTGCCCAGGGTTCGTAGATAAATTCGAAAGAGTAAGAGAGAGAAAAAGAGTTTAGAACCTATCAAACATAAAAAAAAAAAAAAAAAAAAAGAGGGTCACCACGCCCCTTGCCACTTAAGGAACAGAGGTGGGTTTTAGTCAGTAAAAGTCTGACACGCCCGCCTTAGCTCTACCCAGAGCAGGAGAAGTCGTTGAATGATTTCCCAACCCCCCAAAAAAAAACGGGTAATAATATACCCCTTGGCAGGACTGGTTGACAGCCTTTCTGGCTTCTGACTACCTATAACTTTCTGACTTCTGACTACCTATAACTTTCTGACTTCTGACTACCTATAACTTTTTGGCTTCTGACGTCCTATAACTTTCTGGCTTCTGACTACCTATAACTTTCTGGCTTCTAACTACTTATAACTTTCTGACTTCTGGCTACCTATAACTTTCTGGCTTCAGACTACCTATAACGCCTGTTCTGATTCTGTTCTGATCTAGGCATAGTGTTACGGAAATGGGTGTTTATATCTAAGATACCGCTCCTGCCTATGAAAATTAAAAACGTTCCATACCAAATATTAGTATTTTTTGGTAAAATATACGTAATAATAAAAATTATGAACAAATGTCAAGTTCATAGGTCAATGGGAAGTTATAAAATTCTTCGGAACAAAATTTTGTGACAGATGACGCACAGACAGATAGACGGACCGACGGACACGTGAGTGACAGCAATAGGGTTCCGTTTTGACCCTCGGGTACGGAACCCTAAAAAGTGGCAGTGACAGTGCTTAGTTTATCATGAAAAGTAGTTTCAAAGATAAAACTTTTACCAAAGTAAATGCTTTTACACGGGAACCGATATTTAATTTCCCTGATCGAGTCTTTCAGGGCACGATAAGCGTGTAATATATCTCATTTCTGGGCCGCGGGTCTAATTTAATAAATGTCTGCTTGACTCGATTACTGAAGATATATTCAGTCCCCGATTATGAGAGATTGAATTAACAGTTTATTGGAAGAAGGATGAGAAAAGTTATATTTTTCTAGAAATTCAATCTTCATCTCTTGGTGCTCTCGTGGTGATTTTCATTACTTCCTCCAGATTATTTCATATTTATAATTGAATTTCACAAATAATTGAGTTTTTTTTTAACGTAATTCATAAGAAACCAGGATTTTACAGAACAACAGCTTATAGCTCCAGCCTGGGAGTCTAGTGAATAGGTTCTTCTAGGCAAGCTTGCTCCATCTTCGACCTCATGATCGCTTACCATCAGGTGAGATAGTGGTCAAACGCGTGCCTATCAACAATAATAAATAAAAATAACATTTTTATTTGAAGAACTGACAAATATTACGGCACCACGACGCCCTCCCGCTCCACCCAGAATGGGAGAAGTCATAGGATTTAGATTACCCACCCTCAAAAAAAAAGGGCAACCCACGAAATTATTTTTTTTGCAATTTGCAGGTATCAGGTTTTACGTTGATCAAAATATGATTCGCGGCCGTAGCAAGTAAGTATTTACAGAACTGTGATGATTAAAACCATCAATACAACCTTTCAAGTTCATAAGCTATATGGAATGACTACTTTATGAAATGATGACATTCGACAACAATTCTAACTTAGAGAGCTGTATTAATGATTCAAATGACTATAATTCTATAAATACATACTTGCTACGGCCGCAATCATATTTCGACCAACATACAACCTGACACTGACCTGCAAATTGAAAAAAAACGGGGGAAAATTTGCATTTCGCTGGCTACCCCTTTTTTTTTGGGGGTGTGAAATCATCCTATGACTTCTCCCGCTCTCGGTGGAGTGGGAGGGCCTTCCTTGCCCTCCCACTCCACCGACAGCTAATACAATTTATCCGCGACCCCTTGGCATGCAGGTATCGGCCATGATGGGCCCCGTCAGTGGTGGCTGACATACATGTCTATGTGACGCGTGGTGACTCTCGGGCCTGGTGCTGATCGGCGAGCTACCCATTACTCGCCGTCCGTAGGCTCACTTGCCGTCCGCTGGCCCTCGCTGGCTACCCTGTACATTTCACCTTTATTTGCCTAGCATTTCCCAACTATGTTGCTGGCTTCCAGTCTACATGGATGCAGTCGAGAAAAAGTGTTTTTGGTTTTACTTGATGCAACTACCTATCTGACCTCAACAACCTAGTAGCTTGGTTTCAAGATATCTCTTGTCAAGACTGGTGTCACAATTACTGGCTTCTGACTACGGTAATAACTGTCAACTGTTAACAAAAATAACAAACAGCTTAACGTGCTTCTGAAGCACGGAGATGTCTTGGTTTGTAATGGTTGTTAACCCATCCACCGATCGACCTCAGCATGCTTGCTTAACCTTGAAAATGAACCGTACGCCTGGTATTGCTTACAAATAAATAAAATAAAATAAATAAAAATAAAAAAGTCTTTATTATTTCAATGGCATGTACAATCGTATGAATAGTGATGCGTGAGGATATTGTTCATCCAATATACATGCCATCTGGACCCGTCTTCGGGTGAAGGCCTCCTCCAGAGATTGCCACTCGTCGCGATTCCTTGCGAGGTTGGAACAATTACGTGTTGCGACGGTCTCTATCTCGTCCTCCACCTTGCCTTTGGTCTCCCTCTGCTTCTGTGCCCATGAGCTCCTGTCCACATAGTCACGGTCTTCGTCCACCTGTTGTCAGTGTAGCGTGTCACGCGACCTGCCCACCTCCATTTCAGACCTCGTGCGAAGGACATGCGTGGTATTACTTACTCTCAAGCTATTCTAGCAGTCATAGATAATCCTTGCTTGTTTGATGACATACTTTGAGCACGTAACTCGTGTTCATATACTTAAATAGCGAAGTACTTACAGATCTTACGAAGCAAAAAATAGTTCAATATCCCGATATTGCGTATTATATTCCAATCCGGCAGACTTCAATAAGAGTCGCAATATATTCATGAAAGCGTCTATTGACTGTTCTGCTGCGATTATTTCAAAAAAGATTATTGTATTTGCATGCAACAAATACCAAGGCTTTTCTTTGAGGAACTTATTGACGAGGCACGAGGTCGTCTGACCGGGCGGGGGCGGACTTGGACTTGGACTGAGTGTACATAGGATAGAGGCATTGATAAACTTATATCAAAGAAGAATTCTTGGGAATTTTGACATTAAATAACTTCTTGGTAAGAACATTTACGAGAAATAACTTTTAAGAACTTGAGGGTTAAACTCAAACTCAAAGCATTTATTTCAAATAAACCATTAACTCTCGAAACGGTGAAGGAAAACATCGTGAGGAAACCGGCATGTCCTAGAATCAAAAATTCGAGTTGTGACATCCATCAACCCGCATTGGGTCCGCGTGGTGGATTACGCCCACACACTCTCACAGAGAGGAGACATGTGCCTAGCAGTGGGGACATTAAAAGGCTGATGACGAAACCATTTACAGGCAATTTTGAATTGAGTTTAGGACTAAAAAATCTAATTAGTCCGTCAGTTACGTATCTTTCTTTTGTCACGTAAACAAAATATGAACACGATACAGTGCGTTGAAATTTCGCATGAAGTCACACTCGAGTTAAAATTGTACCACTTTTTACTCAAAAGTGACGTAACAAGCTACTCCTGAACTTTGATACGTTTTATTTTTGTCATTTTTCATTTATTTGATAAAGCAAAATACTTGTCCAATATTTTTTGATAATCTAACATACGGACTAAATAGTTTTTTTTTTACCCTAAAGATAATTGCACATTCTAAAGAGTAGATTTCTATGCAGAAGAACGTACAAGAAACTCCATGGACACTTAATGTTGGTGAACCGAAGATCCGACGAGGGCCGCGGGAGTCCGTTGGATTCGAGACGCATAGGGCCGGTTGAGGGGTGGGCATTTTTGGCTAAACTAATTAGTAATGATAAAGTATCTTTTGTAATGAGTATAATTTCTCTAAAAAGTTCCAAACAAGTCACTTTTCAAGCAGTCTCTGATACAGAGGACACGGTGGTGCATACGGTGGAGGTCTGCCCCGCTTGGGCGGAACACCGCCGTGTCCTCGTGGATGCGATAGGTGGCGGCGACCTCTCGCGCCCAACCCTGATTTAGGCCATGGTACGGAGCGAGAGGGAATGGGAAGCAGTCTCCTCCTTCTGCGAAGCAGTAATGCTCGCGAAGGCGGAGGCGGAACGCGTGAGGGAAGCTAGTGGGAAGGGAGTGGCCCTGACGGCCCCGGCCGCTACTACCGCAGGAGAGGCACTGGGCGTAGGACGTCGCGAGACGATCTTCGGCCACCGTCGACCCGGGCCTGCGGATGGCGAGCAGTGGGTAACTCGCCGTCCGATCAGCACCAGGCCCGTGAGTCGACGGCGCGTAGTGTTCCACGCGCGCCTCGAAGAGATGAGTGTCAGCCACCACTGACGAGGCCCATCGTGGCCGATGCCTGCATGCCTAGGGATGGCGGATAAATTCTGAAAATGAGTTACCGCAACCCTGGGCACTCAGGCAGGAAAGGAACATGGGTGGGTTTTAGTCAGTAAGAGTCTGACACGCTCTCCCGCTCCCTCACTCAGAGCGGGAGAAATCATTGGATGATTTCCAACACCACAAAAAAAAAGCAGTCTGATACAGTTGGTCGAATTTATTTTAGTTCAATCATTATTTAATTTGATGCCACCAACTGCGTCAGACTGCTTCAAAACTGATTGTTTTGCAACTTTTGAGTTGTTTTTTAGCAGTCGGGCTTTTTGAAAAAAAAAATGTTTTTTTATTTCTTACTTTTTAGTGAGATACATGAATTTTGAAAGAAAAAACAAAATGGCAACCACCATTAGGTAAGTGGTTTCGTATTTTTTTGTCACCTGTTATCAAAATAAAGAGCCATAAGATTCCAAAACTATAACGCATGTCAAAACAAATCTAATGATACCCATTATACATACACAACTACTTACTCTCGAAAAACATTACCCTCCTTCTGCGGAAGTTGGGTAAAAATATATCGATAACGTATAAATGATACCAGTAGTATAGGTATCAGGTAGGTTGGACTACTGAATTTCAAATTTGATTTTGATGAAGAAACTCCATAGAATTCGCTCTCAACCAAAAACTCAGTGATGAGACGAAGAGTGTTTTCCAGGTTCATAGCTCAAATGTAATTGCATTGTTGCAGTATTTATTAAGGATATGATAGGACTGTCATACGCATTCCGTTTCTAAAAGGCAATAATTAAATGAAGATAAAAAAAATGAAATTTTATATATTTTTAATTATAAAATTGCAAAATAACTTTAATTGCGGAAGTCGGGGTTTGTTCTTTATTTGAAACCGACTTCCGAAATCATAATTATTTTGCAATTTTAAGAAGTCATTGGTTGTATTTTTTGTAAAAATGTATTCCATTTTTCACTTTTTAGTTTTTGTACTCCAGAACTAAAACTAAATAATAAAGTTACGCCCAAATGGATAACCCCATGGAATTTGAGCATAATTGGAGACAATCAAAACGTCATCTGTGTATACATATTTTTTGTTTATGTTGCTTTTTTCAAAATATGCTTAATCAATTTTAATAAAATTTATATGGGACCACCTCTAAGGTATGGCCTACCAAAAAAAATAATAGAATCATCAAAATCTATTCACAGGTGTCGGAGAAAACGCGTAGCAAAAAAAAAACATACAGACGAATTGAGAACCTTCTCCTTTTAAAAGTCAAAACAATAAAAAAAGTTTAACTTTATAATTCAAAACAAAAGTATTTTCGCAGCAGCTGATGTAGCCTTCTCCTTTACAGTAATAGCTTGCAGGCATCCCTTTGACCCGAGCACAATAAAACGGCGCGGCCATTGCAGTTACTTCTTACTCAAACCATTTCTGAGTAAAACGCAATAAGTTCACAGAAACCTAAGAAATTCTTTGATTGTATTATGGAGGTATTCCACTTTGGGCACCCGTTTGGACGGCACCTGAGGTAGTTCTGTTTTTCTTTGACAGGTATTTCTTCTAAGTAAATAGGTAGTAGAACCGTTAAGTTAGTTAGTAACTAATTAATTGATTATTTATTTAATTAATAATGAGGAGCTCGTGGCTAAACTAATAACAGCCGCACGGGTCGATACATCAGGTTAAACTACGCTGGCCGGAGTTGGTCCATGGATGGGTTTTTTACATACCGATACTCTTCCGTGTCTCATATAACACGTTAAGCTGTTGGTCTCGGCTGTCAATCGTGGATCTTTGACAGTCGTTACGGGTTGTCGGCAGCCCGAAAGTCTGACAACCAGTCTTACCAAGGGGTCGCTTCATGTAACGTACTGGTATTCAGCTACATGCGGTTAGACTGGAAGCCGACCCCAAGATAGCTGTTGTGAAAAGGCTAGGCAAATAGATTAATCATAGAGTTTTAGCGCGGTCTTTTTTGCATTGAATTTTGAATGGTTTACCATTAAAGTTGGTAGGGAAGACGGTTGCACAGTGATCATGTCATGACGTGTATAGCGAGGCTCAGGGGAACCCCTTTTCAACGGGGCTTCCATAGTTTTAGGTTGCTTATGCTGATGGTAATCACTAAAACCACCCCGGTTTTAATGAGGTAAAAATCTCCCACTCCCTGGACTTATTCCCAAAACCTGGGTGCCTTTGGAAGGCTTCCCCCCGAAAACAAAAAAAAATGGCCAAGTGCGAATAGGACTCGCGCACCAATGGTTCCGTACCATTATCTATAAAAACGGCAAAAAAAAACACGTTTGATGTATGGGAGCCCCCTTAAATATTTATTTTATTCTGTTTTTTGGAAGAAATGCTTGATTTAATTTAACAACATTGGTGACGATTCTGTGGTGCATAAACTAAACTTAATTTAGACTTTTGCTATCTTTTTCTCTCTAATAAAACAAGAAAAAGACGGACGTCAATTAGAGCTGTCAAACTTAGTTAAACTAATATTTCCATACAAATGAAGGGTACACGGAAAAACACGTCGATTAAAAACACGACAAAGCGCAAAAGTAAACTAGTTTGTCATCTCTAACTTAGTTCATATCTATAGCCGTCCTTTTCTCGCACTGTTTTTATTAAAACATTGCGATTCTCTAATTTTAGCTTAGTTTTTTAGCAAGAGAATCAGCACCAGTGTCTCATTTTCCGGAAATGTTTTTCGTCCAAAAACTCTTCAACATCAGTTTACTTTTTAGTACGAATTTTGAGCTAAAATACCTACTCAAAGAAGCACCTGCCTCTAAACTTGACCTAGTTCCAGCTTAAGACTACAAGTAGAAGATATCAAGTGCCTCTAACTTAGTGAGTACTTAGTTGGAGCTTAGGAACTAACTTGTTGTAATTAAGTCTATGATACTCGATACCGACTGCTGGAGGAGGCCAAAGGGCGAGCTAGTGATGCAGTGGAAGCGTCGCTGAAGATATTGTGGAAGCTGTAGTAAAGATTGAATTGACGGCATAACTGTCGCAGTGGTTCAGCTATTGGCTGCTGTGGTGCGTGTCGCGAGTTCGATTTCCGCACGGAAAACGTATTTGTATGGCCTACAGATAGTTGTTCCAAGTTTGGGTGTCTTGTGTATGTGAGTTTACATGTCTGTAAACGCAACCACGACGAAGAATTCCTAGTATGGGGCAAAGTTTAAATAAAGATGCATGCCTTGTGACCTGTACATTTGAGGATCTTAGCCTCAGCGAGCAGAGTTTGAATGTTTGAATTTCAGGCCAATATATAGGTATTTTTACTTAATCAACATCTTGAGTATTTGTAATCGAAACGCTAAGAAGAAGTCAAATTTGCGTAATCTTCGAAACACAATTTGATAAGACTCTATAATTGTCAAAAACTTTGAACTTTTATCTAAAACATAGAAATAGACAAAAGTGATAAAGGTTATATTGTATGAAGTATGGATAATTTATATTAAAAAACTGCTCATCGAGACGTATTGAGGAATAAGTGTTAAAAGCCAGATAAATTAAAATAAAAACAGCAGGCAAATGACAAACTCTTATAATTGACGAGCGACGCAAACATTGAGTTGGTCACTGACTTTTAACCTTGAGATAGACAGCAAGAGCACAGAGCCTTAAATCTTCAACAACTTCCCCAGCGGAATACTAACACACAAACAAAATAATTTTCAATATAAATAAAATTAAATTCGACTTAAACACAACATAGCCAGTTGAGAATGACATGAAAGCAGTCGTCAAATGAAGTGGGTAGCCGTAATTGTGGTGAAACAAAACACTGTCGTGATTATCGAGCTCTCAAATGTACTCGCCAGTGTAGTTGAGTCATTTAAGTATTGGATTATGTTGTTAAGCGATAGCGGGGGTGGACGCGATCTCGAAATTAAGGCGCAATTATACGACTTCTAATGATTTTAAATTGAACATCACGTCTAAACCACTAGTCTTATTTCTTTGAAAGAAATATATGTTACTCTAGACTTTTTTCGTGATAAGATATGTCATCATCATCAACATGTCATCATTAGCCTTTTAATGTCCCCACTGCTGGGGCACAGGCCTCCTCTCTGTGAGAAGGTGTAGGCGTAATCCACCACGCGGGCCCAATGCGCATTGGTGGATGTCACATGTCTTCGAATTTTTGGTTCTAAGACATGCCGGTTTCCTCACGATGTTTTCCTTCACCGTTTTGAGAGCAGTGATGATGAAATAATCTACACAAAGTAAAGCGCCTGCCTGGGTTTGAACTCACGACCTACAACTTGTAAGTCGCGGCCAATACCGCTAGGCCACCACTGCTGTCATATGATATGTGAATATTTGAAATTATATTTCTACTAGCGACCCGGCCCAGCTTCGCTCGGGTACTAATTATACATATAAACATTCCTCTTCAATCACTCTATCTATTAAAAAAACCGCATTAAAATCCGTTGCGTAGTTTTAAAGATTTAAGCATACATAGGGATATAGGGACAGAGAAAGCGACTTTGTTTTATACTATGTAGTGATAGTGATAGTGGTAGTGATAACATAGTGTAATTAATTTGTAAAGTTATGTCTAACGCAGATAAAAAATTGAAATTCACGAAAAAACCATTAAGTGTATTTATAGGAAACCACTATTTTACCGACAATTTAATGATTTATCTTTTAGTATACGTGTTTTAGTACCGTCTAATTTCCGACAGCACTCCTTGATGGGCGAGTCCTATTACTGGGTGGACGTACGACGCGTTGCGTGACCTCAGCAAGCTAACTACTCAAGGTCGTTGGCATATAACTGCGTCTTAATGTACGATATAATAATTCTTATGTAGATGAGTGTGGGGCTGCCCCCTACCTAATTACCTCTAATTAGGTATTCATGTTTAGAGTACAGTAAACTTTCAATACCCCAATGGTCATTGTATGCATACTTACGCGTCAGAGATTGAGAAAAACCGTGGAAGACTACGTGGATCGTACACGGGAAATATGTTGAATTTGTAATGTGATTGCTTCGCTCTAGCTTCGTCTAGGTACGCATGGTATGTGTTAATAGCTAATGAAAAGAAGTCACAATTTACTTGTTCACATCAACACATAGCCAATCTGTGAACTATACCAACCACCTACTATAAGTTCACGCATCGTAAAAAGAAATTGTTTGCGATTCCATTCTAGAACTGTGACGTTTAAAAATTGCTGGCTCTCAGCCTAGTTTGCATAAATTAGTTTAGATTTTTGACTTTCATTCGTTCTGTGTTTGATTTCATTTCGTATTGCCTGTGTACTGCCTGATTCATAGAAATTGAAAACCTTACACAATTCTGACTATCGTCAATATGGTCATGGCTACCGAAACATGTGTTCGGCGCATATAGCGTGTGTGCGAATATTTTGTTAGTAATGACCTCGGCCGGCAAGCCTGCTCTGCGTACGAAATCGTCAAGATCGCCGCGCTCGCTATCGCCCCCCGCTACCGCTTATTTTCAGTAAAACAACGGGAATTGTATAAACCGCTACAAACACGTATTGTTCGCGCTTGGCAAATTCACAAATATCACAATTGACAACATTAATTAAGTGGGAGTAATGATTACTTGCTGGTTTGCGGCTGACAGCTATATGGGTACTGTTTCGCGGGATGTGGTGCGGTAACTTACATTTATGTGGTTATGAAATTTGTTTACTATTAACAAGTTTCTGCTAGTGGCTTCGCACATCTTATTGCCGAAAATCTGAAAGACATAGTAAATTAATGTTTTTCTTTTACAAAATATGAGGTTCATAAGAATTATATTATTCACTATTTAAAACTATACATATCACAATAAAACAATACGTAGAACGTATTACAAAAACTAGGCATCGATTAAAATGAAATAGACAATTGACTTTCAAATAAAAAAAAATAAATGGATTGAACAAAATCAGAAACACCGAATTCCGAAATTTATTTATTTTTTGCATTTTTTTGTTATTTTATTTGGACGTCGGTTGTAGGTATAATAATATGTATTTTCGTAAAATGAATTTTATTTTAACTTTTTAGCCGTGGTTCACAGCTTTAACTAAATATTTAACAAGTTATATGGCTGTGCTAGCTGGTTATGCTATGCTATGAAAATACTGCAGTTGCAATAATATTACGTAAGTATGTACATTCGTGTCGAATTTATAACCTCCTTTTTAAAGTCGGGTAAAAATAAAAAAGGTGTGTCAATGCTCTACCCATAATTTGTAGCTTATCTTATTTGATCGCTTTAACTGCAATACAGACTCAAGTTGTAACACTATACGCCCAGAGAACTAAGGACCCTACCAGTGATTTGATTAGTTCACAAATAAATTTATTGTTCTATACCAATGTTTAGATAAATGATTAATGGTAGGAAATAGTAGTAATACTTAGTTTATTTATTTATTTATTTAACTTAGTTGTGTTTAATTACATCTGTTTTCTGTTAAATGATGTTTATTCATTAGGTCTACAGGTTACAAGGAACACTTTTACACGTTAATGTTTTTGTCAGTGAGGCCGGTGTTGCCTAGCTGACTACCCTGAGAAGAAACACTGAAACAAACTCAGAGGTTAAAGTCTCTTTTAAAGTGTTCTAATCCATACAATATGTACTGGTCAAATCATATGAGAACCATGTACGTGTTAACGTCTGAGATGCAGGTTTGAGTGGCCCTGTCCAGACAGTGCAAGCATTTGTCAGTTATCGTGAAGCTCAACTCAGAACTTTTAGGAGCTCAACGAACCGACGAACAATACCAAAGTAAGAACAATTGGGTAGGCCGCAAAAGTACTCAAACTTCCAGACAATCATGAAATCTTCGTGAATATAACGACCTACATAGTTCTCACATTCACAATATGCTGAGGACCATGCAGATTAGTGTCTGTAATGGTGTTTCGAAATAAATAAATAAATAAATAAATATTGACTCGACTAACAATACCAAAAACAGGACATTTGTGTAGTCCGCAAAAGTACACAGTGTCGTAACGTCAATTAACAACTGAAAAAAAAATGTTGTTATAATAATATATGTTGGTTATTAGTTTAAAATAAAATAGCAAATTTATTTGGTAGTAAACTTGATAAAGCTTTAAATTAAATCAGTCGTAAACCGATAAACGTACAATTTTTAGTTTTAAAATTGCTTCAGCAATCTAAGCCTAGATTACTCTAGAGAACTTAGAAATAACTTACATTATAAGTGTAAAACCACATTCATCTAAGTTTGGAACTTTTAAGCAAACTAATTTTCACATTTTCTTCGCAAATTTTATAGTGATAATTTTTCAAAGCTGACACATTCTTAATTACTTGTCAACGATATAGATTGGCTAGAAGTGTCTATTACGTTCAAAATAACGCAGTGACCTTGTACCGGCGACAGGCGTGTTGTTGCCGAGATTAGGACGTCGTTTCAAAGTCACTTTGCGGTTTTACGAGTCGGTAAAGTTTCTAGACGACGCTGAATGTTGAAAAATATGATTTTAAATGTGAAATATGCCTTGTATTAAGTTTTTAATTTAGGTTGAGATTTGATGTTTTTCGTAAGTTTTACGGTTTCGGAATTCATTTCAGTGGTGGCCCAAAAGTTGTGTGTTACTTACACGTGTAATGACACGTGTCATTCCCAAAGGGTTGTTGGAGGTTTCGCTGCTCTAAATACACTAATGGCAAAGAAGGTACACAAAAATATGAGATATTTTCTTCGTCTCTTTGAATAAAAGTACAACTTCTTGGAAATCAATATCTCTAGTACTCAATCATTTTGACAGTCTCTTAAACACGTTTTCCTCAAGCTATAATCGTTTATTCACTGGAAACTTGTCCTGGTCTTGCTTGAGAAAATGAAATCAATATTTTGTTATTATTATTTTAAACCTGCCACGATTAAAATCGTTTATTTCCTTCTTTTTTTTTTGTAACTCTGCTCCAGGAACATGTAAACTCACACAAGACAACCAGACCCGGCACAACTATCTGTATGCCATACAAATATTTCCGTGCGGGAATCGAACCCGCGACATGCAACCCAGCAGCCGAACGCTCAACCTCTGCGCCAACCGTGTCCTGCGCCAAATGTGTGAGTAATTACATTAATTAACCCGCGAAGCCCCTCATTAACAGACACAAATAAAAACCTATGAGGGGCCTGACGGATTAAGTGTTGTCTAAGCTTTATTCCGATATCTCACAGTTAGACGTAGCACAGCGATTTCATACGCATTGTGACATACTTCAACAAAAATTAATGGATAGGCACATAAAAGATAAATTCACACACTAAGGGCCGATTTCACATATGAAACTAATCGCGATAATTTTAGACTAAACTCAGTTCATGCGTTTAATCGAGATTAGAGCTTCATTTTGCGTATTAGCGAAAACTGGGCGTTTAGAATTTAAACTAAGTTAAGCTTAAACTAGTTTAGTTTGTAGTGGTGAAACGAAAAATGAAGCTCTAATCTCAATTTAACGCATAAACTGAGTTTTGTTTAACTAATCGCTATTAGTTTCATTGGTGAAATCGGTCCTTAACAGAATTTGTACAAAATTATTTGCTATAAAATCTAACTAAACAAGCAAGCTCAACGTGATTATTGAAACATCTATTTCCCTTTAAACACCCAACTTCAAATACTCAAAAGCTTACAATCAGAGCCAATAATAATTGTAACACAGTATCAATTCACACAAACATAACATTTAACAATTAAACCACGATTGAGTAGAGCCACTGTTCCACTGTTTACTGTTGTTTCAATACACGCTGGTACTGTACACATAAATTAGGGGAACGTGAATATGCATGAGAGGCTTTCCGATAGTAAGCAGTGCTGATGGTGGGGTATATTGATTTGTGGGTAAATGAAATCAGTGGGTAATGGCAAACAAGGTGAGGGTTGTTTTTTGGGCATAGATGTCTTCTACTATATAACTTTTTAGGGTTCCGTACCCGAAAGGTAACCAACGGGACCGTATTAGTATGCCTCCACTGTCCGTCCGTCTGTCAGCGGGTTGTGTCTCATGATCCGTAATAGCTACACAGTTGAAATTTTCACAGAATGTTTATTTCTGTTGCCGCTATAACAACAAAAAATAAAAGTAAAAAATAAATTAAGGGGGGCTCCCCTACTACACACTATGTGAAAATTTCAACTGTCCTATGCCTATTATGGATCATGAGATACAGCCCAAAAAAACACACAAAACGTGTTTTTTTTTTCAGTTTATGGTACGGAACCCTTCGTGTGCGTGTCCGACTCGCACTTAGGCGGTTTTAAAAAAAACTATCTCTGAAAATACCAAATACGAAGATTATTTCATTAATGGAAAGCTATACTATCGCTGAGAGTCACAGGCTGTTTTTTGTCCAGGAAAAAGGTACAGTCCTGTGGGATAGACCACTGAAGCCATGTGAAAACGCTTTTTCAGTGAGTACAACAATCATCATCACCATCATCATTTCAGCTGAAAGACGTCCACTGCTGGACATAGGCCTCCCCCAAGTGTCACCACAATGATCGGTCCTGTGCGTCTCGCATCCATCGGTTACCCGCGACCCTCACCAGGTGATCGGTCCACCTTGTGGGAGGCCTTCCAACGCTGCGTCTTCCGGTACACAGTCGCCATTCCAGAACTTTTCAGCCCCATCGACCATCTATTCTGCAAGCAATGTGCCCTGCCGACTTCCACTTCAGTTTGGCGATTCTTCGGGCTATGTCGGTAACCTTAGTTCTCTTGCTACAGTGGGGTTAAAGGCAGGGAGATGTCTTTTCTCCGAAGCTGTTCACGGCCGCAATGGAGGATGTCTTCAAGGTTTTGGACTGGAGGGGGTTAGGCATTAATGTCAATGGCGAGTACATCACTCATCTTCGATTTGCCGACGACATAGTCGTCATGGCTGAGATTATGGAGGACCTCAGTACAATGCTCGATGACCTCAGTAGAGCTTCCGAAAGAGTGGGTCTTAAAATGAACATGGACAAAACCAAGGTCATGGTAAATACCCATGTAGCACCCACTCCTATCAAGATCGGAGACTCTACTCTCGAAGTTGTAGACGAGTACGTCTTACCTGGGACAAACGGTCCAGTTAGGTAGGACTAACTTCGAGAAAGAGGTCAACCGTCGAAACTGACTCAGGTGGGCGGCGTTCGGGAAGTTGCGTGGTATCTTCTCGTCTCACATACCACAGTGTCTCAAGTCGAAAGTCTATGACCAGTGCGTGTTGCCGTAGTGATGACATATGGAACCGAAACATGGTCGCTCACAATGGGCCTCATCAGAAGGCTTACAGTCACCCAAAGGGCAATGGTGAGGGCAATACTTGGAGTTTCCTTGCGTGATAGAATCAGAAATGATGTTATCCGCAAGAAAACTAATGTTACCGAGTACAACAATAACAGGTAATTATTTATTATTTTCTGCATTGATAATACTCGGAAAAATAAAATAGTAAATTAAAGAAACCTACTCGTGGAAATGAGCACACAATTATATGGTTTCCGGGTACCTAATATTATCTTTTAATTCCGCAAAGTAAAAGAAAACATTATCTACACAGAAATAATTGAAATTACCATGTTTGAAACAACACAGTTCATTTATTTAATTTGAATCCAATTATACAGTTAAATTATTTTTTAAATTAAAGACAATTAGAGGAAACGTAACTCTTATCTTGTAATTAATTTAATTAAATTTGCATATTTTATTATATCGCCCGATTCAAGTAAACCGGAAAATGTTAGGAAAAAATATTTCAGTAGAATATGAAGTATTTTGAGGTAAGCTTTAGGCGGTTTTCAGTACAAATGAATTTCTTAAAGGTCACCAAATCGTGAGTATTTGTCAAAGGGAACCTTTTTCATGTCTTTTCTATTTGACCTTGGGCTGCGACTGTTTTGTGTTGATTTACAATTCGTTTCCGAGGTTTTTGATGTTTCTTATGTTATTTGTGTTTAATGTCCGCTGAGATAATGAGGGTCATAGTTCAAGCTAAGGGTCAGGGAGAAAAGTAAGTTTTCGTTTAAATCATGGGTATTCTACGTTCAAACTTCAAACACACAAACATGAATTATTACTTTACGAGTATGTGCACAAAATACTTGTAAAAGAATAAATGTACATAGTCTTCATGAAGATATACCTCTACATTCGACGAAGCGACGAGCATCGGAATGCGTGAAGCGAGTTCAAGCGTGAAGCTCAAGACCGCTCGGGATGAAGGACTACTGTAGACGCCTTCTGCCCCAGTTAGGGGACATAGGATCTTAAGTCAAAGACCTCCAAAATCAACTATGTTATGTGGCAGAGCTGCTATTCTTTTTACTTTCACAATCGTGGTGAATGAATTTTTTGATGCCCAATGAGTTTTTTTCAGACACGTTTGTACATTTATTATTATCAGTTTGTTTAGACCTATAAAGTTATGGCAGCTGGGCTGAGGCACTGTCCGCACCGCGATTTTTCAGTTACTAAATATACTCTGGATTGTTACAGTAGTCAAATAAGGGCATAGATTAATTAAGAAAACATTAATTGAAATGAATGGTTATTATCAGCGACAAAATGACAGAGACGGCAAAGTATCCTTACCCCCCCCTCCCCCCACCCCTCCTTCCTTAGAGTGGCCATAGCACCATACTTTCTTTTAATAAGATTGAGTATTAAGAGCAAGAAAGCTTATTCAATTTAATCATATATCTGTATCTACTACCTCTAAGTTTGGAACATCTTTTGCCCGAGCAACTAGTCGTAGTAAATTATGGAATGATTTTATAGTCATTCTGTAATATCTGAAAAACTTTTAACTGTATTTTCGCAGCGCTTGATGTTTTAATGTAAAAAAATCCTTATAGGCCGTAATGAGTGACCCAATGTTCATGACATCTTTTGATACGTCTGTTACGCCGCGCCGCCGCCGTAAATTAAAAAAAAAATCTGTCCTTCATTTTAGACATTTGACGTTGTCTCAGCCGGGAACAGCATCGAACTGACAAAAATCGCGCGAAATTTTATTCGTTGTGCGTACTAGGTGTAAAGCCGCGGAATATAATCCGCGCGAATTTAGTTCGCGCGGTGAAAAATCGCGGTGCGGACAGGGCCTAAGACATTTACGACGGGGGTTAGGTTAGCCGCGCGACTACTGCAACAATCCAGAGTATATTTAGTAACTGACGGAGGTAAATAAATCGTAAATCCCATCGGGAGACGAAGCGCACGACATGCTGTCAATAGCGCCGGTGCTCGAATGAGAGCAAAACGCTCGAATTTTATTTCGCAGTGCGGACATAGCCATACTACTTTATACTGTACAAAAAATTCGCGCGGAAATAAATCCGCACCGCACCGCGTTCAATTTGTATCAAATCACAGATTTTTTTTCCTGCGAATTTTTATCCGCCAGTGCGGCTACTCCTATATGGTTCAATGTGTTACAGACTTGTGGAAAAAAAATCGCGCGATGAAAAATCGCGGTGCGGATAGGGCCTTACTCCTCCGCTGTTATTTTTTAAGCGACTTCAAAAAGGAGGAGGTTCTCAATTCGTCGGAACCTTTTTTTCTTCTTTCTTTATGTATGTCCCGATTACTCGAAGATGGCTGATTTTTTTTTGTTCCCAGCAATTTCGATAAAATTTATATGGGACCATCATATAATTTTAACAAAATTGCTTCAGCGCTTTTTGAAAAACTGAACAAAAACAAAAAATTCCTCCAATTACCGAGTATGTTTAAATTCCACGTTCCATGTTATTGGGGTTTAAAAAACTTATTTACAAAAAAAAAACAACCGACTCCCAAAAATGAAAATACACTAAAAATTAAAAAATAACTTTAATTTCGGAAGTCGGTGCCAAATAACGAAGAAATAAAATACAAACAGGTTGTTTTTTTTTGTAAACAAGTTTTTTAATTAATTTCATTGCGGGACCCAAGACTGTTTTGTAGTTTCTCAAGGACTCGTCGGGCTTCATTGCCTCAGCGTTTTTCTGGTCTGGCTTTCAGGAGTTACAATGGGTGGGAATAGTGCGGTGGGCTAGTCTCTGTAAAAAAAGTACTTCAGTCTAACCTTTTGGGGAATACAAGCCTGATATTATGTGTATGGTATATTTTAAAGAACACTATTAATTTTAATGAGCTTCAAAATTCTTATTCTACACAGAATACAACCACGCAGAATAAAATACATCTCGGCTTTCGTTTATTATTCGTAAAATAAGAACACAACAAGGCTTTATACTCTAAATAATATCTGAAATATGTTTCTAAAATAAGACGCCCATTATTTTCAACAACAAATGATCTGGATTTTAATATTAAACCCATTGTTTGCAGTTCGTTCGCATTATTTTCCAAACTACCCAAGATTTTAAGGGTGAATTTCTACTACAGATTTGTGAGGTAGCTAAGCGGTGCGAGTATGCGTAGCGGCGCTGTGAAAATTTGTGATTGTGTTCACTAAAGCTGTGCACTAATGCTGTGATACAGTGTGAAGCTGGGAGGTAGCGAGTATGCGGACCGTTTCCCGCTGCGCGTGCGTGGTATCCCTCCCACTTATTCCTTGCTCTCGTCCCTCGCAAGCATTTCTTTTTTTTTTTGGAAGTAGAAATACCTAGCCATTTCTATCAGTATACAAAATGCCTCGGAGACATTGTTCTCTTTCGGCCCTGACAACCACCTCTCTTTTTTTATATGTACCACTTTTCTACCAGAGCTGAGCTAAGCTGTGCTGGGAAAATGAAGTGATCCCTTTAGAGAATTCTACCCGGTTTTTTATTCCGCATAACTTCCTACCGCACATCTCTGGTGGAAAAGCACCCTTAAGACTGATATTTTCTTTTACTTTTAGCATCTAAATTTAGAAGACCTTGTTCTCAGATAATCATCTAGACTACTCATCTCAGTCTTATCCCATTGAGAGAGATAGATTACTAATTAGATAGACATTTTATCAGGAGAGTTCGTAACTTTTTATTTATAACAGAATGATAAGGTATAAGTTTTTACCCAAGAGGTCGGATTACGAAATGAATTTAAAATAATATTAAAATGTTTTTATTAAGTAGTGAGTGAGTCGTGGACTCATCAACCGTGGTCGCTTACAATGGGCCTCATCAGAAGGCTTTCAGTCACCCAAAGGGCAATGGAGAGGGCAATGCTCGGAGTTTCCTTGCGTGATAGAATCAGAAATGATGATATCCGCAAGAGAACTAAGATTACCGACATAGCCCGAAGAATCGCCAAACTGAAGTGGCAGTGGGCAGAGCACATTGCTCGCAGAACAGATGGTCGATGGGGCCGAAAAGTTCTGGAATGGCGACCGCAAACTCGAAGACGCAGCGTTGGAAGGCCTCCCACAAGGTGGACCGATGGCCTGGTGAGGGTCGCGGGTAGCCGATGGATGCGAGACGCACAGAACCGATCATTGTGGTGACACTTGGGGGAGGCCTATGTCCAGCAGTGAACGTCTTTCGGCTGAAATGATGATGATGATGACCAAGACTCATAGTGTTAGTATCAATTAAAGATCAGTCAATTTATGTCTTGAAGAAAATAAAATGCTTGAACGGTAGTACTTTAAAAAAACTCTAACGTACTTCGTTAGAGTTTTCTTAAGGTGCTGAAGCATTGTTAGTAAGTCTAAGAACTCTTTTAATAGCTGTTTAGTTTTATAATACTTTTAGTAAAGTTAGAAGCCAGCCCGACGTAAAAATTTTACGTTGCCCTTCGAATTCAGTTTAAAAATGGTTTCAGAGTGTTGATGGGGTTTCGTGAGGAACTTGTGGCTCAAGTATTATCAGCCGCACGGGTCGATTTATGAGGTTAAGTTACGTTTGCCGGGGTTGGTCCTTGGATGGGTGACCATCTTTACATACCGAGACTCCTCCGTGCATCGGAAAGCACGTTAAGCCGTTTGTCCCGGCTGTCAATCGTGGATCTTTGACAGTCGTTACGAGTCGTCACAAGGCCATAAGTCTAACAACAAGTCTTACCACAGGTATCGTATTACCCAGTTACTGGTTTGTGGAGGTCAGATAGGCAGTCGCTCTATGTAAAATACTGGTATTCAGCTGCATTCGGTTAGACTTGAAGTTAAACCCAAGATAGTTGGGAAAAGGCGCGGGCAGATTGAGTATTGATGGGGCTTCCTCGTTTCATTAGCACATCAGAGATATTTGTGTGTGCGTGATGCATAAATGCGTAAAAAGTGCCATCCTTGTTGGGGGCGAGCTAGTTCCCCATTATCCTGGGCATGATTGCTGGCAGGCTGGACTGCTACATTATTAATAGTTTCTCCAGTATTTCGGCTGGAATACTGAAGCAATGATAAATTATTTGTAAATTTTGTTGTGTCACTAACATAGTTATAAGTTTTTTTATTCCGTTTGTTCCTTAATATGTACACATAAATTATAATGTAAAAAAAAGTAAAAAAACAATTAAAAAAAAAAATAGTAACCCACTGTTATCGGGAACAGGGTCCAAGCTACTAGGGTCAGGGTTCCAGAGAGAGGAACCGCCTGAAAATGGTAGCCGTACTGCTTTCTGAATCGAGCCTTTCATGATTCAGCCGCCTAACGAGAGTCTCCTGAGGTATTGGTCGAGACTCGTGGCACAATGATCGCTGAGTCCACGTCCCACGTCTCGATAACTTTGCGAGCCAAGTCAAGATACTTGATTTGGTTATCTTTCTCAGCTTTTACGAGATTCTCGTCATGCGGGACGGTTATGTCAACAAGTTTAAGTGTATTTATTGTTACTAACCCCATGAGTCTTATTGTAACTCGAAATAAAGAAATTAATTAATTAAATTTATGGATGCATGAAGAGGTACAATGAACGCCATGTGCTTAATGCCAATTTTATCATAAAGTAACTTTACGCTTGTTTCCTCAAATGGTTAGACAAAGGTATAAGTACATACAAACTTCACCAGGTATTCTTCAAATCCGATGAAATACTGTTGTATTGTTGCACTATTGTATTTCTAACGATCGGCCGCAAATCCAGGATCTGACTGCTGTTACTGACAATCATCATCATCAGCTTTTTAATGTCCCCACTGCTGGGGCACAGGCCTCCTATCTGTGAGAGGGTGTGGGCCGAAATCCACCACGCAGGCCAACTGCGGATTGGTGGATGTCACATGTCTTCGAATTTTTGGTTCTAGGACATGGCGGTTTCCTCACGATGTTTTCCTTCACCGTTTTGAGAGCAGTGGCGATGAAATAATTTACACAAAGTAAAGCACCTGCTTGGGTTTGATCTCACGAGCTACAACTTGCTACTGCCAATGCTGTTATTTAAAAAAAAAACAACCAATGATTTGAATAATTACCTCTAAACCAATCCCCTCCACAAGATTTTATTTCAGCTGTAGTATCTATTAAATACTAAATTATAGAAAGGCTTATAATCTCATTACTAAATATAAGTCCTCGGTAGTTGACCTACCCATGTTTCCTATTAACTTCAATTTCAACTCATCACAAAACCTTTCTAACGAAAAACCCGGTTTTTCGTGTAGGATTTCGCACATTTAGGGTTCCGTACCAAATGTATTTTTGACTATTTGTATGGATTTGATTCAACAAGATACTTATACTGTGAAAATTTGAAGACTGTAGCTCCAACCATATGGCTGTAAAACCTGTGTGACAGACGGTGCACAGACGCACAGACAGACTGACGTACACGTGAGTGAAAGCAATAGGCCTCAGTTTGGTCCCTTCAGCTACCGAACCCTAAAATGGAACATCTTCAACTGACCCGACCTACTACATTTTCAACGTTTTCAACAAGCGCCCGATACATCAATATCACTTAAATGAAACCATCGCTCTTGGCGCATCGCTACGGATAGCTTCTTTCAATCGTTCGGGCACATACGCCTCATAGATAGTACCAACATACGCCTCGTTGTCGGAAGCTATACAGGGTGACTATAATAACTAAAGCTTACTATTTAATCAATTCATTTCTAAATCTAAACTAACAATACGAGCAAATTGAGTCTGTGTTTGCTGATAGCAACAACCTAGGAGTCTTTTAAGGCAAGCGTGCTCCATCTTCGACCACATCATTGCTTACCATCAGGTGAGATAGTGGTCAAATACGAGCTTACTGATGATAAAAAACCGGCCAAGTGCCAGTCGGACTCGCGCACGAAGGGTTTCGTACCATTACCTATAAAAACGGAAAAAAAATCATGTCTATGGTATGGCAGCCCCACTTAAATATTTTTTTATTCTGTTTTTAAGTATTTGTTTTATAGCGGCAATAGAAATACATCATCTGTGAACATTTCAACTGTCCAACTTTCTATCTCATGTACCGCGATAGTTCATGAGATACAGACTGGTGACAGACGGACAGACAGCGGAGTCTTAGTAATAGGGTTCCGTTTTACCCTTTGGGTACGGAACCCTAAAAAAAATTGTTTGTTCATATGTTTGCAAAGAGTTTGTTTGGTTCCTCTTAAAGTACTGATTTGATTTAAAATTCTTACAAGGAAATGTCCAATATACACACTCACACGGTTGGCGCTGTCCGTGAGAGTTCGGCTGCTGCGCTGCGTGTCGCGGGTTCGATTCAACAACAACAAATATTTGTATGGCCTTCAGATAGTTGTTCCGAGTCTAGGTGTCTAATGTATGTGAGTTTACATGTTTGTGAACGCACCCACAATACAAGAGTAATTCCTAGTGAGGGCAACGTTTAAAAAAAAGCTTTACTCATGGGATGGGGCATGAGAGCTAAGCCGCAGGATATATTTACTTACAAATGATGAATTTACATAATTAATATTCATTGCTTATGAATAACTATGTTTAACAATACATTTGTATTTGATTATGTGAATCCATTAAATTAATTCATATTAGTGTACGGTTATCAACTATTATGAATAATAATTTTATAATAATAATTATCACTTTACGTTTTGAATTACTGTTACTATGTTATGAAGGAGCCAGTGCGATTTAAAAGACTGTTATTCAGTAGCATCCGGTTCATCTGAAGGCCGAATCCGACATAGTCGGGTAAAGGCTTTATAGTTTCTTTTTGGATTAGTTTCTGGTGGTTTCTGTATCACCTTTAAATATTGTATCCGATATGGTTATGTTTCAGTTATTTATAGTTTGTGTAACAATATGAACGATTCCTGGGTACTAAAATAATAATATTACTTAATTTCTAAATTAGATTATCAAAAAATATTGGACACGTATTTTTAGATAAAGCGCATCAAAGTTCAGGAGTGGAGGCTTGTTACATCAGTTTTGAGTAAAAAGTGTAGCAAGGTGTGACGTCACGCAAAATTTCAACGCACTGTAGGTATCGTCCTAATTTTTTTTTTACGAGACATAAGGAAATTGCGTGTCCAAAATTTTTTCGGTTATCTAACTGACAGGCCAAATAGATTTTTTTAGTACCGTAATGTTAAATCTGATTTTTAAACTAAGTGGAGTGTCGTAAAACATAAAAATGTAAAAACCTCGGACCCCGGGCCCACTGACCGGATTTTTATTTATTTAACTAAAGAAAAAAAAATGTACACACAGAGACAAGCGACTAGTAAACAACATTAGAAATATGAGTACAAAGGTACTGCTTATTTCTATAGAAATTTCTACCAGCAGACCTGCGAAAGGAGAAGTGAAAAAGAAATGTAGACAATAGTTTGTAAGAAACAGAAAAAAAAGAGTACGAAAAGTCTTAAACTAAGGTAATAAATAAACCTACACATAATTGTAATGATAATAAAATATACTCACATAAATGTATACCTAATACTTTATACACTTTTATAAAACCTTTTGAAATGTGTTTTAGACACAAAACACTAAAATGTTTACCCCTTAATTTTTACTACTTTGAATTCAAGTCACCCTGTGTACGAATGGTAGGTAGTAGATTTATATAAGTAGTCGTATAAAAAGTAGCCGCGATTGAACTACCGCTTGAGGTGGGCAGTTGGTCTGGTCACGAGGTGGGAATGTCAGTGAGCTCTTTTTGGATAGGGTATCTTTTTAATCATAAATGATACTTATTCTGTAAATAATTTATAAAAATAAAACTTTTACACGTCAATATTTTTTTTGTCAGTTTAAGCTAGATGAGGCCGGTGTTTCTTAGCTGACTTCCCTGAGAAGGAAAACCGACACAAACTCAGAGGCCAAAGTCTCTTTTAATGTCCATACAATATGAACTGGTCAAATCATATGAGAACCAGGTACTTCAACATCTGTCAAGCCCCGTTGACAGTTGGCCATCGTGCAACTACAGACTATATCATGTTCTGAGTGTATAAACTTGGCCAAAGGATAAAAGACCTTGTGTAACAGTAATAAAAGAGGTCTGAAACGCGTGAATCGGGTTTTTTAGCAAGGCAATCGGCATTTTCGCATTAGCGAACCGAGTCGCCGCGGGACCTGAGTGGTGTCTGAGATGAGCTTTTGAGGTAAGCACCACCCAGATTTTAGTGGATCTGTCCACTTTTGAACTGAAAACTTCCTTAGGCACGTTGGGCACTTTTGAAATGGAGAAAAAGACAAACTTGATGCAAGCATCGATAGATTTAGAGGTCATTGGGGTGAGTATGCGTTTGTCCAGAACTGGACTTAAAATAAAAAGGTAGGCACTGTATTTGTAGATTATTCTCTTTTCTCTGGTAAAAAAAATATCTGCTTTAAAAGTTAGCTAGTGAAAGCGGTACATATGCACTAACCCTTATAAAACCAACATCACCAACAGCCATAAATAGCTTTCAGAGTTTGTGTTAAAAGAAAATAAAAAAAAAACTTATTTATAAAAGTATTGTCTTTACCTATGAAGTTGCCGTTTTAAGTCACTGTTAGCTGTGATGACTTCGGATTAACTAAGAGTTTTAAGTTCATGTAAACTCTACATTCAGGTAAAATTATTCTTTTTCCGAAAGAAGTTATTCAATTGTTTATTTGGGTTTTCTATTTTCTGTTATATCGCTGTAAAATGTAACCAATTTTCTATGATTTTTTGGAATATGAGTTCTACCATGAAAACAATGCGTCTCAATCGGTACGCAATACTAATGACGTATACGGAGTTAGAAATGCTACTGAATGAGCTGTGTGTTTCTGTTTTCAACGTTTCTGTTTGGGAAAAAAATATTTCACAAATTACCTTTCTTCTCCCGGTGGTTACAGGATAGAATTTCTAAAACAAAAGCTATCAAACCAAAAACACAATGGTCGTTCATGAGAAATTAGTAGTAGGTATACGACAATGATATTGCGTACCTTTTGAAACGCATTGTTTCCACGTTGGAACTCATATAATGAAAAAACACATTTTTTTTTAGATATCATCTACAAAAAATGGCTATATTTCAGAAAAATAAAGCATTAATAAAAAAATTAATAGCTAAATTTGGAAAAATAAGAAATTGCCTTAATTATTAAGTTTATTTGAACCTATGAATTCTTGTCAATCCGAAGTTATCACAGCTCAAATTGTGGAGTTTCGAAAAACGTCAATTTCTGTAAAGTTCCTAATCAACCGAAAAAAAACTAATATAATGTTACCAAACAAAAAGAATCATCAAAATCTATTCACAAGTGGCGTCAAAATCGCGTAACAAACATACAAAAAAAAAACAACAACATGCAGACTTTTTAAACCTCCTCCTTTTAGAAGTCGGTTAAAAACCCCATCCATCGCTTTCCACCAGGCTAGGTTGAGGTCAACAGATACCCATTTACAAAAAAGAAATTGTATTCGGGTAAGCACCAATGTTCACTTTCCAGTTAACCCCGTAAAAGTTATTTTTATGTATAAATATCCTGTTTCAAGTCAAAATATTATATTACTTTTATACGTGGAATATCCACGTAACATTCCTACCTCTCAGACCCTCGTGCGGCGAGCAACGACACTGATCGATGTTCCACCGCAATCTCTTCTCTGATGGATCGCGCCGAATCTATGCTACGAGCTACGGGCTACGAGGCTATGGCGTAGAACTGCTACGAGCTACGGGCTACGGTGTAGTACTGCTACGCGCTACAGTCCGGGGTATAGGCAATTTGCTGACGTATCGATGATTTAGTTAGCCCATCCATTTGAATGGGCAGTGATTTACAGTCGACGCTAAAATTTAAGCTCTTGTTAATGAACCACTTGAGTGTGGCAATTTAGAGTCGATTTAGTATCTTTTAACTAATGATTTGATTAATAACCGCAAATAATTTTAGAAAAGTAAATAAATTAATATGTAACCTTCAAATAAGTAGCTAATAAATGTGATGTAGCCAATACAGTCATACATCTCTGAAAGTTATAGACAAAGGCTTAGATGTGACTGATGTATTTCATGTTGATTTACGAGTTAACCAGTGCAGTTAAGATAAAATTTAAAGATAAATGAAAATTACGACTTTCATATCTGTTTACCAGTAAATTTAGTAAACCTTGAGTTTATCAAATTATATTTACTTAAAAAGAAAATATAAAAACAGTTACTTGCAGCTTCCACATGTGATAAATTTAGCTGTCGGTGGACAGACTATTCAATATTCTTGCTTGGTACCGATATCTTCAAAGATCTACAAATAAAATATTCTGCAGCAATAAAATCATTTCAGCTGGCAACAGAGTTCTCGTCACTCAGCTCATATTTCAATACTCTCAAAAAATCTTCCTTCTTTGCCAGGGGTAGCAAACCAAAGGCACGTACCAAAAAGTAAGAGACTGCATTGTTTCAGGCTTCGAAAAAAAAATGCTTCAGATGTTTTCACGACGTTTTCATTTAGGTAAATGATAAATGACTTTATTTTTGTAAATAGGTTTTAACAATACTCTTACACATCAAATTTTTTTTTGTCAGTTTTAGCTAGATGAGGCCGGTATGTAATATAAATGAGTAAGCTGTTTTATCTGCTAGACGTGTTATTTTCTAATAATAGATGAAAAAAAAATGAAAAATGTTTATTTGTCCCAAAAGAGTTACATGAATTATATATGAGACATCCCCAGTAAGTAATTGATAATACTTGTGTTGGGGCTATCTCGCTCTTTCCCATAATTATTAACAATAATGAGACGATTTACAAAAATGAGTAAAATTAAATTTAAGAAGAAAAGATAACAGTAAATGACTTATTAACTAGTTTGCAGCTCTTTGTGTAACTATAGTTGTATGCCTATGCGGTTCGCATCGGCATTAATGTGCGTCTTATTTGTAAGCAGGGTTTGTGTGGAGTGTGTGTATGTGTATGTGTGTGTCAAAAAATATGTCTATGTCATCTTTGAAGTGCCTATGTATTCGAATCTCAATTGATAGATTAAATTCGGTGGGAACTTACATTATTGTTACGAAAGAAATAATCATTGTCAAGAAATAATAGGTAATATAAATCTCTGATACAAGACACTACCTTTTCTTTTTTTTTCGTGGGAGTGAGAAATCATCCAATGACTGAATGGAGCGGGAGGGCGTGTCAGAATTTTACTGACTAAAACCCACCCCTGTTCCTTTAGTTGCCTGAGTGCCAAGAGCCGCGGTAACTCTGTTTCGAATTTATCCGCGACCCCAGGCAGGCATCGGCCATGACAGGACGGGGTGACATTTTTTTGAGGCACGTCGTCGATTCTCGGGCCTAGTACTGATCGGATGGCGAGCTATACAATACACTACCTGAATTTATAACCGACTTTTGGATAGTACGGATGTCAAGATTTACTTAAATTAATTTTAAAAATTAGCGTTGGAAAGCCTCTAAGACAAACCTAGTGAGCGCGACTGCTGAAAACACAGCGCTGGTCAATGTGGTGATTTCTGGGGAGGCCTATGTCTAGCGGTGAACATCTTTGTGTGGACGAATTGCTCGCTCGTGACCACACTGTCAAACGTATCGAGACAAAATTGTTTTAAAATGGTATATAAAACAATCAAGGTTGGCCACTCCTGCTCCATACCTTTGCAAATCCTTCGGAGACTGCGAGTCGAGCCGAGCTGGGAGCGCGACTCAATACGCCGTGCTTTTGACTTGCATCTGTTGACGTTATGCAATCCCCAGCAATGCTACAGGGCTACTCACACTCAAGCGAGGGTTTTTTTTTGGGTAATATTTTTATTTAAGTATATATAATTCAAAAAGGTAAGCCTACTGTGAAAATATATAAATATAAATATGGATCAGTATATTGGGCTGTGAAAAAGATGGATGAAAATAGATAGTATGTGCCGGAGATGAGAATGTTGAGATGAATGTGTAGAGTAATAAGAATGAATAAAGTGAGAAACAAGTACATTAGAGTTAGTTTAAAAGTGGCGCCAGTCACAGAAAAGTTGAAAGGGAACCGCTTATCTTGGTATGGTCATGTGAAGAGGAGGGATGAAACACATGTAACGAAAAGAGTAATGAATATAAATGTGTATGGATGGAGAGGGAGAGGGAAACCAAAGAAAAAATGGATGGATTGTGTGTGGAGTGATATGAAAGAAAAGGAGTTAGTGATAGCGTGACGGCTGACAGGACAGAATGGAAGACAAACAGGTGTTGCACCAACCCCAAGTAACATGGGATAAGGGCAGGAAGATGATGATGAAGCCAACAGTGGAAATAACTAAGCCGTTATATCTATATATGTATATATTTTAAATTGGTCACTAATGGTAACTAATTTATGGATACAGGACGTTAAATTTTTTTTTTCCATGATATTAAAAAATCTTTTATAAGTTGTTATTATTATCCTTTACAAATGTCCTGTAGTTTGTCAGATTCCATTAAAAAAAACCAGCCAAGTGCGTGTCGGACTTTGCACATTTAGGGTTCCGTACCAAATGAGGAAATTTCAAAGAAAAAATGTGATTTATCCAATGAACTCATCCAGGAACCTCCCAAAACTTTCGTGTCCGGTGAGGACCTGCATCAGGCGGAAGGTGAGGACGCCGTGGCGCCTCTCCAGTCACTCCTCAAAGAGGGGCACTACCGCCGAAATGGTGGCGTGCCCAGCGCTGGGTTGCGACAGTCGCTCTCTCCATGTCGCCATCAAAAATAAATTTTCGGGAATAACGGCCATTATTTGAAGTTGTATCTCAAGACCAATTTAACCAACAGGGCTGCAAGTCCAGAACTATAAAAAAATTTGTTTACTTAAAAAGTAGACTGATTAACTTTTTCCGTAGAATGCATTGTTTAAAAGTTATGAGTAAAACCTGAAAAATTGTCAAAAATTTCGTGGTTTTCTAAGCACTACAGGCTACACCCAGAACAACAGGGTTTTTTTTTTTTGGGGCGGTTGGGAAATCATCCAATGACTTCTTCCGCTCTAGGGAGGAGCGGATGGGCGTGTCAGACTCTTACTGACTAAAACCCGTCCCTGTTCCTCCCTGCCCTAAATGCCCAGGGGCGAGGTAACTCTTTCGAATTTATCCTCAACCCCCGGGCAGGCATCGGCCATAACGGGCCCCGTCCTTTTTGCTGACAACTCTTTGAGGCACGCGTGGAACACTACGCGCCGTCGACTCTCGGACCTGGTGCTGATCGGGCGGCGAGTTACCCACTACTCAGGGTCTTACTTGTCTTTCGAAGTTGCAAACATTTTAAAATTATTGGAATCTATCTGAACAACATCCCAAAAATGTAGCTCTGTGCAATTGTTTTTGTGACCTCAGTTGTTTTAAATGATTGGCTTAACAAATTATATTGTCCGATAGAGTTCATAGTGTTAATTGTTTTGTTTTGTTTGTACACCCAAATGTCAAACACAAAATATTAATTAATTTTAATTTAGCTCTACACGTTAACTTCAGCAATATAATTTAATTATATAGTTGTTTCGTTTTAACATTTGTCTATAGCGGTCATTGCCCTTTCCCTTTATCTTTTTGTAGGAACTCGAACAATGAACTTTGTATCCTTTTGAAATGTTGAGAATCAAGATAGATTTTGATTCAGGATATGCTGCCAATAATAATAACTGCATTTGCATCTGCGTAGCCTTTTCCCAACTATCTAGGTGTTGGCTTCCAGTCTAATCGGAAGCAGCTGAATGCCAGTATTTTACATGGAGCGACTGCCTATCTGACCTCTACAACCCAGTTACTGGGTAATACGACACCCCTTGGTAAGACTGATGGTCAGACTTTCGGGCTTCTGAAGACCCGTAACGAGTGTCAAAGATCCAGGATTCACAGTCGGGAGCAACGGCTTAACGTGCTTTCCAAGTCACGGAGGAGTCTCGATATGTGAAGCTTCACCCAGCCATGGACCGACCCTGGCAAGCGTAGCTTAACCTGATGGATCGACCCGTGCGGCTGTTGTTACTTTAGCCACGAGCCCCTCGATAATAATAATAATTACCTACCGAATTTCAGTCATGGTGGCCTCACAACGGAGGTTAGCCTATTACGCAGGAGATATTAATCACCAATAAAAAAGGACTAACAAAGCGGAGGAGTTCTCACACCACAGACTATCAAACTTCAGGCTGTTACCACTGAGAAAATTTCCTATAAAAAATCCCAATAA
Source organism: Polia nebulosa (assembly GCA_951329385.1). Classification (NCBI taxonomy): domain Eukaryota; kingdom Metazoa; phylum Arthropoda; class Insecta; order Lepidoptera; family Noctuidae; genus Polia; species Polia nebulosa. The sequence continues at coordinate 30,791,567 of OX589606.1, forward strand.
ATTTTTTGACCGACCTAAGAATTGAACCTAGGTTCCCACGCTCGGTAGTAGCAGTTATAACCACGACACCATCGCGTTTTTTCAATATATCAGGTTCATCAGCTAAGATAGTGAATAAACGCGAGCCTATCAATAATAATAAAAAACCGGCTAAGTGCGTGTCGGACTTCGTACATTTAGGGTTCCGTACCAAATATATTTTTCACTATTTGTATGGGTTTGAGTTAACAAGATACTTATTCTGTGAAGAAGACTGTAGTTCCAACCATTTGGCTGTAAAACCTGTGTGACAGATGACGAACAATAAGATAGACAGACAGATAGAGAAATGGACAGACGGACAGGCAGACAGATGGACAGACGGATAGACGGACACATGAATGACAGCAAAAGGGGTCAGTTTGGATTCTCCGGGTACGGAACCCTAAAAAACGAGTGAGCCTTACAGTCATCATCAGCCTTTTAATGTTCCCACAGCTGGGGCACAGGCCTCCTCTCTGTGAGAGGGTGTGGGCCGTAAAGCCTTACAGTAGCCGCATATTATTATAATGAGTAACATTTAACTTCTCGCCTCGGTAATAACATTATAACCTAAAAAATAAAATTAAAACGTGTAGTTCAGATTTTAACCGCGCGCAGACTTATCGTGCGCGCGCTCTACCGTCTGACAGCCAACTCTACCACCGCGCGCGCTCATTTGTCAAATGAAATAGCGTGCTATTCCCCGGCTTTCTGTTACACACTTCCGTCTCATTTCACGAAATTACTACCACAGATTGCAGGGAAGCGAGAGGACAGATGCTACACATCAAAAATAAATGTAAGTACGTAACTGACCGGTTCTGCCTCGCTTATAACGCAACAACTTTAGTCAAATGGCACATAATTTAATATGCACTATGATAATAAATTCCACTCAACATTGGGATCGTTGATCGCAATTAATTTAAATTATTATCAATGTTATCGCAATGACTCTAATATGCAAATTATATTTCATAGCGCCAGTTAAATTAAACCGATTGGAATTGAAACAGTGATAGTTAATCTGAAATAGGTTCTATTGTATTTGGATGGCAATAATATCAACTACTGTCAAAATAGTACTCCTAAACTGAAATACGAATGAATTTAATTCATTATACACAAATCCAATCAAATACGTTTATTTGTGTTAGTAGATACTCACAAATAACTTAACCTATTAGTTTAATATAGTGTTCTACCATATTCTATTCTAAATTTCATACTTTTTCATAAAACGTTTCAGGAACATTTTCATAGAAGTAGTAAATTCCCTGCCGGAGTCTGTTTACCATGATAGCTACCTGGGGGGTCTTTAAGTCTAGAGTGAATAGCTTACTTCTAGGCAAGCGTGCTCTATCGTCGACCACATCATCGCTTACCATCAGGTGAGATAGTGGTCAAAAGCGAGCTTAATTATTGATTTCCTTCAACCTATATTGTTCCTTTCCTCTCTCGGAGGTGGGTGCTAATGGCTACAATACAGTCATAGACTTATGTAGCTGTTAACGAACACAAGCAATTTTTGTAAAAAATGATTTTTCTAATAAAATTATTATTATTATTTCCTAGGTAAAGACCCTTTCCCTTCGACTCTTCCCAGTGCTGCGTCTTCTTCGGCCACTTTTCCGTAAACGCCTCTAAGTCATCACCTGAGTGTTCTCGAGGTCTCCTTCAGAGACAACGCCCGCTGTATTCTGGTTCACACCTGCGTGATAACTCTAACCCATTTCTCTTTGTGCATGAAAACAATTTTAAAGAAAATTGTAGCGACATCTATGACGCCACCTACGAAATAAACACACAAATACTGCATCGCGCAAGCAGAGTTCTCCGTGCAATTTTAACTTAAACTACAATCTGAAAAACAACCTTATGGCAGTTGCCTTGAGCAGATACAACGAATGGGTCAATCTGGACGGAGGATCCTCCCTTTTCAATGACGGTTTGCGGGACTTTACACCCTGTAACGCATACCTCTACAAAATCTTCTCCCGAATTTATCCGTAGAAATATGTGAGTCACCCCTAACATCCGTGATCTGGAAGGCGAGCAGATTCGAGCACAAACGTTAAATCTATTGCATTTCGGAATGCAATAGATTTAGCGTTTGTGCGGCGAGTCGCGAAATAATCCAATGCAGAATATCCCACTGACTGTATACGACGGTTATTAAACTAGCGAGCTCTGGTACTGGGCTTACACTTTACACTTGGATGACTATTGTACAGAATAATAGATCAACTTCTAGTTTTGCCATGCAGTGTCGTGTTCTCGGGCACTGTGTTGTAGAGGTCAGATAAGCGGTCACTCCGTGTAAAATATTGTTTTTAACCGACTTCATCACCAGTTAGGCTTTTTTTTTGCCTGTCCATTGACGCGGTGCGAGGCAGCGGAGTGGAGCGAGGGAGTAATACGGAGCGGAGTTGCGTATATTTATTTATCATACATTATCATACATTTTTAAACTAGTTCGCAAATCCATGTCCACTGAAACAGAGCGGACATTTTATGCAATTCCGTTGATTAATACTAACCCAACTCCGCTCCTCTCCTCACCGCTCAGTTGAAGTTCCCTACTGCTACTGATGAGCACGGAGACGTTTGTCACGTTAGCAGTGCGGTTCATTAGTTTTCAGCCAAACATCCGCACGTAGGTAATATTTTAAGAGTGATTTTGTGTGTTCTGCTGTCTTTTGTGTGAACTAAATAAATGTTTTATCTATCTATCTAAGGTACGAACTCGTCTACTTTTCATAGAAGCGTAGCAAGTACCCACACATGAGTAGGCTAGCCGAGTGCTGGTCGCTGGTGTGTCTAAAAGAGTGACCGCGGCCCCTGGCACAGGCAACTCAAGGAACACGGGTGCGTTTTAGTCAGTAAGAGTCTGACACGCCCTCCAGCTCCACCCAGAGCGTTTGAAGTTATTTGATGATTTCCCACCATAAAAAGGTGCAATCTCGTCTACATTTTCATAAAAGTGCAGCAAGTATCCACAGGTGCGTAGGCTAGCCGTGTGTTGCTGTGGAGCGGTGCCTTCATACCAGACTTCTGAGGTGAGATCACGTGTTTTATTCCTCTGAAACGACCAGTTTCTGTAACGACAACTAAAGTGAAGGCGCGGACTGACTACGATTTGAGATACCTTCAAATAAGGTTGAAAATTAAACATAATAATTGTGTTGACGATACGAATAGGCATTTATTTTACGGGGTTTCTTTAGAGTATCCAGAATATACACAATAAATTAAATAATTGTCCGGTCAAAGTTTTAACAAATTACTAATTCTATACAATTCTTAAAAAAAATAATGTTGTTATCGCTGAAAATACAGAGATGTTCGAAGCCAAAGTTTATTTTTGTGGAGTAATTTTAAAAAAATTTATTGAGAATATCAAACTATTTTTTACTATTCTATTCGGTTTAATTTTTTCTTCAAACCCTTCTCTGTCCACTGTATTTTTTGCAAAGGATATTTTCATTGCATTACGTCATACTCGACTACCCAAGAAACCAATTTTTTTGACTATTGAGGTAATACCGCGGCTTAAGTCAAATGATCCGTTTGGTTTTTTAGTAAATTTTTTGAAGTGAAACTTCTTTAGAATCGTTGTGATTTAAAAACCGGATGCAACGGAAAAAACGACAGGTAAGAGACACAAATCAAAAGAGCGAGAGAGCAGATGACGGCGAGAGGAAAGGGCGCGCGCGACGCGGGGCCTGGGGTCCCGTCACTTCGCTACCGATCATCAATTTTAGACAACTATTGCTCACCTTTGGCAACCTTTTGACAATCTTTCAGTCTGACGGTAGACAGCAAACCGTTCGCGCGCGTACAACTGTCGCTACTCTGCCTACGGCCTACGGTCAGCGTTTCTCAAAGTTCTCAAACTACTTAGTCAGTCTACTCAAAAATGTTTAAATGCAGACGTTGCGGGGATGAAGCCGTGGACGGCGTAACTTGCTCCGTATGTCAAGGGCAATTCGACTTTCCTTGCTCGGGTATAACGGAGCGCGGATATAGTAGGCTCGGTGACCGCAAACACACATGGAAATGTGCCAGCTGCAAAGCACCGGTGACAGCCAGTCCCAGCATTAAAGTTACATCACCAGTTCCAGCGGACTATGAGACCATTTTACTGGAGTTGAAGCGGCTGTCAGCCCAAATGGAGTCGCTGCCGGCTTTAGTTGAGACTGTGAAGGCCATCCAGGGTGAGCTCGAGGACTTGAAGACTATAAGGGTTGAATTCTCAGAAGTGAAGCACTCTTTTGAGTTTGCCTGTGACGAAATCAAAGCGTTGACTGGTAGGGTGTCGATCCTGGAGAAGGAAACCGAATCAATGAAAAAGACCAAAGAAGAGCTTTCCACCTTACAAGATCGTATATTTAAGTTAGAGGAGCAGCAACGTGAGAATGAGCAAAGGTCCCGTATAAACAACATCGAGATTAAGGGTGTGCCGATGTCAAACAACGAAAACCTGTTCACTGTAGTGGCCAAGATTGGAGAGACCATCAACTGTCATATCCCTAAGGAGCAGATCAATTACATAGCTAGGGTACCCACGCGTAATGATAGACAAAATAAAAATATTATTTGTGCCGTGCACAATGGTTACATGAGGAATGATTTTGTGGCTGCCGCAAGAAAATACAAAAACCTAAACACCGGCATTTTGGGACATCAAGGTGACAGCAAGATCTATGTCAACGACCACCTTACACTAGAAAACAAAATTCTTCTGAACAAAACTAAAGCTCGAGCCAAGGAGCGTGGATTTGAATTTGTGTGGGTTACTGGTTGCAAAATATTTTTACGTAAAAACCCCACTTCTCCTAAACATCACATCAAGACAGAACGAGATATCAAAAAGTTTTTATGTTGACAATGTCGATGCGGCTTTCTGGTGTCTTGTTTACTTATATCGATTCGTTAAGTTTGAGAAACACAGGTAACTGTATTTTATACGCATTCGCTTTTGTTCGCTGCTCGCTCGGTGACAACTGGTTTGTAAATCATTGCTGTTATGATTGTAAACTTTATTTACTGTCTACTAAAGTTGCGTTTTGCTACTTGGTCGAAACTTGTTTATCTTCTATTTATTTAAACTCACTACTTTACACCTGTTTTTTTTGCAACTTATTCTACATGTCCTGTTACCGTAATTTGAATGTGCTTTATATATTTTTATCTATTGAATTAAATAATAAACCTTTCAATGATTACTATGGCGCCTATTAATATTTACTATCAGAACGTACGGGGGCTATGGACAAAGACAGCTGTTTTCTTTAGGAATATGTGCAGTAATGATTTTGATGTTATTTGTTTAACTGAGACATGGTTAATGGATGGCATATCTGACTCGGAATTGTTTGATGACCGGTATCTTGTGTGGAGACGTGACCGAGACTACACTCATACTAGCCAAACGATGGGAGGAGGGGTTTTAATTGCAGTTAAGCGTGAACTTGCCGCTGACACTTGCCGCGAATGGTGCTCGTCTGCAGAGGATTTATGGGTTACGTTGACGCTGCATCATAAAAAACCCAGAGTAGCTTACAAAATGCACATTTGTGTTGTGTATGTTTGCTGTGAGAATCTCGGAAATTCTTTAACGACTCAACTAAGCAACTTATCGGACAACTTACTTCAAATTACCCTCATTCGTCCGTCCGATAAGTTTATTGTTTTAGGCGACTTCAATCAACCTGACATTATATGGCAGCGGGCTGGCGACGGAAAATCATTATACCCTACAAATGTTCATGGTAATGTTCAGACTACTTTAATTGGTAATCTTACTAAATGTAATTTAATGCAATATAATAGTCACTTGAACATCAATGGTAGAATATTCGATTTGGTTCTTTCTAATGATGAAGTTATCGTCAGCTCATGTGATGATCCACTAGTGCCTGCAGATCCTCATCACAGAGTCTTATGTATTACCGCGGAATTCGTTGAACTCCATCGACTACCAGGTCGGTCCTACGTTAAATTTTTATATAAGTCTGCTGATTACGAAAATATAAAAGGCGAGTTAAATCGTGTGGACTGGCAGGCGGAGTTCAGTAGTAGATCGATGGAAGAAGCGGTAGCATACTTTTATGGAGTAATAAAGAGGATACATTCCATGTATATACCGACAAAAACTGTCGTCCCAAAATCAAAATACCCTCCCTGGTACAAAAGTCCGTTGATAAAAATCTTAAAAGAAAAAGCCAAATTTCACACTAAATTTAAGAAGTACGGGAACTTATCTGACTATCAGTCTTTCATTTTGCTCCGTCAACGGGCTAAAGACCTGGAGCGAGATATGTTTGACAGTTACATAGCAAAAATAGAATCTAACATACGGACAATCCACGGGCCTTTTGGAGGTACGTCAAGTCCAAAAAACAATCTTGTTCTTACCCTTCAGTGATGCAATTTGGCCAGGAAACGTCCAGTGATGGTGACGTAATTTGTGATATGTTCGGTAACTGTTTTCACTCTAACTTTCTTGACGATACTAGTGATGCCAACAGTCAATCTTCGGCTTATAATATGGCCGAAGAACCCATTGATAACATGCACGATATAAGTCAAGTGGAAATTCGGCTAAGTGAGGTATGTAGGCTGCTAAAACGAGTGGATCTAAACAAATCTGCGGGGCCTGATGATATTTCACCCATATTTATCGTTAACTGCGACAAGGATCTTTCGGTGCCTCTTTCCATCCTGTTTGTAAAGTTGCTTGCTACTGGCGTGGTGCCTAAGATATGGAAGTCGGCATATATAACACCGATACATAAAAAAGGGTCAAGGACATTGGTCGAGAATTACCGACCTATTTCGAAGCTGTGTGTGTTTGCTAAAATACTGGAGAAAATTGTGCATACACAGGTTTATTCGGCAATCAAGCACAGTTTTGATGAAAGCCAGCACGGTTTCGTGAGGGGTCGGTCGACCTCATCTAATCTCACTGTCTGTAGCGATTACCTCTCCGAGTGTATGTCACAAAGGTCCCAAGTCGATGTTATATATACCGACTACAGTAAATGTTTTGATTGAATAGATCACGTGATCCTGTTGCGTAAACTTTTATTGGTGGGCATCAGGGGTGATCTTTTCCGGTGGTTCAAGTCCTATGTGGAGAACAGATGTCAGACTGTAGTTCTGAATGGATACTGCTCCAAACCTATGAATGTCCCATCGGGGGTTCCCCAAGGATCCTTGCTGGGGCCACTGTTGTTTAATATTTTTATCAACGATATCTCTTCTTATTTCCGGTATTCAAAATTGCTACTATATGCTGATGACATGAAGATAATGAGACAAATAAATACCTTGGCAGATGCTCATCTATTACAGGAAGACCTTAATAATTTTCAAGGCTATTGTGTTAATAATAAGTTGGACTTGAATGTCTCCAAGTGTTATGTATGCTCCTTTACGCGGAAACATATCCCGATCGTCCATAACTACATGCTTTTGGATACAGCACTAAATAGGGTAAACACTATCAGGGATCTGGGAGTTACCTTTGACGCTAAGCTGCTCTTTGATGTACACATAGACAATATAGTCAAGAAAGCGTCAAAAGCACTTGGTTTCATTCTCCGAGTGTCCTCGGAGTTCAAGAATATAAAGACTATTAAAATATTATACTGTTCTTTTGTTCGTAGTCATCTGGAGTATGCCTCTCAAGTCTGGAACCCCAATTATAATGTTTACATAAATCGTATTGAGAGCATACAAAAAAGGTTTCTAAGGCACATTCAATATCGGTCTAAAACGTTTTTAACGAATTACACCCAAAGTTGCAAAAAATTTCATATCCTTCCACTTTACGAAAGGCGGAAAATATCAGATCTTGTGTTTCTCTTCAAAATAGCCAATGGAACAACTGGTGTTACAGAGTTGTTACACAAAATCGGGCTGCGAGTGCCATCTGTGTTCTTACGTAGACTTCATATATTGCATACCCCAGTGGTAACTACTACATACAGACGGAACTCGTACATGGTGAGAGCGAGTCGTATGTACAACGCAACCTGCCGGGAAGCTGATATCGACATTTTCAACACTAGTGTTGCTAAACTGAAAAAAAAAATATCCAATAGCTTCTTCGAGCGTAAATAATCATATTTCTGTTTTATGTTATATAAGTAAACTCTATTGTCAACTTTCTGTTTCATATGATATATGTATATACTACATGTGGAAACTTGTAATTGGCCATATTTTGTTAAGACTATTACTTACTGTATCTGTCTAGCTGTAAGTTTTCCTAATATAAATAAAATAAAATAAAATAAAATCTTTGCCCACCTTTGACCACCGATTGCTCACCTTTCGCTCACCTTCGACCACCTATTGCTCACCTTTGACCACCAATTGCAAACCTTTGACTAACTTTTGCTCACCTTTGGCCGCCTTTTGACCATCTTTGCCCACATTTGCCCATCTTAACCCACCTTTGACCACCTTTGACCACCGATTGCTCACCTTTCGCTCACCTTTGACCACCTATTGCTCACCTTTGACCACCAATTGCAAACCTTTGACCAACTTTTGTCACCTTTGGCCACCTTTTTGCTCACCTTTGCCCACCTTTTGACCATCTTTGCCCATCTTTGCCCACATGAAGTTTCACTTCTATCGTGTGTGAATCGCACACACACCTTATTTTTTAGTAAAAAATTCGCGTGATTGGTATCACGCGAATTTTTCATATACAGTTTTGCATTTTGCTAACAAATTTTTGTTCCAGAAATTGTGTGTAAAAATTCTTTCTATTACATAATAAAAAAGATACAGAATTCAAAATTGTAAAGTAAACGAAGTCTTTTTTTTTGAGGGTGAAAAATTCTATTAATATTTTAAATGTGAAAGTTTGTGAGGATGTATTTGTATTTTGATGTAACTTTACAGTAATATTGCTTAGACATCAGAATAACACATAAGCTATAATTTATAATGGGGCGAAGTACTAATACCAAGCGGGCGAAGCCGCTGGCAGAAACTAGTCATCAAATAACTTCTCACGCTCTAGGTGGAGCTGGTCGTGTAATCTCTTACTGACAAAAAACCCACCCGTTGCCTCAGCGTTTCAGGGCTGCGGTGACTCTTTGAAACGCCTCCGCAACAAAACATGACTTTTCATTCGCCAGAGTTAAAAATAAAACAATCGAGTAAATCACATCTTTTATTTTACATTGTACATATTTCACATAATTGTATTATGTATTTGGCATCGTACACAATAGAAGCATAAAGTAATAACAGCCGCACGGGTCGATCCATCAGGTTAAACTACGCTTCCTAGGGTCGGTCAATGGATGGGTGACCATCTTTATATACCGAGACTCTTCCGTGCCTCGGCAAGCACGTTAAACTGTTGGTTCCGGCTGTCAATCGTGGATCTTTGACAGTCGTTACGGGTCGTCAGAAGCCCGAAAGACTGACAAGGTCTTACCAAGGGGTATCGTATTACCCAGTAACTGGGTTGTAGAGGTCAGGTAGGCAGTCGCTCCATGTAAAATACTGGTATTCATCTGCATCCGGTTAGACTGGATGCCAACCCCAAGATATTTGGGCAAAGGCTAGGCAGATGATGAATAATTAATTATAAATTTTAACATGATTCGTAGAATTTGAATTACATTTGAACAATGTTAAAGATTTCTTACGTAATTAATAAATTACATCTTATTTTACATTGCACATACTTCACATAATTGTATTATGTATTTGGCATCGTACACAACATAAGCATATATTTATTATTAATAATAATAATTAATTACAAATTTTAACATGATTCGTAGAATTTGAGTTACATTTGAACAATATTAAAGATTCCTTACTTAATTATTAATTTATTTGAGCTTGGTTTGGCAACGAGGTGATTGTTATTAAAATATTTTACACGTACTTTGTGAGATGAGTGAGAATATTAAAGGGGTGAGATATTGTAAAGTTATTAAATTACTTATTTCATTAGATTTTAGGGAAAATTTAATCATGTTTGAATTAAAAGTATTCAATAGAAAGTAGAGATACTGAGCTTGTTGCTGAGATTGTTGAGCCTTATAAATAAACATATTGAGATGTAATTAATTTTCAAAAATATCAATTTGATTATTAATTTATATAAAATTGGGACTTATCTATATCAATGGTCAAATTGATATTTAAAGTTATGCAGACAGGCGAGACAATATAATGCGACCACGAAGCGACGACCATGTTTCTTAGAAATTGTTCTACGGGTTTGTTACATATCTGTTGAATAGTTTCTGAAATTGTTTTATCGCACTGTCGCTTTGCGCATGTTTGTGTACCAAAACTAAGCAATTATGAGATCGATAGTATCAACAAATTTAGATGACTTTATTAAAAATGTATCCTTAAATTCGTAAACATTCAATCTATCTCAAATCACACCCATAATTTCCTGGAAACATAACATTAAAAGTACTAGCACCGGAACTAAGTGCGTCAGCACTCTGAGTTAAACCTGTTAAGAGCACTTAAGTGCTTCTCTCCTTTTGTGGAAGTTCTTATCGAGCAGTCCGATGCCTCCATCCTATTTGACAATATAACGTTACGGTCTCAAGAGTTCCGAACTTTATCAGCGTGACCCCGAAGTTCTGACGTCTCAAATGTCAAGTTAATTAAATGGTTGGGTTAAGAGACCAACAAGTTAGCTGTGAGAGTCGAGAGTCGTTCGGTAAAGACACTTTTATAGCAAACGTAGGTATATAAATCTAGTTAAAAATAGGTGCTGCGGTTGAGCGATTGCCTGCTGCGCTGCGTGTTGCGGGTTCGTGTAACGCCAAAGTGGAATTGTAAAAACAAATCTTATAATTTAACCCAATGGAATATTCTTAACAAATGATTAAATTCTTGGTTGAGGGTAAAACTGAATTTGATTTGTAATTAAAATCCGTAGTGCTCTTAAGCCCTTGATTTCAAATTGTTATCATTGAATAGAATTTATCTATTTAATATTACTTTATAATTAAACTGTATTTATATTAAACTAAAATGGAAGAAATTAAACTGTATTTATATTCAACTAAAATTAAATGGAAGGCGATTTTGTAAATCTTTTTGGTGTTTATTAAGATATGATGAAGATTTGATCTTGTCAATGAAGAGATCTTGCTTTGCCTTCAGATCTGATACTCCTTGTAGTTCCAGTTCCAGGTCTTGTTGACGCTGTTGTAGTCATTCTCGGGGCTCATCTGAAGTTTTATCGCGTGGTCGGGCTGCAACAAGAGATACAAGTAATCACTACATATTTTAAAACGAAGTCCCCCGTCGCGTCTGTACGCGATAAACTCAAAAACTACTGAACAGATTTTCATGCGATTTTCACCAATACATAGAGTGATTTATGAGAAAGCATGAGTGAATATTTTGTATCCAAGCAAAGCTGGGGCGGGTCGCTAGTATTAGATAAGACCTGTATTTTGCGAATAAAGAAATAAAGAGCTGATAAACACACATGCCTTTTTTAACCGAGTTCCAAAAGGAGGAGGTTCTCAATTTGTCTGTATGTTTTTTTTTTTTTTTTTTTGTATGTATGTTACGCGATTTCTCCGTCAGTTGTGAAACAATTTTCAAAATTCTTAGAGAAACTGAACAAAAACGGAAAATACGTGTACCTCGATGACGTTTTGGTGTTCTCCAAATGTTTAAATTCCACGTTCCATTATATTGGGGTTTTTAGTTCTGAGGTATAACAACTAAAAAGTGAAAAATAAAAAACTTTTTTACAAAAAAAAACAACCGACTTCTAAAAAAAAATACACTAAAAATTAATAAATAACTTTAATTTCGGAAGTCGGTGTCAAATAACGAAGAAGTAAAATACAAACACCGACTTCCGAAATTAAAATTATTTATTCATTTTTAGTGTATTTTTTTTTGGAAGTCGGTTGTTTTTTTTGTAAAAAAGTTTTTTATTTCTTTTTTTTTGTGGGGTTGGAAATCATCCAATGACATTTCCCGCTCTGGGTGGAGCAGGAGGGCGTGTCAGACTCTTACTGACTAAAACCCACCCCTGTTCCTTCCTTGCCTGAGTGCCCAGGGGTGCAGGAGTGCGGTAACTCATGTTACGAATTTATCCACTACCCCTAGGCATGCAGGCACCGGGCACGATGGGCCCCGTCAGTGGTGGCTGACAACATTCTTTGAGGCGCGCGTGGAACACTACGCGATGTCGACTCACGGACCTGGTGCTGATTGGACAGCGAGCTACCCACTGCTCGCCGTCCGCAAGCCCGGGTAGACCCACATGCCTGATATTGCTGTCAAGCCGAGCCTATTAACTCTAATATCCTAATTGTGAACAACTTCTGACTTTAGGCAGTTCCTCAAAATTGAAAGCATCTTTTATCATTGACAGGCTCGCTGTTGACCACTATCTCACCTGATGGTAAATGATGATGTGGTCGACGATGGAACACGCTTGCCTAGAAGTAAATTAATCACTCTTGACACTCTTAGATTGTAGCTATCAGGAACACAGACTTTGGCAGTGAATTCCACTCCTCAACTGGACACATAATGAATGTGTTCCCAAAATGTTTTGTACGTGTGAGTGGGTTGTATACCGTGTACCGGTGGTGCATCGCCGTACGCAGCACTTTGCCTGAATCAGGGATGAAAGCCTCCCTCCGAGCTGAAATCAGGCGGGCCAAGAAATTTGCCCGCGAGGTGTCGCTGGGGACTCTGAACAGTGATCCGTGGGGGCGCCCATCCAGAGTGGTGCGGGAAAAACTCCGCCCATGGGGGCCCCCCGCTGACGCAGAGTCTCCGGCCTGAGCTCGTGGAGGGCGTGGTGAGCGCTCTGTTCCCTTCGCGAGGGGAACACACTCCCCCGTCTATTTCTCCGCCTCCTGCGATGCCTGACGCGGACCAACCCGATGACGACGATGCTCCCGAGGTGACCGAGGTAGAGCTGAGAGCGGCGGTGCGTAGGCTGAATGCCAAAAGCACCGCCCCAGGACCCGATGGTTTTCATGGGAAAGTCTGGCCTTGCAAGAGGCTCTCGGGCCTCGACTGAGGGGGCTCCTAAGCGCATGCATGGAGAGGGGCCAGTTTCCGCTTCATTGGAAGACGGGGAAGCTGGTCCTGATCAAGAAGCCGGGGCGTCCCGCGGACTCTCCGTCCGCTTACCGGCCCATTGTGCTGCTCGACGAGGTGGGCAAGCTCTTTGAAAGAGTAATTGCTGCGGGTGGGGCCGGATCTGGCGGAGAGCCAGTTCGGCTTCCGCAGGGGGCGCTCCACGGTGGACACAATCATGAGCGTACGAGCCCTCACGACGGGGGATGCAGTAGCCCGGAGTAGGGTCGTCTTGGCGGTGTCTCTGGACATCGCCAATGCCTTCAACACCCTGCCCTGGAGTTGAATAGTGGAGGCACTCCGGTATCACCGGGTGCCGCCCTACCTCCGTCGCGTGGTCGACGCATGTTTGACGGACAGGGCCGTCATCTACCCCGGTCACCAGGGAGAATGGAACTGGCGAGAGATGTCGTGCGGTGTTCCACAGGGATCGGTCCTGGGACCGCCTCTGTGGAACATCGGGTACGACTGGGTGCTGCGCGCCGACCTCCCTAGCGGCGTCAGCGTAGTTTGCTACGCTGACGACACGCTGGTCCTGGCGCAGGGGAGGTCGTACGGTCGTACCAGGTGGCGGCCAACTTGATGTCACGCGGTGTTGCGACAGTCGTTGAGAGAATCCGGCGACTGGGACTCGAGGTGGCATTGCACAAGTCCGAGGCCATTTGTTTTAATGGTCCTCGGAATGCGCCACCGTCGGGTTCACAGATAACGGTAGGAGGGGTTCACATTGGCGTCGAGGGGATGATGAAGTACCTGGGACTCGTCCTCGACAGCCGGTGGAACTTCATCGAGCATTTCCGACGTTTGGCTCCCAGATTGGAGCGGGCCAGTGCTGCTCTGAAGCGGCTTCTACTCAATCTGAGGGGTCCAAACGCCTCCTGACGGAGGCTCTACGCGGGGATCGTGCGGTCCATGGCCCTTTACGCAGTACCGGTGTGGGCGTGCTCCCTGAGGCGGCGACCAGCTCGCCGCCGGTTGAACGCGTCCCGAAGGGTCATGGCCATTCGGCTCATCGGCGGATACCGCACGGTCTCCTGTGAGGCGGCGAGCCTCCTTGCCGGACTGTCGCCATGGGATCTAGAGGCCAGGGTCCTCGCGCTGCTCTGGCAGTGGCGCGAGGAGGCCAAACGCCGGGGCGAAAATCTGCTGCCGCGACGCCTCGCGGCTGGTCGGACGGAGCTCCGGCAGGATCTCGTGGCGACATGGAGACAGCGACTGTCGCAACCCAGCGCTGGGCACGCCATCATTGCGGCAGTAGTGCCATCATTGAGGCGGGACGCGTGAGGGAAGCTCAACGTAGTGGCCCTCACGGCCCCGGCCGCTACCACCGCAGGAGAGGTACTGGGCGTACTGGGCGTAGGACGTCGCGAGACGATTTTCTGCCACCGTAGACCCGGGCCAGCGGACAGCGAGCAGTGGGTAGCTCGCCGTCCGATCAGCAGTTGGCCCATGAATCGACAGCGCGTAGTGTTCCACGCGCGCCTCAAAGAGATGTAGTCAGCCACCCCTGACGGGGCCCATCGTGGCCGGTGCCTGCATGCCTAGGGGTAGCGGATAAATTCTGAAAATGAGCTACCGCACCCCTGGGCACTCAGGCAGGGAAGGAACAGGGGTGGGTTTAAGTCAGTAAGACTGACACGCCCTCCCGCTCCACCCAGAGCGGGAGAAAACATTGGATGATTTCCCACCCTACAAAAAAAAAAAGGGATGAAAGCCTGGATGTCTTTTTCAGTAGACGACTTTAATCAATCTGCCAAGCCTTTTCCCAACTATCTTGGGGTCGGCTTCCAGTCTAACCGGATGCAGCTGAATACCAGTATTTTACATGAAGCGACTTCCTACCTGACCTCCACAACCCAGTTACTGGATAATACGATACCCTTTGGTAAGATTGGTTGTCAGACTTTCAGGCTACTGATGACCCGTAACGACTGTCAAAGATCCACGATTGACAGCCGGGACCAACGTCTTCACGTGCTTTCCGAGGCACGGAGGAGTCTCGGTATGTTCCATCGATAGACCAACCCCAGCAAGCGTAGCTTAACCTGATGGATCGACCCGTGCAGCTGTTATAACTTTAGCCACGAGCTCCTAGACGACATATAGCTAGCATAATACCAACAAAACACTCTAAGATAGTGTTTCGTTAATTAAAACAAGTTTACGTAATTTTGTCAATAGTAACTTTTTATAACAATAGAATTTGTTAAAATAATTTTAAACTTATTATTAAGATAAAGTACACAAATGCTTTGTTCTGCTTTCGCTAAAACTTTTAATTATCATGTTCTGATATTGTGCCTTCCATTGTGCTGCTCAAAGCATCGGAAGAACCTCTTTATTATTATACAAGTTTTTAAGCTGACAAACTCACTAACCCTATTATTCTTTCGTATTTCTTAAATTTGACAGTGGTGCCAACTCTATTGTGCACAAACTAAACTTAATTTAGGCTATTGCTATCTTTTTCTCTCTAATAAAACAAGAAAGAGACGGACGTAAATTAGAGCTGTCAAATTTAGTTGACTTAATATTTCCATACAAATTAAGGGTATACGTAAAAACATGTCGACTAAAAACAGGGCAAAGCGCAAGACGTAAACTAGTTTGACATATCTAACTTAGTTCATAGCTATAACCGTCCTTTTCTCGCACTGCCTTTTAGTAAAAGATAGCGATTCTCTCATTTTAGTTTAGTGATTGAACAAGAGAATCGGCACCAGTACCTTCTTAACTACAGGTACGGAAGTAACTCTGTTATTATTTAAGAGCAGTATTATTAATACCGAAGATATTGGCATTTTTAGGGTTCCGTACCCGAAGTGTCCAAACAGAGCCCTATTGTTGTCACTCACGTGTCCGTCTGTTTGTCCCTCCTTTGTCTGTCACAAAATTTTGTTACGAAGAATTTTTTGTTTTCCCATTGACATAGGAACTTGAAATTTGGTGATAATGTTTATTATTACGTATACTTTACTATTAAATACAAATATTTGGTACGGAACCCTTAATGTGCGAAATCCGACACGCACTTGGCCAGTTTTTTTCTAAGATATGTATTTCAATAGTCAGTGAACTTTTATCACTACATATTGTAAAAAAAGTCAGGCCTGTCTGTCTGCTCGCGATAAACTCAAAAACTACTGAACGGATTTTCATGTGGTTGTCTCCAATAGACAGAGAGATTCATAAGAAAGATTTTGGTTTATTATTTGTACCCGTGCGAAGCTAGGACGGGTTACTAGTATAAAGAATAAATAAGACTGTTTTCTTTACTTCTTTATAGTAAAAAAAACTTTTTAACAAAAAAATTAACCGACGAAAAAGAACTAAAAAGCAAAAAATAAATAAACCTTTTAAGTCTTGAGTAATGAGCTTATTTACCTACATAAAATATCAAATTTTATATAAACTAATTTTGAGTCGGCGCCAAACAACAATCTGATTATTAAATATCTAAATTTAAGTACTTACAAATGAAGAAGGCTGTAAGTAGGTAATTAATCATTTTATTAATTGGCGCCGACTCAAAATTAGTTTATATAAAATTTGATATTTTATGTAGGTAAATAAGCTCATTACTCAAGACTTAAAAGGTTTATTTATTTTTTGCTTTTTAGTTCTTTTTCGTCGGTTAATTTTTTTGTTAAAACAGTTTTTTATTTTATGATTTTTTGTGACTCGCATCATCTTTTAACACTCTGAGGGTAATTTCTAATTCTTCGTCATTCCTCTTGCCACTGAGCTGATGATATAACAATCCTTCCATGAAGTTCCCAGTATATTGACCAGTTGAGGTTACCTGCAATATTGTAAAGACGTCTTTTCGTCAAAGCATATTAAGTCGTATTTGTCACTAAAACCAGTTTTTATATCTGACTTCTATTGTTTAGGAAAGGTATGGTTTCCATCATCAGCTCAGTTTCATGATGTGATTGTTCCTAAATCCAAATACCTGATTCAGTTATGAAAAGTAAACAGAAACAATATTCGTGTCCAATTTTCGAGGTTCTCTCTCAATTTTTTCAGGATCCCATGATCAGATCCTGATGTCCTTGACATGGGACTATCCTTGAGATATACCCTATCTAAGAAAAAAAGAATCATCAAAATCGGTTCATAGATGACGGAGTGAGGGATGAACATACATACAGAAACGCTAAACGTGCCCACAATTTTCGAGGTTTTCTCTCAATTTTATCAGGATTCCATTATCAAATCTTGACTTCCTTGACATGGGACCACCCTTGAGGTGTACCCTATCTAACAAAAAAAGAATAATCAAAATCGGTTCATAAATGACGGAGTGAGGGCTGAACATACACAAAAAAAAAAAAAAAAACATATACGGTCGAATTGAGAATCTCCTCCTTTTTTTCGTCGGTTAAAAAGGTGTCAATCCACCTTCATGTATATTATTCAGATAAAAGTGTTAAAAGACGATTGAAAAATCGGGTCTTAGTATTTTTCAGTCTGCCAGAGTGGGTTTAAAAGAGACACTTTGCTCTGTAACAGGCAACTGAAGGAATATGGGTGGGTTTTAGTTAGTAAGAGTCTGACACGCTCTCTCACCCAGAGCGGGAGAAGTTGTTTGATGATTTCCAACCTAAAAGCCAAAAAAAATTTTTTAGGAACTTTCATTTGGATCTAAATAAAAAACTCTGTAAAGGCTTATACTTTACGTTGCAGCCGTTACTTTAATTACATGCCTGCAGTATTTTTTTTCCAATCTCAATTTACCAAAAATATAAAGTCATTCTTTTTAGCCCCATGTAACATACAGCCATCACCGTTCAAACACAGTCTGGCACGACTCGACAAAAATGTGTCACTCCGTAAACAAAACTCGAGTGACATATCGCTGTGCTGCACGCCAGCACGGCATGGACGTGACGTATCGCAGTGCAGCACGGCAGCATGGCATAACACCACATAAATCTTTACCCACTCAAGTTTGCCCTGATTGTCCCAGCTGCCGTGTTTATCAATGTCGACTCTGTTTTTTAAAGTGTTATTTTTGTGAGTCGGTTAGCAATGTTTTCTTCTGGATTTATAATTAATTTTCGCTCCTTTGACTACGTTTAAAAAAATGGAGAAACTGGTTAAGTGCAAGTTTGAGTGGTACTTTGAATTTAAATTCCAATTTTCACCCCAAAAGTGGGCCTCAAATACCAAATTAGTTTATTTAGGGTACACACGTCCGTGTTTGGGTCACAGATATTCATGTGTGTACCAAATTTCAACTCAATCAGTCCAGCAGATTCTAAGCAAATTGGCTGTGACAGACGGACCGACGGACAGACAGACAGTCAGATAGACACACGAGTGATCCTATAAGGGTTCCGTTTTCTTCATTTTTATTCGGACTTTCGGAACCCTAAAAACACCGGTTGTCAAGTTCAAAATGTGAAAGATTGATCATGTTACATTTCGTATTTTTTTTCTAAGCCCGCGCCATCCCACTGCTGGGCATAGGCCTATTTCGTTAGAGCATGTAAATCCTATATATTTTCCAGTCCAAGGTTATGAAAATGTTTTTTTAACCGACTTCAAATAAGGAGGTTCTGTATTCGACCTGTATGTATGTATGTATGTATGTTTGTTTGTTTCATGTGTCCATGATTTTCTCGAAATCTACTGATTCGATTTGGATGGAATTTTTGTTATTCAATTGCATATTTTTCATGGAAGGTTCTAGTGTATAATACTTTAGGATCTAATGAAGATCTTCAGACATACACAGTGGAACTCTTCAATAACTAACAGCAAAACTCATTTGTCTAAGTATTGTTAACACAATTTAATGGGGAACCACAACTAAAAAGAGAAAAATATATTTTTATTTTACAAAATATAAAACAGACTTCCAAAAAAAAAAACAAAAAAAGTGCAAAATAACTTTAATTTCGGAAGTCGGTGTCAGTAAACGGTGAAACATAACCAAAAACACCGACTTCCGAATATAAGTTATTTTGCACTTTTATTTCGTTTATTATGTACTCGTATAGTCTCGTGCTTGCCCAATATTTCACCTGATGGTAAGCGATGATGTAGTCATTATGACAAAAAGCGTCACTATGATAATTTAATGATGTTTTTATGAACAGTGCACTCAAAATAGTGCAATCATCCTCTAATAAATTATTGTCCTGATTTGCCTAACTGCATTGATAAATGAATGATCGTTAGTAGCAAAGAGCACTAGTATTAGTCGATAGTGTTCTAAAGTTGTGTAATTAAAGCGACGCCTGCCCGACATTATCCCTCCCAGTTTTACAAACGTTTTCAACACGGTGCCAAGGTTTCATAACATTGTTAGACACTCTTTTTTCATAGAATAAAAAAAAATGTTTCAATCAATCAATCTGCTTAGCTTTTGCCCAACTATCTTGGGGTCGTTTTCCAGTCTAACCGGATACAGCTGAATACCAGTATTTTACATGGAGCAATTACTGCCTATCTGACCTCCACAACTCAGTTACTGACTGTCAAAGATCCACGATTGATAGCTGGTACCAACAGACGTCTTAAAATGCTTTCCGAGGCACGGAGTCTCGGTAAAAAATGGTTAGCCAATCCATGGACTAACCCCGGCAAGCGTAGCTTAACCTGATGGATTGACCAGTGCGGCTGTTATTAATTTAGTCACGAGTTCCTCCAATAAATTAATTGTTTGTTGATCTAAAACATTTGTACAATTTAAGACTAACGGACAACAATATACACATAAAATAAAGATAGTAGTGTTAGTTACAATAGTGTCGGTAGCATTTACATCGAGTTCTAATACCAAAAGAAAGATTTTACATAGAAATAGGCATCAGATGGTGCCAAATAAGGAAAAAAAAATGTTGTGAGAATACTATTACTCTCACAACAATATTTCATACTAAAAGTTACATTCAGTGTTGAACTTAATATGGTGAATGTGGTGAATGTGTGTGTATCCATATAATATAGAGGATACTTTGACCTGTCAAAACGTTTTGTAGGATGGTTAGAAATGTTTTTTAACACGGTCACCCGTGGTTTTCATTAATTGCAGGTATTTGTCATAAGAATTAGGATAAGATTCTTACCAAAATCGTATAAGATTTTATAATAAATTATGTTTTATGAGAGCATAGTAATTTTCATGTTGATTTTTATTTAATTTTATATATCCATTGAAATTGGGTTAAGGGAAAGAGAATAATTATAATGGTAATTTTCTTTTGGCTCCAAATGAAAATGTCTTTGTATCCCAATCTCATGGCCACTCTACCCACTTGGCTAATACCGCAAGCTCCTTACCCACTGCTTCTTTCAGTAAATTTGAAATTTAAACTCCGACGACCATTAGTAGTACGCAAAGTGTTATGCCAAAGGATTATTTTAAATTGCCTCTCAGCTAGATTGACTTTAATTTTTCAAACACTCACTGACATTGTTTTTAAGGCTTTCTCATGTAAATTTTCTTTAATGAACTCTAGAGGTTAATGTAATGGAATAATAATATTTTGTCCCGTTAGTGGTTAGGTTTTGATTTATAATCTGGTTATGAAAAAATTGAGAATTAAGTGAATTTAAGCTCTCTAAAAAGAGACACGGTCGGAATTAAAATTTGTTTAAAAAGTCCATTAATGAATTTGGGAGCCGAAATTATTTAAGTGAAATGGCTGTAATTTGGGAAAGCTACTTTTTATAATGTTTAGCTGGGATTTTAAAATCTGCTGGATAAAGTGAAAGATTTACCTGTACTGAAGGAAAATGGTTGACAAGTATTCACAATTTATTTTTGGTGAATACTTTTACAATAATGTTATACCTACCAAGCTACGCTTGCCGGTGTTGGTCCATGGATGGGTGACCATCTTTACATACGGAGAATCCTCCGTGCCTCGGAAAGCACATTAAACTGTTGGTCCCGGCTGTCAATCGGGGATCTTTGACAGTCGGTACGGGTCGTCAGAAGCCCGATAGTCTGATAACTAGTCTTACCAAGTGGTATCGTATTACCCAGTAACTGGCTTGTGGAGGTCAGATAGGCAGTCGCTCCACGTAAAATACTGGTATTCAGGTGCATCCAGTTAGACTAGAAGCCGACCCCAAGATAGTTGGGAAAAGGCTAGGCAGATTGATTTAATGTTATACCTACTACGTAGTTGCCACTATTAAATTTGTGATTTACGGACCTATCAAATTAAAGGAAACCAGTTGCGCTTGCGAAGCCCAAATCCTCGAAGGGTATATAAACAAAAAGGAGAGTGCGGCAGAGCGGGCTACGGGCCCATGGGATCCACGTTGAGCTGCTCATACTCATCCATCTTAAATACCACCACTACACATCTCACCTGAGACATACTCACGAACCCACGTGGCATCTTGTCCTGCAGCACGAGCGGCAGATTGAGCTGCGGGCCCGCGGGCTCCAGGTTGAGCGGCTCATACTCATCCATTTTAAATACCGCCACTACACATCTCACCTGAGGCGTACTCACGAACCCCGGTGGCATCTTGTCCTGCAGCACGTGCGGCAGAGTGGGCTGCGGGCCCGCGGGCTCCAGGTTGAGCGGCTCGTACTCGTCGGACAGTCCACTATCAGGAGAGTCGGGCAGTTGCAGGTTGTTCACGTACCCCTTGGGGCCTTCGCGCGACTTGTGCACGCAATAGTCGCCAGTGAATGGGTTTTGGTAGGCGACTACTGTTCTGGAAATGGAGAAAATACGAGTTGTGAATACTGATCTCGATTGCGGCGGTAAGGCCCCTCTTTGAGGAGTGGCTGGAGAGGCGCCATGGCATCCTTATCTTCCGCTTGACGCATGTCCTCACCGAACACGGAAACTTCGAGAGGTTCCTGTGCAGGATAAGGCGGAGGGAAACTCCCTGGTGTCACCACTGTGAGGATCGCCCTGAGGACACGGTGGAGCATACGGTGGAGTTGTGGAGTTGGCATCAAATTTTGACATTATTAATAATTTAAATTAGAAATTAAGACAACAGAGACAATCTCTAGCAATTATTTAAAGAATGGTGAAAACAATGTTTTAAAATCAACAAATAGTATCAACCTGGTGCACCAAAATATTTATGGTTGTATGGGCAAGGATTTAGAAATAGAATTATTCCTTAAATTTAACAATGTAGATATTCTTTGTATAACTGAACATTGGCTTAAAAGCCATCAGATTATGTTTAATTATAGTAATCACCAGGTTGGTAGTTCGTTCAGCAGAGTAAACGCTATACATGGTGGCTCATTAATTTTCATAAATAATATACTTAAGTTTAAAGACCGCAAGGATATTGTGAGCCTCTCTGTTGAACAGACAGTTGAAATTGCCTGTATTGAATTGGAGCAGTTTGTTATATTAAGTGTGTACAGACCACCTAAAGGATTGTATGATTGTTTTGAAAAAGTAATGGATGAAGTGTTGCAAAAAATTTGTAACTCTAGTAAGTCTGTCATCGTTTGTGGCGACTTCAACGTTAATTTGTTAGAAACTTCTAGCCTAAGCACTAAAATTATAAGTTTGTTTCAGTCATACAATCTTGTAAATCTATTTATGGAGCCTACTAGAATAACCCCCACTACTGCATCTTGCCTAGATAATATTTATGCAGATATTTTACCTACCCACAAAAAAATTATTAATTTATTAGACTCTGATCATAGTGGACTATTGATCACTATACCAAATATAAACAAATATAAACGAAAAAAAGATATCACTGTTAACCCAAAATCTAAAGGTCGCTTGGAAACATTTAAAACTAAACTCTCAAATAAAATCCCACTTTTGTCAACTAATGATGACCCTAATCAACATTATAATGATTTTTTCAAAATGTATTGCACGCAATTTGATACTACTTTTATTCCTAAGACGATTTCGGTAAATAGCAATACTTCCTTCAGTGACTGGGCCACCATTGGTATTAATAAAAGTAGAAAACGGCTGTATGAGCTGTATGAAGAACGGACTTATATTAACACTGTAGAATTTAATTTATATGTTAAGAATTATTCTAAATTATTTAAAAAAGTATGTTATTTGGCGAAATCTCGCTACTTAAGTTCAAAAATTAAAAATAGTAGTAATGTAATTAAAATGACTTGGGATATTATTAATAGCGAAACGGGAAGGTCTTGCAACCGAAGTAGTGATTACAGCCTTGCTATTGATGACAGTATCATTAAATCAGATTCGCAAGTCGCCGCGGCATTTGAAAATTTCTTTGCAGAGATTCCCGTATCGACTACAAAATCTCTAAATTCATCACCAACTGCTGCAGAAATTTTACTTAAAGAAAACGTTCCAGTTTGTGAATCCCAATTTTATTTCCAATATGTCACTTGTAATGATGTAATCAAAACTTTTAATACTTTAAATGTTAAAAAGACTGCAGATCTATGGGGTAATTCTGTTGACGTTGCTAGGTCTATTATAGACATTGTAGCACCTACTTTAGCAGTAATTTTTAATAATTGTATAGATTGTGGTGAGTTTCCTGATCTAATGAAATATAGTAAAATTATACCATTGTTTAAATCGGGTAGTACATCAGACCCTACTAATTATAGACCTATATCAGTGCTACCTACTTTTAGTAAAATTTTTGAGAAAATTATTTTAGATCAAATTCAAAGATATTTTAATAAACACAAATTATTACACAACAAACAGTTTGGTTTCACAAAGGGTCGTTCAACAACTGATGCTGGTGTTGAACTTTTGGGACACATTTATAATGCATGGGAAGATAAATGCGATGCGTTGGGCATTTTTTGCGATTTGTCTAAGGCTTTCGATTGCGTTCTCCATGATACATTGATCAGGAAGCTGCACTACTACGGAGTCCGGGGCGCCTCTCTGGATCTTCTTACTTCATACTTGAGTAATAGGATTCAGAGAGTTGATGTGAACGGCAAAAGGTCTTCCGGGTCTGTAGTCAGAATGGGGGTTCCTCAAGGCTCAATTCTGGGTCCTTTTTTGTTTCTAATCTATATCAACGACTTGCCTTACCTCATAAAGGATAAACATGATATAGTGCTGTTTGCAGATGACACTTCACTTTTATTTAAACTCAAACGTCAGCAGGTGGTTGTTGATAATGTAAATAATGCTCTTTCAACTGTAGTTAACTGGTTTAATGTCAATAATCTTCTCCTTAACGAGAAAAAAACAAAATGCATAAAGTTCACATTACCCAATGTAATACAAGTGAACACTAGTGTGTCAATAAAGGGTGAAGAGTTGAAACCCGAGGATTCCACAGTGTTCTTAGGTTTAACTTTGGATGCGCAGCTTCAGTGGAGCCCCCATATAGATAAACTGTCCAAAAAACTTAGCTCTGCAGCATACGCCGTAAGGAAAATTCGTGGTTTAACTGATTTAGAGACAGCTCGTTTAGTATACTTTAGTTATTTTCATAGTGTGATGTCGTACGGCATTCTGTTGTGGGGAAATGCCGCCGATATTCAGACAATTTTTGTTTTACAGAAAAGGGCTATTCGTGCAATTTATAAATTAAGTCCCAGACACTCCCTCAGAGACAAATTTAAAGAGATTAATATTATGACTGTTCCCTCTCAATATATTTATGAGAATCTCATGTATGCACATAAAAATATTAATCTGTTTAAAAGATACAGTGATATCCATAGCATAAATACTAGGAACAAACACAAATTTATTGTACCAAAAACCAGGCTCAAGAAAAAAATAGGTGGTTCGTTTAGATGTCAATGTATACGTTTCTATAATAAACTTCCTAGCCAAATTCAAGAACTAAGCATAAATAAATTTAAATCATTTATTAAACGTAAGCTATGCCAGAAAGCTTTTTACACAATTAATGACTTTCTTGAGGACAAAAAGGCGTGGGATTGAGCTGCTTCAATGATATACATGAGCCATTGTTTTCATATGTACTACTTACTGATGAAAAATTTTTTATGCGGGGTGTGGCGGGGGGGTGTGGTCGTGTTTTGGGAGCTGCATCTGCCCATCGATATGAACTGCTTTCTTCGAAAAAATCCGAGGAAATTCTAGGGAAGATTTTTTACCTCCCATGCAAATATTGATCAGCTGATGGTAACTTTGTATGGAGGGTCCAATTTTTTTTTTTTTGGAAGTTTTCTGTTTTTTCTTGGAGAAAGTTGTTCGTTGCCATGGGCGGAACTGGCTCTTAGAGTGTGGCCGCACCTTTCCGTTACACCCTGTATATATATTTTTTTTATTATTCGTTTTTGACATGAATACTTGTATAGTATTGTATTATATTTTTTATTTTATTTTTTTATTGACATTTTATTATTATTATTTTTTTTTTTTTTTTTTTGACTTGAATACTTTGTTAAGTATTATATTTATTTTTATTTTTTGATTGACATATTATGATTACTATTTTGTTTGACACAAATATTTACTTTGTAAAGTATTATATTTTTATTTTTTTTTGATTACTTAATTATTGTAAATGTGAGGACTATGTGGGTTATTATTATTATTTTCTCCTCCTTTTTACAGTTATTTTCAACGTTGTCTGACAGTTTGAGTACTTTTGCGGCCTACCCAAATGTCTTTTCTTTGGTATTGTTCGTCATGTCATTGAGCTCCTTAGTGGTTTTTAAGTTGAGCTATTCGACTATTGACAAATGC
Source organism: Polia nebulosa (assembly GCA_951329385.1). Lineage (NCBI taxonomy): Eukaryota > Metazoa > Arthropoda > Insecta > Lepidoptera > Noctuidae > Polia > Polia nebulosa. Next base: position 30,817,357 of record OX589606.1, read on the forward strand.
TTGCACTGACTGGACAGGTCCACTCAAATATGTTTGGTTCTTTCTTCAAAAGACCACTACAGACACTAAGCTGCATGGTCTTCATGTAGAATAATGTGAATGCGAGAACTATGTATGTCGTTATATTCATGTACTTAGATTTTATGATTGTCTGGCAGTTTGAGTATTTTTTGCGGCCTACTCAAATGTCCTTACTTTGGTATTGTTCGTCGGTTCGTTGAGCACCTCAGAGTTCTGAGTTGAGCTTCGCGATGACTGACAAATGCTTGCACTGTCTGGACAGGTCCACTCGAATTCGTGTGTTGCTTTCTTCATAAAGCTCATCCCAGACATAAACGTACATGGTTCTCATATGATCTAACCAGTCCACATTGTATGGATTTGAACACTAAAAGAGACTTTGACCTCTGAGTTTGTTTCGGTGTTTCTTCTCAGGGTAGTCAGCTAGGAAACACCGGCCTCATCTAGCTTAAACTGACAAAAAACATTGACGTGTAAAAGTGTTCCTTGTAACCTATTTACTGAATAAACATCATTTATCATTTATCATTTATCATGTGCCCAGCTTTGGCGGAGCCCCGTTGTGTCCTCGTGGAGGCGATCGTTGGCTGTGACCTCTCGCTACCGGCCCTGGTCCAGGCCATGGTACAAAGCGAGAGGGAATGGGAAGCAGTCACCTCCTTCTGCGAAGCAGTAATGGTCGCGAAGGAGGAGGCGGAACTATTGAGGAGACTCAACTAAGTCACCTTCACGCCTCCAACAGTAGCCGCCCCAGGAGACGCCCTGGGAGTCGGGGATCGCGAGACGATCTCCGGCCACCGTAGACGCTGGCCTGCGGACGCCGAATAGTGGGTAGCTCGCCGTCCGATCAGGACCAAGCCAGAGAGTCGACAACGTCGTTGTAGTAGTTAGTCGTAGAATTCTACGCGTGCCTCAAAGAGTTGTCAGCAATACATAACGGGGCCCGTCATGGCTGATGCGTACCCAGGGGTCGTATATTAATTCGAAACAAAGTTACCGCGCCCCTCGGCACTCAAGGCAGGGATGAAACAGGGGTGGGTTTTAGTCAGTAAAAGCCTGATATGCCCTCGCGCTCCACCCAGGACGGAAGAAGTCATAGGATGATTTCCCAACCCCAAAAAAAAAATACAATGGGATTCCTAGTTAGACAGATCTCAAGTTCCACAATAACCCCTTCTCACAAGTAGTGTGTTGCAAAGGTTATGGGACTAACCAATAAAATAGCTGCATTTTCATAGCTTGTGCAGCTAAGCTAGTTATGTTATTGGTTATTTTAACGCAGATCCTTCACTATGCGTCCTGACACAATTCTTGTGGAAAGCATAAAAATCGTGATATATCGAATAATAAAAAAACATTGATTTGGTTGTTGAGCTTGTCAAATAAGCTCAAAGTGCTCGAACGGAGTTTTTTGCAAGGAATCGTTTGTGTAATAAGTTTGTTAGTTTGTATAAGTTAATGCAGAGTCAGGAGAAAACAAGACTTGTTTTGTATCTTGGCCATATTGTAAAACCCGCATGGCTACAGGGGTACTCTTACTTGGGGAGCTGTCTCACTCGCTGACTGCGGGAGTGTCGTGTAGGCAAGTGTCACTGATTTATATGTGGAGTGTGAGGAGATAAACAGGGAGCGATAGCGCACAAGACTTTTATATTGATTCAAAAACATACATGTGTCCTCTTCGACCGGGCGAGCTAAACTAACTCTTAAAATAAACGCTACCTATTCTTTCAACATTCGAACCACTCTTCAATATTTCAACAGCCAGCTGAAGGTTGGTGCTCACTCGCGGACTATAGGCAGTGTATAGTGTGAAATATGTATTACTAGCTATCGCCAGCGGTTTTGCATGCGTGGAATTAATATTTCCCCCCACTTTAAATTATTATAGCGTCTAAGTTATTCTGATATACAGTGTGTAATAAAAAACTTTTTTACAAAAAAAACAACCGACTTCCAAAAAAAAGAAAAATACACTAAAAATTTAAAAATAACTTTAATTTCGGAAGTCAGTGTTTGTATTTTATTTCTTCGATATGTGACTACTTAGTTGTTATACCCCAGAACTAAAATCCCCAATAACATGGAACGTGGAATTTAAACATTTGGAGAACACAAAAACGTCATCAAGATATGCCAATTTTTCGTTTTGGTTCAGTGTCTCAAAACGCGCTAAAGCAATTTCGATAAAATTTATATGGGACCTCGGGAGTATATTCTTTCGGATAAAAAAAGAATTTTGAAAATCGGTCCACAACTGACGGAGAAATGCGCGGCCATACATAAAAAAAAAAAAACATACAGTCGAACATAGAACCTCACATTGCCGTCAACTACGCATACTATACATGGAACAAAGTAGCTTTAAGCAAAAATTATCGACTTTTATTTTTAGGTAAGTATGAAATTTTTTTATTTAACCGACTTTCGAAAAAGGAGGAGGTTCTATGTTCGACTGTATGTATGTTTTTTTTTTTTGGAACGAAGTTCCTTATCGCGCGTTGTGAAAGGGGGCTAGACGGAAAAAATTCTTACGAAAAGTTGTCACGACACTTTTTGCTAGAGTAAAAAAAATAAAATTTTATTACAATTACTTTTGTTATAGTTGTTGTTATTGCTAAAGAGTTGAGTTGAGTTGAGCTGAGCTGAGCTGAGCTGAGCTGAGCTGCGATGAGATGAGATGATGAAGTATAACTTCTTACGTGCGTGCGTGTGTGCGAAGTTAATAATAAAAAAAATATTATAAATTAAAAAAAATAAAATTATATTACAATTCCTTCACTAATTAATCGAAAGGAACTTCGTTCCATCCGGGTGTCCCTTGACACCTCTCAAGTTTTTTTTTTATGTATGTCCGCCGATTTCTCCGTCAGTTGTGGACCGATTTTAAAATTTTTTTTTATCTGGAAGAATATACTCCCGAGGTAGTCCCATATAAGTTTTATCGAAATTGCTTCAGCCCTTTTTGAGAAACTGAACAAATATGAAAAATACGCGTACCTCGATGACGTTTTGGTGTTCTCCAAATGTTTAAATTCCACGTTCCATGTTATTGGGGTTTTTAGTTCTGGGGTATAACAACTAAAAAGTGCAAAATAAAAAACTTTTTTACAAAAAGAACAACCGACTTCCAAAAAAAAAATTACTCTAAAAATTAAAAAATAACTTAGTGTTTTTTTTGTAAAAAAGTTTTATTTTTATTTTTTATTGCACGCAATGTAACGCGAACAAAGGCAAGTGTAGTTAAACTCCACCCCTTCGCTCTAAGCCACGTAGGTACTTCAAATGCGTAATTTCGAAATTTCGAAAAAAAAACAGGTAACGTTTGTTTGGAAAAAAAGTTTAGTAACAACAGAGTTTATTTTCGTAAAACAGTAAAAAAAATTGCGACTTTGAACTTCAATATCTACAGAACCAGTGGATTCCCCGGTATGGTCTAGAGGTAAAAAATGGGCTTCCGGCTTCGGAAACTGTGTTTTTACACTCGATATAAGCTATATTATTGTAAAGTTGCATCTAAATCCGTTATGTAGTTTTTGCGTGAAAGAGTAACAAACGTCTTCAAAAACTTTTACATTTATAATAATTAGTAGGATGTGCTATTACAGACTATAATCTTGGTGACAAATTTTTATTGTCATCCATATAAGTTCAGCCGATCTGGCGTGATTGAGTAACAAACATCCATCTTTCTATTTTTATTTTTTTTTCACTTTTTTTTCTTTATTTTTTTTCCTTTAATTTTTTTTTTCATCTATCCATCAACACTTTGGCATTTAGAATATAAGTCGCAAGTAGGATAGAATGTATTATTACCTGAGTTCCTCTGTAGATTCACCCTCTTTCTTGTGCGAAAACACAACTTTAGTCGGCCTCAGAAGTATTGCGATCTGAAACCAAACAAGCGAATCTCAACTTCTTAATATTTTGATATCTCAATTCAACTTGTGTAATTAATTCTGAGACGAAGCTAATCCCAACGTACAACAATTCGTAGAGATTTGGATTGATTTCTAATTAAATTACGGAAATAATTACAACTTGTAATTGAGTGATTTGTTTTGTAATATGAAACTGCGGAACGAATTAGCACTTCATTTGTCATTTCTTTTTTTCTGTAACTTGTAACATCAAGTAGATAGAGGAGCTCGTGGCTAAAGTAATAACAGCCGCACGGGTCGATCCATCAGGTGAAGCTACGCTTGCCGAGGTTGGTCCATGGATAGGTGACCATCTTTACGTGCTGAGACTCCTAACTCTCACTAACCGGGTTGTGGAGGTCAGATAGGCAGTCGCTCCATGTAAAATACTGGTATTCAGCTGCATCTGGTTAGACTGGAAGCCGACCCCAAGATAGTTGGGAAAAACTAGGCAGATTGATTTTTTTGTTACTTGTAACATCAGATGTTAAATGAAGGATTGTGTTTGCTTTACAAACTAATAATAATAATTTATTAAATTCAAAAGACATTGGTCCAATGGTTAGTAAAACACTTATCATTTAAAAAAAAAATGCTATACAATTCTTTTATAAATCATTGAATATAATTTATTAAATTTCCTAACCCACTGCCGTCAGCACCCCAATTTGATGTTTTAATTTAAGGCTATCAAATTTATCAGCAATAACCGCTAGAATACCATTGCTGCTAGCACGAACCCTGCTTGAAAAGGAGGCGCCTTATTACCCGTCTGCGCGACGCAAAGGAAGGGTAATGTGTTTATCAGCCTATGTATATATGTATGTCAGTTTGTTCCTTTGTAGCGCTTTGGAGATCAAACGTGACGGCCGATTTTAATAATTCTTACGTCAATTGATTCGTCTTAATCTTGCGACTTTGCGAGTGTCACTAAAGACATGCCAGTAATCAAAATTCAAAATGGTATGAAAATCAAATTTTTTGAATTTTTTGGGTTTTTTTTCTGTGCTTATCCAGTAGTCCAAATCCTTTTCCGTAGGCGAGTGACCTGGAGTCCTGAAATACAGGGTCTCCCTAGTTTAGGCTCCAGTCCACCCTTGAATTTTCAACATACTGTCTAAATTGTTCCTATATTTGTGGTGGAAAATAAACGAATTTTTTTTTTTTTTTTTTTTTTTCCTGTAACGTATAAGTAAATAACTATTTTCTGCATTTTTTTATAATGTTTTGTTTGGAGATATAAATAACAATATTTCTTATTTTAATTGTTTATAGGCTCGCGTTTGACCATTATCTCACCTGATGGTAAGCGATGATGTGGTCGAAGATGGGGCACGCTTGCGATTAATATCCAGAAGTCTGGACGAGCAGCCATATATGACCACTCGGATAGACCAATCCCTCAGAAAATCTGCAATCCAATCACACAATCCGGCGGGCAGACCGCAGGAAGGAAGCTTGCCAATAAGGCTATCGTGCCAGACCCTGTCCAAGGTCTTCGAGATGTCAAGGGAGACCGCAAGGGCTTCCCCGTGTTTCTCGATGGCCTCACTCCAGATGTGAATGGCATAATTATGCTAGAAGATCTCCAGTTGACCGATTTCGGCGGAAGCCGTATTGTCGGTCACTGAGGATATCGTTAGCTTCTAGATATGCCAAGAGCTTACAATTTAGTACGCGTTCCATACTCTTACAGAATATGGAAGTTACCGAGATGGGCCTATAATTCGCTGGATCAGCACGACAACCCTTCTTGGGCACGGGTTACACGACTTCCACGTTAACTTGCTTCCAAGCCATCGGCACTTTTACAGTCTCAAACGAAAGGCGATATAGGCGTGTCAAGATCGGAGATAACTCAGGCGCACAAGTCCTCAGTACAATTACCAGTATCCCGTCGAGGCCACTAGCCTTGTTCACGTCTAGGTTACGCAGTACCCTACGGACACCCTTCTGATGAATGTCCGACATAATCAACTCGCATATACCTAGAGAATCAGGCGGCCTCGTGCCACCAAGATCCAGACGTGAAGATTCCGCAAAAAGATAGGCAAACAAGTTTGCTTTCTCCTCAGAGGAGTGGGCCACTCAAGTTCGATTCAACCAACTTAGCCAGGGACCAAAATGCCTTACTACCTAGCTGGGTAAGAAGCAAGTTTGTTCCCAATTCGGCTAATGTGGTTAAACAAAGCCCTCCGTAATACCTTCTTGCAGAACTTGGCACCCCTTTTTGATTTTAATGCTAGGTAGGCCACGTGTTTTAGCGCATTAGTGCGATTGCACTCGGCACCAAAACATGAACGAGCTTCGCCAGACATTGTTACGTCAGAGAACGGAATGTAGTACTCTATTTCAGCAATTTAAGGAAGAAATTTCGAAAAAAAAATTGAAAATTCAGGTAATGTTTGTTTAGAAAAAAGTTTTGTATTATCACTTGGAATTTATCTCGTAATTTTTTTTTAAAAAATTGTGACTTTAACCTTTAATAACTTCAGAACCAGTGGATTCCCAGGTACGGTCTAGTGGAAAAAAAATGATCCAAATATTGGGTGGAATATGTGGCTTTCGGCTTCGGAAACTGTCTTTTTACACCCGATATAAGTGACTTACAATAACAGCATAAACAGAGTTTCTAATCTATAATTCATTTGCGTCAGCATTGACTCAAAAAATCCATGATTTATCTAGAAGTATACAATCCAAAAATAGGACTGTAGCCTGAAACATATCAAATGAGAAATATGCAAATATTCTGTTTATCATTGAAATATCCGAAAGTCGGGATGGACATAATATTTGATATTTTTCCGATTCGGTTTGGGCTTATGGGGAGCTCAGTGGTTTCGGGGATGCTCAGTCGATGGTCGCGGCTTATACTCTATTTTGCACAGTAAATTATTACTATGAGGTTTTATTCTGTGGAGTGGGGATTTTGGTGAAATGCTTATTTTAATTATTGATGTAAGTGTTGAAGGAAAATCAATAAGCTGAAATATTTTAGGCAAAGTCCGAGAATTCTCTGATTGCAAAGATCTGATTATAATTATAAGAGCAGGAAAAATTTAACATCGGCCGCTTTCTGAATCGAGATTTTGAAGTTTAGTATTTGTAAAATCCAATTCAGGCTAAGCAAGGTTTTTTTTAAAAGACTAATATAAGAATTACTCCTGTTTCGTGGGTGCGTTTACAAATATGTAAACTCTATTCTTTTTCCGTATATTTTTCCGTGCGGGAGTCGAACCCGCGACACCATGCCGTCATATTGTCGTCGGATTGACGTTTTTAACTACAAATGTTCAATTTGGAAACCAGCCAAGTGTTGTTTTACTACCCCCGACGAAAAAAAGGTGTTATAAGTTTGACCGCTATGTATGTGTGTCTGTCTGTAGCACCGTAGCTCAAACGGGTGAACCGATATGAATGTGGTTTTTTTTTTTTTGAAAGCAGGTTTTCTAGCGATGGTTCTTAAAGATGTTTTATCAAAATCGGTTCAGATGTTTCAAGGTCATTAACACGTTTGTGTTTTCAAAATGATCGCTTTTCTTTTAACCGATAGAGGTTTTAATTTTTTTTAATTTAATTGGTGTCTTGTTGCATACTCAAGTTGGAGTATAATGATGTGGTTTTTATTAAAACATTTAAGGTATTTACCCGTGAGCAAAAAACGTTCTGCTTTTGTTAGGCGGAAAATATTAAAGATTTGATGATGCTGAAGTATAATAAAAATAAGTAACCACTTACCTCTCCGTTTTGCCGCATTCTGTTGACTCTGTAGAAACAGTAGCCGCACATGAATATCGTCAGGCATAACTGCAACAAAAAGTAGGTAATAGTAATTTTCGATATTTTTCTGGTAGCTACAACTTTTCTTTTTACGTTTAACATCTTCCCTGTCCCAATACAACTCACTTTGATAATGCCATATGTCCACTACGCCGTACACCAGGTTTTTCTTATTGTTACGCTTACTAGCTTTTTTGAGTCACATGTGACTCACAAACCACTGAGTGCAAAAGGTGTGAGAAACATGCTTGATTTTACAATATTTTCTTATAATAAAATACTTACATTGCAGTATTAGAGTTTTATTTATGGCCAATTTCTTAAGGGATTAAATGACAAATAAAAAAAAAATCGCGAATTTTTTTTTTCATTGTAAACATTAGGTTTTTTGCTATACGTCCACGCATGATTTAAAGAAATATCACGTCACGTTCATACTGAAAAATTTGACTTAAATTGTATAGAGAAATGAGTCACCTGTGACTCATAAACTTATTCTAGTTCGTTCCTATGAGTCATATATGAGTCATTGGACAGCGAAGTTGTTAAACTTACAACTTTTTTTGTAAAAACTTCTACGCTACATTCGGCCACGTTTATCGTAAGTAAGGGCCAATTCAACCAATGAAACTAATTGCGATTAGTTAAACTAAACTGAGTTTATGCGTTTAATCAAGATTAGAGCTTCATTTTGCGTTTCACCACTACAAACTAAACTAGTTAGCTTAACTTAGTTTAAATTATAAACGCCCATTTTTCGGTGAAACGCAAAATGAAGCTCTAATCTCGATTAAACGCATGAACTGAATATAGTCTAAACTAAACCAGATTAGTTTCTTTGGTGAAATCTGCCCTTAGAAAACTGTCAGTATGTTAGTTTAGCGACGATAAACACCTCATCTCATACTGAGAAGATCATGCTTGCCCACTACAAGCTGGTGAGAATCAACATCAAGGAATCTAGGATGACCCCTATCGTAAGACAAGTAGGTACATAATGAATAGTCCTCCAGACCGAGTTTCAGCCAATCTCAGCTAGTATATTAACTAACTACCGGGACAGGATGTGGTAGCAAACACAAAAGTACTCAGCTGAATCGGGTCGATCCTTCACGTTAAGCTACGCTTGCCGGGGTTGGTCCATGGATGGGTAACCGTCTTTACCGAGACTCCTCTGTGTCTCAGAAAGCACGTTAAGCCGTTGGTCACAGCTGTCAATCGTGGATCTTTGACAGTCGTCACAGGTCGTCAGATGCCCGAAAGTCTGTCAACCAGTCTTACCAAGGGGTATTGTATTACCTAGTAACTGGGTTGTGGAGGTCAGATAGGCAGTTGCTCCATGTAAAATACTGGTATTCAGCTGCATCCAATTAGACTGGAAGCCGACCCCAAGATAGTTGGGAAAAGGCTAGGCAGATGATGATTAATTTTTTATATTCTTTGTTGTACACCATGAAAAAATAATATAAATAGAAACTTAAAACTAAACAAATACAATGGGCGGTCTTATCGCATTCTGCAATCTCTTACAAGTAACCAAGAATGGACAGTAATTGCCTGGACATGATATGGGGCTGTGGTGTGGAAATTCCAATATTAAATAAAGTATAAAATAGATACACATATAGGTACATCATCATCATCATCAGCGTTTTAATGTCCCCTGCACTGCTGGGGCACAGGCCTCCTCTCTGTGAGAGGTTGTGGGCCGTCATCCACCACGCGGGCCCAATACGGGTTGGTGGATGTCACATGTCTTCGAATTTTTTGGTTCTTGGACATGCCGGTTTCCTCGCGATGTTTTCCTTCACCGTTTTGAGAGCTGTGGTGATGAAATAATTTACACAAAGTAAAGCGCCTGCCTGGGTTTGAACTCACGACCTACAACTTGTAAGTCGCGGCCAATACCACTGGGCCACCACTGCTCTCATAGGTATAGGTACATATCTAGGCTATATAATATATACACAAATAAAAACATAGATAAATAGAAAGTAATAAAACCTTTTTTCGGCGTTTCTGGTTTTGTGTCTTCGTTTTTTGACACCGACTTCCGAAGTTAAAGTTATTTGCTCTTTTTTTGGAAGTCGGTTGCATTTTTTTGTAAAAAAGTTTTTATTTTTCAGTTTTTAGTTGTGATTCTCCATTAATTTGTGTAAACAATTGATAGACATACGATCGCAGCAATCGCGGTTGATTTGCTGTCAATTTTTGAAGAGTTCTGTAGTCTGTCTCCGGAACCGATCATCAGATCTATATGAAATTTAAATGGGACCATTTTGAAACAAACCCCTTTCGAACAAAAAAAAATTTGCAAATTCGTCAATATATGGCGGAGTTATGCCCGAAAATACATTAAAAAAAAAAAATACAACCATCCGAATTGATAACCTCCTCCTTTTGGAAGTCGGTTAAAAATAAATAACGGCTAACGATGATCACAGCGACAGGTAGTGTTCCTTTTAGCTCGCCGTCGATCAGCACCAGGTTCGTGAGTCGACGGCACATAGTCCACACGCACCTCATAGAGAGGCCGATGCCTGCATGCCAAGGGGTCGCAGATAAATTCGTAACAGATTTACCGCGCCCCTGGGCATTCAGGTAAGGAAGGAACCGGGGTGGGTTTTAGTCAGTAAAAGTCTGACACGCCCACCCGCTCCACCCAGAGCGGGAGAAGTCATAGGATGATGTCCCACCCCAAAAAAAAGGTAGGGTTCCTTTACAAGTCTTTTAAATGAGTAAGTCAATTGAGCAATTTCGGACATAGAGGGGGTGACTACAGAGATGACGACTAATAGAGGAGTATGGAAGAAAGAGACATGTTGCGCCGACCTCAAATAAATTGGGATAAGGGCAGGAGAATGATGATGATGAGTGCGGTGTCACACTCGCAGGTACTTAGTAGACGTAAATGTAAACAAAGCTTCTTCAAATGAAATTCACACGATTAACATTAAATAAATCGGTTCACAGCATACTTTCCACTGCTTTTCTTTGTACGTGCAGTCGACATCAGGTGCTGTCCGTATTTCTTTCCTACCGATCTCGGGAATGGCACATTTAAGTAAACTAGACAGAAACAGGTGTTGCCAACGACAAGACGTTTGTAAACGAGAAACAATGCGAATTGGATCCCAGTTGAATTTAATAGCAACATTGGAGAATCAGCGGATTTTAGAACTGTTAAAACGCTAACTGTAACTGTTCAATAAGTAGCAAACGAATATGAATCTAGTTTATTTTAAAGAATTATGTTGATTCAGCATATTATACACCGTTTTATTATCAAGTAATAAGCTGGTAATATGTATGATCGTACTTAGTTTTATTGTTTTTTACATTGTTACAGTTATGGTATTTATCTACGTCGTAATTGAAAAATTAAGATGTGTTCGTAATTTTATTTTAATATTTTTTTAGTATAATTTGAAAGACCAGATAAGCTTGAATGTCGTTGTCTGAATTGGTTTTGAACTGTTGATTTTTGTGCTCCCCTCGTAGTATTTTTAACAGACTCCCAAAAAAAGTTAAATAAATTTTGTTGAATGATGTCGAGATTAAATTCAATGGATTTTTTGGCAACGGCCATTACTGTTCGCGGCATCATGTTCAAAGGTGTAACTGTGTTTACTGCTAGGACCTGGGAGCCTATGTCAAAAGTGAATAGGTTACTTCTAGGCAACCGTGTTCCATCTTCGACAACATTATCGCTTACCATCAGGTGAGATAGTGGTCAAACGCGTGCCTATCAATAGTAAAAACAAAAAAAACTGTGATGACTATAGCTGAAATTCAATTAATCTACCTAGCTTTTTGCCAACCATATTGGGGTCTGCCTTTATGACCTCCATTACCCAGTAACAGAATTAAACAATACCCTGGGCAGAACTGGTGCCAGAATTCAATCTTCTTTTCGTCGGCGGTCAAAGATCTACAAATTACCAAATGACAGCCAGGACCAACGGCGTAATGTGCTTTACAATGCACGGAGAAGTCTCGGTATGTGAAGGATGGTCACCCATCCATGAACCGACCTCGGCAAGCGTTGCTTACCCTTGAACATAGTCTTGTGTAGCTGATACTACATATAACATGCCATATTTAGCTCATTGACTAATATGGCCTGTTATACAGTTTACCACACCGACAATTGCTCACAAAATTACTTTAAACTTTCTTGCACAGATGGTTGAGTGCCTAAATGGCAGCCTAATAGGTAGTTTAAATACTTAAAACCTCATTTAGACTGGTACCACCACTTACCAAGGTTTTCTCAGCATCGAACCCGTACCTATACCTATCGTCTCACTAAACCGATGTAAACTCGACTTAAAGTTTTAGAAGTTGTAAGAACTTTATCCTAGTGTTTTCTAGTTCAAAGGTTCGGGAGCTTAGAGGAAGTGGACAAGCGCTCGGAGACTGAAGGATTTTAGTTTTAAAGTTAGCCTTTAAAGTTCTTAGCAATTTTTGTGAGGTATTAAGTCCTGTGCTAGCTTGGAAATAATGATCCCCTTTTGCTGTTCCTGCTATCCTGCTCCATGTTACTTAGAGAGCTGGTTATACAGGATGTAACAGAAATGCTGCTTCGGTCCATGGAAATTCTTCTTCATGGAATTTCTTCAAGGAAATCATAGTCAATATCCAGAAAAAAGAATCGTTTTTCCTTACAAAGTTATAATCAGCGATAAAAAAAAACATTTTTACAAAAAATAGAACTGACTGCCAAAAAAAGCCCAAAATATTTAATGTTGTTGTGGCACCGGCTCACGGCAGCAACCATCGGATTAAACGTGTTTGTTCACTTGCAGTTTTTTTTTTCAGACCACGAAAACGTATTCTTCTCCTGTTATTGCTAAGACGACGAATGCGCTGAGCCGACGCGGAGCATCGTATCGCGGTACCGTGGTGATGTTCCAGGACCCTATTTTGTGTCAACAATATATAGACAAACGATCGCAGTAATCGCAAGTCATTTGTTGTTAGTTATTGAAAAGTTCCCCTGTCTATATCCGTAATATAAACCTTCCTTGAAAAATATGCATTTCAGTAAAGAAAATCCCACCCCATCCAAATTGGATTAGCAGTTTTCGAGAACATCGCGGACAAACATACTATGCATACATAATGACATACGTACAAATGGGTCGAATACAGAACCTCCTTTTTTGAAGTCGGTTAATTATTATTATCAAAATCAGTATGATCAAAATTAGTAGTATGGGTGGTTGATTTTTTTTTTTTTGGAATTGTTGACTATTTAAGAATGTGCCTGATATTTAAGGGAAGAAGCAGTATTTAAAGTATTTTCATTACATCCTGTATTAAATTTCATTTAAGGTGACATGTCTAGATACATGTATCTGCACAAAAACCATGGATCAGCACAATCAATACATATTCTAGTAAATCACTCAAAAGTAGGTTACGAGTATCTGTAGGTACGTTTATACGTAGGGCACTTGTTAATCTTTAATAATTAAAGTTTTTAAAGCCACAGATTTAAGATAAACTTCATGTGCCCTAATAAAAAACCGACACCGAACTTGACACTACACTTGAATGAGTAACGTTCACCACGTCTAAACATGGTTTGTCATAAATAATGGCACAGCGTACTTAATATTCCAGACATAAATTTTTTTCTTGGATTATTTATATGACAACACATAATATCATGGTGTTGTCAGGATTTGTCATGAACAGAAAACAGCAGTCACTATGAAATTATGTCAGCAAGAACTTACCAGTATGATTAACAGCAAAATATCAATGTAAATAATGATCATTCTTCACTGTATCACTTTGCACTGTATAAACAATCACCTGAACATTATATTAAACAAAAAATAAACTATTTTGCTAAACAAAACACTGGCTGACTTGGGAAATTCTTCTCTGAAAGTCTTTGAACACCATTGGTTGTTGAAAATATTGTTGGTATTTTTCTCGTCCATGATTGGTCGGAATGTTTTTTGGCTGTGTGCTCATTGGTTGGGTATCGATGTGAATCTGGGGATGCCAATGGGCTTCCTCTATAAACAAGGGATGATTCGTCTGCAGTGAGTTTGCTACGGAGCATTTGGAAATACTGGAAAGATTTGTGCCTACGACGTTGTGCACTTCTGTGAGGACAGATACTTGGTCCTATGAGTTTGTTTCAGTGTAGGGGGTTTATTGAGGGTAGTGAGCTAGGAAACATCGGCCTCATCTAGAAACACAATCCCTTAATGACCAAAAATATTGATGTATAAAAGTGTTATTTTTAACAAATCTACCAAATGAATAAATATCATTTATCATTTACCAATCACTGCTATAGAAATATTGTATGAATTTATGTATATAGAAGTTTCTAAATGCAAAATTGTCTTTTTGTCAGATTTTCAGAGAGCCTATTTGGCTTATATTCATCATCTACCAAATCTTGTTCCAACTAGTTTGGGGTCGGTTTTAAGTCTATTCAGATGCAGATGAATACAAATATCATATATTATACAAGAATCATCTGTCAGCGTGCAGGACAGATCTCCACAACACCTAGTTTATAGGTATTACGGCGGCAGATTTTTTGGCTTCTGACTACCAGTAACAGCTGCCAAATATAATAAATAGATAGAAAGTAAGTAAAAATATTTATTTGGCTACAGTAAGGTTCACGCAAATGAACTAATTAATGGGACCAATGGTTTTTACGACCCGTCCATGCCTCGGGCAGCAGAACACCAGCCAGCAGTCGGTAGGTACATAATAGAACAACGCAGCCAGCTGTACTTAGTCAAAACAAAATTCATATTAAAAAAAGAAAACAATAGACAACTCCAGCTAAAGAAACGGAATAGTTTTCTTCGTTGCACACATGCCATCCAAGATCAGCCAGCTATATATAGTGAGAAACAAATTGTGAGTACATCATCAACCTGCCCCGACTTCTTGAAATGATGTCAGCTTCTGGGCCCAAAGGGTTTAAAAATTTGGGAAAGAACCTAAAGAACAGCAATTTTTCAGTCTAGTAATTAGCTGATGAAATCCCCCATGCACGTAACATCTTCATTCTATCCACCATCTTTTTACCTCCCGTCCAATCTGCACCACTATTCTACTCTGTGGCACGCCAGTGGATGCTGGCGCCAGTACTGTCGCGACGTCTGCCGCCGTAGTCGCGACCTACTTACGTACTCGCCTGCTTACTGACCTCTGCTTATACCTTTCATGGGGTAGCGTTAGGATGCGAATGGAGATAAGAGTGAGAGTGCAACGGACTCGAAGGTTTTTAAGGACATTTCGAGTAAACATCCTTTTTTTAAATAAATAAAATGGCCATCATCAAAATGGAATTGAATGTTTCAGGGATGTCTGAGATTTGAGGCCTTTTTTTAAGAGTTTTCAGTTTTTTTTAAATGATGCTGTGTGAACTTTGTTGATCATATTATGCCTTGTTTTCACAAACAGCACACTAGCTCTTTCAACTGTCTTCATATTAGCCGAAAAAGATCTGCTGCTGGACATAGGTCTCTCCCAAGCGTCGCCTGCTCTACACGCATCTAGCGATGTCCTGCAGCCTCATCAGTCTAGGCCAGGTCATCGTTCCACCTTGTGGGAGCCTTTCCGTACTTATGCGTGTTACTTATAGATAAGTATTTGGAAGTACAATTCATTAAACAACCACAATAAGACCAACGCTTAAACTAGGGAAAAAGTACATCCATTCAAAACTTTTACTACAGTATTCCAATATCATAAAAAGCTATTCTCAACCCAAAGCATTTTAAGAAACCCGCAGCCTTTGAAAACAACCATAACACATGTCAACCCCTTAAAATATATCCACAAAGGAAAAAGTTTCGGAGCGAATTTCCCTTACCTTGGAAGTAAGGCGATTGGGTCGCAAGTGTTAACTAAAACAAAACATTGTCGTCTTAAATGGCAGGCAGGAGGAGCGCAATCGGGACCTTGGGCAGTGAACATGTTGGGCAGAAGTTCCATTGAGTATTTTTCTTTTTATATTCACAGACCTATGGATAGCTGAGGGATGTGCCCTTTTCTTTTTTAGAGGGTGGGAAATCATAATAATGACTTCTCCCGCTCTGGATGGAGCGGTAGGGCGAGGCAGACTTTTACTGACTAAAACCCACCCTTGTTCCTTCAGTTTCCTGTGCCAAGGGCCACGGTAACTCTCTTTTGAATTTATCCGCAACAACAGGTAGAAAAACAGGTAGAGGGATGTGCTCCAACAGGCGTTGCATAGAGGGGGTCTTCTTTTTGTGGGTCTGGGAAGTCATCCTATGACTTCTCCCGCTTTGGGTGGAGCGGGAGGGCGTGTCAGACTTTTATTGACTAAACCCCACCCCAGTTCCTTCCCTGCCTGAGTGTTCAGGGGCGCGGTAACTCTTTTTCAAATTTATCCGCAACCCCAGGCAGAGGGATGTGCCCTAACAGGTGTTACACAGAGGAGGTCCTGGAATGATCTTTTATGAGGTCACGGAGCCCCTTCCACGTGCTGATGGTGATCACTAGGGTGGTTTTAGTGAGGTAAGAATCCCACACTCACACCAGGGAGTGTGACACTTCCTGGTCTTTTTTCCCCAAAATTCCTGGTGCCTTTTGAAGGTCCCCCCCCCAAAACAAAAAAAAAGAAGAGTCATGGATATAGGTGTACCGATGGAGTGTGTAACTCTAACCTTAAATTACGATGATTGAAGATTTGACACATTGTTCGCTGTGGAGAAAAATAGGCAATACACATGATTTTTCTTTTCGCAAAACACAGCGCAGCTGTTTATAGTCGGCTTTGGCGTTTCATATGGTTAACTCAGTCATTTGGTTACATATGGAAACTCCTCCGTGCCTTGGGTAGCAAGTCAAACCGTAGAGTACTAACTTTTGAAGACCTCACAAGTGCGATAATCTGACATCCATTTCTTCCAAGAGTTATTGTATTGTGTTTTACATTTCGGGCAGTGCGTCGGAATTACATTGTTTAATTTCGCCAAGCACGTTCCATCATTAGACCACTGCATGACGATGCGCCGCGGCAATCCCACCCACACGCACAAAACGTTTTGGGAACAAATAAATATAATAAGCTCCTAGCATACCTAGAAGCTAACGATATCCTAAGTGACCGACAATACGGCTTCCGCCGAAATCGGTCAACGGGAGATCTTCTAGCGTATGCTATTCACATCTGGAGTGAGGCCATCGACAAACAAGGGGAAGCCCTTGCGGTCTCCCTTGATATCTCGAAGGCCTTCGACCGGGTCTGGCACGGCAGCTTAATTGGCAAGCTTCCTTCCTTCGGTCTGCCCGCTGGATTGTGTGATTGGATAGCAGATTTCCTGAGGGATCGGTCTATCCGAGTAGTCATAGATGGCTGCTCGTCCGGACTGCTGGCTATTAATGCCGGTGTTCCTCAGGGGTCGGTGCTCTCGGCAACATTGTTTTTGCTGCATATTAACGATATGCTAAAACCCGGTACCTTTGAGTATGCAGACGACAGCACTGTTGCCGAGAGATACGTGCCAGACGCACGAGTTAGTGGGTCTCAGGTCCGGTCTCTCCGAGAGGCTATGGTTGGTCGCTTGAACTTGTCCTTGCAGGCTGTCTCAGAATGGGGCGATGCCAATCTGGTTAAGTTCAATGCTGCTAAGACCCAGGCGTGTCTTTTTTCTGCTAAAAGGAGCCAATTTCACCCGGCTCCATGTTTCCGAGGTGTAACCGTGCCGATAACCGACCGACTTGATCTTCTTGGTGCTACTTTAACATCTACCCTCAATTTTGGTCCCTTCATAGAGGCTAAGGCTCAAGTGGCTGCCAAAAAGTTGGGGGTCCTCACAAAGGTGAGACGATACTTCACGCCGGAACAGCTGCTCCAACTCTATCAAGCGCAAGTCCGATCGTGTATGGAGTACTGCTCTCATCTTTGGGACGGATCTGCAAGATACCAGCTTGATGCCCTTGAGTCAATTGAGAAACGAGCCAAGAGGATCATCGGCAATGATAGACTCGTTGAGTCAAAACTCCAAAGTCTTGAACATAGACGCCGAGTTGCTGGCCTGTCGGTTTTCTATCGATTACATTTTGGGGAGTGTGCGACGGAATTGCATGATTTGATTCCGCCAAGCCCGTTTCATCTAAGGACCACAAGACGTACGGCGAAGTGCCACCGGTTCATGGTGGACATCCCATCCATACGCACAAAGCGTTTTGAGAAAACATTCATTGCACGTACAGCTAGAGAGTGGAATTCTCTACCGGAGTCTGTGTTTCCTGTAAGATACAACCTGGGAGTCTTTAAGTCAAGAGTGAATAGGTTACATCTAGGCAAGCGTGCTCCATCTTCGACCACATCATCGCTTACCATCAGGTGAGATAGTGGTCAAACGCGAGCCTATCAAACATAAAAAAAAAAAAAAAATTTGCGTACATCTAAGGAGTGCAAAACCTGGATGTCTTTAAGTAAAGAGTGAGTAGGTTACTTCTAGGAAAGCGAGCTCCAACGTCAACCATGTCATCGCTTACCATTAGGTGAGATGGTGGTCAAAGGAGAGACCATCAATAGTAAAAAAAAAGTATTACTATGCAACAGTACAGGGTGAACTTTGGTAAAGAGTTTAAAATAACATTTCTGGTTTTCCAAACGAGTGAGCCTTCTGTCCCCTTATTTTGCACTACCAAGACAAACAGCGTCCCGAATACCCGATAGCTTAAAGTTGATACCCGCTACCTGAGCTAAGGTACGAGCTTGTTCAGGCAGTGTTTGAACCTGCTCCATAATACAACAGCCGAGTTTACGCGTAATATTTATTATTTCATATCACTTCTGAAGATGAATGAATTAGTTTGTTGTTCAGGTTTGTTTGCATAAGTTTGTAGTTTGAGAAAATGTGGTCAAGCGTGATGGTTTGAATAACATTTTACTGCATAAATTAGGAGTTTTAAACTGAGTTTCGTCGGTCTGCCGTCCAACACCGTACGCGCCCGACACTGTAGAAACTTTAGGCTTCATCGACCAATCGTTCTTCGAGCTATGAACATGGTACCGGTCGATATCGTGACATTTGGTGATAGACCTTTATTCAGCTCTTTGGAGATCTTTCGGCTGAAATTATGGTGATGAATGATTCTAAACATACGAACTACATATGCGATGCCGGCTTAAATTAAACAGTTAAAGCGTTAAATGTCAGAATATAAATACGTCCGTCACACGTAGGCGATCAGCGCCTGGCGATGAGGTCGGTGCAATGGACTAAATTTTAGGTGAGTTTTTTCTTTTTCCTGTTTTAACCTAAATAATATAATTTATAAAACCAATAATTATTAAAATCCCAATAACTCAAGTTTTTTTTTGCTTCGAGTGACTTTATTTTGTATTTTATTATGTTATTTTATTATAAAATTTTACGAGTACTTTTGAGAATTCTAGACCCGACAGAAATAGGTCTTCTTCTTTGCGTAGCAACTGATGATTTCTTCTCAAATTTTATCCGACCATTATGTCGCCACCTGGTCGGCTTCTCTTTTATCCGACCATTATGTCGCCACCTGGTCGGCTCCTCTTTTTTTTCTTTCTTTCTTTCTTTCTTCTTTCTTAGGAGGGAGTACTACACTGGCATTGTGCCTAGGAAGAGAGGTATGATGGTAGTTTTACTTCCCTGATATAAATATATTTTCAAAAAACCCGATTATGCAATAAACAGTATAACCGGTATAACAGTATAATCAGTATAACTATTCAAGCAGTTTGATGCAGTTGGTGGCAGTTATTTTAGTTCAATTATTGATTTCATGCCACAATGTGCATCAGACTGCTTGAAAAGTGAGTTGTTTAGCACTTTTTAGTTGTCTTAAAATATTTTACTTTTTTATTTTCTACATTTTAGTGATTTTATTTTGATACCCCACTTAATAGTTCGTCGACTTCACTTTTTTTTCATAATTTGGCGCCTGGTTGTCGCCATAGTATATTTTGGTTACTGTCATGTCTTAAGTAACTCGTAAGATTAAAACGAATCAATTAATGTAATAATTATCAAAATCGGCCCACGCGTTTGGTCTCTTAAACGCTACAAAGGAACAAAGAAAACTGTCCAACACGGTTGGCGCAGTAGTTGAGCGTTTGGCTGCTGTGCTGCGTGTCGCAGGATCCATCCCCGCACGGAACATACAGGCTGTAACGGAAAGGTGTGGTCATATTTTAAGAGCTGGTTCTGCCCATGGAAATGAACAACTTTCTCTAAGAAAAAATAGAAATTTCTCAAATAAAAAATTGGACTTTCCATACAAAGCTATCATCAGCTGATCAATATTTGTATGGGAGGTAAAAAAAAGGGCAGATGCAGTTCTTAAAATATGACCACATCTTTCCGTTACACCCTGTATATGTGTATGACCTACAGTTAGTTGTTCCGGGTCTGGGTGTCTTGTGTATGTGAGTATACATGTTTGTGAACTCACCCGCAATACAGGAGTAATTCCTAGTGTGGGGCAACAGTTGTCTTTTTAAATGTTTGTAGACACTGGACTACTCAATCTTCCTAGCCTTTTCCCAACTATCTTGGGTCGGCTTCCAGTCTAACCGGATGCAGCTGAATACCAGTATTCTACATGGAGCGACTGCTACAGAAAGTTGTTCTGGGTCTGGGTATCTCGTGTATGTGAGTATACATGTTTTTGAACGCACCCACAATACAGGAGTAATTCCTAGTGTGGGGCCACGTATAAAAAAAAACACATATATAGGCTGATAAACACAATACTCTCCCTTGCGTCACGCACTTGGGTAAAAAGGCCCCGAGGTTCTTGTATTTAATTGCTGAACATTTTATTTTCCTCATCTCTGCTTAGTCTTCAACAGGAAAAGCCGTGATAAATACGTTTTCATAATTAAAAGCCAACCTCAGGTGTTGGTTTTATACATTGTTAATTTTCCTCTGGCTCAAACGTTGGTTAAATTAGACTTCATTAATAAACCGCTAAAAATAACGGTTATTTTTGGTTTGTTTATGCGCAAAATTTAAAGTGCTTTTCATGAAAGAGGGTTCAACTCAAAGGATTTCAATAGAAATGAGAATGGGTTTTTAGTGAGGTCCTAATTTTAATCTGGCCTAATTTTAGTAAAAGATATTTATGATTCAACGCCAAAACTAATCAGCAGCGAGCAGTGGTGGTCCAGTGGTAACGGCCGTGACATGCATGTTGTATGTTGTGGGTTTGAATAAATTATCATCACCACTGCTTCCAAAACGGTAAAGGAAAATATCGTGAGGAAACCGACATGTACAAGTACAAAAACTTCGAAGGCATTTAAAGAAAAAAGAGAGAAAGAAAGAAAAAACGTTTATTTACGGTAAACATGACGCAAAAAACAGAGAAACACAACAAAAAAGAAAACATGTGACATCTATCAATTAATTGGTTTATTAAAACTTCATGCAACACAAATGTACACGGGCGGACTTAATGCCTCAGGCATTCTCTACCAGTCTTGAGTCAACCAAGGTTAGTCGAAAGATAATATTATGGCAAGTGCATATAAAATGAGGATATATTATTAAGAGGAAAATTGGTACGAAAGTATTATAATATATGTGTAAAAAGACAGTTTCCGAAGCCGAAAGCTACATATTCTACCCATTATTTGGATTTTTTTTTCCACTAGACCATAACTCGGAATCCACCAGTGGATTCCTAGGTAGTTTGGTGCAGTACAGTTCAGTAAGTTCTAGAGATATTGAAGGTTAAAGTCGCATTTTTTTTTAATTTTTTTACGAAATTGATTTCCAAGTGTTATTACTACTGCCCGGGGGCTGAGGATAAATTCGAAACAGAGTTACCTCGCCCCTGGGCACTAAGGGCAGGAAGGAACAGGGGTGGGTTTAAGTCAGTAAGAGTGTGACACGCCCTCCCGCTCCACCTAGAGCGGGAGAAGTCATTGGATGATTTCCCATTCCACAAAAAAAAAAGTGTTATTACTAATCTTTTCCCAGAACAAACATTACCTTAATTTTTGATTTTTCTCAACAAATTACGCATTTGAAGTTACAAAAACTCAACGAATATCAAACGTATCCGACAAGTACCTACGCGGCTTAGAGCGAAGGGGTGGCTTTACTCCGCTTGCCTGGGTTCACGTTACATTGCGCGCAATAAAAATACCTTTTTTCCTAGCTAAAAATAAAAGTCGTTTCCCAGCAATAACTTTTGCGCAAAGCTACTTTGTTAGATGTTCAGTAGGTATACGTAGTTGACTGCTTTGTGATGTGTTTTTATACCCAGTATATATAATATATTTAAAATCAACATACATACTCGTACTTAATATAAAATACCTACATCATCATCATTCTCCTGCCCTTATCCCAATTTATTTGGGGTCGGTGCAAAATGTTTTTTTTTCCATACTCCTATAACTACATATAAAAATAAATATATTTATATAAATTTATATACGCCCGCACGGCCTAGGCGGTCGAAAAAATTGTCCTCCGAAACGCCACGATTGAGTGGATAAGGCTTTTAAGACGACTCTTTTACTTGTGTAGAAAACAATTCCACAACTTCAGCTTAAATGCATACTGACTGGTGGCCGTCTTGATATTGAGAGGAAGGACATTCCTCAGAAAGATGGACTGTATATAAAAGAAAGAATGTACAAAATCAGAAGTATGAGAGACAAAGCAGTAGGAAATTGTTAGCAGAACGCAGGTTCCTGGCGTGTGAAGAAAATAGATATTGAAAGTGAGATCTAAGATATGAAGGATGGGTGGGAGAGTTAAGGAGAGTGAAATGTGCAGTCTGAGCGTTCAAACTTCTTCTCTGGCGAATGGGTATCCATTTCATATTTTCTCAAGTTGAAAATGAACCAGATGCAGTTATTGAGGAGCCTATCAACCTTATCCAGCAACACCGTGTTCCACTCTCCCGCTCCATCTAGAGTGGGAGAAGTCATTTGATGATTTCCCACCTTGAAAAAAAATAGGTATTGAATAAGTGAATACCTACCCAGCTTCCGAATTGTACCTGAGAGAATTTGCTATCAAAAGTAAATGTCAACAACCCCATCAAATACTAATGAACGATTTCGAACTTCTATAATACCTATTCATAGACAAGATTCAACCTTCACAACAACTTACAAAACTATCGCTTTATGCTCAGAATTAAGTTAGAATCGCCTAACAATTACAGAACAAAATACAAACAGCACTCGAATACGATCTAGATGCGTGTTTAGAAAAGCTGCTTTAGAAGTTAGCACAGTCTATACTAATATTATGAGTTGGTAAGTTTGTATTAAGGAAAGGAGGTGATCTTTGATATCAATAATTTGATTTACAAACTGATAGTAAACTACAAGTACCATTGAGTGTCATAGGTATCTTTATATCCCGTAAAAGTTCACAGTTTCTGAGAACTTGGCCACGGGGTTGTAGTCACATGAAAAGCTTAAAGAATCTTAGATACGTAGAGTCAAATAGAGCTACGTAGAGAAACGTAGAGGCACGTTGAGGTACGCACTGGGTACGCAGAGGTACATAGAGGTACGTGTAGATACGTGGAGGTACGTAGAGGTACACAGAGATACGTACAGGTATGTAGAGGTAAATGTATCATTCATAAAGTAGCGTAGACGCATAGAGGTAGGTAGACCATTCTTAAAGAAGCATGGGAACGTATAGGTACGTACATTATTCTTCTTCACCTCAACACAGCTTATCAATGCAGCTAGCCATTTCCTAACTGTAATATTTTGGGGTCGCCTAGTAGTCTTACCGCAGTAGACCTTGTAGTATACAGTTGAATGCCAGTGTTTGACCTCCACGACCCAGTAACTTGTACGATACCACTAGGAAAGACTGGATGACACGGTTAACTGTTGGGATTAAGAAGCGTATGGAAATTCTTATAAAAGTTTGACCGAATCCGAATGCTTGTTTAGCCCAACCCCGTTGGAATGAAGTAGTATTTGTAAACACGCAACCTAGACCGAATCCAAATTAGATTTTAATCTATTTTATTGTCCTACTTCGCTCTTGTCCCGCTAAGTTTTAATTGATCATTGGAATTAATGGCGTAATAAGCCTAGAGGTAAGATTTATCGGTACCTCTACCTACCGGTATAATGGTTAGTACATTTACCGGTAGCAGAGACTGGGACTAAGTATGATACGTTGGGACTTAGGTCTTGTGATTTGTAGCGTCTTATGAGTTAGTTGTCGTAGTTAATAGTGGTAAGATTAATGTAGGTATGATGTATGGTTTTGAGGGGATAGGGGCCTAATTGCCTGTACCAGTATGTAGCGAAGAACGTAGGTGTAACGCCGAATACCATTAAGGTAATGTAAAAGAAGAGTTCAAATATGAATAGGCTTGCCTCATTACATTTCTGGAGAATTGCTGTTTTTAGGCTTCCGTAGGCGTAGAGCAGTGGTGGCCAAGTGGTATTGGCCGCGACTTACAGGTTGTAGGTCATGAGTTCAAACCCAGGCAGGCGCTTTACTTTGTGTAAATTATTTCATCACCACAGCTGCTCTCAAAACGGTGAAGGAAAACATCGTGTGGAAACCGGCATTTCTAGAACCAAAAATTCGAAGACATGTGACATCCACCAACCCGCAGTGGGCCAGCGTGGTGGATTATTTCCCACATCCTCTCACAGAGGGAAGGTCTGTGCCCCAACAGTGGGGACAATAAAAGGCTGATGATGATGGTGATGAGGCTTCCGTAGGTACCCGATAGGTCCAAACGGAGCCCTATTGCTGTCACTCACATGTCTGTCTGTCCGTCTGTCTGTCCGTCCGTCGTCTGTCACAAAATTTTGTTACAAAGAATTTTTAAACTTCCCATTGACCTATAAACTTGAAATTTGGTGATAATGTTTATTATTACGTATAATTTACTAACAAATACCAATATTTGGTACGGAACCCTTAATGTGCGTAATCCGACATGCACTTCGCCAGTTTTTTTTTTCTTTTAGTAAAAATACTCAACAATAAGGAAAAAATAAAGGAACAGCACATAGGCTATAATTTATAGTGGGGGAAGTACTAATTCCATTTTTTTGACGACACGGTTGGCGCAGTGGCTGGAGCATTCGGCTGCTGCGCTGCGTGTTGCAGGTTCGATACCCGCACGGCACAAATATGTCTTGTTTGTGTGAGTTTACATGTTTGTGAACGCACCCACAATACAGTACTGTAGAATACCAAGGCACTCTTGCGTGGCCTGCAGGGATTCCTGGACGTTCTTCGAAGTCCCGGGGACGTCTCGTAGCTTGGCGACTCGTTGACTTGGTGCGAGAGGACTATATCGAAGGGATCGTACTACGGGCGAATAAGGGAAACTGCTGAGGGCGACTTCAATTATACTATATTGAAATAATCAAATTACAACCATGCCCATTTGATCGGGCTCAACTTCTCACTCACTAACTGACACATACGTCAAGCCTATCATTTTAAATATTTAAACGGCTTTCCAATAAGTCCAGAATGTTCTAGTCAACCAGTTAAGGCCGGCGCACACCCGCTAATATTAGGCTGTGTCTACAATCGTGACAGTACCTAGTGAGGGGTAAACTTCAAAAAAAAAAATAGAACCGACTTCCAAAAAAAGTGCGAAATAGCTTTAATTTCGGATGCCGATGTTTCTGGTTTTGCGTCTTCGTTTTTTGACACCGACTTTCGAAATTAAAGTTATTTCGCACTTTTTTTGGAAGTCGGTTCTATTTTTTTGTAAAAATAGTTTTTTTATTTTTCACTTTTTAGTTGTGCTTCCCCATTAAACTGTGTCAACAATTCGTAGATATACGATAGCAGCAATCGCGGTTGATTTGTTGTCAATTTTTGAAGAGTTCCGTTGTCTGTCTCCGAAACCCATCATCAGATCTATATGAGATTTAAATGATGCTTTAGCTGATGTACCTCTAACACGCCTTCTATTAAAGAACATTCTACGCGTATAAACTTATGAATATGATAGAGGTTATTAGGAGGTAAAGGTAAGGTAAGGTACTATAGGGACCTGGAGCACCTTCTCGTAGTGCAGGGTCCCTGGAGGTTCTTCGTACGCGTCTAGGGGCTGTCGTACTCGCTGGCAACGCGAGAGTGTAGTGTATCAGAGTGACTGGTTATAGTGAATAGTGTTATAAAGGAAAGAGGAATAGCACACTTATACGATTATATTGAATTATAAGATTACATGTGTGCCCTCTTCTGCCGGGCTAACTGAACTGAACTCAAAAACAAAAGTCTTCCCTATTCTTCTAAATTCAATCGGCGTTCCAAGAGTTTCTAGAATGTTCCAAACTTCCAACGTGCCAGTCTCCACCATAAGGTCGCCAACATAAGGTCGTCACATGGACAGAATTAGGAATGAGTATATATGAGGAAGTCTGAAAGTGGCACCGCTGACTGAAAAGTTGTGTGGAAATTGATTGTCGTCGTATGGGCATGTGATGCGGAGGAATGAAGAAAATATCGTGAGGAATGTCTTGTATATGGATGAGATGACGACTAATAGAGGAGTACGGAAGAAAAAGAGATGTTGCACCGACCCCAAATAAATATAAGGGTAGGAGAATGATGATGACGACATTAGGAGGTAAAGGTTGACTTGTAGAAAATGCCTGAAGCATTAAGTCCGCCTCTGTACTTGTGTGCATGAAGTGTTAGATAAATAAATAGAGAAATATTTTACGCTGTGCTGTTTCATTTACATGGTACTGGTAGCCTTACTCCATTAAATCTTAATGAGATTGCAGAAAGAAACGCAAAAATCTGATCAGTAACATAATTCATGTAACGGCTTCGTCAGCTATAATTGCAAACGACCCAGTTTTACCTTACCAGGAAAAAAGTACCTTTTATAAACAAAATGCTGAACAAAAAGGGTTCAATTTCATGATAAATTAAGCGGGATATGAAATAATTAATGGTGGCATTTTCGGGGATTACTTAAATGTAATTTTTTAATTGCTTTCTTAATTGAGACAACGTACTGATTAAAGAACTTTACTGTCTTATCAAGCTTTTAAATTCTACATTTATTAAAAATTGGCATACAATGTAAGTCAACTCGATGGTATTATAATACTGCATTGTCCCGATGCAGTAATATTATGCCATCGATTTGATCTTATGATGACGCTGGGATATGGGTACTGGAACTCCCTGGTGGCAAATGGTAGCATAGTTGAATTTAGTCCGTTTTGTTTTGCTTCTTTTGTTGATGTTTTGTTTTTTAATTTTTGTATCTTTCGACGGGTGACCATCTTTACATACCGAGACTCCTCCGTGCCACAGAAAGCACGTTAAGCCGTTGGTCCCGGCTGTCAATAGTGGATCTTTGACAGTCGTTACTGGTCGTCAGAAGCCCGAAAGTCTGACATCCAGTCTTACCAAGGGGTATCGTATTACCCATCAGTAACTGGGTTGTGGAGGTCAGGTAGGCAGTCGCTCCATGTAAAATACTGGTATTCAGGTGCATCCGGTTAGAGTGGAAGCCGACTCCAAGATAGTTGGGAAAAGGCTAGGCAGATTGATTGTATCTTTTCACGGACAACATCATTGAGACAAAAAAATTTATTGTTATTTTGAACGCTCAGATAAACTTTCATTCTGTTATCTATCTATTGTCCCAAAACATTTCAAAAAGAAATCCTATTCAATTTCTACCAGTAACTAAACAGCCAAGGCTCGATTTCCCATCCGCGCCTACCTTTTATTTATATTTACAAATACCAAGTATTTAGCCTCGCAGCCCCTTACCAGTCGGACCCGAAGAAACTCGATCGGCCCACTAACAACGGCCCAAGGGACCTGGCAACACGATATTATTTGAAAAGTAATCCTTTTGATAACAGCGGGAAATTTACCGGTATACCTCGATGTTAATAGAGGTACGAGTATACTACGTTTTGCGGTATATATTTTTAAGGGAGATTTTATATCAATACGTTTCTGAGGTTGTTATTATTTTGTTGGGTAGTAGTAATGATTACATACTGGTTTCGCCAGCGACTTAGCCCGCGTGAAAGTTGGAAATCATCCCAAGGAACATAATCCCGGGATGAAAAGTCTAGACATGAGAGAGAGGAGAGGGAGAGAGGGGGGAGGGGAGGAGGGGTGCGTGATAGTAATAATAATAGTTTATTGGTAAAACAAGTTTAGGTATAACAAAATTTTTGATTGGATCCTCCTTTTAGGCTGATATTGCCTGTATTAGAAGAGTCCGCTCTTCCAATACAAGACGTATTATAAAAGAGCGAAAACGTATTATTTTTATGCTAAATCTACATAAATTAATATTAACTTAGATCAAGTGTGTGTATGTGTGGGTGTAAGTATGTGTGCGAACACATGTGAGTGAAAATGTAGCCTGTAGGCTTAGACTAAGAAAGGTTATAGACGGAACGACATTGGACATTAAATGAAGCAGGATCCTTAAAATGTGTGAGTGACCTTGACGAACGTAACGATGACGGATAGGCTTCTCATTTTGTCTATGTAAGCTTATTTCGCGTGTAGAGATACAAGCCGGCTTCTCATTCTGGTACTTCAGATTGCTGGATTTTGACACTCCGTCTATAACCTTGCATAGTCTAAGTCTGTAGGTGTGACTGAGAGAACATGAGTGTGAGGGTGTGTATATGTCAAGGTTTCAGAAGTGGTTCGGTATCATTGTAAGCGTTTGTATCAATTCCATTACATTTTTTTTACTGTCGTAGCAGTTTTTGGGATAAAAGTAGATGTATTTATTGATTTTAATAAATAGCGCAACAGATCGGTTACTAAATTGCATACTAACTGGCAGTAACATAAAGTCTTGTCCTAGGAATATTTAATATCATATCTTTCCTTCTTTTTGTCAGTATGCAAAGGCAGCATATATGTATAGCATAGCATCACAGGGAAGAGATTTGTGTTTTTTTTTTAAATATAATTTGTGTAAAAGAGATTTGTGTATGAGTTTCCTGACTAAGAGCAAGTTACTCAGTCGAAACAGGTCTTCAGTAGGATATCTCTTTTTTTCAAAGTACATGCACTTTATAAGAGCGCGTCGTAACCTTTCCACCGCTAGAAATTGTGATGAGAGAGTGTCTAGTCGATCTTTTGTCTTAATTTGAATATGGTCTACACGTGAGCCAAGTTTCACCAAAGCTGTTCAGCCGTTAAGATGTAAAAAGTTAACTCAATATTGTTATTTATTATTTTCGATTAAGTGTATTGGCGAGTCTTGAATTAGCTTGGCTGCAATGACAATGCAGCCCAGGTTCATTCATGTATGCATCGAAATGTACTTTTCTTTTGATTTGTCTAATACCCTCTTTTGAATTTTATAGAATACAGATTTATTTTTAGACAAAGCTAAATATTCGCATAGCAAACTAGACTGCTGAACCTGTGCTGAGACCGATCGCAAAAACATTTTGTGAGCAATAAATTATGTTTCATTCATATTTCTTTTATACACGAAAACTCAGTGAGAATAAAACTCATATCTTCATACAAGACGTTCAATTTAGGAAAATAAATCAGCGATAGGCGTAACATTTTTACGATAACCGATGATATTGCAAATGAAAACTTTTCCATTCCGAGCACAATGTTGCCAACTCAAATAAACATCCAACTTTTAAAATTACATTTTTATCTGTCGTGCACTCAGCTCGCCAACTTTTACGACAAAATCGCCCAAAAAAAATGGCAAAATGTTTCACGTCGAAGTAAAGTTACACCCTTAATTATTTCCTCATTTCGGCACATCGGGGAAATTCGCGTAAAATTCCTGTTGAAGAACAATTTCCTTCAAATATTTCTTTTATAAGTTTATTTAATAAGGGTACTTTCGAGATTTAGTAATTGAAATGAAAGTGGAATAAGAATAATTGTGCTTTAAAATTTTAAGGGCAGTTTGGCTATTCTTTGATGTTAATCCGTCAGGCGCAGGCCGCGCGCGTCTCCAATCGGAGACCCAACAGTAGGTTTTTAATTGTGTCTGCTATTCCTGGGCCTGACATGTTACTTGTGTCCAGTATGAATCTCTCATGCAATGACTTACTAACTAAATTGTAGCCTTTAACTGTTATGGCGCAGTTATACGACTTCTAATGGTTTTTAATTGAACATCACGTCTAAACGACTAGTCTTATTTCATTGAAAAAAATATAATTATGTTACTTCAGATGATTTCTGTCGTAATTTGGCATGTGAATATTTCAAATTATATTTTTATAACATAGTGTAATTAATTTGTAAAGTAATGTCTAATGCGGATAAAAAATTGAGAATCACGCATCAACTTTAAAACGTATTATTATGAAAACTTCATTATTTTAAAGATCATTTAATTATTTATATTTTAGTATACGTGTTTTAGTATAATACCTGTTTTTTGTATGTATAATAAATGAAATTTTAGACTGCGCTCCTTGATGGGCGAGTTCTGTTACTGGGTGGACGTTACGTGAGTTCAGCGCAGAACACGCAAGCTAACCACTCAAGGTCATTGGCTCAAATAATGCCTTAACTGCAGGCCTTTACTGAAACAGAAAACACACGAGAGTTAATCACTACACCATTCATAAAATCTATAAATATGCAGGCTGTAACGGAAATACAGGCTCATATCTTAAATACTGCTTGTCTATAGAAATAGAATAGTATTTAGTGAGCAGTTGTGGCCCAGTAGTACTGGCCGTTATTATTATTAGACAGACAGATGGACAGACAGCCAGACGGCCAGACGGACAGATGGAGAGACGGACGGACAGACACGTGAGTAACAGCAATAGGGCTCCGTTTGGACCCTTTGGGTACGGAACCCTAAAAATAGTTTGTCAGACAAATTAAAATGAGCGTCCTCAATATTAAAACAAGGTACAAACTGTAATTCCAATAAAATTGACTTGTTAAGGCGTGTTCTTAAAGCGGGATAAGAAAATTGATTACCCACCGAGTAAGATTTATAGGGAGAGGGATATTAGCAAATTATGATGGATGACTGGAGGGCACTTACTTATGAGGGTTTTATGTGTCGGTTATGCGAGATTGATATGTTGCGGGCTGGCCTTGAAATGTTGAGTCGAGTTATCATCAGTATTCATTTCGCTAGCGGAGCGTGTGTTACCAGATACTTGTATGAAAGTGGAATAAGCAAAATGAGTAAGTATTAAATATGAGAATCGTAGTTAGTAGCGTTCTGTATTTCTGCCAACCTGGAATAAATTAAATTGTAGGTATGTTGACATAGTATCAGTCTTTTTAGGGTTCCGTACCCGAAGGGTCGAAATGGAGTCCTCTTACTGTAACTTACGTGTCCGTCTGTCAGTGTGTCCGTTGTCTGTCATTCAGGTTTTACAGCCAAACGGTTGGAGCTACAGTCTTCAAATTTTCACAGTATTAGCACCTTGTTGACCCAAAGCCATAGAAATAGTCAAAATATATTTGGTACGGAACCTTCAACGTACGAAGTCCGACACGCACTTGGCCGGCTTTTTTTTTACAAAAGCTGGAGGATGAAATAAGATAATTATGGAAGATGGCGGGATAGGCAAAAATAGCAAACAAACGTACACATCTAGCTCTGTACTCAAACCGTTGCAAGTTAAGGGGCCTTTTACAGTCCACTAGCGCCGCCAATCGAAAAAATGTCATAACTCGTAAATAGAATCAAAAATACAAAATGTGGTCTATTATTAGTGTAGAAAAGGCAATAACGTAATTTTATAACACATTGTCAACACTTGAAATATAGCTGTTTAGCTAAATCGTGCATTTGTAACAAAAACGGCCGTTTATGTTTTGAATGCACGATTTAGCTAAACAGCTATATTTCAAGTGTTGATAAGGTGTTATACAATTACGTTATTGCCTTTTCCACACTAATAATAGAACATATTTTGTATTTTTGATTCTATTTACGAGTTATGACATTTTTTCGATTGGCGGCGCTAGTGGACTGTAAGAGGCCTCTTAAGGGGAGAGGCTTTTGTACAGCAGTAGGATGACACAAGTTGGCAGTGACTGGCAGTGGAAATTAATTGACTTGTGGATTAATGGAATCTAATCTACATAATGTCAATTTATAATAACGGAAAGTTGACATTGGTGCCGAATCTCTTGTTCAATAACTAAACTAAAACAAGAGAATCGCTATCTTTTACTAAAAGGCAGTGCGAGAAAAGGGCGACTATTGATATGAACTAAGTTAGAGATGTCAAACTATTTTACGCCTTACGCTTCACCGTTTTTTAGTCGATATGCACCCTTAATTTGTATGGAGATATTAGTTCAACTAATTTTGACAGCTCTAATTTACGTCCGTCTCTTTCTTGTTTTATTAGAGAGAAAAAGATAGGAATAGCCTAAATTAAGTTTAGTTTGTGCAAAACCGAATCCGCACCATTGTTTGCTAATGGTGATCATTCAAATACTTAGCATAAAGGGTTACTCGACGTATTCCCGGCAGGACATGATAGTGTGTCCTATATGCAACAATTAAGCACCCGAGGGAGCTTAGACGGAAACCCATTGGTTTCGAATAAATTCAAGTTTATAATCAGCAGTTTTAAAGAATAATTGTGTTTTTTAATGAATTCTGTGAAAAAAAATATAAAATAAAAAAAGAACTCAGGTGCTTAATTGTTGCAAATAGGTCATAGCTCATAGCTAAAGTAATATCAGGTTAAGCTACGCCTGCCGGGGTTTGTCCATGGATGGGTGACCATCTTTACATACCGAGACTCCTCCGTGCCCCTGAAAGCACGTTAAGCCGTTGGTCTCGGCTGTCAATCGTGGATCTTTGACAGTTGTTACGGGTCGTCAGAAGCCCGAAAGTCTGACAACCAGACTCAGCAAGGGGTATCGTATTACCCAGTAACTGGATTGTGGAGGTCAGATAGGCAGTCGCTCCATATAAAATACTGGTATTCAGCTGCATCTGGTAAGACTGGAAGCCGACCCTAAGATAGTTGGGCAAAGGCTAGGCAGATTGAGGTCATACAATCGCATGCTGCCGGGAGTACGTCGAACTGCCAATAACTCTGTGTATTCCATTTTTCTGTGTTGTTCGTTTGTTTTATATATATATTATTAACCAGTGATTCATGTGTTATGTCGCTACACACGGAACCCTAAATTCCTAAGACAATGACTAACACCGCATTATGCTCTACACCGTGAGATTCGCCTTCTCAGCAATCCGATGGCGTGGGATTGATGATTGAACAATAGCTGTGATTAATATTGATTTTAGTGTATTGTATAGTGAATCACTCTTCTTTATGACATTGAACAATTGTCACGTACCTAATTTCACGAATCTAACTGTTTTAGTTAATTAATGAAATCGTTTCAAGTAAATTATTTCAGTTTTCTTTCCATCCTCGGCTGCAGTCGAACGTAATTCATGTAAAAACATCATGCAATCTTGTTATAAATAATGTGAAAAACACGTTGTCTAAAAGAGTTTTTACAACACTCGAAACCTGAAACTCTAAACGCATTGTATCATTAAAAACCCTAAAGATAAAACCAGAAACAACAATCCTTTAAGCATGATTACTCAATACGAAAGCCCTCCCTAATTCATCTGACCACACACTGTACCCTTTCGGGACAGCTTTATAAAAAAACAATATATCTACCGCAAATAATTACTAAACATATTATGTAACTTGTATGAGGTACCCGGAAACAGGGATGCTCCAAAAAGGGTGTAAATATAAGCATACATAATGTTGGACATAGAACACTTCCCTGAGGGATGAACAACGGATTGCAGAAGGCTTTGTAGGGATGTGTTGTGTTGCTACAATATGCTCCTATTGACCATGTTATAATCTTTGATAACGATATGATTAGCGTCGGAGCAGTAAGCAGTAAAAAAGAGCAGTAAAGAAAACTGGCCTGCAGGTTTAAAAGGTGCACTAAAGACGTTAAAACTACGCTGTTTAAAGCATACTGCCAGACGTTTTACACCTGCAGCCTGTAGGTCAGATATACGCAGAAATTCTACAGCGCCTTCCGTGGTCAGTACAATAACACATTTCAAGTTTGCCGAGGCAGGCATGATAAAAAAAAATAAGGCGTGGATAGTTTTGATGCTGTCATTAGCAAAAGAACGGCAACAATATCCACACTAATACGTAAGGTATGTGGAAGCTCCAATAGCATCCTTAAGGTTATTGTGGAAGTCAGACTGCCCATTTCTGATGCACTGGTCCCGTAGTCATAGCTGCGGGCCCGGTGCTGAGGAAACATATTTATATTGATAGGTACCAATATTATGTAGTTGATAAGTTAGGGTAATCATTTTTTAGTTTTTAACCGACTTCGAAAAAGGAGGAGGTTCTATGTTCGACTGTAAGTGTTTTTTTTATGTATGTCCGCCGATTTATCCCTCAGTTGTAGACCGATTTTCAAAATTCTTTTTATATCCGAAAGAATATACTTCCGAGGTAGTTCCATAAAAATTTAATCATATAAATAAAAATTTTATCGAAATTGCTTCAGCGTTTTTTGAGAAAACTGAACAAAAACGAAAAATACGTATACACAGATGAAGTTTTGGTTTTCTCCAATTACGAGTATATTTAAAATACACGTTCCATGTTATTGGGGTTTTAGTTCTGGGGTATAACAACTAAAAAGTGAAAAAAAACAACCGACTTCCAAAAAAGAAAAAAACACTAAAAATTCAAAAAAAAAAATTTAATTTCGGTGTCATATAACGAAGAAATTAATACAAACACCGACTTCCGAAATTAAAGTTATTTTTTAATTTTTAGTGTATGTATTTTCGTAAAACGGAAACGGAAGTCGGTTGTTTTTTTTTTGTAAAAAAGTTTTTAATTTTAGTACTACTAACATAACACAATACAATCTGGATGATTTCCGAAATAAATTATTAAATTGAATTTATTTGAAAAATAATGTCTTGATTCCGATTCTATCAGCATAATTTAAGCAAACACGGGTCTAGTTCACTCAAATCTATATGTATTTTTTCTGCAAAAGACTTTTTCAGACACTTCCCTCATGTGACTTGCCTCACGTGGAGTCTGACTTCTGAGTTGGTTTTGGTATTTCTTAGATGAGTTGTCAGATAAGAATAAACACCGCGTTTTTTATCATTGAGAGACCCGCGCTGGACCATTATTTCAATTGATGGTAAGCGATGACGTTGTCGACGATGAAGCACGCTTTCCTGGAAGTAACTTATTCACTCTTTTTTTTTTTACTTAAGGCGCAGTCATATGGCAACGATCTTGAGCGGTTAGCTTACATGTTCTGTGCTGAGCTCATGCAACACATGCAACACGTCGTACGTCCACCCAGTAACAGGACTCGCCCATCAAGGAGCGCTGTCCCAAATTAGACGCATTAATAATTTCTCTGTACTTATATATTTATACTTATTACTATTATACAGAGTGGTGATGACAATACGACATTAAATTAAACCTCGTATACCTCAAGACGTTCTCAGTCTACATACAAAAAATCATTTGAATATATCCAGTAGTTTAGTCACAGGAAATTATTTTTCATTTTTAACATTTGCTACATGATGTATCTGATAATAGGGAAACACTCGTGTGTCGCCGCTCGTGTGTGTCGTGTTTTGTAAATTCATTTACGGCGGTATTAGTGCGAAATTGGACGCTTTATTTTGGTGACAGGACACGTAACGTTTTAATAGGTATTTAGTTAAACAGTGAGTGAATTGTGCGAAATTAGACGCTTAGTTTTTATTGTTTTCGTGTTTTTTTTTTTAATAATCATGCCGCGCTACAATTACACAGCTTCGGAGTACACCGACATGATTTTAATTTATGGGGAGTGTCAAAGAAATGCCGCTTTGGCTATACGGACATACCGAGAGAGGTTTGGAAACACTCGAGTTTGTCCGACCAACGGGCGCACCATTGTCCAAGCTGTCCAGAGGATGCGAGAAAATCGATCCTTAATCCCGCATGTGGATAGTGCTCTTCCACGTGTAAAAGTGACCCTTGAGGAACGAATTTTAAATTTTAATTTAAATGCTGAAAAGTTTTTAGAACTCCTCAATGGACCTGTTTGCGAGTACATGGATGAGCTTTCGGTAACTGCGTACAGGCAGATGTGGTAACAATTAGACGGAGCACCAGCTCATTCAGTGGTGTCTGCTAGAGAGCGTTTGTCTCAAATGTTCGGACAGCAGTGGATTGGCCGTTATGGACCAACGCGTTGGCCAGCCAGGTCCCCCGACCTTACACCACTGGATTTTTTCTTGTGGGGTCATATCAAAAATGAAGTGTAGGTACTCAACAGCTGTTGATACTGTTGATGATTTAAAAGATAGAATAATCATATCTTTTAACAAATTAAAACACATGGCTGCGAATGGGGACCTTTTGTCAGACGTTAGAAATAAGCTTTTACGACGGTGCAATTTGTGTATTCGAATTCATGGCGGCCATATTGAAAAACGAAAAATTTAGTGACTTTCATACCTACATCCTGATCGTGATTAATAATTTGATTAATAAATAACACGCGGTTGAGAGATGCCTGATTATTTGGTTAATAATCTGTGATTCAGTGTAATTTTGTATTTGTATTTTATTGAGCATTAATCCATAATTAAAAGCCAAAAAATCAAGTCGCTACAGGACCGCGCGTTGTTGCCGCTCTTACGACAGGTTAGTGAACTCATATTTATAAATGGTGTTCTATTTCGTTTCTAGTTTTATGCCATTTAGTTTGTTTGAAATTTTTATTTTTTTATTTTCGATGATAGGACTTTTTTGATAGCTTAAACTTATTCTTATGAACTAGTATTGTCCGTGTTTTCATTTATTGTCGTATTGTCTTCTCCACCCTGTATATAAATAATATTATAAAGAGGTAAAGTTTGTGAGGTTGTAGGGGGTAATCTCTGAATTTACTAAAACGATTTTGAAAGTTATAGAAATATAATATCAAAAATGTACATATCAAATTACGAAGAAAATTGTCTAAAGTAACAAGACTATTAGTCGTTTAGACGTGATGTTCAATTTAAAATCATTAGAAGTCATATATCTGCGCCTTAAATATTCCCAGCGTGTAGCTATCAGGAAACAGACTTGCGGAATTCCACTAAGGTTTCCTCTAGCTTTATTTTTAGTTGACTAGTAATTTTTAAATCTCGCAGCATATGCTGATTTAGGCGCCTTTTTGGCCTCTCACAGTCTATTCCTACTTTTTACTTTGTATTGTTAGTACGGTTTAGTACTTGTGTGAAAGGTACAACTGAATGTTTTTTCTTTTTTATTTCTTCCTTTCTAAAAGTGTTTATTTACAGAAATGATTATTTTATCAAACCATCAATAACACAAAAAAATACATTCCCTGGATTTTTTAAATAGATGATTTTTTAGATGTAAAAAATAGAACCAGCTTCCAAAATAAAAAACAAAAAATGTGCAAAATAACTTTAATTTCGGCATACGGTGTTTCTGGTTAAATTTCGTTTTTTCACACCGACTCGACTTCCGAAATTAAAGTTATTTTGTATTTTTTTTTGTTTTTTTTTTTGGAAGTCTGTTTTTATTGTAAAATAGTTTTTTATTTTTTACATTTTAGTCGTGGTTCCCCATTAAATGGTGTTAACAATACATATACATACGACCGCAGCAATTTCGAGTCATTTACTGTTAGTTATTGAAGAGTTCCAATTGTCTATCTCTGAAGATCTTCATCAGATCCTAACGTATTATATACTCGTACCTTCTTTTAAAAATATGCATTGGAACAAAGAAAATTCCATTTAAATTGGATCAGTAGTTTTCATGAAAATCACGGACAAACAAGATACCTACATACATACATACCATACGGGTCGAATACATAACCTCATTTTTTGGTCGGTTACAAAAATGAAAACATGAAACAATTCTTAAGCAATTTCTAAAAAAAAAAGAAAATCACGCTATTGCTTTTCTTAATTCACGCTGCCTAGTGTGGTCCCTCCGTATCTCTCGGGGCTATTAACTATGTAATCGGAAAATGTAGCGCGTTATTAAATATTGGGGCTTGTTTAGTGAATTAGGTTCCGTAGGCCTTGCTTAGTGAGTAAGGTTCAAGGCTATGTCCCTGAAGGGTAAGTGGGCGTTTTTCTCAAGGCAGGGTTATAATGTAATGAAATAATATCAAGAATGAATTAAGATGGATTAGGTGAGATTGATATCAATTTCAGAATATTATAGATAAACAGGTACATCCCTATTAGGTGCATACCTATCTCTACCTCTATTTCCAAATCTTACATCAGTAGGCATGGTATAAATATTGACTTAAAAAACTTTTTACAATAAATAGAACTGACTAAAAAAACAAAACAAAAAGTGCAAAATAACTTTAATTCCGGAAGTCGGTGTTTTTGGTTTTGTTTCTTCTTTTTTTGACACCAACCTCATCCAAATTGGATCAGAAGTTTTCGAGAAAATTGCGGACAAACAAGCATACATACATACATACGGGTCGAATACAGAACCTTCTTTTTCGAAGTCGGTTAAAAGGACATTATTTTCAGATATACTCGAAGTATCGGTTTTAAGTCTAAAATCTGTTTTTGACCGACTTCATTACACAGTAGTCTCACTAATGCAGTACTTCAGTACTTGCACATACATTATACAGTAAGTAGAGTCTCACTAATGCAGTACTTCAGTACTTGCACATAAAATAAAATATAAAATAATAATAATAATAAGTTTATTCATCAAAAGTACAATACAATGTGACATTTTTGGTGAACCACAAACTAAGCATCGCTTGTATCTTGTGGCTCGGGCGTGCGAAGTATACAAAGTTATACGTTACATTACAGTGAGGATAAAGTAATCATAAATTTTACATAAACAAAAGATAAGAGAGAAAATAAAATAATATAAAATAAAACATTCGTATGATTCTGAACAAAAAAATAAAATATCGGTTAACGTCGGGCTTGTGCAGTGGTGTGTTTGAGTATGCAAGTGTGTGTATGTGAGGGGGTGTGGGTGTGTGTATGTGTGTAGGTGCTATATCAAGGCTTTGATGTCGTCGTATGATAATTTTAAAAGTGCTGAAGTTAGGGTTTTTTTACAGGTCGCCATTGAGCAGTCCTTTATATCACAGATTTTGCTAACTTTATTGTAAGTGTTGGGATGGGAAAAATAGGTACAACGTCTAGCTAAGTCGGGTTTGGCAGTTGGTATGGGTACTCTGAAGACACGCTTGTTTATTATGTCCCTATAGTCGGGCCGTTTTGCTATTTTACCGTGATGTTTAAGCGTTGCTTGAAGTACGAAAATTTGACGTACCCTGAGGACTTGAAACTCATGATAGTCTGTAGGGAATTTGAAAGGTTTTCTTAGAGCAACCTTGATCAATGCCCGTTGCGCCCTCTCCAGCGTTATGAATGATGTTTTACTAGCACGTCCCCAAATCCAGATACAGTACTGAATTGGCTGGCAGAGTACGAAGTAGACCATTCGCAATATATCGATAGGGGTACAGTCGCGGAGTTTTTTTATGACGTATAATTTTCGTACTCTGGAGGAAAGGGCATAAATGTGAGCTTTGTACGTTAAGTTGTTGTCTATGGTTATTCCAAGATATTTAATTGTGTCAGTACGTTCAAGGACTTTGCAAGCGCAGGGATGGCGTAGCAGGTGTGAAGTAATATTGTGTTTCTGTGGGCAGGTGTGTATTTTTAAGGACATGGTTTGAGGGGCACTACAGTCTTGTTTTGGAGAAAGCAATATATTTACTTTTGCTAGCGTTTAGTGTCAGTAAGTTAGAGTCCAGGGATTGCGCTATCTGGGAGAGGCCTTGTACCGCCAGTTGGTACACTCGGTCCCATGACGTGTCGTGGAAAACAATGACTGTGTCTTCAGCGTAGGATATCACTGTAGCGTTTCTAAGAGGGAGATTTACTACGTCGTTAATGTACAGCGTGAACAACGTCGGGCCAAGGGTACTGCCCTGGGGAACGCCGAACGTGATAGGGAGCGACTTGCTTTGGTGACTGCCTATTTTACAGTATTGATATCGCGATGTTAAGTAACTGCGACACCATTCTAGCGGTGTACCTCTTATACCTGTTGCCTCTAGTTTCTTCAAAAGCAGTCCAGGTGACACGGTGTCGAATGCTTTTGCCAAATCAAGAAAGATACCAACACAACATTCTCCATTCTCTATGTGGTGTGAGACTTGATTTGTCAGAAGTGACACCGCGTCTTCGGTGGATCTTCCCCGGCGGAATCCGAATTGCCTGTAAGACACCAACACAGCATTCTCCATTCTCTATGTGGTGTGAGACTTGATTTCTCAGAAGTGACACCGCGTCTTTGGTGGATCTTCCCCGGCGGAATCCGAATTGCCTGTCTATGACAACGTTGAGCTTCTCTAAAAAATTTACTAGTCTCATGTTTACAATTTTTTCTAAAATTTTAGAGACTATACTCAACAAAGCGATAGGTCTGTAGTTTTCCGGTAAGTCTTTGGGACCGCTTTTGTAGATACGGACACTGCAGCAATTTTTCAGGAATCGGGAAAGACTCCTGATTCTAAACTTAAATTAAAGATGTGCGTAAGTGGCTTCATTATACTTTCTCGGGAGTTTATGAGTAGTGGAACGGCTAGTTGGTCTGGCCCTGGTGCGCTGTCTATTTTCAAGTTGCGTATTATGTTGAACACTTCTTCTTCGTCGGTTGGATGAAGATAGAAAGATTGTGAGATAGAGCTCGGAGCTATGTTTTATTCTATTAGTGAGTAGTGAGTGGTTGAAAGCTTGTCTACGATCATGGCTGCGTGTTTTTCCCCGACAGAGGCGAAATGTCGATTGCTATTGTCAAGTGCGGATGTTGGGGAAATACTGGACGCAATTAGGTGTGATGAATTTTGACGAGTTTTAGTTCCACATATATCTTTTATAGCCGTTCAAAGCTTTTTTTGGGTTTTTCTGGTTCCCTTCAATTTCCTGTCTGTTATGCAGGTTTCTGAGATTTCGAAGAAGTGTGTTCACGAAGTGCCTGTATCTGGTGTGAATTAGTTTTTTTATGTGATCTTCAGGGTTAGCTTTGCATTCAAGATGAAGTTTGTTGCGTTGTCGCATGCACCGAATTAAACCAGGAGTGACCCAGGGTTTGATGTTGGCCATTCTGCGACTAATTTTAATATTTTGTGTGTGTTTGTCAGCGGCGCGTGTGATAATGTCGTTAAAGTACTTTAGGGCAGTGTTTGCACAAGATGACTTAGTAACTGGAGCCCAGTTTGTATTAGTGATTTCGCCAGCAACAGCGGTCCAGTCAGTTCTGACTCTCCAGCGTTTAGTGTTTTTAGGGCGTTCCGGTTGAATAGGGACACTACATAAAGCTAGGTCGTGATCGGTAATGGATAAACTGTAAACGAGACCAAAAGGTATTGCTGGTGATTTTATAAATATGTGGTCAATACAAGCTCCGCATCTTGTTGGAAGAGTTATAGCTGGCGATAGACCGTCTGAGGCCATGAGACAAGCGTAGTTACATACTTGATTATTACTTGGGTCGTTTATGTCTAGGTTAATGTTGCCGGCCACAATAATTGTTTCTTGGTTTTTAAGATCAAACAGGATGGTGTCAAGGGAATTAAGGAATTGCTCTGTGTTTGTAAAAGAGGGAGATCGGTAAATGGCTAGGAAGCTGAATTTCTAATTGGTTTTTAATAATATACTGTCGGCGTCAGCAGGGTTGGATTCTACAGTAACAACATTGCTGTTCCAGGCAGATCTTGTGTAGATTACAATTCCCCCGTTTTTATTTACTTGTTTAGTTGTTCTGAATGCGCTATATCCCTGTAGGTCCTCTATGATGGAGCTGTCAGACAGCCAACACTCAGTGAGCACGATGACGTCGATATTCGAATCTAACCGATTTAAAGCAATTGCAAAGTCGTCAAAGTTTTTCTGATAACTTCTAATGTTGTATGTTAGCACCTTAATATTGTCTTTGGAAGCATTTAGGATACTCTTGCAGTTTTTAAGAGATTTTACTGTGCAACATTCTATAGTAAAGGATTCATCTAGGTCGTTGGATACGCTAAGTAAAGCCATTTTTAAGTGTTATATTAAACAGATGAAAACCGGAACTCAGTGAGGTGATTTTATGTAGAATGTTTGTTATTGCAAAAGATTTCAATACTTGTGTTTTACTGAAGATTCTTCCATTAGACAAATTGTGTAGTGTATAATTGTGTGAATGCATTTGTAGGTGTGTGTGCGTTGATGTAAGTGTTAAAATTATAGAGTGTGTGCATTTTTGCTGTGTGTATTTGTGTACAAGCCCTTGTCTGAATTTGAGCAAGTATAGTGCAATAAAAAAATAACAAAAATATTTAAAAAGTCTAAAAATTGAATCGAAGCATACCACGTGTATGGGTGGCTTTTGTAGGTATTTGACCAAAAACATTTTAAACAAGCAATCAAAAATATTTAAAATAGTTGCTAAACTTTAAAATAGATTTAACAGGTGCAGTCTTTCTGTGTATTTGATCCTTGACATAGTAAACAAGTAAGAAATTTTAAAAATTATTCTTACAGATAAACATAGCAGGTGCTTGTGTTCAAACCCTTGTTTGTATTTGAGCAAGTATGACGTAAAGAACAAACATAAAGAGTATTTAAAAATTATTAAGTAAATAGAGAAACATAATTGTTGCTTGACTGCAAGCCATTCTAGGTATTCAACCTTTAGCATAAAAAACAAATAATTATTAAATAATAAAGAGGAGAAAGCGTGAAAAACAAATAATAAAGAATATTTAAATATTACTCGTATTAAGTAAATAAAGAAACATAATTGGTGCTTTACTGCAAGTTTTTCTAGGTATTCGACCTTTAGCATAAAAAACAAATAATACAAGTATTTAGAAAATATAAAATTCGAGAAGATACATAACAGGTGCTTACATAAGGACCGCTCTAGCTCTCTAAACCTCTGTCTATGCAGTTGTGATGGGGCAATGGCGCGATAAGTCATGTTGGTTCCTAATGGCGATCGCGGGATTTCCTTCTTGCTTGCGAATATTGACAGTTCCATTTTTGATCCAGCAATACTTGTAGCCGCATTCTTAGGCACGTGTCTTTGCTGCCCGAAATAACTGCCGGTTTTCTTTTGTCAGTCGCTCGTTAAAGTATACAGTCCTGCGGGTACCAGGTATATCTAGATCGTTACTAGAGAGGTTACGTCTTGTTTTTCCTGCCTGTAAAAATTCGTTCCGTTTGTTGCGACGCAAAAACTTAACTACCAGCGGACGGGGGTATTTTTCCACAGGGGCACTAGTGGTGTTCTCAATGTTGTTGGTGTAGCGTGAGCCAGCTCTAGTTACGTATTCTAGATCGGTGTCTTCGAGATTTATGCCTATTTTAACTGCCGCTGTGAGGATTATGTGAATGGGGTTTTCGTTGGCAGTTCCGTTAAGCCTAATATTTCAATTGGGTTTTTCAAGTTAGCTTGGGCGTGCGACTGTACTTGTTCACTCAGTTGTTGAATTGTGGACTTTAGATAGGGGATTTCACATACTTGTTCCTCAAGCGCTTGAATTTTGGCTTCTGCGCAGGCCAGGCTAGCCTCAGACACTTCAAGGCGTTGGTTACATAATGTTAGGTGTTCTGTAAGCATTTTTAGGTGATGTTTAAGATCACCTTAGTCTTCTCGTAGTAATTTTATTTCAGACGTTAGTTGAGACAAGCTACCTGTGTCCGATGCGGTTGGGGTACTAAGTAACAAGCTATTGCTGGTATCATTTTTGTGTAGTAG
Source organism: Polia nebulosa (assembly GCA_951329385.1). NCBI lineage: Eukaryota > Metazoa > Arthropoda > Insecta > Lepidoptera > Noctuidae > Polia > Polia nebulosa. The sequence continues at coordinate 30,860,896 of OX589606.1, forward strand.
GACGTGTTCATTTTGTTGCGGCGGCGTATCAAATTTGCTCGAGTCGAGTTTTTTATTTCGACAACCCGTACATAACCACGTTGTCTTGGCGGCTTCTGATAATTTACGAAAGTCTGTTATTTTGGCGCACAATGGATGGTAACAATCGTCGCATTCAATACATTTAGTGTATTGGTTGGCTCTTAGTGTTTTAGCACAGGTAGCGCAGGTGTTTACCATATTGAATTGAGCAATTTGTGTATAAATCTCAAAGATGTTAAGAATAAGCGCAGTTGTTTACTTGTCTAGGAATGTTCGTAATGGATCGGAAGTTCTCGGGCAAGCTCGGGAGGATCGTGTCCTTGATTTCAGCAACCGGCGCTTGCCGTCCTTCGGAGTTACGCGCGTGCGACAAGGATGAATTAATGTATATATTTATCTATAATGTATTTATTGTATATATTATTATAAATAGTACACCTAAGACTACCTACAGTACTGTATTTCCTTTTTTCTTTAAAATCCATCCAAAGGTTGTCTTGAAAAGATCGCTTTTAGCGATAAGGCCGCCCATTGTGTCACCCTATGTAATGTTTACCTCATATTTTTATTGTAATTTATATGGTATACATAATAAAGAGTATTCTATTCTATTCTATTGTATTCTATGAATTATTTTGATGCCGCGTCCCGTCTCTTTTCGGCGAGGGGGCGAAGAGCTTACCTCGTTGCACGTGCGGTATTGGATTATTACTAATTCAATTTTTTATTTGTTTATACTGCACTCCACAATAGTTTTTATCACTGTAGATTATGGTTCATAGTTCCTCGTAGTTTATAGTATTTTTTTTGGGAGAAAATTAGACACGTCCACTCCTCAAACGTTATAGATCGACACTCCATACATTATACAGTAGAGTCTCACTAATGCAGTACCTACTTCCGTACTTGCATATACATTATACAGTAGAGTCTCACTAATGCAGTACTTCCGAACTTGCACATACATTATACAGTAGAGTCTCACTAATGCAGTACTTCAGTACTTGCACATACGTTATACAGTAGAATCTCACTAATGCAGTACTTCTGTACTTGCACATACATTATACAGTAGAGTCTCACTAATGCAGTACTACAGTACTTGCACATACATTATACAGTAGATTCTCACTAATGCAGTACCTACTTCCGTACTTGCACATACATTGTACAGTAGAGTCTCACTAATGCAGTACTTTTTTTTTTTATGTTTGATAGGCTCGCGTTTGACCACTATCTCACCTGATGGTAAGCGATGATGTGGTCGAAGATGGAGCACGCTTGCCTAGAAGTAACCTATTCACTCTTGACTTAAAGACTCCCAGGTTGTATCTTACAGGAAACACAGACTCCGGTAGAGAATTCCACTCTCTAGCTGTACGTGCAATGAATGTTTTCTCAAAACGCTTTGTGCGTATAGATGGGATGTCCACCATGAACCGGTGGCACTTCGCCGTACGTCTTGTGGTCCTTAGATGAAACGGGCTTGGCGGAATCAAATCATGCAATTCCGTCGCACACTCCCCAAAATGTAATCGATAGAAAACCGACAGGCTAGCAACTCGGCGTCTATGTTCAAGACTTTTTATACTTCAGTACTTGCACATACATTATACAGTAGAGTCTCACTAATGCAGTACTTCCGTACTTGCACATACATTATACAGTAGAGTCTCACTAATGCAGTACTTCAGTACTTGCACATACATTATACAGTAGAGTCTCACTAATGCAGTACTTCAGTATTTGCACATACATTATACAGTAGAGTCTCACTAATGCAGTACTTCCGTACTTGCACATACATTATGCAGTAGAGTCTCACTAATGCAGTACTTCAATACTTGCACATACATTATACAGTAGAGTCTCACTAATGCAGTACTTCCGTACTTGCACAAACATTATACAGTAGAGTCTCACTAATGCAGTACTTCCGTACTTGCACATACATTATACAGTAGAGTATCACTAATGCAGTACTTCCGTACTTGCATATACGTTATACAGTAGTCTCACTAACGCAGTACTTCAGTACTTGCACATACATTATACAGTAGAGTCTCACTAATGCAGTACCTACTTCCGTGGTTGCACATACATTAGCCCGGAAAATGTTTTGTTTTTAAATATCTCAATTTTTTATACAATGTGTGTACGTACAAATGTAAAGTAAACGTGCAGTCAAATATCACATTAGCTGTAGAAATTGGATTATAAAAATAACAAGATCAGGAATCATAACATTTTTAACAATTTTTTTTGCAGGTTTTCAGAACATTCCAGAATAAAAGTACTCGTAGGATGTTATTTGAAAATGCAGTTTAGAATAAATAAACTAAAAGTATTTAATTTTGAAGAACAAGCTTTAGGACCTCGTTATTATGTGTAATGTAAAGTACTCATGATAACAAAATATACTAGCCCAAATTCAACAGGTGTACCATTTGCCTTCAGGGAGTTTTGCCCATGGAGTTTCTTGCAACATGCAAGAAACTTTTCCATAGCGATCTACGCCTTGGAATGTGCAATTAGCTTCATCTTTCTGACTGACCGACTTAATGACAATTCAAAAGTGCCTGTAAATGGTTTATTTGAAATAAATGCTTTGAATTTGAATTTACGTTACAGTCCCTATATCCCGGCGCGCGCCATCATGGGTTCATGGCATCATAATACTGCATTGTCTCCGGACTTACAAAAGTGTGCCAAATTATTTTAGGTACACACCTAAAATTTTGAACACACATGCAATAGGATTATTGTAATATTCTAGGATTTAATAAATACTTGCTAATTCTAGGTGTGGAATATGTAAGTTGATAAGAACCAATGAAACAAGTTTTTTTTAACATCAATATTTATTCTTCTTCATCCTCTCTTACAATAATTTTATCCCGAAATTCTGCGGGTGTGGAAAGATTTTGCTTCTGGCCCATCCAAAATACCAGACTAGTGAAACACTAAATAATCCAAATAATAAGGCAAGGTCGGTGTCCAGTAGAGAAAAGCACAATGTCACACAGGGAAATGTCAGAGTCCATAAGCAGTCCAAGCCAAGTAAAAATGAAAACAAAACGGTAAACAATGGAGAGCAAAACACCACAAAGCACAAAGCTAAAAAGTATTCTGTGGCACAAAGCGGAAGCTGACACTGTGATAGTGTGACATTGAGAGTGTCATTTAACAACCAATCAACAGTCGTCGTCAGTAACCAAGCTACATTTTTTAGGTTTGGGATAGTAGTCTTTTGCCTATAATTATTAACTAAAAATTATTTATTTATTTCTACTACACTACAGTATTCTTGCCTAACTGTACTGTTAATTCATTTTTTTCCATTTATTCATAATAATAAACTAAAATTAATAATAAATCGATATTACACAAATACAATAATGCTGTACATACTATCACTTGGCAGAATAAACATCTAGTGGCAACACTAAACTAATAAAAGCCAACCAAAAAAACTTTTTACAAAAAAAATACAACCGACTTCCATAAATAATGTTAAAAAATGCAAAATAACTTTAATTTCGGAAGTCGGTGTTTCTAGTTTGGTTTCTTCGTTATTTGACACCGACTTCCGAAATTAAAGCTATTTTGCATTTTTTAGTATTATTTAAGGAAGTCAATTGTATTTTTTTTGTAAAAAGTTTTTTATTTTTCACTTTATAGTTGTTGTACCCCATTCTAAAACTAAATTAATAGTAAAGTTATGCCTGAATTGATAGCCCCATAAATAGGGAATTTGAACATAGTTGGTGAAATTAGGGTGTATCAGGGTGTGAACTGTACTAATGTGTATACCCCTTCAGAGCGTATTAGCGTGATGTAATGTTGTGAAGTGGTGAAAACAATATACAGACATGCGATTGCAGCAATTCTGGAAGGTTTGCTATCATTTATTGAAGAGTTCCATTGTATATCTCCGAAGTTCTTTATCAGATCTACACCAAATTAAAATGGGACCACATGTGAAGCAACAGCTTTCAAATAAAAAAAAATCTTCGAAATCGGTTCACGTAGTAAAAAGTTATGAGGTAACACACACAAAAAAAAAATACAGTCGAATTGAGAACCTCCTCCATTTTTTGAAGTCGGTTAAAAAGATCAAATAACTTTCCATTTAAAATATTATTTTTATCCGGCCTTATTTTGTTAATGTGATACTTCGAAAAAACGTAGTAAGTTACTAGGATTTCTTTCTTATATGAGTCACTTTTAGACGCAGAAATTTTAGTCAGCTAAGATTTCGCCATTGTTCTTTCAGCTCTTTCGGAAACATGTGGTAGAAAACTGGTTTATATAGTTTGAAGCGGACAATCTACATAGCAATATTGCAAATTAAATAATAAAAACTTGTAATAGGACAAAAATCACTTGCATACAGGATAGTTCCAATAATTGGCTGTCAGTACAGACGTCGTAATTTATTGGGAATGTCATAAGTCATAAGTCAGTGGAGATAATATCGAGACGTTGTCCTCACCCCTCTGTCGCGTCACAGATGTAACGTCTTGTTATGAGACGAACGTGACATAGTTAATATGACGTACAACATGGCGATTCGCTACCAGTATAAATAAATAATATAGAATTGTATTAGTATTTTGTTCTATTAAATTGAAGTAGAAAATCTGTGTAGCTTATCTCTCGTTAAAACAAGCTTTTAAATAAACTAAAAAGTAATAAATAAAACTTGTACAATAATAATATTTCATCATAATCATCAGAATCAGAAAAGTTTGTACTTTATAGGTCAGTTGTTGTCCTCAAATTATGATCAAGCTAAAATAATTTTAGGTAAGTAATAAAAAAAAATATAATTTCATAATATATTATTATTTTATTAAAAGTTAACAGTTATTTATGATAGCTTACAACTAGTTTAATAATAAAACATTAGTACTTAGATTAATTTGTTATTTTCTACTTTTCACTCTTGTTTCCTATGAAACGATGTCTGAAAAAATCTAAAATCAATGTATACCTTCTCATACATAATTATTCTGTATAGCTTTAAAATTTAAAAAAAAGTTGAAGACACATTATAACTACTCTAAGTTAATATATAATAACTCCTGTTTAATTCAAATGGATAGCTTGACAACACAAAAATAAATTTCCCCCAAATAAAAATTATTCACACTGGAACAAGTCATACTTCACTACAGCAAAGCTTTTTTTAGGGTTCCGAAAGTCCGAATGAAAAAACGGAACGCTTATACGATCACTCGTGTGTCTGTCTGTCTGTCCGACTGTCCGTCTGTCACAGCCAATTTGCTTCGAATCTGCTGAACCGATAGAGTTGAAATTTGGTACACACACGAATATCTGTGACCCAAACACGGACGTGTACCCTAAATAAATTAATTTGGAATAAGGGGGTAACTTTTGAGGTGATAATTGGAATATTAAAATCAAAGTTTTTCAAACTGTGTCGTGCGATAAATCAAATGAAAGGGTACACTGTGAGGGTCCAGAATATATTTTTTTCATAATTTTAATATTTATATAATTTTGAAGTTATTTAGGAAAATAGATGAAAAATTACCTGAATAGGCATGTAGGAAGAACGAGAAATTGTTATGAAAGAGTACACGGAGGATGGGGTTTTGGAAGTCCCAATAACGAGGGGCAGACGCTGTTGCAATCTGCTACCGCATTTGATCTGGCAGTAGCCAACACTTGGTTCCAGAAGAGAGATGAACACCTAGTCATATACAAAAGTGGTAACTACAAGACATAAATTGACTATTTACTAGTTAGGCGCAACCATATTAGGCACGTCAAAGACTACAAAGTGCTGCCAGAAGGAGACTTAGTGTCACAGCACAGGCTCCTGGTTATTGTATTAGCGTTAAAAACACAGTGTACAAAAAGCAAAGAGCATCCTCTTCCTTAAATAAAATGGCATTTGCTAGAGAAGAATGACTGTGCGAAGGAATTTAGAGAGCGAGTAGTAGACAAAATTATAGAAATGGGAGACTTATATGATCGAAGTGTAAATCAAAGTTGGAATGAAATAGCTGAGTGTATTAGGGATGCAGCGAAGGATATTTTGGGAGAGACAAAAGGAAGGGGCACAATAGAGAGGGATACATGGTGGTGGTCAATAGAAATACAGGAAGAGTTGAAGGAAAAAAAGAAGAAATTCAAGGAATGGCAGAGTGTAGAACTGGAAAGTGTTAGTTTGAAAGCTGAAAAAAAGAGCGAGTATGATGCGTTAAAGAAAAAAGCTAAGAAAGCCATGGCAATAGCGAGAACAAAAGCTCAGGATAAACTGTACGATACATTGGAAAGTCCAGCTGGCCAAAAAGATGTGTACCGGTTTGCTAGAGCCAGAGAGAGGAAGGCGAAGGATGTTAGTTGGATAAGATGTGTAAGGGATGAAGCTGGAATGCTTCTATCAGAGGATGAAATGATTAAGGATAGATAGAAGGGCTATTTTGAAAGATTGACGAATGAGGAAAATATCTGGAGTGGTGTTGTAGAGAATAAACCAATGAATGAGGAGTTAGTGAGATTGGTCAGTGTGGATGAAGTGAGAATAGCTGTGAATGGAATGAAGAATGGCAAGGCAATAGGTCCAGACGGAATACCAATTGAAGTGTGGAAGTCATTACGGGTAGATGGATGGACGTGGTTAACTTTGTTCTTCAATAAGTTATTGCTGGAAGAAGCCATATCTGATGAATGGTGCAACAGTTCGTTGATGCCCATCTTCAAGAACAAAGGTGGAGTGCAACAATTGTAGAGGAATAAAGCTAATGTCACACAGTATGAAAGCATGGGAAAAGATATTGAAAAGGGACTGAGAGAAGAGAGTGAAATCTCACAAAACCAGTTCGGTTTTATGCCTGGTCGGGGTACAACGGATGCCATTTTCGCTATTCGCCAGCTGTGCGAAAAATGTAAGAACCAAAACGGAATATCTGTTCTGCGATTTCGGCGGTCTCTCCAGTCCTATGCCTGTAGCTCTCAACGAAACGCCTATATCGATCTGCTCCGATTTTCGGGACCTCGGGTCGCTTGTCCAGGGGGATGGCGATATAGACCGAGACGTAACGCACAGGATCAACTCAGGATGGATGAAATGGCGACAGGTCACTGGAACAACTTGCGACCGACGGATGCCCCTTAAGTTAAAGGAGAAAATCTATAAGTCCGTGATTAGACCTGTCGTACTGTATGGATCAGAATGTTGGGCTGTGAAAAAGACGGATGAAAAAAGACTGCATGTGGCAGAGATGATAATGTTGAGATGAATGTGTGGAGTAACGAGAATGGATAAAGTGAGAAATGAGTACATTAGAGGTAGTTTAAAAGTGGCGCCAGTCACAGAAAAGTTGAAAGGGAACCGCTTATCTTGGTATGGTCATGTAAAGAGTAAGGATTTTTGTTTTTTTTTTTTTTTTTATGTTTGATAGGTTCGCGTTTGACCACTATCTCACCCGATGGCAAGCGATGATGTGGTCGAAGATGGAGCACGCTTACCTAGAAGTAACCTATTCACTCTTGACTTAAAGACTCCCAGGTTATAGCTATCAGGAAACACAGACTCCGGTAGGGAATTCCACTCTCTAGCTGTACGCACAATGAATGTTTTCTCAAAACGCTTTGTGCGTATGGATGGGATGTCTACCATGAACCGGTGGCACTTCGCCGTACGTCTTGTGGTCCTTTGATGAAACGGGCTTGGCGGAATCAAATCATGCAATTCCGTAGCACACTCCCCAAAATGTAATCGATAGAAAACCGACAGGCTAGCAACTCGGCGTCTATGTTCAAGGCTTTGGAGTTTCGACTCAACGAGTCTATCATTGCCGATGATCCTCTTGGCTCGTTTCTCAATTGACTCAAGGGCATCAAGTTGGTATTTGGCAGATCCGTCCCAAAGATGAGAGCAGTACTCCATACACGATCGGACTTGCGCTTGATAGAGTTGGAGCAGCTGTTCCGGCGCGAAGTATCGTCTCACCTTTGCGAGGATCCCCAACTTTTTGGCAGCCACTTGAGCCTTTGCCTCTATGAAGGGACCAAAATTGAGGGTAGATGTTAAAGTAACACCAAGAAGATCAAGTTGATCGGTTATCGGCACGGTTACACCTCGGAAAGTTGGAGCCGGGTGAAATTGGCTCCTTTTAGCAGAAAAAAGACACGCCTGGGTTTTAGAAGCATTGAACTTAACCAGATTGGCATCGCCCCATTCTGAGACAGCCTGCAAGGACAAGTTCAAGCGCCCAACCATAGCCTCGCGGAGAGACCGGACTTGAGACCCACTAACTCGTGCGTCAGGCACGTATCTCTCGGCAACAGTGCTGTCGTCTGCATACCCAAAGGTACCGGGTTTTAGCAGATCGTTAATATGCAGCAAAAACAATGTTGCCGAGAGCACCGACCCCTGAGGAACACCGGCATTAATAGCCAGCAGTCCGGACGAGCAGCCATCTATCACTACTCGGATAGACCGATCCCTCAGGAAATCTGCAATCCAATCACACAAACCAGCGGGCAGACCGAAGGAAGGAAGCTTGCCAATTAGGCTGTCGTGCCAGACCCGGTCGAAGGCCTTCGAGATATCAAGGGAGACCGCAAGGGCTTCCCCTTGTTTGTCGATGGCCTCACTCCAGATGTGAATGGCATACGCTAGAAGATCTCCCGTTGACCGATTTCGACGGAAGCCATATTGTCGGTCACTTAGGATATCGTTAGCTTCTAGGTATGCCAGGAGCTTACCATTCAGTATACGTTCCATACTCTTACAGAGTACGGAAGTTACCGAGATGGGCCTATAATTTGCTGGGTCAGCTCGACTACCCTTCTTGGGTACGGGTTGCACGTTAGCTTGCTTCCAAGCCATCGGCACTTTTCCAGTCTCCAACGAAAGGCGATATAGGCGCGTCAAGATCGGAGACAACTCAGGCGCACAAGTCCTCAATACAATTGCCGGTATCCCGTCGGGGCCACTAGCCTTGTTCACGTCCAGGTTACGCAGTACCCTTCGGACATCCTTCTGATGAATGCGAATGTCTGACATAATCGATTCGCATCCACCAAGAGTACCAGGGGGCCTCGCGCCACCAGGATCTAGACGCGAAGATTCCGCAAACAGAGAGGCAAACAAGCTTGCTTTCTCCTCAGCGGAGTGGGCCAGTGACCCGTCGGGTTTCAGCAGTGGAGGTAGTGAGGGGCGGCAGAAGTTCGATTCAACCGACTTAGCCAGGGACCAAAACGCCTTACTACCAGCTGGGTAAGAAGCTAGTTTGTTCCCAATTCGGCTTATGTGGTCAAACCGAGCCCTCCGCAACACCTTCTTGCAGGACTTGGCAGCCCTGTTGAAGGCTCTCTTCTTCTGACTCACGTCATTTGCTTTACGCGACCGAGCGTCGACCCATGCCAGGTAGGCCGCGTGTTTAAGCGCATCAGCGCGATTGCACTCGGCACCAAACCATGGTCGAGCCTCGCCAGACATTGTTACGTCAGAGAATGGAATGTAGTACTCCATTCCCCTCCGCAGCACATCCGTCACGGCGTCTGCGCACGACGAAACATCAGTCGAAGAAAAGCAAGTGGGCCGCCAAGGATAACATGCGAAGAAAGATCGCATGCCATCCCAATCTGCTGACCTGTATCGCCAAACCCGCCTGGTGCCTCTAGGGCTAGGATCGGGCGGGGAGTAGACGGATACAGATTTCACCAGACAGTGGTCGGAAGTACCTAATGGTGAAGAAATCGACACTGAGTAACGGTCTGGATCTGTTGTCAGCAGAAGGTCCAAGCAATTGGCTGTGTGCGAATCAACATCCGGCACCCTCGTTGCCCCCTGGACCAGCTGGGTAGGGATGAAATACATGTAACTTAAAGTGTCATGAATATAAATGTGGATGGATGGAGAGGGAGAGGGAGGCCAAAGAAAGGATGGATGGATTGTGTGAGGAGTGATATGAAAGAAAAGGGAGTTAGTGATAGCGTGACGGCTGACAGGATAGAATGGAAGAAAAAAAACATGTTGCGCCGACCCTAAGTAACATGAAATAAGGGCAGGGAGATGGTTATTCATATAAACTATAATTAGCTCTATGTACCTACACTTATGTTTTTTTAGGGTTCCGAAGTTCTAACAATTAAAATGAACCCTTACAGTTTTGGTCTGTCCGTCTGCAATTTTGCATGAGTATAAAAATATATATCACGCCAAGAAAAAGAAACAATAAAGTTTAGAAAAAGATTTCCTATAACCTCTACCTACATGTAAAGTGGGGATGATTTTTATTTTTCTCGCCAATCCTATAGTGTGGGATATCGCTGGATAGGTATTTCAAAATCATTTCGAGATTGATAAGACTATTTTTCGATTGCGTGATTCATTTGCGAAATATTAATTGACACTTGTCGTTTGACGTCTGTATCGGTGTAGACCTTTCTGTATTTTTTTGGATCACTAGCATGTCGTCAGAAATGTAAGTGGTCAAATACGCATTTCGCCAGAAAACGCATGTTAACAGAAACGCATCTCGTCAGATTAGCACCACGTGAGATGCGCATCTCGACAGATACGCAACTCGACAGTCAATTAATAGATAGGATTTAAACGCTTGTAGTCATATACATCATTCTCTTGCCCTTATACCAATTCATTTGGGCTCGGCGTAGCATGTCTTCTTGCAATATTATTTCTCTATTACTCGTCATCTCACTAGACACCTTTCTGGTCATAACATCTTGTATGGAGTCCATCCATCAGTAGAGGAAATATATGACCAAAGAAATTTGGTCTTTTATTTTTATTTATTTATTTATTTATTTGGATAACCAACAACTGTTTACACAATACTTTTACAATACACTCTTTTGTAATATGTTCATTCGTTAGTGTAACAATTAATTAAAGGTTAACACCGCATGCACTATTTAAGGTTATACATTATTATTATTATTATTTTACATTATTATTACGATTACAACAATAAATTTCATATGTTTGACAACAATTGATAGTAACAGCAAGAATAAAATAAAATACAATTGGAAGGTTAATAAATAAAATTACATTATAACACGCAACAGGCAAAATCAAAATAATTAAAATTACAATTAAAATAGATTTAATTGGAGAGGACAATACCACAATTATATCATTATCATAAATCTAATACTTATATCTCAGCACATAAAAATTTAAATTACAATTAAAATAAATTAAATGTAGGACAAAATATCGTAATCATAAATCCAATATACATTTTAACATTAAGTGCGAAGAGCAACAGAGATCACTGAAACTGAGAATAATCAAAAATCAAATCAAATCAAATCATTTTTATTTCAGGCCTAATGACCCATATAAAAAAAAAAAATTAAAAATAATACAAAAATATTACAAAATTAAATTATTAGAATATCATTAAATTCATCAATTAATTAATTAAAAAAAAAAAAAAAAAAAAAAAAAAAAAATATTACAAAATTATAAAATTATTTCTTGCAATATTAATTGAGAGAGATAATGCAGGACAACTATTTTTTTAAATTTATTCAGGATGTCATGGTGAATATCTAAAAGATCACAGCAATTGTTGAGCATTCTAGACAGGCGTGGAATCGGAGAGTTTGTACCCAGAACGGTTCTGCGTAGGGGTGGGTGTAGAGGTTTGATAGGATTGCGTGGAAATCGGGATGGGGCACGAAACTTTAAGAGACTCAGTAGATTAGGGCAGTCTATTCTGTGTCTAAGGAGTTTATACAGAAACAAGGTATCTACTATATCTCTTCGAGTTGACAATGGGTGCATCCTGAAATATTTTAAACGAGTATTGTATGAGGGCAGCTGTTTGCTTGTCCCTTTCGAATACGCAAGGAGCCACATAAACCGCTTTTGGACTCTCTCTAAGAGTAACTTATGCGTGGCGTAGTGTGGTCTCCATACTACACTACAATACTCCAAGACGCTTCGTATTAGACTATTGTAAAGCATTATTTTAGTGCCAACCTGTTTAAAACTTTTTGTATTTCTTTGTACAAACCCCAGCATTTTGGATGCTTTTTTACTAATATTCTCAATGTGAGGGACAAACGTTATTTTTTTATCAAACAGAACTCCCAGATCTCTAATTGTATAGACTTGTTGTATTTTTGTTTTATCTATCAGGTACTCTGAGTTAATAGGATAAGCCTTCCTTGAGAACGACAGGTGGTAACATTTTCCTAAGTTCAATTCCATTCTGTTATTCTTACACCATACGATAACCCTGTTCAGATCGTCTTGCAAAAGCGCGATATCACTAGGTGATTCAATTTTTCTTGCAAACTTTAGGTCATCAGCATACATAAATACGAATATTGCTGGATATCTAATGGCCGTATCCTTATGAAAAGAACAAAGGATTCTCCCTACATAGTAATCAAGAATGAAGCCCAATTGCAAGACCTTTCTAATTCACCTGAAGTATGACTACATGTACTGAATCTTAAACTCGATTTACGTTTATGGGTGCGCCCGAGTTGTTTAGCTTTAAAAATAATATTTAAAAAATGTAAAACTAAATTCTTTCTACTGTTAATGCATGCGAAGCATATATTACTTATAGTTATAAAACCTCATAACACAAGCTCACTGTACAAGTTCACTCACACTTATACCACTCACCTCTCCATACTCACACTACAAACATACAAACTCAAACTATTTCCCTTCACATATCATAAAATTTCACTTCACAACCACGCTTTTTTGTTCATATGCCCAAAACATCGCTCGGACTGTGTCATATCACCTAATATGTTACTCTTATATAGTAAAATTCGATAACATAGACTCCCTAAATGATCAATTGGATAACTTTTCTGTATCTAACATTTACCAATGCACCCCAGAAGAATGTTTGCCAATTATTAAGAACCCTTCTTCTTACCTCAAAATCTTATCGCAAAATATAAGATCTATTAATCGCAACTTCCTTAGTTTTGAAACCCTTCTTACTCGTCTCTCTTTTGAGTGTGATATAGTCGTACTTTCCGAATCTTGGCTTCCCTGCTCAACTAACTCTAACTTACCACACCTCCAAAACTTTTCTAGTCACCACACCACTAAACATCAAAATCAAAGTGATGGTGTGGTTGCCTACATAAATTCAAAACTAGATTTCAAAGTCTATGAACCAGAATTTCATGGGTCTGCCTCTGGTTTAATTGTTGAACTAAAACCAGATGTAGCAATTGTTTGCATTTACAGATCTCCCTCAAATGAGGACATTGACATTTTTCTCAGATCACTTAACGAAATTTTGCCTTCCCTAACCAATTTTACTACAGTTGTGATCACAGGTGATATTAACATAAACATAGATAGTTCTAATTCTCCTTTAGAAAATCGCTCTCATGACTATCTTAACTGTCTCGCATTCCATGGATTTTTACCAACACATAGTCTACCAACAAGAGGAGACAATTGTCTTGACCACACTGTTGTTCGAACTAAACTACCGTCTTCTACCTTCATTTTTGATTCAACCATAAGCGATCACTGCTCAACTCTTCTATGTACAAATTCAAAGCCTCGAAATAATCTCCACATGGCCACAATTTCAAAGATCGACTATGCTGCACTGGACTTGGCTATGGAAAAAACAGACTTTTCACACATACTTTCCATGACTGATCCCAATGAGGCAACAAATTCTCTAGTACAAACTCTTTCCCAAAAAATTACCATGAATACAAAAATAAATAATGTTTCAAAGCGTAACAGGGTTCTAAAGCCCTGGATTACCCCAGGACTTCTGAGGTGCATCAGAAACAGGGATGCCCTGCATAAAAAGCAAAAACGTTCTCCTGACAATGAACTGATCAAAATTACTTATGTAAGATACAGAAATTTCTGCAATAAAATCCTCAAAAAAGTTAAGAGACAGTTCGATTCTAAAGAATTGACCAAAGCTGGACGGAACACTAAACTTTTATGGCACACAATTAAGCGTATCACGAACACGAACATCACTACTCACATTCCCACAGAATTATTATCCTCTTCCACAACCCCTCACCAATCTGTTAATGATGTTAATTCTTACTTCGCTAATATTGGCAAGAATCTTGCTAATTGTATTGCAAAAACCCAATCCTCATCCTGCCTTCTGGGTCCTCATATGTGCTCTGCGTACACAAGTAGCTCTAACTCTTTCGCTATGTTGGGAACAAGCCCCGATGAGATAACATCCGTTATAAAGTCTCTCAAACCTAATGCTGCAATAGGTCACGACGGCATCTCCACGACATTTTTGAATAGGTACTGCATGCTTCTGTCACCCATCTTATGCCACATTTTTAACCTCTGTTTCGACTCCGGTACTTTTCCTTCCTCCTTTAAATTGGCTATCATTCATCCTATATTCAAGGGAGGTGACCGTGGTGCTATAAATAACTATCGCCCTATCGCGGTACTATCTGCCCTATCTAAGCTCATGGAAAGACTAATAAATACAAGACTTATTAATTACCTTGAGACTAATAACCTGCTCTCAACCAACCAGTTCGGTTTTAGAAAGAACAAATCGACTTCAGATGCGGCCTTAAAATTGATAACCGGTATTGTTGACAAACTCAATAACCGCAAAAAATGTCTCACTGTATTTATTGATCTTGCTAAGGCTTTCGATACCGTTCCTCTTCCTTGCTTAATATCCAAACTCGAACATTTGGGTGTCAGAGATTTACAGCTTCAACTCTTTCATTCTTATCTCTCAGGCCGCTCACAGAGGGTCAAAATTGACAAATATTTAAGTGATGAACTGCCTATTGCCTACGGTGTACCACAAGGCAGTGTCTTAGGTCCCACTTTGTTTTTGGTCTTCATCAATGATCTCTGTAATATGAAATTAAATTCCGGAAACATCGTTTCTTTTGCCGATGACACTGCCATCACCTTCTATGACAACTCTTGGTCTAGTCTCCAAACTACCGCTCAGAAAGGGATTGATGTCGTACTTAGCTGGCTTATGTCTCACTCGCTCACCTTAAACACCTCCAAAACCCAACTTATTACTTTTTCTCTCAAAATCACATCACAACCTTCGACTCCCGTAACTCTGCAAGCTCACTCCTGTCAATTTAATACACCAAACTGTAACTGTCCACTAATTACATCTACTGATACAATTAAATACCTTGGTATCACTCTCGACAAGCACCTTAACTTTAAAGCACATACTACTCTTCTGACTGGCCGAGTCCGCAAACTGATTTACTTTTTTTAAAACTCTTAGACACGTTGCCAACGTCCATCTTATACGGTCCGTATATTTTGCAATGTGCCAGTCTGTAATCTCTTACTGTATTACAAGTTGGGGTGGTGTTGCTAAATCAATTCTCAAGCCTCTCGAGGTAGCGCAGCGAGCGGTCCTGAAGGTAGCCACTTTTCGACCAATACGTTATCCTACCTTTGACCTCTACCAGAAATGCGAGGTCCTTACCGTTCGCCAAATGTTCGTACTCAGCACGATTTTACAACAGCACACTAACACTCCAATTGCACGTGGGCCGACATTACCCCGAAGAAGAAACAGGGTATGTACTGTACCTCATCCATATTTTACATTTACAAAAAGATTCTTTCTTTATCAAGGACCATTCCTTTATAATAGAATAAACGCAATAATTCCACTGCAAACATGCTGTAAGCTAACATGCAAAAAGTGGATTACTGAATTTCTTTCTACCAAAAATTATGATGATACCGAATCCCTTCTTACAACAATTACCTAACTCATAATATACACATATTCACTCACATTTTCTCTCTCTCTCTCACACACACACACACATGTACACGCATACACACACACCCAAACACACACAACGCGTGCACTCACACATTTTTGTATTGAACTTTTATTATTATTATTATTTTTCTTCTTTATTTCTAAATTTTGTTAATAATTATGTAACAGTCTAAATAATAGTCTTGTCCCATTTTCGGGAAATGAGGGCTGATTGTCCTTAATACAGGCTACTAAGTAACCTAGCAAGGACATCAGATACTTGAATTATATTGTTACCTACTTATCTCAGATGTTAACAAGTTTTTAAATTGTCATCCTACTTTGTAACAGACTGTACCACTTTTTATGAAATAAAATTATTATTATGTTTATTAATTTTTTAAACATATTAAATACATTTTTAAATATTTCTTAAAAAAGAATATATAAAAAACATTTAAAAATATAAAAAATAGTAGCCCACCGGTATCGGGAACAGGGTCCAAGCTACCGGCGGTCAGGGCTCCAGAGAGAGGAACCGCCTGACAATGCGAGCCGTGTCCAGAAGTACTGCTTTCTGAATCAAGCCCTTGATCCAGCCGCCTAACGAGAGCCTCCTGAGGTGTTGATCGAGGCTCGTGGCTATTAAGCCATTGGCTGACACGACTATCGGTACAATGATCGCTGAGTCCACATCCCACATGTCGACAACCTCGCGAGCCAAGTCAATATACTTGATTTGTTTATCTTTCTCGGCTTTCACGAGGTTCTCGTCATGTGGGACGGTAATGTCAACAATCATTGCACGCCTCGCGATTCGGTCCACCACCACTATATCAGGCTTATTGGCTACAATAGTCCTGTCAGTGATGATGGACCGATCCCAGTACAATGAGATATGACCATTATCGAGAACTGGGTCGGGCGCATATCTGTAGTACGGCACTTCCGATTCCACAAGAGAGTACTTCAGAGCAAGTTGCTGATGGATAATCCTGGCTACAAGGTTGTGCCTATGCAAGTATTCACCGTTAGCTAGACGAGAACAACCAGAGATTATGTGGCGGATTGATTCTCCCGGACGATGACATGCCCGACATATGTCAACCGTGCCATCCTTCACTTATTATTATTATTATTATTATACAAAAAACACTCAGAAAAGCGAAAGCAGCTGGGAAGGTCATTAATAAATATAATAAATAATATGGGAGCCAGATGTGTGCCTTGAGGAGCACCGGAAGTCATACAATAACTTCCGGTTGATCGAAAACCGTTGACAACAACATAAAATTCACGCTTTGATAGATAAGATTTCAGCCATTTCAGCAAGGGTCCAGTAATACCGTAGATTGCTAGTTTATGGATTAGTATGGAATGAGAAATTTTATCGAAGGCCTTGCTGAAATCAGTGTACAACACATCAAATTGTTTATTTGAATCAACAGACTCTATTAAGGACTCCGTGAAGGACAACAAGTTTGTGGTAGTCGACCTAGATGCAACAAAGCCGTGCTGGTGATCACAAAGGTAAAGTTTAAAGTGACGTTGTATACGATCTCCGGCCACCGTAGACCCGGGCCTGCGGACGACGAGTAGTGGGTAACTCGCCGCCCGATCAGCACCAGGCCCGAGAGTCGACGGCGCGTAGTGTTCCACGCGCGCCTCAAGGAGTTGTCAGCAAAGCGAAGGGGCCTGCCAAGGCCGGTGCCTGCCCGGGGGTGGAGGATAAATTCGAAAGAGTTACCTCGCCCCCGGGCACTCGAGGCAGGGAGGAACAGGGGTGGGTTTTAGTCAGTAAGAGTCTGACACACCCTTCCGCTCCACCCTAGAGCGGAAGAAGTCATAGGATGATTTCCCACCCCCCAAAAAAAAAAAAAAAAAAGTAACGTTGTATATGAGGACAAATTATCGACTCAAATATCTTGGCAAAGGAGGATATAATAGCAATAGGCCTATAATTGGATATCATGTCTTTTTTGTCCGACTTGTACACAGGAACCACTTCGGCCTTTTTCCACTCGGTAGGGAAGGTTCCAGTAGCTAAAGATACCTTATATATTTTTAGAAGTGGGGCAACCAAGGCTGTAGCACACGCAGAAATAAAGCATGGTGGGATTCCGTCAGGACCGGCTCCCTTTCTGATGTCAACAGATTGTAGCTTTTTGAGCAGAGTATCACAGTCTAATTCAGGGATTGTTAAGCACTGGCTATTAACTTTTATTGAATCAAGAAAATTAGAGTCGTTCCCGAATTCCGTGTCATGTTCAGGAGTGTAAACCGATGCGAAATAGTTCCCAAAAAGGTCGCAAATAGTAGTGCCAACTGATGTAGCAGTCAGTCCGTCAGTCATTATTAGTGGATAGACGCTAGATCCACCACGTTTAGCCTTAACATGAGTCCAGAACAGTTTGGGGTTTTCCTTTATTTCTGATTCAAGTTTTTCCATATAGGTATTGTACAGACTTTTGGCTAGGTTTAGGCAACGTTTCGTAATTAAATTCAGTTCCAATTTATCCAACGGGTTTTTATATTTTTTAAATCGCAACCTCAACTTATTTTTCTCCTTTAGCGTCCTTATAATTGATTTATTAAACCATGGGGGGTAACGGTAGGTCATTGTCTTACAATTTGGAACAAATTTGTTGATAGCAGTGTTTAACACTTCATAGAACTCTTTCAACATACTGTCCACATCATTACTATCCGCAAATTGTTGAAGCCAGTCATGTTCGTTTATATAGGTTCTAATATGATAGTAGTCAGCCTTATAAAAGTTTTTTCTATGGTTTAGTTTGTTGTATGGGAGATTAGATTCTTTCAATAATGATAAAGTACAATCTAGCGGAGGATGCAGTTTATCAACGACAGTTAAACTGCAATCGGATTTGCTTACGTTGCACGAAGGTATTGTACTCAAGACTAGATCCAATATACGCCCCGAACAATTTTCTACGAGATTGTGCTGAGTTATTCTACACACATTCATAAACTCTAAAAGTCTAAAACAAGTATTGGGAAGTGAATTATTAACGGCACCCGGATTCCAGTCCATTTTACCCAAATTGAAATCGCCGACTATACAAATAGGGCCAAATAGGGTCTTCCTCGACTCTTATATCCATCCACATTCATACTCAAAACTTTACTCACGATATTATCTCCGTGATGAAGGAAGACCTACTCAACCTTGTAACCTATTGAAATTTTGAAATGTGGGTACTTTGATATTACATACTGTGAAGCCCCGCGGCCAAATCCGGGTTGTCAAATTGAACCCCGACGACAACCCGGGTTGACAGCCGATTTTTTTTTTTTTTTCTCTTTATTTTTTTTTTTTTTTGTCCGACTCACCAGTGAGTCGCGGGGCTTCACAGGTTAAAAAAAAAATGGCATAAATCTGATATGTATCTATTTGGTTGTTTCGGTCAAATTCAAAGTCAACACGTTTATTGCGAACTAAGTATACAATGTTGGTGTCATAAGATGATTTCCCACCCCCCAAAAAAAAAAAAAAAAAAAAAAAAAAAAAAAAAAAAAAAAAAAAAAAAAAAGCATTGCAATTAACATTCGCCTGCCCTTACCAACATAAATTAGTATGCATTACACATTATTTAAATATTTTCTTTACATAAGTATTTTTTTCTAAATTATTATTAAAATTAAATTGAGAAATTATAATTATAGGAGGAGCTTGTGGCTAAAGTAATAACAGCAGCACGGGTCGATCCATCAGGTTAAGTTACGATTGCTGGGGTTGGTCCATGGATGGGTGACCATCTTTTCACACCAAGACTCCTTCAAGCCTCGGAAACACGTTTAGCCGTTGGTCCCGGCTGTCAATCGTGGATCTTTGACAGTCGTTACGGGTCGTCAGACGCCCGACGTAACTGGATTGTGCAGGTCAGATAAGCAGTCGCTCCATGTAAAATACTGGTATTCAGCCGCATCCGGTTAGACTGGAAGCCGACCCCAAGATAGTTGGGAAAATGCTAGGCAGATGATGATAATTAAGTCTAAATTAAATGTAAATAATAATGAATTTAATACATCCGTAGCCTGGCTATATTCCGGGGACCTCTTTGGAGAAACCGAAGGTTCTGTCTGTGCAATTACGGATGACGTTATGATGATGAATAATTACCGGAGATTTATTGTGAAGGACGGTTATGAGATATAATGTCGGGCATGCCACCGTCCAGGCGAATCAATCCGTCAGAATATACCCGGGTGTTCTCGTACTTGCATAGACACACCCTTGAAGCCAGGATTTATCCATCAGCAACTTGCTCTAAAATACAGCCTTGTGGAGTCGGAAATGCCGTACTATAGAGGTATGTACTAGGGGTCGCAATACCTCTATCCGAAACCGGTATTCTCGGTATTGAGTCTAGGAGAATACCGGGATTCCGGTATTTCCGGTATTTTCAACATTTAGAGAAATTGTATTTATTTCATTAGTTTTTCTTTACGTTAAAGTCATTATAGTAAAGTGAAATCTCTAATTTAAAAGGTATTATAAGTTTAAGTTTATGTAGTCAAACAATAAAATAGCATTTAAGAGAAAATCAACTTTTAATCAAATCCCTCCTATCAAAATTGCAACATAGCAACTTGCAACGGTTTGTTATATACTGTTTTAATTCACAAACAAAATACGTAAGTTTAAAACCTTAAACGCGTCAACGAAAGCAAATTAACAGTGTAATTAAAATAATTCAGTCATTCTTTGTTTTTTTTGGGTAATAAGATCTCAAAAAGGACAGTTTATCTAGGTCTTATCACTTAATTTTGAGCGCAAATGGTTACAGAAATAGCTAGATGAGGAGAATGCTCTCTCTGACTCTACACTACTCGGAGGAATGCTTTTCAGGCAATTGTACGCTTATTCTAAAAACTTTCCTCCGGTGCCTCCATTTTCATAGAGAGCCTTCTGTATCCTGATCAATGTTTCTGTTTTTTCCGAGGAGATTGTAGAATTAGATGAATTGTCTTGAGCCTGCAGTTGCTTTTGAACCGCCATTTCTAACTACTTCTTAAGCGGTAGTGAATCTATTTCGTTACTCGTCGTGCATGAAATGTCCTCATCCGTCATGCATGAAATGTCCTCATCCGGATCCGGAGGAACAGAATTATCAACTGTCGAGATTTCCGAATCAAGTCCGATTTTGTCTCATCTCCAAAAAGCCCAGCCTTTTGAATTCATTTTCAGATATATTCAGATCCTTGTCTAAATCTATTAGTGACTTTTGAATTGGGTTTTTTAACCTCACAATCCTCTCCAGCTAAACTGTTCCAGCTTGTCCAACAGTCCATAATTAATTGAAGCTCATGACCTGTTTCTTCCTTAACGTATTTCTGTTGCTTGATAATAAGACATTTAAAAACCATCGTGCGAGTTTTGAAGGACTCGTGCGTCACAAACCGCGCTCGCTATTGCAGTTAGAGCTCGTACAGGAAAAGCGGCGGCGGTGTCACCACTCGCATGGGAGGATTTGCGATTTACATCTTTCTGTGATGAATACCAAAAATATCGTAAAACCCGGTATTCAAAAATTCAATACCGGGTATGTGCAGGCTACTTTTCGGTCCGGTGTCCCGGTATTTTCAGTATTCGGGATCCCGGTTTGCGACCCCTAGTATGTACCCGACCCAGTCCTCGAAAATGACAAAATATCACATTGTACCAGGATCAATCCATCATCACTGATAGGACTATTGTATCCAATAAACCTGATAAAGTGGTGGTAGTGGTAGATCGATTAGAGCGGCGCGCAATGATTGTTGACGTAACGGTCCCGCATGAGAACGAGGAGAACCTCGTGAACAATTTACGGAAATGTTAACAACCGCCAGTGTTTGTTCGAAAAGCGAGAAAGTCATACTTCAATCCACGCCACCTCACTCGCTGACCAAGTGACCACAGCCGTAGAACCGCTGTAAATCCGACTACACGTAGTCTTGTCTGCCCTACCCTTAGAGTGTAATATGAGGTCGCGTAGGCGCGCAAGAGCGAGGCGGCCCGCGAGCTGAGGAGCAGGTGATTTTTGAGCGTTAAAACCATCTGCGACGATAAGCTCGCATGGGACCGCCGCCGCGCCGCAGCCCCGCAGCGCCAGAGCCGTGACAGAAACCATACCTGCTGCACGCATATTTTCGCTTATAATGAACATTAACCAAGACGTCGTAGTCTATGGTAACAGTCACCGGTGAATGACCGAAATCGTCATGAAAATGATAAATAACGGTCATTCACCAGCTATCTTGGTGGATGTTAACAGGCACCAGAGTATTTTAACATACACTGCACTTCGGAAATTCACAGTAACATAAATAAATCATATTCAAAATGTCACTTGTTCCTATAGTAGGTTATACCTAGTGGGTTTAAAAAAAGGTAATAGAAAATACATTAAGTAGGTAATTTCCCATGCTTAAGATCATAAAAATAATTGACATTGTTACTTTATTTTTTATAATTATATAATTTTACCTATTTCTACTTTAGTAAAAGCTAAAGTAAATAAAAAAAACTAAATCTTATACTGTTTTAATTAATATCCAGAGTGAATTGTTATCTGATATTGTTTATTAGAAAAGACTTACTCTTTTATTTGACTAATTCTTTTGTTTACATCAATCTGGGAGGATGGTTTCAAATATCTGACGAAATGCGTATCTGTCATGTTGCGTGTCTGCCGAACTGCGTGTCTGTCGTGTTCAGTTTCTGACAAGTTGCGAGTCCATCCTGAGAGACGACGAAATGCGAATTTGACCAATTGCATTTCTGACGACATGCTAGTGATTCTTTTTTTCATAGGAAATAATTGTAAACACAATCAGCAGCATAATTTTTTATTATTATTGTAAACTTAATGCAAAATAGCGTGACATATTTTGAAGTGAACAGTCAATATAGTGCTTAGGGGACATAAATCAACAAAACTATAACACAGTGACTTGGCGTAACAAGCTGCTTACCATAATATACCATAATCTATTTACAACAAGTGGATGCAGCTCTAACGTGTTAACAGTGTCTGCCCGGGGTTTGAGGATAAATTCGAAACAGTTACCTCGCCCCTGGGCATTCAGGGCAGGGAGGAACAGGGGTGGGTTTTAGTCAGTAAGAGTCTGACACGCCCTTCCGCTCCACCCTAGAGCGGAAGAAGTCATAGGATGATTTCCCACCCCCCCAAAAAAAAAAACGTGTTAACAGTGTCATCTGTCTTTCTTGTGGTTATCTGTCTAACGATCCATATCAAGACATCTCTTGCACCATCTAGCGTGCGAACCTAGAACCACTTATAAGTTCTGCCTGTTATCATTATGCGAGGTGTCAAGTGTGGAGGTTGTGGTCGCTTCATCTAGACGGTAGAGGGCGCTAGGTGTGGTGAATGTCAAGCCCAATATCACCAAGTGTGTATAGGCGTTGCTACGAAAGCAATAATATTACTGCAAGCTGGCATTGGACGAATGTAAAAAGGACCTCGTTAGGGACAACAGGGCTTAGATCCCAGTCAGAGGCCCTGCGGAAGGTTCTCAAGATGGAACCCCTGTAGAACAAGCCTCAAGCCTGCATGGAAACCGGTACGCCTAATACGCCTGACAACTGTTCGAAACCTGCACCTATGCGGTCTGCGTGCCCTTCTCACGTTGCTAATCCGCCGCCTTACTATGCCTCTACAGTCGATGTCACTGCCCGGGAAACATCGCTGATCGCCGACTTGGACATGAAATCATCAATGAGGAACATTGATGATTTCATGTCGGATCTGAGGAACAATCAACAACAAACAATCATGGTGGAAGTGAGCGCGGTGCCTGCGGAGATCTAAGTGTTTCGCAAGGAATTGGAGGTGAAGTTGATGGAGCTCTAAATGTCTATGAATATCTGCAACACACGCATCGATGGCCTAGAGGCCAAAGTTGACGTTTCTTTTCGTTTTATTTATGATAGGCACGCGTTTTCGAGTCGGAAGGTGGTCAAAGGATCACTGCAACAAAATAAGATAGCAACCATCGCGTTTGGGCTCATTCGATATGTATTGAAAAGTGAGTTTTGACTAGGAAGTGCCTGGGGTCTAGGTGTCTGAATGTGGCCATTAGATCTCCGCAACCAAACAAGATAGCACCATCGTGTTTCAGCTTATTGGATATGTATTGACAGGCGATATTACATTTAGTGGTGGTGGTGCCCAGGGTTGATGACAAAACCGTATACTGACCATACAACTCCTCAACTAAACAAGATAGCACTATTAAATTTGTACTGACTAGTGATAGTAATACACTTGGAGGTGATCAGGGTCTGATTATTTATGTATGGTCTTCAACCATACACGTTACAACATTGCATAGTCGTGTTTAATCTTATTTGATATGTAGGCACCTACTTTCTGTTCAAGTGTCATTAAACTGGTGGTGACTAGGGTCCGATGATAGAGCCAGAAGGGTCATAGACATGTCCGAACAATTTTTTTTTATGTTATCTTGCATACACGAGTATTCTTGTATATGTACACGTTTTTGCAAATAAATATTCTTATTCTTAGATACTAAACAAGAAAGTGTTGTATGGTTTGGTCTTGTCGATTTTGTCTTGACTAAAACTATAGTTCCAGGTATATAGTCCAGGGTCTGATGTAGGACCTGAAGTATCATAATAGAAACCCTCAACTTAACAATGTAGCCCGATGAGGTAAGGCTAGTTAGATTTGTCTTGACAAGTTATAGCACACTGACCGTATAGATTCGATTTTCTTTTGACTGACAAGAAGTTACAGGGCTGCTGGCTAGAAGAATAATGTCAGATTGCAGCTGCCCCAGGTACTGACTCTTTCCGCCTTATAATTGATACGCTCCTGGTGTATTGGTGTTGGCTTTTGATGGAAAAAAGCTAACACCATGTTTCTAACACTCTAGAGGTGAAACTAATGTACCTACTAGTTATAAATTATTTTTGAATCTCATTATAAGCGAACTGTTATTTTAAGTTCTTATGAGAAATAAAGTTCTTTAAACCCAACTTTCCTACCTACATTGCTACTCGAATTAAAGGTCCTTCCAGAGGTCAGTTTGTGGTTCAAGTAATCTAGAGTGACAAGTAAGTATTACTTTCTTTTTTAATAATTACTTTCTTTAATCCTAGAACCGTACCCAACCCAACTACACAATGTTTATTTGAAGTTTTACTCATTGTTTTCTGCACCGGTTGACGTCATGACGTCGGCGCCGGCTGTCGCTGAAAACCAGCGCTGGGGCTCTGTCTTGCATAGGGTCATAGCACTTAAGCTGAGCGATGACCGTTTTGCGTGGATGTAACGCATTTTTTCCCCCAGTTTTTCTTTGTTTTTGTGTTTCTCTGTTTTTTGCGTCATGTTTACCGTAAATAAACGTATTTTCTTTCTTTCTTTCTTTCTATTTTTTTATAAATCAAAAAGACCTACTATGAGGAGGAACTTATACAATTTCTTAGATTAGATTTCGTTGTACTACTCATTAGACAGTTCAGTTCTATTTCTAAGATAGGAAGGTCCCTGAGATTTCCCTTATCATCCTCTTGCCATTCCCTGATGCTTGGTATTCAGATGGACCTCTGCTGCGGAGACCTCACCATAAGGTACACGCCGAGGGTGCAGTTACTGGAGTCGCGCCGCAACGTCAACTTTAAGGCGTTCGTGGTGCGTGTACCGAATTTTGTTTCTCTCCCTCGTGTTGGAAGAAGACTTTTGGCTGCAGAACGTGGTGTTTCGTCGCTTCCGCGGACAAGTACCACAGGACAGCACAAAGTCAGACTAGTGTAAAGTGAAGTGCTACTACATAGTCTTAGGCCTTATTTATTAACACAAGTTTTGTTTATATTAAAATATGTACTGGTTAAGGTATTTTTTCCATGGGCCTGTGTCGCCTAAAATAAATGGTTTATTATTATTATTATTATAAGATGGACTATAAAGTAGGTACAGACTGTTGTCAGCATTACCTGACCCACCCTAAAATCAAACGACTTTGGACCCTCTGCATGTAACATTAAGGTTTATTTAATTTATATGAGCTTATCAGACAACTGCTCGAGGATTTGATGAACAAATACAATAATAATATAGACACGCAAATTTGATCTTTATAACGTTAGCATTAGGTTATATTTTAAAACTATTTGTTATAATATGATAAGTGTAATAGCTTATTTTAATAATTGAGTTTAAGTAATTCTGGTCTCGTGGTCTGTGTGTAAGACTGTGAAAAACGAGGTTCGAGATCAAATCCTGCGACAAAGATATTGTTTTGCTTTCAATATAAAATTTATATTTCAAAACTATTTCTTGTATTATTGTAAAGAACTACAGATTAGACATAAACTTTTTAAAATGGTAATATTTTCACATAACTTGTAATAAGTGGGTAGTTGAAAAATAAATATTCGTATTCATTATAAAGCTGGTATTCAAATGCTACTATGGAGTGATTATTTAAAATACAAAATAATTTGCACGAGGAGAAGATGGCTGCTCGTGCTGTGCAAGAATAAACTTTATGATAGTATACTATATGGTTCAAATTTTTTTTAATATTGATGCTAGACGCAATATTCAAAAAACTAAGATCAAATTTCAATGCGGCTTATAAGAGTTGTGTTGGTCTTGTGGTCACTAAGGTAGTGCGATATTCATCGTTGTCTACGTTCGAAACCAAGTTTAACCTAAATTTAGATATTATATTACACTTTTTTACAATTTTTTAATAGACGACGTAGGGTATTGTCTTTTTAAACGGGCAGTTTGTATAGAAATAAAACTAAAAAATTGCAAGTTTAAAATGTTTATTATTCCATTAAAACACCTAAGTAAGATAAAGTAAGTAAATGCTCATATATTTCCAAATTAATATACTTTTTATATTAGTATGCCATATAAACATTAAAAAAGGCATGCATATGCTTCAAAGTTTGTTATCGAGAAAATGAATTCATCTGTGAAATGCTTTACAAATTTATAACTGCCTATATGTAGTGAATAAACATGTTATTTAAACAGAAAAAATCTGTTTATAACAATAACATCACCACATAATCTGCAACATTTTAATGGTTGAACAATCAATCCATTGAGCATTTACTTGCATGGTGTGTTTAAATATACCTACTAGATGAACTAGTAGCGGAGTGGTGCACCGTCCCCTGCTATAAGTTGTTGTAAGCGGCTACGCATACTGCGCACCATGTTCCAACACAAATCTTTGCCTCTCATGTGCTCCCAAGTCGATGTCACGACCTCAGCCAAGTTGTGTTTGTTTCGCACTTCCGTTGTGTCCCAATTTAAAACCATTTGACCCCATAGATTTTCTATAGGGTTCAAATCAGGACTTTTAGATGGCCAATTAATAACTGTCACACCTTCTTGAGTAGCTAACCATTCCCGCACAATGCCTGCACGATGGATGGAGCAGTTATCATACATGAAATAAATATGTGACGTTGGATAGGCAATTCGCACAGTCGGCAGCATGACGTCACGCAGAATCTCCAAATACAAACTGCTATTAAACCTACCACCAACTTCCACCAATTCACCAGGTCCCATGGACGACATCCAGCCCCAGTAGCCCAGGGTTATTCTACCGCTGGTTCTACAAGGTAGCAAGCACTTCTCGTTGTAACGTTCTCCTTTCCTCCGCCATAAGATTTTACGTCCATATTATATTATAGGTTTATAATTCTTTATCCCAGCAACGTGTAAATGCCTTCTCACTGTTTCCACTGAAATATTGTGGTTTATTGCGGTTGCACGAATGGGCAAAAATGGATTTTCAACGTGGCTTGAAACAATAGCCCGGTGACGTTCGAATTCGGGACTATACTTAATGGCTTTTGCTCCTGGACGAATCCGCTGAATATTTCCATTGTCTCCATAACGTCTTAGCCATAGCCTGACCGTATTTCTCTAAAACAAAAATAAACATTTTTGGAACCGTGTATGTAACTTGTAAGGAGTGAATGTAATGGTAAAATAGCCAACTACGCGTTCATTCAACACAATCAATAAAATACAATAGGTATAAAAAAACACTTACTGCTATATTAAGTCGGCGACCAATCTCTCTAATTCCAACATTCTGCTCATGTAAAAATATTATTTTATGTTTGGTATAGTCGTCAAGTTGCGACATGATGCTATATTACAGCAAATTGCTTAAAAATACTTAACGAGTTAAACGATTTACAAATGTGTGTGCGCAATCACTGCTATTAGGCGTAGTGTAAATTTTGTTACTTAGATGAATTTATGATCTACCCCACAACCAACCATTCTTGGTAAATATAAATTCTGGAACTTAAAGTTTTTTAAATTACCCACCCGTTTACAAGATAACTTATTAGGCGAAAATCATATTGGTCGTTCTTTAATATTGCAAGCAATATTGTAGAAATGAAAACAAATTAAAAAAGAAACTGATGTATAGGTGGACTGTGTTTTCGAACCCACATGCTGTACGTCGTCAATCCAGCATCAAACCGCTAAGCCACAAGAACTTGTTGGGGATACACGAAATTAAAGATTGGGTTGTAATTATGTAGTGTGACTTAAAAGCTTTTCAACTTTAATGTTAACGAGATAATGATTAAAATAGCTTAACAATAACATATATAATGCCGGTGGCTCCGACTTTGTTGGGTGGGTTTACCTTAAAGTTACGTGTTAAAGATCAAATTTGCGTGTCTGTGTTATTATTGTATTTTTGTTCATCGAGTGCTCGAGCACTTGTCTGATAAGCTCATATAAATTAAATAAACCTTAATGTTACATGCAGAGGGTCCAAAGTCGTTTGATTTTAGGGTGGGTCAGGTAATGCTGACAACAGTCTGTACTAAACAAAACTTATACAGTGACAAATATTTTTAAAAGCTTTTATTTAACTTGCAATGTATGTATGTAACTATATTTGAAAATAGGAATCTTGCAACTTAAATAAGTCCCACTTCCCGATGTTCGTTTGGACTCCTAGATAATGTCTAGGGTCTAAAGATGAAACTGGAAGGTGGCCAAGGCATCTTTGTGATAAAACAACAGAACCCCATCGAGTTTGGGTTCGGTTGATTCGTCTTGAAAAGCACTTTACAGTGTACTGTAATGTGTCATAATATCCGTATAATATTTTAAAACATCACACCTACTCTAAAATAATTACCTACTAAAATGTTTAAGACAAATTAATGGCATTTTTTTTTAAATAATCTTCTATCAGGGATAATGAACTAAGAAGTTGAAAAAAACATGTTGTACTTACTAGATTTTTTTCCAACTTTTTAGTTCATTGTCCCTGATAAGCTTGTTTTTTTTTTTTTAAATACCATTACTTTAAAAGCTTGATGCCATAGATTAATCAGAAAAAATTGTAATAAAAAAGTCAGTTATTGTCCTCAAACAATGGTCAAACTAAAAAAAAATTAAAATGGTAACAAAAAAATTAAAACGATAATTTCAATTTTATTATTTTTATTCAAAATAAGCAGTTTAATAATAAACTAATTTAATAATAAACTAGTTTAATAATAAACTAGTTTAACAATAAAAAATATAACTAGATTGATTTGTTATTTTCTACTTTTTAACACTTATTGCCTATGAAACGATGTCTGAAAAATGTAAAATCTATTTATACCTATTCATACTAAATTCTTGTTTGTAGCTTTAAAATGAAAAAAGAAACTTGAACAAACATTACATTTACTCTTTGTAAAATTCCCATTTAATTCAAGCTACTGTGTAGCTTGGCAACACACAAATAAATTCATATTATACACAAAATTCACACTGGAACAAGTCACACTGCACTACAACAATGCTTTTTTTTATTGGATGTACGAGTATCATCAAATAACTTCTACCGTAAAAGTAAAAGTAAAAGTTTAATACCCCCAGCCGTGTTCCTTAAGTTGCCTGTGCCAGTGCCACGGTGACTCCTTCGATAAATCCCGCGACCCTGGCCAGCTAACTGAGCCTGTAGAGCTGAGAGAGTAGGAAGATGTGGCCAGACGACCTAGGAAGAGGTGGCGAGATGACCTTGGAAGATGTGGCGAGACGACCTAGGAAGAGGTGGCGAGACGACCTAGGCATCTATCGCAAGGTCTAGTTAGAGCTGGTTCAGGACAAGTATAGGTACCTGGATGGATTTGGACCTCTGCTAAGCAGTCGGAGAATGTAGGCTAAATAAAAGCTGATAAAAAGTATATTCTAAAAAAGATATGTGTATAAATAAAATGCAAAGTCCTGGCTGACTGACTGACTGAAATATCAACGCACAACCTAAACCGCTGGTCCTATAGACATGAAATTTGGAGGGTGTTTTCGTTGTAAAGAGTTGGTATCCACTACGAAAGGGTTTTTCAAAATTCAACCCTTTCTCACCCCTTAAGGGGGTGTAAAAGGGATGAATATTTATAACAGGGGAAGTAATAATTCCACGCGGGCGAAGCCGCTTGCAGAAGCCAGTTTACTATAAAAAAAAAAAGTAGTATTTTTAACAAAATTTAGATTTCATATTTTATATTGGAAAGTACTTATGATCACGAAACAGACTAGCCCAATTTCAACTATTCTCCCGTTAGCCATCTAGGAGTTCTAGTCTCTACACCCCAGTGCCATCATCAGATCAGCTCGATGGTAACATAAGATTGCATTGGCACTGGAATGCATCATCATTCTCCTTCACTTATTACATGTATGTATGTCGCTAAGGAAGTCTGCAGCAGGATTCGACCAATATCGAATGACTAATGTACCTAAATTAAACATTATGTAGTCAGAATTTACCATAACGTACCTATGATGTGGCTGCGTAATTGCAAGCGCCTTACATAAATACCTACTGTCTAAATTAAGAGATTAAGCGAACGGATATACTCGTATATAAGAATGTTTAAGAATTGATGTTAAGAGGATATTCCATATTTTAAGATTGCGATACAATAAGGAACTTAATAATACTAGTCATAAATGTACACGATTCAGCGAGTGAATTCAAAAACACCCTGGTATCTGTCTGCACATCGAGGAATATCATCATATTGAATTATGTAACTTACTAAGTTATTATTTTAAACTTCAACAGTTAAAAACATTTTTGAGGAAGGTTTTCGCAAAATCGATAATAAATAAGCGAGAGCCCCGTTTCTTTTCGCAGCGTCACACTTAGAAATAGTGTGGTTTATATCAGCTTCACATCTTGATCCCTCGTGGTTACCATCACACTGGCAGACCGGTTCTTCCTCTTCGTTCAGGGAACAGTCACCGTTATTCAGGCAGTATCCTTGACACATATTGACTTCGCATCTTTGCCCGTAGTAGCCGGCATCACAACTAAAACAGCGAATATGTCAAGCACGGTTACTTTGACTAGAAAACCATCAGAAGAAGGAACTAAAATATATTTACCTGCACTTAGGAAATCCGTCAGTGCTGAGACCACAGCTGCCTTGGATACAATAGTTGAGACACGGCGATACCTCGCATCTATCACCTACATAATCTCCTTTACATTGGCAGACTGGTTCACGGTTTTCGTTCAAGGAACAGGTACCGTTGTTTGAGCAATATCCATGACACGCGTACACTTGACATCTGTTTCCAGAATAACCGGCATCACAACTGAAATCACAATAATGTGAAGTTATAGCTGCCGACCACATGTTTTGGTTTGA
The DNA here is from genome assembly GCA_951329385.1 of Polia nebulosa. Taxonomy (NCBI): domain Eukaryota; kingdom Metazoa; phylum Arthropoda; class Insecta; order Lepidoptera; family Noctuidae; genus Polia; species Polia nebulosa. Next base: position 30,892,384 of record OX589606.1, read on the forward strand.
TGGGACGAAGAATTATAAAACCTTAAGCAATGAGCATACCTGCATTCAGGAAGTCCTTCATCATTGAAGCTACAGTTACCTTGCAGACAATAGTCCTCACAGACTGATGTATCGGATCGCTCACCGATGTGACCAGGTCCTACCGTGATTGTTGGTATCAGACTCGACAGAGAACCACAATCCTGGATGCCCTTAATTTGGTCCTCTATTTTATAGTTCGCTATAATACCAAACGTTTTTTCATTGTCGAATTTAATGATTTCTTTGGGTTTTACTTTTGTCATTGCGTTCTTTGGTAATTGCCAAACAGAGTCGACGCTATCGTTATTCTTTGTATAATAGATGTAATCCTTTGAGGCGATTAATAACTTTGGCATGTTTTGAAGTTCATACGAATGATATACGATTTCTTTGTTATTTTCTCCATTTAAATCAGTAAAGCTTATATAGGAATAGATATGGCCTCTTGTTGACGGTTTACAATTAATACAAAAATCAAAATTAAGTATCTTCTGTGTTTGCAGGTCAATGGCCAAGCTAAATGATTCATAATAGTATTTTGATTGTATGAGCTTATTCTCGGAACCATTGAATCGAGCTCGCTCCAAATGCTTTTTGTTGTTGTTTGTGATTTTGTTTGTCCAGTGAATGTTTCTGTAAAGTAGATTGAGAAACTATTTAATATCACAAATTTAAATAGATTTTGATTTATTAACGTTATATTAATAATTACCCTCTACAACTATCCACAGCTATATTAGTCGGAATACGGTTTTCCAACTTAAATAAAAGATTTCCATACATATTATTATTATATCCAGGTTTTAAAGAAATGGAATTAATACTTCTTTCATTTGTGTCGGTAAAGAGAATTGTTTCTGTGACTGGGTCGAAGGCGAGACCGTGAATATTTCGACCGTTTCTTTTAATGAAACATTTATTTTCTGTGGAAGATAAGTTATATCCACATATAGTGTCGTTGTCGGTCTCTTTGTCGACGTACAGAATCATGTTGTGAAGTTCATCATACACTAAAGCGGTAGGGTTCTGTGAAATTAGATTCACGGTGTTTGTTTTGGTGCCGTTGGTATAAAATATGAGTTGTTCTTTTAGGCTTACGGCGATGTCTGAAACAAAAAATAATTTAGTAGTTAAAAAAAAACAAAAATTTAGTTTTTCGAATTTTTCTCAGTAAACCCTTTCATTTTATCCCCATATTATCATGAAAATGCATAAAAAATAACTAGTGCAGCAACTTAGAGAGTCCACCATATTTGATTTAGAATGACGTCACTTAGCTAATCATGCATTGACATCGACCTTTGATAAGTGTGCGAAGTTTCAATTTCAATCCGACGTTTTGATACCCATATCATGAAAATGCATAAAAACGTGTGAGTCTATCTAGTAGGCCCCAACGAGATTTATCAACAGGTGATAGCTTTTCATAAAGACATTATTTTGTACATAAAGAAAATAAATAAGATATATTTTGTACCTCGACAGTTTATGATTAAATGACGTTTCTATGAAGTGTCTAGCTAGCGGGCCCCGTATGATTATTTTTATTGTTATTATACTTTCAGATCGCCCAATAGTGCTCGGGGTTAAAAACTATTGTGTACCTTACAAATCCCAAATTTAGACTTTCTGTGAGCTGTACTTCAGAAGATATTCGTTATTTAAACAAAGGTCCAGTCAGCGGGCCCTTTTAAATACTTCTCTTTTATTTCTTACAATAGTGTTAGTAGATTAATACTATTATGTACCTTACAAATCCAAAAATTCGACTTTATGTGAGCTGTATAACTCATAGAAATTCGAAATTTATATTTACAACAATTTCGCTGGTTGGACCTTTGTTTAAATAACGAATGTCTTCTAAAGGATTTGTAAAAAAAAAAAAAATTGCTTAAAAAATAAAATATTTTATTTCTTTAACGTGTCTTTTACAATATTATTTAGTGGCTAGAATTACCCAGGAAGCATGTAGTAATGTTGTATTGGGTGGTTCTGCTCTTCCCTAGTGTCAATCTACATGTCTTTAGGTATTTATACAAACTAAACTACATATTTGATGTAAATATTTTACAAAATGAAAGAAAAGGTAAAAATACTGGTATGATTAATTGTGTATGAATGTGTGTGTGTGTATGCATGTGTATGGGTGTGCTTTAATAATGAAGGTTAGAACATCCTATCTCTCATATAGTCTGAGTGAATTATGCACCTATTGGGAGATTTCTAGCCCTACGATGTAACATCTTGGGACCGGAATGTACCACTAGAAATCATGAGTATTGTGTTGAGTCTAGAGTTCGTATTTAAATATTAAGTTCTCTTTATCACAGTATCCAAGCGGCTCGAGTTCTCGGATAATAGTTTTTTACATTCATCGAATTGAAGGTTATAATATATTGAATATTTGTTTTAATGGTGTACATAATAAAGAGTATTCTATTCTATTCTCTTCCATAAAGATAGGCAGAGTCGGCTAGAAATTTACGCCTGGCAAAAAGAGTTCTACAGGGAGGAGTAGTGGCCAATTTACATTTTCTTCTACCTGTATGAGCCTTATATACGTAAGGTAAGGTTTTATGTAGTTTAAGTACTAAGTTGATTATATAGAGTTTTCTAAGTGACAATATTTTATGATTTAAATATAGTTCGTTAGTAGGAAACCTAAATGGCTTAAAGAACATTGTTTTTAATAAGCACCTCTGGGCTCTTTCTGCTTCAAGGAATTTAATTTTAGTAGCACCACCCCAGATGCTAATACAATAACACATAACCGATTGTGCCAATGCAATATAAGTACACTTTAGGAGGTGTTAAGAGGTGACATGTCTTAACTTTTTAAAGACCCATATGAGTTTACGGATCCTATCTATTTAAAGCTGCAATTTGAGGGTGCCAGGAAAGTCGGTGGTCCAGGATTACTCCGAGATATTTAGTGGATTTAACACATCGTCACTTCACTGGGGCACGCCGTACTCAATTTTAGAGTCAGAACTAGTGAAACTGTCAATTTTTACGCTTTGAGTACGGTCTTTGAGATAATCAGTTAAAAGTTTTAGTGGTGTACCTCTAATGCCTATATACTCCATCTTTTTCACAAGAGACGAAACAGAAATAGTGTCGAAAGTTTTATTTAGATCTAAAAAGACTGTGAGATACTTTTCTCCACGGTCTAAGTACTGAGTTACTAAGGAGTACAATCCTGAAATGACGTCTTCTGTAGATCTTGCTTTTCTGAATCCGAATTGTGAACTGGATAGAATATTAAATTTTTCGAGATAAGTGACTTTAGAGATAACAGGCAAGACTGTAATCAGTCGATAATTATTGATATCTTTTTTATCACCACCTTTATAGACGGGTGTAATAATAGATTTTTTGAGTAAGATAGGGAATATACCTTTTCTGAAGCAGAGGTTGGGCAAGATGGCTGATAATGGGAGCAACGAGGGGTTTAACCATTTTTATGAATTTAGTCTGGATACCGTCCCAGCCGGGAGCACTGTCAGTTTTCAAGTTAGATGTAACACTGTCGACTTCCCATGGGTCAGTCTCCAGAAGTACGAAAGAAGATTGGTGTGTTTTTGGAGTACATATTAGGTCACCAACTGACTGCGGGGATCCACTGAGGATGCTTTCTGCGAGTCGCTTGCCGACACTGGCGAAGAAACTATCTACACAGTTTCGGTAAACTGTCTTTAAGAGAACTTCGAGTATTAAGTAATTCACAGCTTCCAATTTTAAATGTGTTACGATGCGCTATTTGTTTGATAGATATCCATAGTGCTTGAGAGTTTTTAATAATAGTTTGTAGTAGTTCAGATCCATTTTTACGTTTTAGTTTTTTAATTAATTTGTTACAATAATTACGGTACCTAGTAAATGTTATTTTCAATATTACATTAAATGGATTGGACCATAATTTTAGTTGCATTCTGTTTCTGTTCCTGATACAGCGTAATAGACCATTGGTGATCCAGGGCTTAATAATGCGTTGTTTGCTAGAGATGCTCTTTACCTCAACACTCTCATCCAGGCACGCTTTAAGTTTATTAATTAAATGTTCTATTACATAGTTAGGGTCGTCACTTAATAGTAAGTAGGATAGGTTTTTGTTCATAAGCTTTTCAGCAGCTTATTCAAAGTCAATGAAGGTCTTGATTGTTGGAAGCCGTTATTTTACTTTGGATATGCACATGAAGACTGAGGCGTAATCAGTTATAGTTGTGTTTAAGACTGCAATGCTAGCTGATAGCTTGGTTTTATCAATCTCTAAAATGAAATGGTCAAAACAGCTATTTTCTCGTGTAGGAATTATGTGTCCAGGTAGAAGACCATATGAAGACAACATTTTAAGGGTCTACTACCGGCCAAGTGGCGCCCTCATTGAATAAAATATCGTAGCATACCCTAGAAAATAAATATTAAAGAATCCAACGTCACGTTTGTTACAAATAGGATAAAGTACTTTTACGTTGTTAAAACAGGTCTCAGAATGTTTCGTATCCAAAGTAGGGGGCAAAAGTGTCAGAAACGGCAGTTTTTGGTACTTTTGCCTGTTGATAAATCTCGTTGGGGCCTGCCAGATAGACTCACATTAAAAAAACCGGCCAGGTGCGAGTCAGACTCGCGCGCAAAGGGTTCTGAATGAATCACATATTTCTTAAATGGCTTATAAAAAAAAAAAACCTTTTTAGGACAAACTTTTACATGTACTTAAAAATACTAATTAAAACTTAAATACTGATTTAGCTATGTTTTATTTAGTATTTTTATTATAGTTGTACACATTTGCGTACCTACTACGCGCTGACGTATTGACGTCAACCGGTGCAGCAAACAAGGAGTAAACTAAATACTATACAGCGTAATAAATATTAATATTATTAAAGTGAGAGGTAAATTATTATCCAATGCGGATAGTTCGGTAATTGAACGTCCTTCCTTCCATCAGTATTTAGTGTACGAAGATAACAACAAAAGCAAAAACAGAATAACTACTATGTTCAATAACTATCAAAGATTAGATATAATATTTTAGGCTTCTCTAAGGGGAAGCCTAAAGTTTTAGTGTACGACGTTCACGCCTCAAGTTTTAAAGAAATGTTAGAGTTACAGCAATAACATTTCCAGTTTACGTTTTTATTTGATTGAAGCTTGCCTTAAAAAGATTTTAATTAAGTATACTTTATTTTATACTTACAAGAACTTGAATTTATTAAAATACTTAACCTGGAGCGCATCTACTGTAAGGCTGAAAGTGTCAGTACCTAGGGCAGCAGCAATCTGACATTATTCTTCTAGCCAGCTGCCCTGTAACTTCGTGTCAGTCAAAAGAAAACAGAATCTATACGCCCTGTGCTATAACTTGTCAAAAGAAATTTAACTAGCCTTATCTCATCGGGCTACATTGTTAAGTTGAGGGTGTCCTACGATGACCGTCCAGATCCAACATCAGACCCTGATGGACTATATACCCTGAACTATAGTTTTAGTCAACACAAAATCGAGGAGACCAAACAATACGGCACTTTCTTCTTTAATATTTATGGTACTTTTCTGGTTCTGGTACACTAGAAGCTGGTCAGAGTCTGATTATATATATAGGATCTTCAACCATAGAACATAGCACAGTCGTGTATAGACTCATTTGATATGTCTGGTTATATAATGTATGGTCTTAAACCATACAAGTAACAACATTGCTTAGTCGTGTTTAGACTCATTGGATATGTAGACACTTACTTTCTGACAAGTGTCATTAAACTAGATGGTGACTAGCAGACCACAAAAAAAATTTGAGACCCTCACAATCAGCCCTTTAATTTGATATGACGCATGGTACAGTTAGAAAAACTTTATTTTTATATTTTCAGATCTTCCCCCCAAAAGTTACTCCAATATTCCAAATTTATTTATTTACGTTACTTGTCCGTGTTGGCGTCATAGAAATACACTTGTGTAGCAAATTTCAACTTAATCGGGCTCGTAGATTCGGAGTAAATTGGCTGTGACAGACGGACAGACAGACAGACGCACGAGTAATCCTATAAGGGTTCCGTTTTTACATTCGGTAGTTCGAAACCTTAAAAATAAAAGTCATACCAATATTTTCTCACACATTGAGGAATTATTTTATTGTATTTTAGGCACTTCATAGCAGTTTTACTGTATCAAAATGTGTCACTATTCAAATTTTAAGGAGGCGAATGGATGGATGGAACTTCAAACAACGCCATCTATTGGTACAAGAAATATAAATGTCTAAGGATTCGTTCCAATAATCGTCTAAATTTGAATTACAAGCCAATTATTCCAAAATTTTATGCTTAGGACAGTATAATAAATAAGAAAATACAGTTTTTATCATATTTATTTTCATAATATTAATATTATTTAAATTTGAATAAGAAATCGATGCATATTACGCCATCTATTGACATTTATTTGAACTAAATTTTCTTTGTTCGAGATGAGACTCCGTGACTACGTGAACCGATTTTGAAGATTTTTTTTATATGAAAGCTGTTGCTTCACATGTGGTCCCATTTTAATTTGGTGAGAGAGAGATACACAATGAAACTCTTCAATAAATAATAGCAAACCTTCCGGAATTGCTGCAATCGCATGTCTGTATATTGTTTTCACCACTTCACAACATTACACGCTGATACGCTCTGAAGGGGTATATGTATAGATTTGTACAGTTCACCCTGATACACCCTAATTTCACCAACTATGTTCAAATTCCCTATTTTTGGGGCTATCAATTCGGGCATAACTTTACTGTTTTAGAATGGGGTACAACAACTAAAAAGTGAAAAGTAAAAAACTTTTTTCAAAAAAAATACAACCGACTTCCATAAATAGGTAATACTAAAAAATGCAAAATAACTTTAATTTTGAAAGTCGGTGTCAAATAACGAAGAAAGCAAACTAGAAACACCGACATCCGAAATTAAAGTTATTTTGCATTTTTTAGTGTTATTTATGGAAGTCGGTTGAATTTTTTTGAAAAAAGTTTTTTTCACTATGTAGTTGTTGTACCCCATAACTAAAACTAAATAGTAAAGTTATGCCCGAATTGAAAGACCCAAAAATATGGTCAATTTTTGAAGAGTTCTGTTGTCTGTTTCCGAAACCCATCATCAGATTTATATGAAATTTAAATTGGACCATTTCGGAACAAATCCCTTTCGAAAAAAAAAAGAAATTTGCAAATCCGTCAATAAATGACGGAGTTATGCCCGAACATACATAAAAAAAAAATACAAACATTCGAATTGATAACCTCCTCTTTTTTGAAGCAGTTTAACAAAATAACTTTAATTTTGGAATTCGGTGTCAAATGAAGAAGAAACAAAACAAGAAACACAGACCGTTCCGTTTTATTTGGAAGTCAGATTGATTTTTGTATTTTAATTTTTCACTTTTTAGGGTTCCGTTCCCGAAAGGTTCAAACGGATCCCTATTGTTGTTACTCACATGACCGTCCATTAGTCGTTTGTCACAAAATTTTGTTACGAAGAATTTTTTAACTTTCCGTTGACCGAACTTGAAAGGTGATAATGTTTATTATTACGTATAATTTACTAACAAATACCAATATTTGGTACGGAACCCTTAATGTGCGAAATCCAAAACGCACTTGGCCAAGTTTTAGTCAATGTAGGTACCCCATAACTATCATCAATTTAGTCGAAGGCAGTTAAATACGCATAATCAAGGGTAACTCAAAAACTACTGCTTAGATCTTGATCACTTTAAATGGGACCACATGAGAGCTCCAGTTTTCAAATAAAAAAATAATCATTTGAATCGGTTCACCTAGAAAAAAGTTCTGAACATACATAAAAATAAAATACAGTCGAATTCAGAACTCCTCCTTTTTTTGAAGTCTGCTATAAATACTGATATTAAACTACATAACTGGCAGTCAATCCCAACGTAGCTAGGAAAAGGTTATAGGCGAGAGGACACACCCGGGTGTCACCACTGTGTGGATCCCCCAGAGGACACGGTAGAGCATACCGTGGAGGTCAGCTCCGCTTAGGCGGAGCACCGCCATATCCTCGTGGGGCCTCCACGCATATCTAGCGACATCTCGCGCCCGACCCTGGTCCAGGTTATTGTGCGAGCGAGAAAGTATGGGAAGCTGACACCGCCTTCAGCGAAGCAGTAATGCTCGCGAAGGAGAAGGCGGAATGCGTGAGGGAGACTTAACGGTGACACCCTCACGCCCTTGTAGCCGCCGCAGGAGACGCCACGGGCGTCGGGAGACGCAAGGCGACTCTCGTAGCTCACGTAGTTCGTCGTCCGATAAGGATCAGGCCCGAGTCGACGGCGCTTAGTGTTCCAAGCGCGCCTCAAAGAGTTGTCAGCAAAAACTGACGGAGTCCGCCAGGATCGATGCCCGTATCGGATAAATTCGAAAGAGAGTTACCGCGGCCCTTACGCAAGCAACTGAAGGAACAGGGGTGGGTTTTAGTCAGTAAGAGTCTGACACGCCCTTTCGCTCCACCCAAAGTGGGAGAAGTCATTGAATGATTTCCCACGACCAAAAAATAAAAAGGCAAGTTAATTTCCAAAAACCATCTTGACCTTCATCCAAATAATCTTTTAAGTCGATTACGACTGAATTCACTGAGTACCCTAAAAATATTTTTATTTCAAGATTTAATTTTACCGCTTTGTCGGCGTGATTAATGTGTATATACATGCCAATTATAGCTTTCTAGTACTAAGAGCCTCTGAGCTAAACTGTGGATGGACGGACGGACCGCCGAACATGGCGAAACTACAGGGGTTCCTTGTTGACAACAGAACTCTTAAAAACGTTTATAGTAAGGAAATAAACCACGCCATTCGTACTCACCCCAAGAGTGCGCCAACTTCACGTAAAGCGCCAGTAACCCTAGTACACACACCGCTCTACACATTTTCTATACTTCAGATTGAAAAGTTATATTTCTACAAAGGCGTGACCGCAGCTGGTGACCGCTATCGAGCTATTAAAGTCAAATTAATTTTTTTCGCAACATTTAGGTTTTTATAGACTGGTGATAAGAAAAGGTCCCTGATACCAGTTCTCGTGAATACAACGTGTTTCCTCTCACACTGATAACTCAGTATCTCGTTGAATACCAAAATATTAAAAACCGGTCAAGTGCGAGACATGTTCGCCTGCAAACGGTTCCTTACCATCGTGCAAAATTTTGTTACGAAACTTCGTGTTTCTCCGGAGTGAAGCAGGGAGGTGACCTATCGACAGTCATCATCAACCTAGTGCTAGTGTAATCTGTCGGTCATAGACTACCACACGTCTCAGTTGGCAATATACGCGGATGATATTGAGATAACCAGTCGTTCCAAACAAAGTTGGATCAACTACGGAATGACTTAAAAATTTGAATCAGCTCAGTTCGGATTACAGGTGAATGCATTCATGAACAAATACCCCTACAGCAGCCACCATGCTGTGCCTGCTCACTATGGGAGATATAAGGATTGAGGATGTACGTGCATTTTGATACTTAGGGTCGATCCTTAACTCCCGAAATGTGATGGAAAAGGAGATCAAAGCTCGTATAACCGCTGGGAACAGATGCTTTTACGCATGCATGGCCATGCTAAGTAGTAAACATTTAACCTGTAAGTCCAAGTTCACTATTTATTAATACATTATTATATGTATAATTCGACCTGTCGTAACATACGAGTATGTATGTGAAAGCTGAACGTTGCTCAAAAAGACGAACTTAAACTGACATTTTTCGAGAAGAATCATCAAATGACTTCTCCCGCTCTGAGTAGAGCGGCAGGGCGTGTCAGACTCTTACAGACTAAGACCCACCCGTATCCTTCAGTTGCCTGTGCCAGAGCCGCGCTCCTTCGACCAGTCCCGCGATCCTGGCAGATCGTATTAGGATGAATAACTAACTATAAATGACTGCCTATGCGCAGGCCACTTTCCAGACGAACTAGATATAACTAGATGTAATTAGATAAAACTAGATATAACTAGACATAACTAGACATAACTAGATATAACTAGATATAACTAGATATAACTAAATATAACTAGATATAACTAGATATAACTAGATATAACTAGACATAACTAGATATAACTTGATATAACTAGACATAACTCGATAGCCTGATTCATAGGGAAACGCAGGTTCTGCAACTCACAAAGTTTAGATGGGCAGGTCACCTGGAAAGTATAAGTGACACCAGAGCGGATAAAATCATGTCCCAGTGGACTCCGCAACAGAGACCCAGAGGAAGTCCTAGGAATCGTTGGAAGAATTGTATCGAGAAAAATTTGAGGAGAATAGGCCTCTTAGCGAAGGGAGGCCGGAGACAAAGTGAAGTGGAAGAAGATCGTTGAGGAGGCTTAGACCCACAAAGGGTTGCAGCACCTAAGGAAGTAAGTAAGTAAGTTCGTGATTCTGTAAGTGAAGAGAGTCGGTTCACTGAGTGAGACGTCAACGGCAAGGATTGACGGACGGACGGAAGGCACAGGTTCAGTAGGCTGAAAACTGAGAATTGGGTTCCGGTTCACCCTACGGTTACGGAACCCTAAAACAGAAGTTATGTTTGCGTGACTTTGGTGGACTGTCTGTCACAACATACAACCCTGTCTGTCTTGTAATTGTAAAATATCAAATTTTATATACTTAAACAAATTTTGAGTCGGCGCCAAACAACAATCTGATTATTAAATATCAAAATTTTATATGTACGTAGAAATGAAGAAGGCTAAATGTAGGTACTCGTAACTAATCATTTCAATATTTGGTGCCTACTCAAAATTAGTTTATATAAATTTATATTTTATGTAGGTAAATAAGCTCAATACTCAAGACATATAAGGTTTATTTATTTTTTGCTTTTTAGTTCTTTTTCGTTGGTTGAATTTTTTGTTAAAAAGTTTTTTATTTTATGATTTTTTGTGACTTGCATCATTTTTTTAATACTCTGACGCTAATTTCCAATCCTTCATCATTCCTCTTGGTGGGTTGAGGTTCCCAGGATATTGACCAGTTGAGGTTACCTCCAATATTCTAAAGACGTCTTTTCTTCAAAGCATATTAAGTGGTATTTGTCACTAAAATCAATTTTTATATCTTACTTCTATTTTTTAGGAAAGGTACGGTTTCCATCATCAGCACAGTTTCATGATGTAAATAGAAACAATATTCGTGCCCAATTTTCGAGGTTTTCTCTCAATTTTATCAGGATTCCATGATTAGATACTAATGTCCTTGACATGAGGCCACTCTTTAGGTATACCTTATCTAACAAAAAAATAATCATCAAAATCGGTTCACAAATAATGGAGTGAGGGCCGCCCATATATAGAAATGGTAAACGTGCCTACAATTTTCGAGGTTTTCTCTCAATTTTCTAAAAATTCTACTGTCAATTCCTGACTGCCTTGACAAGAGAAATATACCCTATCTAACAAAAAATGAATCATCAAGATCGGTTCATAAATGACGGAGTGAGGGCTGAACATACACAAAAAAAAAATGTATAAATATATATACGGTCGAATTGAGAACCTCCTCCTTTTTTTCGTCGGTTAAAAAATTGAATTGGGTAACCAATTTCAATTGTTACAAGTTAGCAATACTATTAGGTAGGTATGTTAGTTGGACAATACGAAAAATTTGTGTTATTCTGAAAAAATCTCATCGTAAAGTCTTAAGTGAAGTGAACAGTTAATTCCTAGATATTAGTATAAAGACAGCTCACTTCCCTTTAGTGATCACGATGAGTTTTTAGGATTCCGTATATCCCAATGTAGAAAGGGAACCCATAAAGGATCACTCGTACGTCTGTCTATCTGTCCGTCTGTCACAAGCAATTTCCTCCAAAACTACAGGAACGATTCAATTGAAATTTGGTAAACACCTGAACTGCTGTGATCCGAATACGGACGTGTAGCGTGAATTAATAAATTTTCAAATATAGGGTCACTTTTGGGGGACTATATCATGTTTATTGTTATCTTTGATAGGCTCGTGCTTGACCACCATCTCACCTGGTGGTAAGCGATGACGTGGTCGACGATGAAGCATGCTCATCTAAAAGTAACCTATTCAGTCTTGACTTAAAGACCTCCATTGTTGTTATCAGATGCTTTATTTATTAGTGTAGGTAGTACTTCATCATCATCATCATTTTAGCCGAAAGACGTCCACTGCTGGACATAGGCTTCCCCCAAATGTAAACCACAACTACCAGTCCCGTGCGTCTCGCATCCATCGTAAGTCGTACTTGAAGTTTCATTATTTAATTTTTAAATTATTTGAACATAGGTACCTACTTTGAAACGATAAAGATAAATAATACTCTCGGTGGGAAAACCATATTTTTATAATTTAACATTATTTTATCTGCTGTTGTTATTACCGAAATAGATTAAATGGGTTTAGTTATATTTGTGGTGTTAGTTAAATGACGTCTTCGAGGGCTTATGAATAACAAGCAAATCCAGGCGAAAAGTTGATAGTTAGAAATAGGTGAGGCTGCTGGGAACGGCGGCGGGCCGAATCCAGTCGTCGGGCCCCCGACTCATAGTAGTAAGAGGAACAGTGGGTGTTTTATGCGGTCAACATAATCTTCATAATTTCAGTCGAAAGACGTCCACTGCTGGACATAGGCCTCTGCTGGCCGCCTGAATAAAGTACTTAATAGTCATCTATCAGGCGGGAACAAGGTGCGCGCCTTCAACGGTTGAGTCATGCCGGTATTGATGTACTCCTTCGGCATACTCAAGTGGACTCAGACGGAACTTGACGCCCTGGATAGGAGGATCCGCACACTGCTGAGCGCAAATCGGATACATCACTCACGATCATCGGTGATGAGGCTGTATATCCCGCGGAAATGTGGGGGTCGTGGCTTCTTAAATGCTAAGACCCTACAGAACCGCGAGGTATGCAGCCTTAGGGAATATTTCCTAGAAACCGACGTGGGTATGCATCGAGATGTGGTCGCTGTGGACAAAGGCTTCACCCCGCTCTTCTTGGCAAACGAGAACTGGCGCAAACTTAAAGTACTGGATACTAATGATCGCAGGGAAGTATGGCAGAGCAAGGAGCATCACGACCCGATGTAGATCTCTTAGCGTCCGTATCCTGGCTGCGCTTTGGTGACCTAATCGGGGAAACCGAAGGTTTTGTCTGTGCGATTATGAATGAAGTTATGATGACGAATAACTACCCGAAATATATTGTGAAGGACGGTACGGTTGACATCTGTCGGGCATGCCACCGGCCCGGGGAATCAATCCGACACATTATTTCTGGTTGTTCTCGTCCAGCTAACGGAGACTATTTGCATAGACACAACCTTGTAGCCAGGATTATCCACCAGCAACTTGCTCTTAAATACAATCTTGTGGAATCTGCTGTACCGTAGTATACTCGTAGGTATGAGCCCGACCTCATCCCGACCCATATCACGTTGTATTGGGATCGATCTATCATCACTGATAGGACTATTGTTGCCAATAAGCCTGACATAGTGGTGATAGATCGACAAGAGCGTCGCACAATGATTGTTGATATAGCTGTCCCTCATGACGAGAACCTCGTGAAGGCTGAGAAAGAAAAACAAAGTATCTTGATCTGGCTCGCGAGGTTGTCGACATGTGGGAGGTGGATACAGCAGTCATAGTGCCGATAGTCGTGACGGCCGATGGCTTAATAGCCAAGAGCCTACGCAAAGCTGTACCATTAAGCGTAATATTAGGAAACACGTTACCTGTACTGTTTCCTCTGGCCTCAAAGACCATGACTTCACTTTTGAGTGGATTATATTTTAATCCGTGTTGCTCGGCATATGCTTCACAGATGGTAAGCAGCTTCTTAATGCCACATACCGATGCACTCAGTAGAACCATGTCCTCAGCATAGTTTATGTTGTTTATATTAATTCCGTCTATGTGACAACCTACCCGGGTACTACTGAGTGCCACAATCAGATCGTTCATATACAGATTGAATAGGGTTTGCGAGGACAATCCCCCCTGCCTCACCCCGCACTCCAACCTGTATGATTGCGACATGGTTCCCGACCATCGCACGCCATTGACCTGGTTTCCGTACCAGTACTTGCAGATGTTGATGAGTTCTATTGATAGATTAGTGTTTTCCAACTTCTTCCATAGAATATCATAGGATACTAGGTCAAAAGCTCTCGAAAGATCAAGAAAGCATGCATGAACTGCAGTTTGACGTCTATTGTAGTATTTGACAGCATGTTTAACACACAAAACTGCACTTTCAGTGGAAAGTCCGCCCCGGAAGCCGAACTGATTGTCATGAAGTTTAATGTGTTTGGTCAGCTGTGAGTTCAACACGCTGTCAAATACCTTCGATACCACTGTGGCAAGAGAGATAGGTCTGTAGTTATTCCTATCTGATAGATCAGCTGTTTTATTTTTTACAGTAGGTATTACAATTGCTTTAATCATTTCTTGAGACAGATATGAGAGGCTTAGACAAAGGTTAAACACTTGCAGGAGATGGAGTGTAGTTTGAAAAAAGATCCAAAAAAGTTTTGGACGTACATAAAGACCATGCGTGGAGGTTCTAACTACCCTAAAATGTTATCTCACAATAACATCAAGTATACTGAGGGAAACGAAATTTGCGACGCTTTCAATGACTTCTTCCACGACGTTTTTGGTGAATCCTCTGACTATAGCACTGCTAGTTCATTGGTCACAGACGAAAAAGATCACTGTCCGGATATCATCTCCAACTTACAATTTTCTTTATTGTCAGTGGAGAAGTCGTTGAGTGCCTTAGGCGTCGAAAAGGGTCCTGGTTGTGATGGAATACCTCCAGTGTTTTGGAAAAACTGTGCGAAATCTTTAGCACTTCCAATATGTACTATTTTTAATATCTCTTTAAAAGAAGGCACGTTCCCAAATGAATGGAAAAAAGCATTGATTGTTCCAATTCATAAAAAGGGCTCACGAACGGTGATATCAAATTACAGGGGTATTTCAATACTAAATACAATTGGAAAGGTGTTTGAGAAACTAGTTTACAACGCTATCTATCCATATATTCTCAAAGGTATTTCCTGCAACCAACACGGTTTCCTGAGGAAACGCTCGACTGTATCGAATTTGGCCAGCTTTTCGAATTTTCTTCTTGAGAATACAGATAATGGTGGGCAGGTTGACGTGGTCTACACGGATTTTGAAAAAGCTTTTGATCGTGTTGATCACGTCATCTTGCTCAGTAAGCTGTACAGACTGGGTATACGCGGGGATCTCTTACGATGGGTTCAGTCTTATTTATTTAAAAGGTCACAAGCTGTAGTACTGGGAGGATACCGTTCTAACTTCATTGAAATCCCTAGCGGTGTTCCGCAGGGATCCCATTTGGGACCTTTATTCTACAACGCTTATTTATTTGACATCACTGATTCTTTTGCACACTCTCAACACTTAATGTACGCTGATGACAAAAAAATATTTTATAAAATAAGATCAACCGATGATTGTGGGGCTCTTCAAGAGGACCTTAATAACTTAAGTAATTATTACAAAAAAAACAAAATCACAGTAAATGTCACAAAATGTCAATGTGTTAGTTACACACGTAGGAGAGACCCTATTGAATACGCATATAATTTTAATGGATTTATAATAAACAAAGTCAAGATAGTTCGGGACTTAGGAGTTAATTTTGACAATAAATTATCGTTCTCAGAACACATAGACCTTATTAGCGCAAAGGCTTACAAGAATCTAGGATTTGTTCTTAGATCTTGTAAGGTATTTAATGACATTGGGGCTCTTAAATCGGTATATTTTGCATACGTGCGCAGCGTCTTGGAATATGCGTGCCCAATCTGGTCCCCCCAATACAAAAAGTATAAGAACCAAATAGAACGGGTTCAACAAAAATTTATTAACCATCTCAACTATCGCCTCCGCAAACCCCCGATGTCGTACGAAGATAGCTGTCGTTCTTATGGTCTACTAACACTTGATGAGAGGCGTAAAGTGATGGACATGTGTTTACTTTATGACATTATCAATGGACGGCTGGATTGCCCGGAGTTGGTCACACAGGTTACTTTTAACGCACCACTACGGCGCACTCGTCACACATCCATGTTGCACGTGCCTCGGCACTCCACAAATTTTTCCAAAAACTGTGTATTGACTCGCATTGCTCGTGTTTATAACACAGACTTCTCTCAAGTTGACATATTTGACTGTAATAAGCAAACATTCAAAAAACGAATTGTTAAGACTATAACCGAAGGCAAATGACATGCAATTGATTTCGATTCATCTTTCAATTAAAATTATCAAATTTTGTTCCAAATTTAATTTTAAATAATACGGTTCTGAACTGTGTAATTTAATTTTCTCACTATCCGTTCGCATTATGTTTATCCCAGATAAAAAGGGAAACCTATTATTGGCCATTATACTGTTACACATTTATTCTGTAATATATTATATGTATCGCTGTTGGTTGCCTAAATAAAGAAAATAAAATAAAAAAATAAACAGCATAGCCAACAATCTCGGTAAGTGGGGTCCAGCATGCTGCAGATGTTCAATGCTCAACCCGTCATGGCCGGCAGATTTACCTCTAGTCATTGATTTGATTATGAACTTCACTTCTCTAGTTGTACATCTAAAACCTATATTTTCACCGTTCTCAACATTGATCACCGACTGCGAGGACCCCAATGGCGAATTGACAGTAAAATGTTGTCGAAACAGATCCGCTGTTTCACCGGCATCGCTTACGCCGTCGATACACACAGGAGTAACTGGTTTGTTATTAAGTTTATTAGTAGCTTTCCAAAAAGATCGAAAATCGTTTTTTGAGTGACGGGAGGCCAGGATATCCATTTTTACCTGTTCTTCGTGGTTCTAACACCATCTCAGTTGGTTCTTAAAGATTTTCCTGGCCCCACAAATCTCGTTATAAATTGCCCCTGAATTTGGTTTACCATACCAACACCACAAATAAAATTTTTTCTTAGCTTCCCTGTGTGCATCGCCAACATGTAAGTTCCACCCTGCAACAGGTTTCCTTTTTTTACGTACATGTTTACAATGTTTGCTACAAAGTGCTGCCTCTCTTAATACTTTTACAATATTGTTATACAAACCATCAATGACCTGTCCATGCTGCAAAATATTACAAGTGTAATCTGCACATTTTATAAACTCTTCTGGAAAGTCAAGAAGTCTTAAGTGTCTGTGACATTCAGTCATGTATTGATTTACTTGATCTACACTTTTTTCTCCCCATATAACATCATTTACAGTCAATTTACACTCTAGTAACTTAGGTGATACAATGCCCAGATTACACTCTATCACCAACGGAAAGTGGTCCGACCACATTACGTCATACTTGACAAACACTGCGCACTGACTGCACAGCTGCTTTAGAGACTATACAGTGATCAAGCCATCGTTGCGATCCGTGAGCCTCGCTTACAAATGTGAAACAATCAAACGAATTAGAAACGCTCTTCAACATTTCCACATCAATGCAAGACCACTCCTGGTCCTAACAAAATAACGATAATTTATTATAAAATTGTTCAGTAGGGTGCACATTAAAATCACCTAGTATGTATACACAATTCATTCACCGGAACGCGCTCGGAGATTGCTAAGTCGTGCCTATAAAAAATCTGTTTCGAAAAATTACATATCAGATGTTACTGCTTCTACTTTTTTGTTTAACTCAAGCCTAGTATAGTGAAAATCCACAAATAACTGTTTTCGGTTCTTCACGAAGTGAAATTCAAGCTGCAATAAACAGTGAAAAAATATTTAAAAGTGCCGTCTCATCAGTGATTAGCCCGCGAGTGCACAGAATTCTGACGTTTGTACGAACACGTTAAAAGTGAAAGTCCTGTGTACGCGCAACATACACCGCGCTAACAGTACTACCAACCTCCCGGCGGCGAAGTTTACGGTGCGTTCCAGCGACAATTATAAGCGAACTTGTTGCATCAGTGAATGCGACTGGTGGCGCCACCCCGAGCATAAACGGTACTAATTATATTTAAGTTCAAGTTCAACCCTAACCACGTAGTACCTGAGGAGAAGAATGAACTCAGTGTCACTAAAACGCACGCCACCACTACCAAAACTGCTGATAAGAATCTGACAGCCCCAATCATTACACAATCAGGATCTGCCCCGAATCTAACTCTAGTTGATGCTGATTATATAACTACACGTAACAATAAGCGCAAACGCGAAGAAGACGTTACGTGCTTCATGGAGGAGATACGCGAACTGCTAAAGTCGGCCACAGCTCAGACAGACAGCAAGTTTTTGGCACTCCAAAAGTCTATGGAAGAAATTATGATCCAAAATGAGGAAATCAAAAGATCTTTAGATTTTACCACAAAGCAGTACGATGATGTGCTGACTAAGATTGATCAAATTGAATCCGACCGTAAAGCTGACCGTTACTATATAAGCCAACTTGAGGACAAGGTTGAAAATATGGAGCGGTTATTATTTTTGTCCAAGATGGAAGTTAGAAATATACCAAAACTGGAGGGAGAAAGTAAAGAAGATTTATTTAAATTAATTACGACGACCACTAGCGTCTTGGATATTCCCTTGCAACGTCAGGAAATCAAGGATATTTACCGCATCAATAATAAAAATGGCACATCCCCAATCATTGTCGACTTTGTCAGTGTCACTACAAAAGATAACATTCTGCAAAATCTACGTAAGTTCAACAAAAACAATAGTCAAAATAAGTTAAATACAAACCATATAAAGCTAGCAGGTGCTGCTAAACCAATTTACCTCTCAGAGAGCCTCACTCCAAAAACGCAACGGCTATTTTATGTGGCACGGAAATTTGCCACAGAAAACTAATTTAAGTTTTGTTGGACTTCACTGGGCAGAGTATTTCTTCGCCAAGCTTTGGGTAAAAAGCACTTTTTGATCAAAAGCGAAGCAGATCTCAATAAAACACAGCTAGGAATATGACTACATTTTAAATTGCACAGATTTATATTCATTCAGGTTTTGATTTTAATTTTAGTTTTAATTTTCAACTTATTTGTATTATTTTTGCTTTTAACTGTTTTCTTTAGGATATATTTATGTTGCACCACTGAGGTAATCAGACACACAGACACAACAAACACAACTCTCACACATTGCACTCAGGATTTACAAACTCACAAACAAACCCCAGGAAGCCAAACAAATTACAGGCAAACATACACAATCATTCTCAAAACCACACATTCTACACACACATTCAGATCACTTCAATATATACATATAAACACCACAGTTATTTCTACCGACAGCTTGCAAACTTTCGTCGCCGACCTCTTAACTAACAAATCCTTTACAAATGGCTAATAACGCTATTCACTTAATCAATAACATCGATGAACTCTCTGTATCAGTGACGCATACATGCACCCCAGAACAAACTCAATCGTTTTTGATAAACCCAAATAAATACCTAAAAGTCTTCTCTCAAAACATTCGATCAATAAATTGTAACTTCATAAACTTACAAACTCTAATGCATCGTATCTCCCTGGATTGTGACTGTAATAGTCCTAACCGAATGTTGGTTGCCATGCTCTAGTAACTCAATTCTTCCGATTCTTCCAAATTATGCAGTATTTAAAACAACCAACCACAAAAACCAAAGTGATGGTGTCGTGGTCTATATTAAGTCAGAAATTGTGGCGGTATGTGAGGAACCAAACCTGTGCCAATCTGCCTCGGGATTAGTAATAAAAATTAACCCTGACGTAGCCTTATTCTGTATCTACCGCTCCCCGTCAACAGACAACATACAGAACTTCCTCTCAGCCCTAAATAGCATACTTCCATCGCTCCGTAGCTTCGGAACAGTTGTGATAGCGGGTGACCTAAATCTCGACATCAAACCTTCTTCTCTTGATATACGGTCCCACGAGTATTTGAATTGTCGCGCTTTCCATGGTTTTCTCCCAGCACATACCCTCCCAACTAGGGGCAAAAATTGCCTGGACCATATTATTCTGAGAACTAGGACGCCCGCACTCACATTTGTCTATGAGTCTACGGTTACCGACCATGGTTCTTCACTACTTTGTCTGGATAGCAAACGTATCCCTGTCACCAATACGTCGTTTATTACAAAAATTAATTTTGAGGCACTTGGTGCATCAATCTCAAACATAGATTTTAACCCTGTTCTCACTACAATAGACGCAAATACCGCTACCGACAAGTTCATTGAAATACTGACTACAGCCATAGCGAAAAACACCATAATTCAAAAAGTGGCTGCAAAACGGAAGATTCTTAAACCCTGGATAACTCCCGGCTTGTTAAGGTGCATGAGAAACAGAGATGCTATGCACAGAAACCTCAAGCAGTCTCCAGATAATAAAACATTGTGTGTAACCTACAAACGATACAGAAACTTCTGTGCAAAAGTTCTTAAAAAGGCGAAGAGGCTCTTCGATGCGGAAGAACTCAGCAAAGCAAGCAATAACCCAAAATCCCTCTGGGATACCATAAAACGAATAACAAACACCACAAAAACTACACACTCCTCCACGCAATTACTATCCTCATCACCCACACCCACACAGTCATGTAACAATGTGAACTCCTTTTTTGTCAATATTGGCAAGAAACTTGCAGATGAAATTATAAAAACAAGGCCCTCACAACAACCACCTATCCCACAAAACAGTTCTTTATCAACCTCATCCTTTGTCTTGGATAAAACTGACCCAGACGAAATTATATCTACAATAAATTCACTGCGACCAAACGCTGCTACTGGTTGGGATGGTATCTCACCAATAATACTAAAGAAATTTTCCACCACTCTGGCGCCTATTTTATGCCATATATTCAATATTTGTTTTGAAACAGCTGTTTTTCCAACTTCTTTTAAAAAGGCAATAATTTATCCAATCTTTAAGGGGGGTGACGGAACTTTGCCGAATAACTATCGTCCTATAGCTGTTCTAAGTGCTTTATCCAAAGTTCTTGAACGCTTGATAAACAAAAGGTTGGTTAGTTACCTGGAGCATTGTAAGATAATCTCTCAACAACAATATGGCTTTCGCAAAAATAAGTCAACCTGCGACGCAGTCCATGACCTTACCAGTTTTGTCATAGATCATATAAATAAAAATAAAATAGTCCTTACAATATTCCTCGATCTCGCGAAAGCGTTCGACACTGTTCCTGTTTCCACACTCTTAATCAAACTTGAAAAAATAGGCGTCAGGGGGCTGCAACTGGATCTTTTCCAAAGTTATCTCTCAAATCGTTCGCAAAAAGTCAAAACCGATGGCCATAACAGCGACGAACTTTCTATTCACTATGGGGTACCACAAGGAGGCATTTTAGGCCCCACTCTTTTCTTAATCTTTATTAATGACCTGTGTGATCTCAATATCGATAATGCAAAGGTAATATCATTTGCAGATGACACCGCAATAACTTTCACCGCAGATTCCTGGTCACAACTAGAGCATCAAGCCCAGCTTGGCTTTGATGTTGCGTTAAATTGGCTTATTTCCCACACTCTAACCCTTAATACCTCCAAAACCAAATTTTTGACCTATTCTAACAGCTCGGTCTCTCAACCACAGACTCCAATTTTAATCAAAGCTCACACTTGTCATTCACAAACACATGGTCCAAATTGTCAATGTCCTCTTTTAACCTCTGTTGAAAATATCAAATACCTTGGAATAGTCTTAGATAGGAATCTCAATTTTAAATCCCATATTGGTCTGCTGACTGGACGGGTTCGCAAACTTATATATATTTTTAAAACTCTTCGGTATATTGCCAATCCCATTATTACACGCAATGTCTATTTCGCACTTTGCCTATCCATCGTAACTTACTGTATTTCCTGTTGGGGTGGCGCAGCTAAAACCACCCTCAAGTCGCTAGAAGTAGCACATAGAGCCATTTTAAAGGTAGCCACGTTCCGTCCTATTCTTTACCCTACCGATCAACTATACAAGGATTGCCAAGTTCTAAATGTTCGGCAACACTTCATACTACAGACAGTCATTCTGCAACACCGCAACACCCCATATCGAATTATAGAAAATAAAAAACGTAGTAAACGTCGAAAGGATAGGATCTGCACCCTGCCGCGAGTACGCTCAACTTTTGTCAAGAGATTTTTTCATTTTCTTGGTCCATTCCTGTATGATAAAATAAACGAAGAGTGTCAAATCTACGGACTACCGTTTTACAAATGTAAAAAGACTGTGCAATGACGAAACAGAAAAAATGCTAACTTAAATGGTGAGCATGGATAAGCAAACACAGACACACTCATCCCTCCCCCCACACGCACAGTCACACACACCCACACACTCAAACCCACACACACACCAACACACACACACACACACACACACACACACCGTGTTTTTACCTTAAAATTATTGACGTTCACACTTCTTGTCAAACTCAATACTCTGAAATTGTAACAGTAACATCAGAAGCACTATGTAACCTAAACGTTAATACCTTAGGGGACCGGACTGCTTCTCCTTAACACAGGTTTTCATAACCTAGCTAGGAGAGCAGTGTTCACCCACACGTTTGTAGAAATAGTACTTATTTTATAAAACTGTATTTATAACGTGTACAACAATGCTTTGTTTTGAGTAAATAAATTTTATTATTATTATTATTAAAAAGAGAGTGGAATTCTCAAAAAAAAAAAAAAAATCTATGTTACAATAGTCTATGATAGCGCTTACCGACCCGAGGATGTCCGTAAACTCGACTAGATTCGCCGCAGTGTCCACAGGCATGTAAACATTCACCACTAGTATAGACCGCTCAGGCAACACTACGCGTATCGCACATATACGCGGATTATTGCACTGCACCACTGTCACATTAGAAAACACTTTTTGCCGCCAAAGTATTCCGAGACCGCCGTGAGGACGTCCTCGTCCCGACGATATGTCCACCGCCGAGGTCCCCGTGCAGCTAAACTCGTCATCAATATTTTTTTATTTTATTTATTTATTTATTAAACTTAATGCACAAGTAAAAATTACTGTACAATGGCGGACTTAATGCCTTAGGCATTTTCTACCAGTCGACCTTAGGGTGGTGCAGAGACGGAACGTGGGAGGTGCAACTTAAGGGAAAGAATAAACGGAAAATAAAAATACAATAATAAATATATACATACATACAACAAAATTAAAAATGTAATTGAGAAAAACGAAAACAACGAATCAGCGTTGTGACGATTTTTCGAACTCCTTGCGAATGTGTTCACGCGCCTTCAACTTAAAAGAGAACCGACTGGTTGCCGTCCTGATGTTCGGAGGGAGCGCATTCCATAGGGAGACCGCCTGGACACGGAAGGAAGAATGGACAAACCCAGAGCGGTGAGAGGGACATCGCAGAAGACGATTAGTGGTTGATCGAAGATTTTTAGCGTGAGTCGAGCACAGAAACTGAAAATGCGAAGTCAGATAA